>CM056574.1:75297500-76497500 GCA_029721435.1 Gymnothorax reevesii | reverse complement strand
ACGGTAGAGTGATATCTCGGAAAAACAAGTTTTTAGAGTTAATTATTTGTTGATTTTCAGTGCCATGGCTGTCAAACATTCAGCGTGAACGTGCCATTGGCATGCTGAATACGGAAACATCCGTCACTGACGTTGCAAAGGTTATGGGATGCTGTCGACGGACTATCCATGATCTTCGGACACGTCTCCAACACACTGGCACCACAGCTGACCGACCTCGTTCTGGTAGCCCACGTGTGACGTCAAAAGCAGAAGACCAACAAATTTTCTTACGTCATTGGCATAATCAATTTGTCACTGCAACATCCACTAGGAATGAATTGTTTAGAGGTCGTGTGACTGCCCAAACCATTCATAATCGCCGGCGCACTGCTCTTATTCAAGTTGTAACTTACCATTTTTACTCTTGGACATTTCCGTAGCATTTCCGGTGGAACTCGTTACATAATAGACATTATTTTTATGATAGACCATCTTTAATGAGTAAAGAATTAAATAAAATCATTATTTAAAACCTCATTTCTTGTATGTTCAACTTATCAACCTCCAAACGAGTGTGAAGTTTTTATTTTGGCTGAGTATACAACCCCAATTCCAATATAGTTGGGACAAAGTGTAAATTGTAAATAAAGTCAAAACGCAATGACTTTCAAATCACACCAGCCAGTATTTAATTCACAATAGAACAGAGATAAAGCAGCAATGTTGAAACTGAGAAATTTTACTCGTCTGACCACAGGACACTTTGCCTCTTTGCTACAGTCCATTTTAAATGAGCCTTGGCACACAGAACACGGCGGCGCTTTTGGATCATGCTCAACAATGGCTTCCTTTTTGCATGATATATTTTTAGGTGGCATCTGTGGATGGCACGGTGGATTGTGTTTAATGACAGTGGTTTCTTGAAGTATTCCTGGGCCCATTTAGTAATGTCAATGACAGAATCATGCCAGTGAGTGATACAGTTGCGTCTGAGGGCGCAAAGATCAAGGGCATCCAGTCAAGGTCTTCGGCCTTGTCCCTTTTGCACAAAGATTTTTCCAGTTTCTCAGAATCTATTGATGTTATGCACTGTGGATGATGAGACCTTTAAAGCCTTTACAATTTGACGTTGAGGAACATTGTTTTCAAAATATTCCACAATTGTTTTACGCAAGCCGTCACAGGCTGGAGAGCCTCTGGCCATCTTCACTTCTGAGAGACTCTGCCTCTCTAAAACAGCTCTTTATAGCCAATCATATTACACACATGATGCCAGTTAACTTAATTACTTGCTAAATGTTCTTTCAGCTGATTCTCTTGTATATTGTATATTATGTATTTTCTCTTGTACATTAATATTTTCAGCCCTTTTTGCCTGTGTCCCAACTTTTTTGAGACCTGTTGCAGCCAGAAAATTTGAAATAAGCTCATTTTGTGGATTAAAATGTAAAATGTGTCAGTTTCAACATTTGAAATGTTATCCATGTTCTATTGTAAATAACATATTGGCTCATGTGATCTGAAAGTCATTGCATTTTGATTTTATTAGCTTCCCGGCCTTTTCGTGGTGTTTCATCCCTAACATTTTTTATCATTTTTTGGCCTGGTGAATTTTCGTGTAAATTTGCAATAACATACTACTAGACTATATCTCCAATCTTTTTCTCGGATTTTTGATTGCATCATTTTTGTCCGTTCTATGGGCCCTTGAAATTTTGGCCCCAATGTTAAAGATAGGACTGAGAAATTTTTAAAAAATCATTTTGATTCAATTGATGGAAGTGGGTCAGTTAGGGGCGCTGTACTTTATGAATATGCAAGTTGGCCTGTGGAGGTCATATTGTAGCAGATAGAGATTAAGTTTGTATTATCAACATATCGGAAGTCATATATGACCTATATTTTAGCAATATTAAATTTGATTACAGATGACTTTGAAAGGTCAAACTCAAGGTCAGAGAATATATTAACAATGTTAAAAGATATCACTTGAAATAAAAAAAATAATTTTTTTTCTAAATCTGGCAATCAACTCTCCTTGATACACTTTATGTACAGAGCGAGTGCCATCTTGATTGAATCGACAGAAGTGGGTCTAGTAGGGGCGCTGTACTTTAATATTGGGTCTTATGGAGAATGGGCCAAATTGCCTATGGAAGCTAAATGGTTGCAGATTGAGATTAAGTTTGTATTACAGACATATAGGAAGTTATATATGACCTATATTTTTGCTGTGTTAAAGTTGATCTCAGATGTCCTTGAAAGGTCAAACTTAAGATCAAGCAAAATGTTACAATTTTCAAAGGCTTTTCAAAGATTGGGAACATATGTGCATTGAACACTCATTAACTTTCATTTGGTGGCCTTGAACTTGACTTTCGGCGAACTTCGAAGATCAAACTTCACATGGTGAAATTTCAATGACTTCTATCACCAAAACTATTACAGATAGAGCTTAGGTTTGTATTGTGGGCTTATAGAAAGTCATATATGAAGTTTCATTTGCTGACAATGAACTTGACCTTCAGTGACCTTGAAAGGCCAAACTTCACAATGAAATTTCAATGACTTATATCAGCAAAATGGTTACAAATTGAGTGTAGGTTTGTATTGGAGATGTATAGGAAGTCATACATGAACTTTCATGTGGTGACCTTAAACTTGACCTTTGGTGCCCTTCGAAGGTCAAACTTTACATAGTGAATTTTCAATGACTTCTATCACCAAAACTATTTGAGATAGAGGTTAGGTTTGTATTGTGGGCATATAAGAAGTCATGTATGAAGTTCCATTGGGTGGCCTTGAACTTGACCTTCAGTAACCTTCAATGGCCAAACTACACAGTGAAATTTCAATTACTTATATCAGCAAAATGGTTACAGATTGAGTGTCGGATTGTATTGGAGACGTATAGGGAGTCATGTATGAAGTTCCATTGGGTGGCCTTGAGCTTGACCTTCAGTAACCTTCAATGGCCAAACTACACAGTGAAATTTCAATTACTTATATCAACAAAATCGTTACTGATTGAGTGTAGGTTTGTATTGGAGACGTATAGGAAGTCAGGTACGAACTTTCATTTGGTGACCTTCATGTTGACCTTCGAAGGTCAAACTTGACCAAGAGAAAATTCAATGACTTCTGTCACTGAAAAGGTCACAGATGGAGCCTAGGTTTGTGTTACTGACATAGAAAGTCACATATGAACTTTAATTGGGGGACATTCAACTTGACTGTCAGTGACCTTTGAGGGTCAAACTCGACAGTGAAATTACAATGACTTGTTTTACCAGAATGGTCACAGGTTGAGCCAAGGTTTGGATGGAGACATTTATGTTGTAGAAAGTTATACATGAATTCCAATTGCTGACCACAATTTGACATTCTGTGACAATTGACATATTGAACACATATAGACATATTTTCATGACTTGTATCACCAAAACTGCTTCAGACCTTAGGATTGTATTACTGAAGGTCTTATAAGGGCAATTTTCAGCCAAGTGTCCAAGTAACATGAAAGACACTTTTGAAAAATCAAACTCATTTTTGCTCTGTAATTTGACCTGATTTTGTTTTATTGTAAATTTTGTAAATTTCTAAGGATTCTGCAAAGCTGCAATGCAAGACCTATTATGAGAAAATGCATTTTAAAATTTTTCGTGTTGTATTTCTTGTTACCATGTTTTTCTCAAAATACTATTCATATTTAAGTTTTTACCAAGTTTTTGAGGTAAAATGGTTTCAGATTACTTTAGTTTGTTTCCAAAGTGTTTTACAAGAAGATTTAAGAAAAAAGGCTTACTATCTGTAGAGTAACAAAAAAGACCTATAACAAACGCTGTATTTTATAGTAGCAAAAGAATCAGTTCCTTACGACAGAGTTCAGTGATTTCAAATGTGGGGTCATTCCATGTCAAATGATCAGATGTACAAAACATATGTCACCATGTAGTCTTAGATTGCTTCTATATTTTCACATTAGACAAACATGTAGTAGTGATGAAAAAATCTGAAATTTCAGCTCATTATGACCAAAAATGAATTTTTGGTGAATTATTGTATCCCCCGAACGAGTTCGGAGGATACTATGGATTTGGCCTCATCACGCGTCCGCGTCCGCAGAGATTTTCTTGTGAACGCTCTACAGCCCACATAAGTGCAACGATTCTTTTGAAATTTTGCAGGGACATGTATTATGGTAAGTTCACGACACCTATTGATTTTGAGTACTCTGAGACGATCTGGGCCCAATTGGGGGGCCTTCGGGGGATATATGTACTCGGTTGCCGAGTGCACTATTTTTCTAAGGGTACTGTCTGTCAGTTTTTTGTCAATTGACATTTTTCTTGTATTTAACATGGCATAACTTTTTTATTATTACACCTTTAGCTTTAAAACTTTTGCCTCTAAGCTAACATTATCCTGCTTAATCAGAAAATGCAGTCCATTTTACTTTTCTTTCTTGGTTGTGGAGCTATGAGGACACCAAAAATTCTTTTTTTTTCATTTTTTCCATTTATTTGTGTCTGCTGAATACAAATCAGGCTGAATTCACCATGAATTCATCACTAACTGCAGTACCTTGCCAAATGTGAGAAAAACGCAAAAATGCCACTTGTTCAAACCCCCATATCCCCAGGGGCACACCTTGGATTTTCCTTTTTTTTTTACTGATTCCTCTCTTATAGTAGAAAGACCTCTTCAAAAATTGTTGATGTGTTTTGACCAATATAAATTTTGCAGGTGTCCTGCGCATGGCACTTTAAGCTTCTTACACATGTAACTATGCAACATTTTAAGTGTTTTCAATCATTAGGCAATCACATACGAAATTATACGGCCCAAATTCTGAAATAGTTGGGACAAAACGCATATTGTGAATAAAATCAGAACCAATGGGCTCTAATTTCTTGGCGCAGTGCAGGTGGCGTAGCGTGGCGCAGCCCACACAGTGGTAATTTCGTCCGGCGCAGCCCGCGCAGTGGTAATTTCGAGAGGTGCAACAACGTGCGCAGACGAACGTGCCCCGAGATGGGTGTGGCGGCGTAGTAGGGGGAGGTGTCACTTATTCATCAAGATGCAGTGACAATTTCGTAGAAAAAGTCTTTGCTGCAGTTGCGCAGAAAGCTCGCCAGCTCCAATCTGGTTCACTTTCTGTGCAGTGGTAATTTGGCTGATCGGCGCACACGTCACTGAAACCTCACAGGCAGGCTTCCAGAATGTGAGGCACATTTCAATACAATACATAATTACAGCAACCACTGTTTAATGTAACTATCTGAATCAGCACATAAATTATAGTATCTATATCGATTGTCCTGATGTCAGATCAAAGGTGGTTGGCACGCGTGATGGAAACTCGACCTGACTTAATCAACGCAACTGAGTCAATGATGCAAATTAACGACTTCATATCTTTCTCAGCCAACCACAAACTGCCTCGGCATCACGCACTGCGTATATTATGCTTGCGTTCTACGCTCGGTAATGCCGCTTGCACACTGGACGCGAAACAAATTTTTCGCACGACTGATTACAGTCAAAGTCAATGCAAAGAGCTATCGACTTTTCTTGGTCTTTATATTCGTCTGTCTTCTTCCTTTGAAGATAGACAACAGTCTTTATTCAGTCT
The DNA here is from genome assembly GCA_029721435.1 of Gymnothorax reevesii. Taxonomy (NCBI): domain Eukaryota; kingdom Metazoa; phylum Chordata; class Actinopteri; order Anguilliformes; family Muraenidae; genus Gymnothorax; species Gymnothorax reevesii. The sequence goes on along the minus strand of CM056574.1, from coordinate 76,491,883 downwards.
TTCTTTTGAAAATTAGTCAGATGGATCGAACAGATCCACGCTTTATTTCCACAGCTGAGATAAAATAGTGCTTGCAATCAGAAAGCAAATCAGTTCTATAACCATTGACAGTGTGAATAAATTAGCGCATGCATAATCAAGACTGTCCGACGCAAAATGCAAAATACTCCATGTCTGGCACCCAGCAAAAAATTAAAGTATTGATATGAGAGCAGATTTATAACGAAATAAACAATAAAAATACATAAACATCACCAACCAACAGTACATCCAAAAAAGATGACCCGCAAATAAATTAATCGCTGTGTTCGTTGGATGTTCTGTTGTTTAATGTTTCTTTTTATTCTTTATTTCGTTATCAATCTGTTCTAATCGTCCTCTTTTTTTTTTTTTTTTGGCTGTCAGACACGGAGGCATTGTACATTGTCTCGCGCCAATGTCGACTCACTTTATTGAGCAGAGCTTAAACAGAAACATTGATTGAAATTCTCGGTGCTCATCTTGAAGAACTGAGCCCTCTTATCAAAACATTCATGTTTAATATCTAAAAGAGTCAGTAGATTTGAAGAAATTAAAAACAATAATAGACTGTCCGACACGGAGGTATATTAAAACCCTGTCAGACTCTCGGACACAAGACACTGCTTTCAACGCAATCTGTCAAGCGAAAAATTCATTTCGCGTCCAGTGTGCAAGTGGCTTAATACTAGGCTACTATTATTGTCACTTAGGTTTAATCGTTTTTAGTGGGGGAAAGGAATACAGCCTGATTGCTATGATGTCGTACTGAGTTAAGATCACATATTGAAAATAAATGAGTATCGTATCTTGCATTGTTGTCCATGCATGTTAATCCCAAAATTTTAAGCAGCAACAGGCTGTAAAAAGAGGAACATGCTATCCATCGTTTCTCTTGCCAATGAGCAATATTTGACTTGGCTGTGTTATACCCAAACACGCCTTCTTTGCAAACTTGCGCCGGAAGGCGGGGCAGAGGCGGGACAGAGGAGTACTTGCGCCAGGCTGCGCCAGGCACGAAATTGCAACATTTGCCTGGACACACCCCGTTGGCGCGGCGCATCCCCCATTCGCAGTGCCTGCGCCTGGTCTACGAAATTAGAGCCCAATGACTTTCAAGTCACACCAGCCAGTATTTTGTTCAGAAATTCACAATAGAACAGAGATATCATAGCAAATGTTGAAACTGAGAAATTTTACAATTTTATCCATAAAATAAGCTCATTTCAAATTTTATCGCTGCTACAGGTCTCAAAAAAGTTTGGACAGTGGCCTGTTTATCATCCCCTCTTCTTTTTAGCACAAAGTGGAGGTGTCTGGGCATTGAGGAGACATGTTTCTTGAGTTTAGTTTAGCAGTTCAGTTTTCTTGATCCCACTCTTGTTTAAAACAGGCTTCCAGCTGCTGGAGAATTTTGGGTCTCTTTTGAAGGAATCTTCTTTTAATTATGCGCCAAATGTTTTCAATCGGTGAAAGATCAGGACTGCAGGCAGGCCAGTTCAGCCCATGGACTCTTCTACTATGAAGCCATGCTATTGTAATAGTTGCAGTGTGTGGTTTTGCATTGTCCTGCTGAAATACACAAGGCCGTCCCTGGAATAGAAGTTGTCTCGTGGGGAGCATATGTTGCTCTAAAACCTTTATATAGCTTTCAGCATATATGGTGCTTTTTCAAACATGCAAGTGTCCCACACCATATGCACTAATGTATCTCCATACCATGAGAGATGCTGGCTTTTGAACTGAACGCTGATAACAGGAGGGGTAGTCTTTCTTCTCTTTAGCCCGGATGACACAACACCCATGATTTCCAATAAGAATGTAAAATTTGGACTTGGCTGACCACAGGACACTTTGCAACAGTCCATTTAAATGAGCCTTGGCCTACAGAACACGGCGGATCATGCTCAACAGTGGCTTATTCAAGTGTGCTATTAGTGTACTTCTTCTAAACTAAAAATAAGAGTTTACTTTCAGTTTACTTTTGATGTACTTATCAGAGATATACTTAGCAAAGTAATACTTAAGTATACTTAGCTTATGCTGAGAAGTACACAGAAAAGTCCAAGTATATTTGGCTAATACTTGTACCTAAACTTTTGATTATCAAACGTTTCTTGAGTATATATCAAAGTATTAGAATATTCATGCCTAATATTCAAATATACTGGCTTGCAGTTAGGCTACTATCAAAAGAATAAGCACATTAAAATATTTTTACCATACATATTGGCTTCTTTGAAGTATACTGCACTATATTTTTACTCAGTTTTTACCATCTCATGGACTTGCATATTCCACATGTAAGTTTGCAGTAACAAGTCAGCTTTAGGGCAGCATAGCAGAGTAATTAGCACATGGGCAGAGCTGAACTTGATTTTTATGCAGTGTTATTAACCCACTCAGAAATAGATAAACATTTGTCAGATTTTATTTGAGAACAAATTTGACAATTGTTGCAGTATTGACTGAGTAGATACTCGTACAAAAAAAGTATACTTCAGGTTTAAGCAACATAAACTTAAAGTACCCATCTAGTTTACATCTAAGTTTTATTTTATACAGCAAGTACACTACAAGTGAACTTTTAAGTATACAATGACTTAACTAGTTTTATACCTCTAGAATACTTTTCAATTTATGAAAGTATACATTGAAGTATACTACAAGTAAACTTACAGATATACTGCTAGTTTGTTAGTTATATACTTCTCGTAAACTTTTCAGTTCACGAAAGTATACTGTAAAGTGTACTGCCAGTAAACTTAAAGATGAACTATTAGTTCACTAGTTATATACATCTTGCACAATATCTAATTTATAAAAGTATACTTTGAGGTATATTGAAAGTAAATTCAAATGTACTACAACTTTACTTGTTATATACTTCAAGCCAAGTTTTGAATTCATGAAAGTACACATTGAAGTATATTGCAAGTAAACTCCTAGGTAGACTAAAAGTCCACTAGTTCTATACTTCAAGCCCTCTATAGTTTAAATTTAGTTTTATACTTTCAGGGAGCCAAAAGTGTTTTTTTTTTTAAAAAGTATACTTCAAAGTCTTCTTTAAGCTAACTTAACATCATACTCACAGCTTATGATTATTGCAATCTAAAATATATTACTGTTGCTATTCAGATATTATTTAACGTAAGTAGACGAGAGGTTACCTCATGTACTCTACTAGTAGACAATGTTTAAGTGCAATCTGGTTTAATTTACAGATGAAGGTACTTATAAGAATTTACAATGAAAATCATACTCAGGATTGAGAACGAAATGGATTCCTTTATAAATGAAACTTTCAAGCATAATATTGTATTGGATTCCAAAGTATAAGAGCACAACAAAGGCAACTCTTATTGAAATCTCAATTCAAAACAATAAAAAAAAACCCTCTTTCTCTCGTATGGAACTAGAAAGATGCATAAAATATTAATTAGCGACGCCTTCAGTCTGGCGAGTAGGCTGAAGGACTCAAGCAAAGGCTGATGAAATATTCCAAATGAGTACACCAATGAGCTGTTGTTTGCTTAATGGAGTTCTGTATCACAGTGAAAAATTTGACCGAACTAAAGAAAAGATGCAGCAGTGCTGTAATACTTGAAAGATTACCCAGGGAGCAAAACTCAATTTTTTGAAAAAACTGACACGGCCTGCTGTAAAAGGTTGGCCACCAGAAACCATCTCTATATACATCTAGGAACACAATCTATATGGACAACCCTGGAAAATTTTTGCAGGAAGTGTTTGGGAAGCCGAAAACTGACATGACCGTGCCCGCGTATAAAGCGTATTTTAGCGTCAGCATGAAATGTTGAATGTTTCAAATTTTGTGCAAATTGAGTGAACCAAGTGAGAGTAAATTAAAGGTTTCACATAGATTTCACAATGGCAGTTTGCACATCAGCTGAGGAGTTTAATTCATGTAACACCTGAAAAACGCGTAGGGGGGTGAATTCATCCATATTTTAAACTGTGGCCGAGCTGTGCTTGCAAGTGAATAATCAATAACTGACACGGGAATTCCATCTCGTGATAAAATTATGTAACTGCGTGCATAAATGACATAACATAACATGAATGGCGAGAACAGGCCATTCAGCCCAACTGGGCATGCCAATTTCTTTATACTATTGTGAATAGATCACTTCAGATACTCAATGACTCAGTGGTATCTAGCTTAAAGACAAGCCTGCTCTTGAAAACTCCCAAGGTCTCTGCCTCAACAATATGGTCAGGCAAGCTATTCCACATCGAAATTACTCTTTGGGTGAAGAAATTTTTCCGAATATCAGTGATAAATTGACCTTTGGTCAACTTCCATTTGTGACCCCGGGTTCTCCTAACAACACTTGGTTGAAGGAGTCCTACATAATTCACTTTGGTAATCCCTTTACAGCGGCACGGTGGCACAGTGGTTAGCATTGCTGCCTCACAGCAAGAAAGTTATGGGTTTGAATCCGGCCTGGGGCCTTTCTGTGTGGAGTTTGCATGTTCTCCCCGTGTTGCATGGGTTTTTGCTGGGTAATCCGGTTTCCTCCCACAGTCCAAAGACATGCATATCAGGCTAATTGGAGACACCAAATTGCCCATAGGTATGAGTGTGAGAGTGAAAGGTGTGTGCGCCCTGCGATGGATTGGCAAGCTGTTCAGGGTGGGTCCCTGCCTTTGCCCGCAGTCAGCTGGGATAGGCTCCAGCTCGCCCCGTGACCCTAGTGAGGAATTAGCGGGTATAGAAAATGGATGGAATCCCTTTAACAAATTTAAAGACCTCAATCAGATCAACCCTAAGTCTCCTTTTCCTAAGACTAAAGAGATTAAGGATCTTCAGCCTCTTCTCAAAGCTTTCATCTTCTATACCCGGAATTAGCTTAGTGGCTCTTCTCTGAACTTTTTCTTGAGCCTCTATATCTTTATTAAAGCTGCAGTTGGTAAGTCTTATAAAAGAAACTTTTTGTCATTTTTGCTAAAACTGTCACTGTGTATGGACAGTATTACATAAAACTAGTACTCTGTAATTAAACAAGAGCCATCAGAAGATTGCATATCACCCCGGTCCCCGCAAAATCCGGGAGGCCTCAGGTACCTTGTACTAATAAATATCTTCTCCAAGTTTCATGAAAATACTTTCAAGTTCTGCTATGGTAATGTAACTTTCCACATCTTTCTGAGCCTGTTTCATTTGTTTTCATGAAGCAGAAAATCCAAAATAGCAAAAGACACCCTTTTTAATTCACAGGTATGTTGAAAGTTTTGTTTCTGAGTTATGCCTCAGAAATGAGCCACACCCTAACCAGAAACTGAGTGTAATTTGTGGCTATAGAAACACACAAAAAAAATCAAAATCTCAGCAATTCCAAAATAGGAAAAGGCGCATCTACAGGGTACATTAGATCAACATACCAATTTCATAGATGAACATTGAACAATTATCATGTATTGCTCTGGAACCAGCGACACTCGCTTCAACTTTCTGCCATGAGAAAAAAAACCCCCCCCAAAAAAATTCCTCAAATTCTAAATACCAGAAGGCACATCTACATTGTATACCAAATCTACACACCAAATTTGGTAAAGAAATATTAAAAGTTTACAGAGTTACACTCCGGAAACGAACCATACCCTCCCCAGAGACTAAGTCCAAATTATGGCCTTGGAAACACAAAAAATTAAAAATTAAGAAATTCCTAAATACCGAAAGGCACATCTCCATGATATATGAGATCTATACACCAAATTTCGTGAAGAAATATTAAACGGTTATTGAGTTATGCTCCGGAAACGAGCCATACCCTCCCCAGAGACTAAGTCCAACTTGTTGCCATGGAAACACAAAAAATAAAAAAATTAGAAATTCCTAAATATCAAAAGGCACATCTACTTGGTGTATCAGATCTACACACCAAATTTCGTGAGGAAATATTATACGGTTACTGAGTTATGCTCCAGAAACGAGCCATACCCTTACCAGAGCCTAAGTCCCAATTGTTGCCATGGGAACACAGAAAATGAAAATTTTAGAAATTTCTAAATACCAAAAGGCACATCTACATGATATATCAGATCTACACCACATCAAATTTTGTGAAGATATATTGAACGGTTTTTGAGTTCTGCCCCGGAAACGAAATGATTACGGACGGACGGACGGACCGAGAGACAGACATGGCTATGGAACTTACTCATTATATGCCAGGGGGATAATAATGATAATAAAATTGCTTCTTTAAACCCACGTACTGGTCCTACTGCAATTTAAAAGAATCATTCGGTCCGACCAAAAAGAACCAATTAGAGCCAGAATGGTGTATGACAGCCGTCAAACAGCGCACATGCACGCGCTGCGGACAGCCTCCTCCCTCTTCCTCCTCAGTTCACGCCAGAGCTCAGTCAAGCTCAAATCTCCGAGAGAGGCTTCAGGAGCTTGGGGCCATCAGCGAGGGAAAAAAATATCGATACCTACGTTACCAGCAACAGCACACACAGTGAAGACAAGTAAAAAGAGGAAGCCAGGAGAAACAAGAGTCATCAGAAGATGACATATCCCACCGGCTCCTCATAATTCGTGATTTGTGGCAGAGTTTTTGAATTCTGCTGTAGAAAAGGGGAAAAGTCCAATTTTTGGGCTGTTTTTGGTATAGAAATGAAAAATTTTGGGCAGAATGGAACTGAAACCCCCAAAAGGCACAACTACAGCATAAGGGTAAGTTCCATACCGAATTTGAAGTTTCTAAGTGGCATAGTTTTTGAGTTCTGTCCCGGAAACGAGAAAAAGTCCAATGTTAGGGCTGTTTTTGGTGAAAATTTCCAAAATTATGGGCAGCATGGAACTGAAACCCCCAAAAGGCACAACTACGCCATAAGAGTAAGTTCCATAGCAAATTTGAAGTTTGTAAGTGGTATATTTTTTGAGTTCCGCTCCGGAAATGAAAATGATTACGGACGGATAAATTTTGGGCACCATGATTTCAAAATGCCCAAAAGGCACAATGGGATCACTAAAATAACATGCGTACAAAATATGAAGTTTGTAAGTGGCAGAGTTTGAAGTTTCTAAGTGGCATAGTTTTTGAGTTCTGTCCCAAAAACGAGAAAAAGTCCAATTTTAGGGCTGTTTTTGGTGAAAATTTCCGAAATTATGGGCAGCATGGAACTGAAACCCCCAAAAGGCACAACTACGCCATAAGAGTAAGTTCCATAGCAAATTTGAAGTTTGTAAGTGGTATATTTTTTGAGTTCCGCTCCGGAAATGAAAATGATTACGGACGGATACATTTTGGGCACCATGATTTCAAAATGCCCAAAAGGCACAATGGGATCACTAAAATAACATGCGTACAAAATATGAAGTTTGTAAGTGGCAGAGTTTTTGAATTCTGCTCTAGAAAAGGGAAAAGTCCAATTTTTGGGCTGTTTTTAGTGTAGAAATCAAAAATTTTGGGCAGAATGGAACTGAAACCCCCAAAAGGCACAACTGCACCTTGGAGTTCCATACCAAATTTGAATTTTCTAGGTGGCATAGTTTTTGAGTTCTGTCCCGGAAACAAGACAAAGTCCAATTTTTGGGCTGTTTTTGGTGAAAATTTCCAAAATTATGGGCAGCATGGAACTGAAACCCCCAAACGGCAGAACTACACCATAAGAGTAACTTCCATAGCAAATATGAAGTTTGTAAGTGGCATAGTTTTTGAGTTCTGTCCCGGAAACGAGACAAAGTGCAATTTTAGGGCTGTTTTTGGTGGAAATTTCCAAAGTTATGGGCAGCATGGAACTGAAACCCCCAAAAGGCACAACTACACCATAAGAGAAAGTTCCATAGCAAATTTGAAGTTTGTAAGTGGTATAGTTTTTGAGTTCTGCTCCGGAAATGAGAATGATTACGGACGGACAGACGGACAGGGCGATGACTATATCCCACGGTATTTCATACCGCTGGGATAAAAAAGCACAAAAGAAAGAATTAGACAAAGCCCGGGATAAAACCAGAGCGAACATCAGAGTGGCTTTTCAGAGGTGGAGGGAAGTCCTGCATCTGGAAGGATTAAAAACCGACGCAGAGTTTGTGACTTTTCTGCTTGACAGGTAAAGCCTGCTTTATTCCTTGGTTCATTTTGCTCAGCAATGCTCTGCAAATAAGCAAGTTGGCGTCGCTCACATGCTCAGCTGGTAGGCTACTAACCCTAGCCTTAATCAAAAATTCAGTAATTCAGTTTTGATCTGCAAATAAGCGACTGAACGTCGCTTACAAGCACAGTCGCTGTTCGAATAGCCAGCGTCTTGTAATTGTTACAGTACTCCATAGTGCATGTGATGTTACTGTGATGTTGCATTCGAGCTAACGTTAGCTTTTTTCCAATGCTAGGGCTAACGTTACTGGCATTGTTTTATTAGAAAGTAGCAAAAAATATCTTTATGAAGTGACCTGGCAGTCTTATCAGTTGTGTTGTTGTCCTCATAAATATGTGCAATGTTTCTGTGCTCCCACAGCTAAATGCTGTCATACATGGCTTACTGGCCATTAAGCAGGATTCACGACAGTTTCTGTGCTAAAAAAAACAAAAAAAAAAACAGGTACCTTACTGAAATAAGCATGTGCTGGGTTTTTACTGAATATATACGTCTGTAGATTACTTTTCATGTCGACATGATTTATTTCTGCTTGTTTGTTGGCCAGCAGTGTTGACTGCTCACAACAGTAATTTCTAGCCTCAGCAACTTGGTCGCATGCCTTCGCGTGCACGGCAGCCTTCTTTGGGCAGGAGTGCAGTGGACTGGGGAGGGATCTGAAAGCTGCATTTTTTCAAATTTTTATGCCAAAAGCTCTCTCTCCTCAAAGTTACCAACTGCAGCTTTAAAGTATGGTCCCCAGAACTGTACACAATACTCCAGATGTGGTCTGACGAATGTGCTGTTTTTGTACAAAAGAAACATTACCTCCTTGGATTTGTTCTCAATGCTTTTGGCAATGTATCCCAGCATCCGATTGGCTTTTTTAACTGCTATGGCACAATGGCTCGAGCCTGTGAGGGTTTACATACAGCAGTTCCATACCTGCAAGCATCTAAATCTGCACAAAAAGGTTAAATTCCTCTTCATGTTTTCAAAAGGCTGCAGAGTTAATTTAAGATTATGTAAAAAAACATACAGTTTAAAGGAAACAAGAATTTACCCCATTTGTGAATGAATGTCTGCGTTATTAACTGTATTAGGGCATAACGGTTGAACATTGACATATATTTTCTCAGTTTGGTTTTGCTACTCTCCTCTAAGCAATCTTCGAGCATTGAAAATACTATCTTGTTACTTTGTAACATTTTTTTATTTTTAAAACAGTCAATCAATTACAAGTTATGCTTGCAGAAACATTTGCTGACCATGTGGGAATGTCAAATCCATTTATTATCTTGGCGAATGACAACTGGTGATTTCACCAGCTTTTTTCTGGCAAGAGTTTCATTTTAGGTAAGTTCCATTTGATAGAAACTTTCTTTTATAACACACTAGTTAGTTTGGCAAAGTTCAGCAAACTACTTTATTAAAACAATCTTTGCCATAACGGTTGAACATTGACAAACAAACACTTGATTTTCAACAAGGTATGAATCAATGCAGTTTTTCACCATTTTCATCAGTAAGTGTACCATTTGCATCAACAATTTTCATTGGGCCTCATACTGAAATTATAAATGAATATAATGAAATATAAATCAGGAATAACTATAGCAGCACCGGAATGGTGATTTCATTGTTTATTTTAAATTCTACCGCTTTCAAGTAACAGCACATTTGGATGGTTTTGTGTGTTTTCACTCTTTGTGATGATAAAGCATTGCTGTCAGGAGCAACATTTTAATATCGCAATAAAGGCCGAATAAGTATCGAAGCTAATGAAGATTCTTTGACTGATTTTGGCCATTCAGTTTCAGCAATCACCTTGCTCTTATCGGTTTTAATGGCAAACTTCACCACTATGAAGCATGTAAAGTTTCAAGTTCATTGGCTAATTGGTTTTACAGTTATGCCAATTTGTTTGATGTAGTGCCCCCTATCAAGATATTTGCCCCAAATTTTGTGTGCTGAAGGAAAGTGGCCTGTAGATGCTAGGCATGAAGTTTGGTCAGGATTGGACGTTGCTTTAAGGATTTATTGCCCTTTATATCAATCTAGGCCACGCTTTTAAAATTGATTGGCCCTTTCAGCCTATCAAAATTTCAATCTGCACGGCTTTAGAACTTCCTCTTAAGATGCTGCAGACCAAATTTTGTGCAAATGAGTAGCACCATCTAGGAGGAGATAGAAATTCAAAGTTTCACCAAAAATTCAAAATACTGTATAATTTTCATGTACCAAGATGGGTTTCTCTGATATGGTTTGATTTGGAAGGATCCGAAGAATCCAGAAGAAATAAAAATAGTTTCTTCACCCCCAGGTTTCAGAAATGATGGCTCAAAATGCGCTGTACCTCTCAATAGTGCCACCGTTTGGCCAATCAGTTATTTTCATGAATCGTGTTTATTTCCTCATCGTTAATAAGTCCATAAAGTTTCTTGAAGATGGGTTACAGACAAAGTGATTAAAAGGGTAACTGAAATTTGATTGGCTGTTGTCAGCCATTTTGTTTTAGCTAGAATGTCGTTCTTATTAAATTAAATGGGAACTGTGCCCCTTATGAAGCCTGCAAAATTTCAAGGCGATCGATGAATAGCTTCAAGAGTTATAACCATTTATATGTTACAGTGCCACCTATGGACAGATTTAAACTAACTTTGGTGTGTCTTGTCTTATAGCCTGTGGATGAAATTCATGAAGTTTGGTGAGGATTGGATTTTGTGTTCAGGATTTACAGCTCTTTATATCAATTGAGGCCACGCCTTCAAATTTCATTGGCTTATTGCAACCACACCTTTTATAAAATCCAAATTTCCATCCGTAGGCTTATAGAGCTTGGTCTACAGATGGTGTATACCAACTTTGGTGCAAACTGATCACACCATCTAGGGGCAGATAGATTTTAAATTGCGGTAAAATTTAAAATTTGCGTGTCCTGTATGGATTGATTCGGCTTGACCCACAGAATGTACTGGAAGTGAAATTTTGTTTCTAGGACTTACGGTTCAGAAGATATAGCCCAAAACGCATTAAATGTCTCTATAGCGCCACCATTTGGCCAATCAGGGCAATTTTTTTGCCCGAGTAGTGGGTGACAATACAAGCCTATGAGCCAAAAATGGTATGTCTGACACTTATAGTTTTTGTTGTGCAAACACTTTTAGCAGAGAAAAATAATAATAATAATAATTGAAGCTGCAAGCAGCATTGAAAGGGCCCTCGCACCCCTCGTGCACGTTGGAGTGGTGGAGAGATGTTGATGGGTGCAGGTGTCCATTCACAGCCAGTGGACACTGCTAGACTGTGTACAATGTGTTTTCCTTAGGGGAGTGCAAACACCACTCCTGAAATCAATAGGTGAGCACGTTAAAGTGTGACACCTTTTCATGAAAAAAAGTTGAAATTTTACAAGTCATGGCACATTTCATGTCTTCACCAAATTTTGCTTATGTCGATGAACTGAACTATGAGAACTGTTTTGTTGAAATTTTCTGGAGGGCGCTATGACATGCCTGTGTGCAAAACCTATAGCATAGTAATCGTAATACCGGGCTCCATGAGTGTGTTGATTTTTGTAAATTTTCAAATATGTAGAGACCGTCAAGAGGGCAATTCTTTCAAAAAAATGTTTAGGGGGCGGTACAGAGGCATTGTGCCATATCAAATGCCAATTGGGAAATCAAAATGAAGATCATAAGACACTGACAATTTGCGCAACGTTTTGCAAGTTTTGGAATATTGGAAGGCCTTTTAACGCGCGTTTGTAAAATTGGAAAAAACGCAGAAAATGGCTCATAGCTCACATACTGTTTGGCCAAAAAAATTCAAGCACCTTAATCTTAACATGGCTGTGGCTAGAGGGCGCTGTGGAGCCACCTGGCCACGCCCGATCTAATATCAGCATATATTTATACTTGGAAGGAGATCATTATGAAGCATGTAAAGTTTCGGGCAAATCTCACAAAGTATGTGTGAGTAAAATCAACTGTTTCATGGCGAAATTCGCTGCAACGCCACGGATCCATCATTCGATATATCCAAAAAACCTTCACAATTTAACATTGGAAAGGTCTTAAGATGTCACTTGCCATATTTTAAGTTGATCAGATAAAATCTCTTGGAGGAGTTCGTTAAAGTACGACGCCTGTTAAAAACGAAAAATTTTTAAAAGTTGAAATTTCAATTAAAAATGACGGACTTCCTGATGAGTCTAGGTCATGGCCCCAAGAGACTTTTCTTAGGGCTCCGCATAAATCACATGTCCACCGAATTTCATACGTTACATTTACCAAGCTGCGAGAGCTGCTTCATTGAAATATTCTAGGGGGCGCTATAATGCCATTTTGCCACGCTAATCTGTAAATCCTATATCATAGTACAATTTACAACCAGATTAATACATGTGCAAAATTTAGTGAGTTTTCGAGTATAGTGAGGCCCTCAAAAATGCAATTATGTATTAGGGGGCACTATAGTGCCATACTGTCACATCCAGTGCCAAATGGGATATCAATTCGAAGACCTTCATATTTTTAACCTCTGTGCAAAGTCTGGTGAGTTTGCGAGTATAATAAGGCTCTCAAAATTGTGTTCGAAAAATCTGGAAAAACACAGGAAATGGCTCATAACTCACTTCCTGTTTGGCAGAAATCCTAACCTGGCCATAGCTAGTGGGTGCTGTGGAGCCACCTGGCCACTCCCGATCTAATATCAACATATAAGTATACTTCGGAGGACACTTTTATCAAGCTTGTCAGGTTTCAGGCAAATCTCACAAAGTATGTGGGTGTAAAAGCAACTTCCTGCTTCCTGGCGGAACATTGAAATTCATTGCGACGCCACAGATACATTGTGCGCTGAATCCAAAAAAGCTTCACAATTTAATATTGGCAACATCTTTAGGTATCGTTCGCCAAATTTTAAGTTGATTGAATAAAATCTCTAAGGGGTAGTTCCTTAAAGTACGACGCCTGAGAATGGCGAAAAATCCAAAAAAGTTTCAATTTCAATTAAAAATGGCAGACTTCCTGTTGAGTGTAGGTCATGCCACCAAGAGACTTTTTTTTAGGTTTCGGCATAATCCATATGTTCACTGAATTTCGTACATGTAGGTGAAAAGGACACCGAGGGCGCCTTCATTAAAATTTTCTAGGGGGTGCTGTAATGCAATTTTGCCACACCTATGCGTGACTTCAATATCCTAGTCAAAGGAATGACTGGCTCAATATGTGTGCAAAATTTCGTGAGTATTCAAGCATGTTTAGACCCTCAAAAGGGCAATTGTTTTAAAACAATAATTGGGGGCGTTATAAATTCCACATAAAGTGCCAATTGGTGTGTCAAAGTGAAGAGCATTTATAATTGCTGCTACGTTTTGCAAGTTTTGGAGTATTCTTTGGCCTTAAAACGTGTTCGTAAAATTTGGATAACCGCAGGAAATGGCTCATAGCTCACTTCCTGTTTTGCCACAAAAAAAAAACCATAACCCTGCATGAGAAATGCAATGATCCTACCAAATTTCACGAACATTCAAGCACTTTTATCTTAACATGGCCATGGCTTGTGGGCGCCGTGGAGCCACCAGGCCACTCCCAATCTAATACTGCCATATAATTATACTTGGGAGCAGACTGTTCTAAGGCTTGTAAAGTTTGAGGCAAATCTTACAAAGTATTTGGGAGTAAAATCAATTTCCTGTTTCATGGCTAAACATTGAAATTCACCGCGATGCCACGGATACATCGTTCCATGAATCCAAAAAAGCTTTGCAAATTAATATCGGCAAGGTCTTTAGATGTCACATGCCAATTTTGTAGTTGATCGGATAAAATCTGTAGGAGGAGTTAGTTAAAGTACGAACCCTCTGAATGGGGCAAAAAAAAGTTGCAATTTCAATTAAAAATGGTGGACTTCCTGTCGAATCTAGGTCATGGCACCAAGAGACATTTTTTGAGGCCTCGGCATAAAGCACAAGGACACCGAATTTCGTACATGTAGGTTTAATGCTTCATTGAAATTTTCTAGGGGGCGCCATTATGCCATTTTGCCATGCCCATCTGTAAATCCTTTATTTTTGTAAACCGTCTGCCCTGCTCAATATGTTTGCAAAATTGTGAGTTTTCGAGCATGCTGAGGCCCACAAAAATGCAATTATGGATTTGGGGGCGCTATAGAGCCACCATGACATGCCGTGCCAAATAGGATATCAAATCTAAGAGCCTCATATGTTTTACCTCTCAGCAAAGTTTGGCGAGTTTTTGATTATGTTAAGGCTCTCAAAAATGTCTTCGTAAAATCTGAAAAAACGCAGGAAATGCCTCATAACTCACTTCCTGTGAGGCGAAAAAATTTCCAAAAAATTGAGAAAAAGAACTTCTTTTTGAATATGAAATTTGGGCCCGCCAAATTTTGTGAGAATCCAAGCAAGTGCGTTCCAAAATGGCCACGTTGTTTGCACGCGGGGCACACACAAGCTCAGGAATATGAATAGTTTGTCATTTTCAGCATGCCTGATGTATGTGCAAATTTTTTGAGTTTTCGTGCATGACAAGGCCCTCAAAAATGCGTTCTCGCAGCAGAATAAAAATAAAAACAATAGTTATAATAATTAAAGCTGCAAGCAGCGTTGAACAGGCCCTCACACCCTTGTTCACGTTGGGGGTAGTGGTGAGATCCTGATGGGTGCAGGTGTGCACTCACGACCAGTGGACAGGTCAAGTACAGGCACCAACCTGTGATAAAGTTTTGAGTGAATCATACAAAGCAGGAAGGAGTTATGAAAAGTTTATTGTTCATCCACCAGGGGGCGCTCTGAGCATAACCAAATGTGGGCAGGTGCATTCAGGGGCAGACCATCATCAAAAATGCAAAGTTTTGAGGAAATCGGCCAATGTCAATGTAAAATATGGCATGTTTCTGCAGCAGGGTGTGTGCTGGCCAAAAATTTCACTTGGCCACAGTGGCTAATCACCCCGAAGTTCCGTTAGCCACTGAGAAAACCATTTAGCCACACATTTTGCCTTCAATTTCAGTTAGAAACCTTAGAAAACTTGGATTTAATCATAGAGTGTGCGTACACAGTCACAGACTAAGTGCAGAGACATCCAGAGACTAGTAGGTACGCATCATCTTGTCAGCGACACCTGTACTATAGTGTTCTTGCCAGGTTCTTTTCCCATCAGGGTGGTTACTGGCAGTTACAAGAAATTTTCAAATAGAGTGGCAATGGAATTTGTACAGGCTGCAAAATGCATCAAAAATCACATTAAACTGTGATTAAAATTCAAACATAGACGGAAATTTATTGCACATTTTTGGAAAGTTTGGGAGGACCCTGTTCAAATTGTGTGGTGAGAGAACACTGTACTAGTATCCTGACCTCTGTCGGTGTTTGCTTTCCTGCAGCCGTAATGTGGTTTGCATGCTACTAGAGATGAAAAGAATAAAACAGAAAGTTTTTCAGAAAAAGGAATTGCTGCATATTTTTCACAGAAAAATTCTTATGGAACTTGTATAACTAACACCCACCAAAACCTTATGACAAACCGCACACAGTCACATGGTATAATAATTTGTGGTGACGGAGAGCTGGTTCAAGTGCCAGCTTTGCATGAGTGTCAGGTAAGTATTAAGGACTATTAAGGCCATCCTCCAGTTTAATTATCTGACAAATGGGAACTTGATTGATAGAAGTCCAATATCACTTTGATGACAAATAGTTGAATTACTAACTTGATAGGGCCAGTTTACCATGCTAAAGATCGTCATTCTGTTATCCCCGCTTGTGGCCAAGTGATCATTCATTACATGTATTACAACAAGAACAGATGCAACCTAGGCATGCTGATTGCTGTGTCATTCAGGGTGCGGAATGGATTAAAAATTACAGCCACTATGAATTCTGATCTACACACCTAGATGCAACCTTATTTTGGCTCATACAGTAAAATATGCCTTGAATGCCATGCTCACACACTCAATTTAGCACTTATCTTCTACCAATTGGTAATCATAATTGTTTGTCTGAATTATTTTACTAAAACTCATAAGACATGTCAGCTTGAAGTAAATGTGAATATTTACTTAGTGCACTCGGAGCAAATGGAATTTACATTATGTTCAGGTTTAAACATGATTGCCATCTCGTCAAAATTTTACCTGAGTGACAAACTAGGTGTGGACAAAAATGTGTTGTAGGGAAACGTATGCTAATATAAGGGAAATAATGCCATAGTTTTGGCTCAAAATCGGTAGAAATGTTCGGATTCAACTGCACACCATGATAAAGGTCGTTGTTGTATATACTTCTTAGCTTAGTCTTCTAGAGTAATATGTCTAGATGCACCATTCGCCATAAAGGAAAACGAAGATCAATATAATTTTGTCTACCGCACAGTTTGTAGTAGCCAAGTCGCGTTATCGATTTGTTTCTAAAAGCAATAGCTTATAATATGGAGCGTAGAGGCTCGATCATGTTTTGGATTTTACAAAACAATCATACTGACCGTTTGCTTCAAGTGTCCTTCTGTCTCAACGTCAGCGGCATGCATTCGGCTGCTTGGAATTCGGCTAGAAAAGGACTCGTGGTCCAGTCGCACGTAACCGACATGCATTTTGTCATTTCTAAAGCCGCGAAAATACTATCATTGTTGTACACTTGCTAACAGTTGGCAGTCGACTAATTGTTTGTCGTGGTTGCACTGAACTCCGTTCTGAAGAGTTGTCCGGTTCTGCCTCGAGTAGTAGGTTGGCTCGCTCAAGCTAATAATCTCTGATATATTACCGACTAATTTGCGAATCTCTTTTCCGCTATTTCTGACCTGTGACTGGTTAGCGGCGTTTAGAATACTGGGCCATTCTGACAAACAGCTTGCATACCAACAAGTTTGCCATTTGTTTAGTTATAAGTGCTCGAAAGTATCACGATTGCGGGTGGACAGCTTGTCAGGTAGCCTATGTGATAAAATACCAAGGCAACGCACCTTAAATATCAGTGCTGAAAATCAATAATTTCATGCGCGGCTCAGCATTGTGTTTTAAGGCATCAAAACTAAAGAACCCCAAATGTTGCGTGATTTCACCAACCCAGATAACATAGCAGGCGTTGGCCCAACGTTGGCAATGGTTGGCAGCGTCAGAGTTGGAATTCCAACGTTGGGCCAACATTGAACCAACGTTAGATGCCCAACCTATTTATTTGGTTGTTTGCCTTACGTTGGTTCAATGTTGGCAATGGTTGGCAGCGTCAGAGTTGGAATTCCAACGTTGGGCCAACATTGAACCAACGTAAGGCAAACAACCAAATAAATAGGTTGGGCAACTAACGTTGGTTCAGTGTTGGCCCAACGTTGGAATTCCAACTCTGACGCTGCCAACCATTGCCAACGTTGGGCCAACATTGAACCAATGTAAGGCAAACAACCAAACAAATAGGTTGGGCATCTAACGTTGGTTCAATGTTGGCCCAACGTTGGAATTCCAACTCTGACGCTGCCAACCATTGCCAACGTCGGGCCAACATTGAACCAACGTAAGGCAAACAACCAAATAAATAGGTTGGGCAACAATAAAAGTGGGAGTTCCCATGTTGGAGAACAAACGGGTGTTCAGCTATTTGAAGGAGGGGTTGTTGGTTGTCTGAGGTTGGCCCCATTTAGCTAGCTATTATTAATATTATTGATATTATTTTTATCATCATTATTCTTGTTCTTGAAATGAAATGAATATTATAACTTGGCACTGTTTCAACCTCTCCTGTGTGTTGCTAAAGCTAAGCAGGTAAGGTCCTGGTTAGTTCCTGGATGGGAGATCAATTCAAGTTTGAGGGCTTGTTGTGATCCTTCCCTCAGCAATGAGTTATGAGCCAACTTATTGCCAACCTTTACACATACGTTGGCAATAAAATGTTGGCCCAACGTGTCCCCGACGGCCAAAATGACGTTGGCCCATCGTTGGCGCGTGATGTCAGGCCAACGTCTGTGACAACGTTGGGCCAACTCCGGCATGTTATCTGGGAAGGTTTCTCTAGAGCTTCTCGTAGTTACGGTAAACACAACCCATAATTTTCAACAAACTCATAATACTTGTCCACATAGTAGAGGATGTCTTTATTGTTAAAAATATACAAATAATCATTATCGATCGTAAATTAATTTAAGGCCTTTTCCTTTGCACGACAGAATTGAGCTCGAAGTTGAGCAGGTTTCAGTGCCGATCTTGTCCCACTGACATTAATGCGCTGCTTTAACGAGTGTTTGTTCAGCAAGAAAAACACTATCGCATGCTTACTTTCGCTCATCTGTGGCTGTCCCGCTAGATTCATAATTTAATATTATTGAGGTGGTCAATCTCGAGTCGTTTTCATTGTCTTTAATATGGTGGAAATGAATGAGGTTCCTAACCGGAATTCCGTTTTCTGGCACGTGAATTAGCCCACAACACGTGAAAAGTCCCGAATGGAACGATGAGTCGTTAGCCAATCAGTGCGATCGGAATGAACGTTATAAAGATAATTTATGACTGATGTATGATAATTAAGCATGAACCAAATGTGATTGCGAGTGGGCGACTGGACTTGATGTAGGCATCGGGCAGCCGTGGCGCCACTCTCTCCATTAGGCTTTCGCCTATGTGGCGCTTTGAGGCCAATTCTCGCTCGCCACATGCCACACCACTTCGCCATTGGCGACGTGGCGAGCGGGTAGCACGCACCCTGCTATAGGGGGGCGCTATACAGAAATATAGCATAGGCGAGGCCCCTATCAGATTTAACAGCTTGCCATCCTTGACCTGTGTATCAATTTTATGATGATACTAGTTCAGTGAAGACATCATAAACGCAAATGTATTTTCATGGCAAAAGATCCATCTTCGCTGCTTTGTCACACAGCTTGTTCTGCATGTTTTCGCAGTGGAATGAAGTTGATTGGTTCAACTATGTGTCATCAGTACATGTTAAAGTAAAAAATGGTCACTTCCTATTAGTGCCAGGGGTGCTATTAGTAAACTGGGAAGTTAATATATTTGGACGTTCAGGGCGAAGCCATCATCATCTCCAGCAAGAATGAAGCTTCCACGGTCAGTTGTGTTGGCGTGACAGCATTTAAAAATTTTTTTTACAAGTCGCCAAAATTTGTCACACCCTAGCAGCCACACCCTTTGCCCTACAGACATGCAGAGCACAACTTATGATCAGCTTGGTCTCGAGATCTGTACCAAATTTGAAGTCAATCGGTTGATAACCCGAGGTGGAGCTCGTTTTAAAATAAAAAAATTCAAATCAAAATGTCCGACTTCCTGTTGGGTTTAGGGCTTGGCTCCAATGAGTTTTTTGTATATCTCGGTATGATACATATGTGTTTTGAATTTTATCCACCTACGACAAAGCAACCGAATTGGATATTTCCTGTTACCACCAGGGGGCGCTATTAGTAAAGTGGGAAGTGATTACATTGTGACGTTCAGGGCGGAGCCATCATCATCTCAAGCAAGTTTAACACTTCTATGATTAAGTATGTCGGCATGAGAGCATTTTGAAATTGTTTTTGGCGAGTCATCAAAATTTGTCACGCCCAAGCAGCCACACCCTTTGACCTATAGACATGCAGAGCATAACTTTTCATCAGCTTGGTCTGTAGATGATCTTTACCAAATTTGAAGTCAACTGGTCGAAAACCCTAGGAGGAGTTCATTTTTAAATTCAAAAATTCAAATCAAAATGGCCTACTTTCTGTTGGGTTTAGGGTGTGGCTCCAATTAGTTTTTTTGTATGTCTGGGTATGATACATATGTGTATCGAATTTCGTCTGCCTACGACAAAGTAATTGAACTGGACACTTCCTGTTACCCCTGGGGGGGCGCTATTAGTAAAGTGGGAATTTATTATATCCTGTCGTTCAGGGCGGAGCCATCATCATTTCCAGCAAGTTTGCAGCTGCTCCGATCAAAGATGTTAGCGTGAGAGCATTTTGAAATTTTTTAGCGAGTCGCCAATCTTTGTCACGCCCTAGCAGCCACGCTCTTTGACCTACAGATATGCAGAGCTCAATTTTTGATCAGCTTGGTCTTTAGATGATCTCGACCAAATTTGAAGTCGATCGGGCAAAATCTCTAGGAGGAGTTTGTTTTCAAATTTTAAAATTCAAATAAAAATTGCCGACTTCCTGTTGGGTTTAGGGCATGGCTCCCATAAAGTTTTTTGTATGTCTGGGTATGATACATATGTGTATCGAATTTTGCCTGCCTCCGACAAAGTAATCAAATTTCCCTATAAGAATTTTGAAATGTGTTTAGGGGGGCACTATTTCGGCATTTGGGGTCGAACGTTTTTTGTATGCCTTGGTACAAAGCATATAACTACCGAATGTCGTCTGCGTACGACAAAGTAATAAATTTCCCTATGAGAATTTTGAAACGTGTTTAGGGGCGCTATTTCGGCATTTGGGGTCGGACCTGTGCGACCGCACAAAAATATCGAATTTCAGATGTGGCCGGACGTATGTGGAAAGTTAGACGCGTTTTCACCATTGGGAAAGGGGCAAAATTGCCCTTTGAATTGTAGCAAGAATAATAATAATAATAATAATAAAAATAGTAATAATAATAAAAATAAACAGTATGATTTCAATAGGGTCCTCGGACGACTTTCAGTCGGCTTGGGCCCTAATATTTAAAGCTGCGGGTCCTCGCCCACCCATGCACGTTGAAACGGGGGCGAGACGCGTTCGGGCGCCGTGGAGCATTGTCATTCGTTGGACAGTACGAGACCGAGGAAAATGTTTCATGTTGAGTTGAGTGAAAACCTCTTTACTGAAAGAGGCTTTTCTTTTGTAAAATGGAGCTATGACCCATGGGACCTGGTCAAGTTTTCTGAGGCAGATTTTATCACTGCTGTGTATTGTGCAATCTTCCCCCATTCATGAACTTAGTGAAGGGAGATGAGCCATGTGATTCTACTGCCACCCGGTGGTCAGAATGTGTAGCAGCACCAAGAAAATCACTGAACATCAATAATAATCAAGAAATTAAGTAAGTAAGTAAAGTAAGTAAACTTTATTTATAGAGCACTTTTCACAGACAAAGGTCACAAAGTGCTTTACATCAGCAGAAGCAAACACAGGAGCAATAAGAAAGAACAAACAATAAAAAACAATGACCAGATACAAATTATCAGTGAATAGATAAAAATCAATTATAATACAATGACAAAGTACATGAAAATTAATCAAAAGCCTGTCTGAACATGTATGTTTCTTAACTGTTTTTTTAAAGACTCAACCGAATCAGAGCAACGGATCGACATGGGCAGGGCGTTCCATAGTTTCGGTGCAAGGGCCTCAAAAGCTCGGTCACCACGCCTTTTAAAATTTGTCCTAAGTACAGACAGCAGGTTAGTTGACACAGATCTTAATGAACGGGTAGGCAGGTATAGGTGAATGAGTTCTGTTAGATACTCAGGCGCCTTTCCATGAAGTGCTGTAAAAGTGATGGTGAGAACTTTGAATCTAATCCTGTAAATAATGGGAAGCCAATGTAAAGATCTTAGTTTGGGTGTGACGTGAGTGCGTTTATTTGACCTGGTGAGTACACGAGCAGCAGCATTCTGCATTAACTGCAACCGGGCAGACATACTGAGTGAGGTGAAGAGGCTGTTACAATAGTCAATACAGGATGAGATGAGTGCGTGAGTGATCATTTTGAGTTCTGAACTGTAACAAATGCTCTAAGTTTGCTTATGTTTCTTAAGTGATTGAAGCAAGATCTTGTCAGCTGCTTTATATGAAGGTCGAGTGAAAGTGATGAGTCAAAGATGACACCAAGATTACGAATTTTGGGGTGAACTGTTGTTGTGAGAGGTCCAATGTATTGCATGATTGTAGGGACATGTTTGTCTTCAGCAATAATAAGAACTTCTGCTTTGCTTTCATTTAATTGTAGATAGTTGGCTGTGGTCCAGACCCTAATGGCATTGAGACAGTCAAGGAGCTTGGACAAACTAAAGGCCTCACTGGGTTTAAAAGAGAAGTGCAGCTGAATATCATCCATATAGAGAGGATAAGAAATATTAAAACTCTTTATAATCTGCCCTAGGGGAAGCAAATAAAGGGAAAATAGTAGAGGTCCCAGGACAGAGCCCTGAGGGACACCACAAGATAAAGGAGCAGGGTCAGACAAGTGCTCACCGATAGAAACAGAGAAAGTCCTGGCAGAGAGATATGAAGAAAACCAATCCAAGGAGATGCCTGATATTCCTACCCAGTCTCGGAGAGTTTTAATAAGTGTAGGATGGTCGACTGTGTCAAATGCAGAACTAAGGTCAAGCAGGACCAATACTGAGCAGTCGCCTCCATCAACAGACATTATAATATCATTGGAGACCCTCAACAGAGCCGTCTCAGTGGAGTGTCGCTTCCGAAAACCTGACTGGAACTTGTCATAAATATTATTACTCTCCAACACAGCAGTGAGTTGTTTGGTCACAACTTTCTCCAGTATTTTTGACATAAACGGCAGTTTGGAAATGGGCCTATAGTTCACAGGTAAGCCTGGATCTAAGTTTGGTTTTTTAGGATTGGTTTGATCAGGGCTTGTTTAAGGTAGGTGGGGACAAGGCCAGAGGACAATGAGAAGACACTGCAGGACCGATGGTGGTGTTATGGCCCCAATTTGTTATAACATATATGACAGTAAGGGATGACAGACAAAATTTTAAAACCTAAACAGGTTTAATTAAACAAACACTTAACTAATCTACTATCTACTCTACTGACCAAAATTGATATATACAAGAACAAAAATATTTACAGTCCCTTTGGTGGGGTTGTTTGGTGATGTCCTGGGTGAGGAAAATACTCCAATACAGGCAAAAATCCACAAAAAGCTTCACAGGTCATGAAAAGAAGTGACAGGTCTGGTCAAATGTATCCTTCTCCTTGCAAGTTCTCCAACTCTACTACTCTCTCAGTTTTCCTCCTCATATACTCTTTTGCAGACCCCTCCCACCTTTTTTTCTCTCTGGGACTTTCCATCTCAGACATGCCCAGGACATGTCTAAACCTAGCTCCAGTCTGGGCTTAACATAATGAAGGTCATGTTGGCTTATATTCGTATTACAGTGGGTAAGAGCTTTTGGAACAAGGTGGGATGATATCTAAGGGGCTGCTAGATAGTTTTGTTTTACTTATTAGGACTGTCAAATCAGCCAAGTTGATAAGGGGAAAGGAGTCCATGACAGTAGGGGTAGATGGTGGACTAGCAGTAGGAGGGTTATGTTGGAGGTTTGACCTGAGAGATTTTACCTTATCAACAAAGAAGGAAAGAAACTTGTTGCAGTCATCTGCTGTAAAGCATGGTAGGGTAGATGGCCGTGGTGAAACAATATTTTTGACCGTGTCAAATAGAACTTTTGGATTACTTCTTGTGGACGAAATCAAACTAAAAAAGTAGGCAGTTCTGGCTTCCTGCACAGCCAAGTTAAAAGACTGGCGCAAATCTTAAAGATAAAGGTGATGCACCTCTAGCGCAGAGGATTTCCAAAGCCGTTCAGACCTGCGACATTGCTGTCTCAGGCAGCATATGGATTCTGATATCCAGGGTGAGGATATTGAAGTGACTTTGGATCTCACCTTTAAAGGTGCCACTTTATCTAATAAAGTGGTGCAATAAGCATTAAAAGATCAATATCATTAAAATGTAAATCAGAATCCCAATCAAAGTTTGCCGCAAACTGGTCGGCTATATCAAATGTAAGAATACGGGAGTAAAATGTTCTTTTAACATGGGGACGATCAGTAGGAAAATAAAGATCAAAGAAAATGCTTTTATGATCACGAATCAGTAGTTCTTTACAACGAACATTATCAATATCTAGCCCCAGGGAAAAAATCAAATCCAACGTGTGGCCTTTTATATGAGTGGGACCTGAGACATGTTGCTTAAGGTTAAAAGAGTTAAAGTTAATAAATGGTTCTTTCAGGTAAATCCTAGAAAGCTGAAATTTTGGGAGCATATCCACTGAACACAGGCAAAAGTTTCATGCAACCTATGGCGAATTCAGAAGTGCGTCACTCTATGTTTTTCAAAATATGAATATTCGCTGCTGGATAGCTCACTCGGTTAAGGCACTGCGCTGCAGTGCAGAGGTGACTATCACGTTGCGGGTTCGATCCCCGGCGTACCCACCGGCAGGGGTTGCCAGCTTTTTCAGAGCAGCGCACAATTAGCCATCGCGCTACAGGGTTCCAAATTGGGAAGGGACTGCCGGATTTGGGGATATAATAGTAGCTTTGTTCTTTGCTCAAGCGCCTCCTGCTGGCCAGGCGGGCGTTCGTCAGGAAGACTTTGGGTTTGTTCATGTCCTGGTATCCTCCGCCCTTGTTCTGAACTTAACATAGGATTCAACCAATGAGTGTATAAGAATCAGTGGCTGACGGGCACGAGCTACGGAGGAGAGTCGTGAACTGTCTTCACTATCCTGAGTTTACAAGCAAGCTTTGTACATAGTTCACCAATTGGGCATTCCAGATTCGGGTGGGATTGGAGATGCCAAATTAAAAAAAAAAGAAAAAAAAGAATATTCATCACGTTAATATCTCAACAATAATTAATTCAAATGGTACGATGCTTGGCAAGTTTTTCTCCAAATAGAGATCATGAAATATACCAAAGGTCATTTTGATTCGATAAACTGTTTGTCCACAGCAAGAAAGTATGTATTACTATACAGCGTATTATGTACATAAAATTTTTTATTTCAAAAAGTCTTTAATGGATTTTCACCAAATCAGGTGACAACTCAGGTCATTGTACAGTGATGACGTGTGATTTTTTTTAGAAATTTATGGCATTGCAACAGGCTGTGGTGAAAGCAAAAGTGCCATTTTGGCATGATTAGGTGGCGCTAGAGAGCCATTTTGTGTCTTTGGTGGAGAATTTTCAGATTCTAAAAATGTTTGAAGCCACTTTGAATTAACTGCAAAATTTGGTCTGTTTTTGAACATGTTTAAGGGGTCAAATTAAGGTTGGCAATTGTGTACGCATGGAAAAAAGGCAGTCAAAGTGGCTGGGGACCCCATCTTTGACGCCTCATAAAATCCAAATCGTTCGACTTTTGACAAAGTTGTGCAATAGCTTTTATCAGCAGAGTGTGCTGCGTCATCTATTAGCATTTGGGGTCGATACAATGAACGCCCTTGAAGGAGATCGCGTTTGTTCGAGAGCAAATATTGGCCAAATTTAGGGGAAAATGGAAATTTTGATATGCTAATTGTGAACCTCCTGTTCGATTTAGGTAAGGGGTGTCCATTGCTTATTTTTAGGTCTTGATGAGATGAACAACATAGTGTTGGTTCCATCTCTCTATGACTTTCCTACCAGTCGTGGTGGCCGTGTCAGTGCCAGTGAAATGTCTTGGTGGCGCTAGAGAGCCATTTTGGCACCTATGGGGATACTTTTCGCCAGACATGAGCGGCGTGCTAAATTTGGTGAGTTTTTGAGCATGTTTAGGGGGTCAAATTTAAGCTTAAAGAGGCGTAAGAAGAAAGAAAGAATAATAAGAAACACAGTAATAACAATAGTGTCCTTGCCAAGGCCTTGCAGGCCTGGAGGCTCGGACCCTAATTAAAGCTGCAAGCAGCGTTGAACAGGCCCTCGCACTCTTGCGCACGTTGGAGTTTGTGATGAGATCCTGACGCATGCAGCTGTGCACTCACGACCATTGGACAGGCCAAGTGCAGGCCCCAACCTGTGAGAATGTGTCGAGCGAATCGGACAAAGCTGAAGGAGTTATCACAAGTTGATACTTCATCTACCAGCGGGCGGCTCAGAGTGTAATCAAATGTGGGCAGGTACATTCAGGGGCAGACCTTCAGCATAAATATGAAGTTTTGAGCAAATTGGCAAATTTCAATGTATTTTCATGGCGAGGGATCCATTGTCGCCACGCCGCCACACACCCTCCATTTCTCATAGCTTCACAGAATTCCTAACATAGCTTCAACCACTTGTTCTACATGTTGAAGAGGGGGAATGAAGTTGATGTGTTCAACTATGTGTCATCAGTACAGGTGAAAGAAAAAACCGGTCACTTCCTGTTAGCTACAGACATGCAGAGCACAATTTTTGATCTGCATGGACTCTCGATGTTTACTAATAAGTCTGGTTTTGATTGGATGAAATCTCTAGGAGGAGTGCGTTAAAATACAATGTGTGGAAATCAGGCAAAAATGACATGTTAAAATCAAAATGGCCGACTTCCTGTTTGTAGTAGACAAATGGTGCCTGTGACTGTTTTGTGCGTCTTGGCCAAATGCACATGTTTACCAATTTTCATCTTCCTACTCCGAAAAAACCCCTATTGGGAGGGGTTTATGAAAATTTCAAGGGGGCGCTATCGAGGCATTTTGCTGCTCTCATGGGCAACGCCCCAATCAGATATGAGAGCTCGCCACCATTGACCTTTCTATGAATTTTTATGATGATACAAGTTTATTAAAGACATCAAAAACCCAAACGTATTTTCATGGCGAGGGATGGATAGTCGTTGTGTCGCTACACGGACGCCATTACGTGTAGCTTCGCAGCATTCATAAGGTAGCTTCAACAATTTGTTCTACATTTAAGGAAAGTGGAATGAGGATGATGTGTTCGACTATTTGTCATCAGTACAAGTGAAAGTAATGAATGGTCACTTCCTATTACCACAGGGGGGCGCTATTGGCAAAATGGGATTTTAATCCATTTGGACATTCAGGGTGGAGCAATCATCATGTCCAGCAAGTTTGAAGCTGCTACAATCACGTATGTGGGTGGTAGAGCATTGTGAATCCGAAATGTATTTTTATGGCGAGGGATCCAAAGTCGTCGTGTCGCCACACGGACGCCATTACTTGTAACTTCACAGCGTTCATAATGTAGCTTCATCAACTTGTTCTGCATGTTTAGGAAGTGGAGTACAGTTGATGGGTTCAACAATGTGTCATCAGTACAAGTGTAAGTAACGAGTGGTCACTTCCTCTTACCACGGGGGGGGGGGCGCTATTAGCAAAGTAAGAACTTAATAAACTGAGGCATTCAGGGCAGAGCAGTCATCAAGTCCAGCAAGTTTGAAGCTGCTAAGATCAAGTATTTGGGTGTGAGAGCATTGTGAAATTTTTTTGTCGAGTCACCAAAATTTGTCATGCCCTAGCAGCCACGCACTTTGACCCACAGATATGCAGAGCACAACTTCTGATCAGCTTGGTCTCACAATAATCTCAACCAAATTTAAAGTTGATCGGGCGAAATCCCTAGGAGGAGTTTGTTTTAACATAAAAAAATTCAAATCATAATGGCCGACTTCCTGTTGGGTTTAGGGCATGGCTTCAATGAAGTTTTTTGTATGTCTGACTAGGATAAAGTGCCGGCCCCAACCTGAGAGGAAGTGTCGAGCGAATCGGACAAAGCTGAAGGAGTTATAGTAAGTTGATACTTCATCCACTAAAAGGCTCTCAGAGAGTATTCAACTTTGGAAAGGTGCATTCAGAGGCAGACCCTCAGCACAAATGTGAAGTTTTGAGCAAATTGGCCAATTTCAACGTAAAATGTGGCATTTTCTGTTTCCGTAAGGAGGCATGATGAGCTAGATTGTTTTGCAGCACATCGAGGCGTTCAGGGTGGGGCTTTTACCATGTACAGGAATTTTGAATCCATTTGGATGAAGTATGAGGGAGAGCGAACAGCTTGAATGTGTTTGGCGAGGCATCTGAAATGGGGACACCATGGCGGCCAGGCCCATTTAGCGACAGACATGCAGAGCACTACTTTTGGTCAGCATGGTCACTTGATAATCTGAAATAAATATTAGGTTGATTGGACGGAATCGCTGGGAGGAGTTCTTTAAAATGCAATATGTGGAAATTCGGGCCGAAATGACACATTAAAATCAAAATGGCTGACTTCCTGTTTTGAATTGACCGATGGTGCTAGAGACTTTTTTGTTCGAATTGGCAACATACACATGTGCACCAATTTTCATTTTCCTATTCCAAAAAAACCCTTATGGGGAGGGGTTTTTCAAAATTTCGAGGGGGCGCTATCGAGGCATTTTGCTGCCCTCATTGGCACCGCTCCGATGAGATGTTGGAGCTTACGACCCTTGACCAGCATATCAATTTGCATGATAATACGAATTCATTAAGAATATCAAAAACACAAACGTATTTTCATGGCGAGGGATCCATTGTCACCGCATCGCCACTAGGACGCCATTTCTCGAAGCATCACAGCATTCCTAAGGTAGTTTAAGCAACTTCTTCTACATGTTGTACACGCAGAATAAAGTTGATAGGTTAAACTATGTGTCATCAGTACAAGTGAAAGTAGAAACTGGTCAATTCGTGTTAGCGGCCACGCCCACTGACCAACAGACCTGCAGAGCACAACTTTTTATCAGCATGGTCTTTCAATGTTTTGTAATAAATCTGGTTTTGAATGGATGAAATCTCTAGGAGGAGTGCGTTAAAATACAATATGTGGAAATCAGGCAAAAATGGCACGTTAATATCAAAATGGCTGACTTCCAGCTTGGAATTGACCGATGATGCCAGAGATTTTTTTGTTCACATTGGCAACATACACATGTGTACCAATTTTCATTTTCATATTCCAAAAATACCCTTATGGGGAAGGGTTTTTGAAAATTTCAAGGGGGCGCTTTCGAGGCATTTTGCTCCCCTCATGGGCACCACCCCAATCAGATGTTGAGGCTCACCACCCTTGTCCGGCATATCAATTTGCATGATGATATGAATTCATTAAGAACATCAAAAACACAAACGTATTTTCATGGCGAGGGATCCATTGTCACCGCATCGCCACACGGAAGCCATGACTCGCAGCATCACAGCATTCGAAATGTAGTTTAAACAACTTCTTCTACATGTTGTACAGGGGGAATAAAGTTGATGGGTTCAACTATGTGTCATCAGTACAAGTGAAAGTAGAAACTGGTCACTTCCTGTTAGCGGCCACGCCCACTGACCTACAGACCAGCAAAGCACAACTTTTAATCAGCATGGTCTTTCAATGTTTTTTAATAAATCTGGTTTTGAATGGATGAAATCTCTTGGAGGAGTGCGTTAAAATACAATATGTGGAAATCAGGCAAAAATGGCACGTTAATATCAAAATGGCAGACTTCCTGTTTGAAGTAGACAAATGATGTCGGAGACTTTTTTGTGCGTCTTGGCCAAATACACGTGTACCAATTTTCATCTTCCTACTCCAAAAAAACTCCTTTGGGCAGAGGTTTTTGAAAAATTCAAGGGGGCGCTATCGAGGCATGTTGCTGCCCTTATGGGCAAAGCCCCAATCAGATGTGAGAGCTTGCCACCCTTGACCTGTCTATCAATTTTTATGATTATACAAGTTTATTAAAGACATCAAAAACCCAAATGTATTTTCATGGCGAGGGATGGATAGTTGCCGCATCACCACGTGGACGCCATTATGTGTAGCTTCACAGCATTCATAGGGTAGCTTCACCAATTTGTTCTGCATGTAATAGAAGTGGAATGCGGTTGATGTGATCAAGTATGTGTCCTCAGTACAAGTGAAAGTAATAACTGGTCACTTCCTATTACCACAGGGGGGCGCTAGTAGCAAAGAGGGAAGTTAATGCATCTGGACGTTCAATGCGGAGCAATGATCATGTAGAGCAAGTTTGAAGCCACTACAGTCAAGTATGTGGGCGTGAGAGCATTGGGAATCCCAAACGTATTTTCATGGCGAGGGATCCAAAGTTGCCGCTTTGCCACACAGACGCCATTACTCGTAGCTATACAGCGTTCATAATGTAGCTTCATCAACTCGTTCTGCATGTTTAAGAAGTAGAATGAAGTTGATGGGTTCAACAATGTGTCATCAGTACAAGTGGAAGTAACGAGTGGTCACTTCCTGTTACCACAGGGGGGCGCTATTAGCAAAGTGGGAAGTTAATATATTAGGATGTTCAGTGCAGCACTCTCATTATGTTTAGCCAGTTTGAAGCTTCTAAAATCAAGTATTTGGGTGTGAGAGCATTGTGAAATTTTTTTCTCAAGTCACTAAAATTTGTCACGCCCTAGCAGCCACGCCCTTTGACCTACAGATCTGCAGAGCTCAACTTTTAATCAGCTTGGTCTTTTGATGATGTGTATCAAACTTGAAGTTGATTCGGCGAAATCCCTAGGAGAAGTTCGTTTTAAAATTCCAAAATTCAAATCAAAATGGCCGACTTCCTGTTGGGTTAAAGGCATGGCTCCAATGAAGTTTTTTGTATGTCTGGGTAGGATACATATGTCTACCGAAATTGGTCTGCCTACGACAAAGTAATTGAATTTCCCTATGGGAATTTTGAAACGTGTTTAGGGGGCGCTATTTCCACATTTGGGGTCGAACCTGTGCGTCCGCCCAAAAATATCGAATTTCGGATTCGGCCGCACGATTGGGGAAAGTAAGACGCGTTTATACCATTTGGAAAAGGGCGAAATTGGCCTTTGAAAAGTCAGAAGAATAATAAAAATAATGATAATAATAATAATAATAATTAAAGCTGCAAGCAGCGTTGAACGGGCCCTCGCCCCCATGCACACGTTGGGGTTGTGGTGAGATCCTGACGGGTGCAGCTGTGCACTCACGACCATTGGACAGGTCAAGTGCCGGCCCCAACCTGAGAGAAAGTGTCGAGCGAATCGGACAAAGCTGAAGGATTTATGATAAATTGATTCTTCATCCACCAGAAGGCGCTCAAAGTGTTACGAAATTTGGGCAGGTGCATTGAGGGGCAGACCCTAAGCACAAATGTGAAGTTTTGAGCAAATCTGCGAATTTCAATGTAAAATGTGGCATTTTCTGTTTCCATAAGGGGGCACGATGAGCTAAATTGTTTAGCAGCATATCGAGGCATTCAGGGTGGGGCTTTTACTATGTATAGGAATTTTGAATCCATTTGAATGAAGTGTGAGGGAGAGAGAGCAGCTCGAATGTGTTTGCCAAGGCATCTGAAATGGGGACACCATGGCGGCCAGGCCCATTTAGCGACAGACTTGCAGAGCACAACTTTTGATCAGCATGGTCTCTTGATGATCTGAAAAAAATATTAGGTTGATTGGACGGAATCGCTGGGAGGAGTTCGTTAAAATGCAATATGTGGAAATCGGGCCAAAATGACACATTAAAATCAAAATGGCTGACTTCCAGCTTGGAATTGACCGATGATGCCAGAGATTTTTTTGTTCACATTGGCAACATACACATGTGTACCAATTTTCATTTTCATATTCCAAAAAACCCTTATGGGGAAGGGTTTTTGAAAATTTCAAGGGGGCGCTTTCGAGGCATTTTGCTCCCCTCATGGGCACCACCCCAATCAGATGTTGAGGCTCACCACCCTTGTCCGGCATATCAATTTGCATGATGATATGAATTCATTAAGAACATCAAAAACACAAACGTATTTTCATGGCGAGGGATCCATTGTCACCGCATCGCCACACGGAAGCCATGACTCGCAGCATCACAGCATTCGAAATGTAGTTTAAACAACTTCTTCTACATGTTGTACAGGGGGAATAAAGTTGATGGGTTCAACTATGTGTCATCAGTACAAGTGAAAGTAGAAACTGGTCACTTCCTGTTAGCGGCCACGCCCACTGACCTACAGACCAGCAAAGCACAACTTTTAATCAGCATGGTCTTTCAATGTTTTTTAATAAATCTGGTTTTGAATGGATGAAATCTCTTGGAGGAGTGCGTTAAAATACAATATGTGGAAATCAGGCAAAAATGGCCATTAAAATCAAAATGGCCGACTTCCTGTTTGGAGTAGACAAATGATGTCAGAGACTTTTTTGTGTGTCTTGGCCAAATACACGTGTACCAATTTTGATCTTTCTACTCCAAAAAAACCCCTAAGGGGAGGGGTATTTGAAAATTTCGAGGGGCGCTCTCGAGGCATGTTGCTGCCTTCATGGGAACGCCCCAATCAGATGTGAGAGCTCACCACCTTTGACCGGCATATCAATTTCCATGATGATACGAATTCCATAAGAACATCAAAAACCCAAACGTATTTTCATGGCGATGTATCCATTGTCACTGCATCGCCACACGGACGCCATTACTCGAAGCATCACAGCATTCGTAAGGTAGCTTAAGCAACTTCTTCTACATGTTGTACAGGGGGAATAAAGTTGATGGGTTCAACTATGTTTCATCAGTACAAGTCAAAGTAAAAACTGGTCACTTCCTGTTAGCGGCCACGCCCACTGACCTACAGAGCACAACTTTTGATCACCATGGTCTCTTGATGTTTACTAATAAATGTGGTTTTGATTGGATGAAATCTGTAGGAGGAGTGCGTTAAAATACAATGTGTGGAAATCAGGCAGAAATGACAGGAAGATTGTTACAGCAAAGTTTTGTGCAGATATAATTTAAACACTAGGAGAAGTTCGCAAAAGTATGTTTTTAATGTCTAGTAACTTAAAATGAAAAATATGTTGTGGAAAGGGGTGTGGCCTATGTCACATGATGTGACTTTATTTGGGGAATATGTGGATATAAAGTTTATGAAGATTTGATTTAAAATGTGGAAGTTACAAGCCAAAATGCATTTGCATCTGTTACAGCGCCACCTAGTGGACGTGACATAAAATTTTTGGTAAGGGTGGTCTGTCTGCTATTCTAGATATACTCTATAACTTTGGGATCCCTCTGCCAAATACTTGAGCTAAAATAAAAGTTTGTTGTTTATCTTGTAATAAGCCACGCCCAGTTTGACCAGTCATAATGGACTTCAAAAATGGCCTCAGGAGTGACCCAGCATCCTACCCGCCAAATTTGGTGAAAATTGGTCTTGGCATTTAAAAGATATAAAAGTCCCTCCTTTACAGTGCCCCCTAGTGGCCAACATCAACCAACTTAAGCTTATTCCCTCACAGTCCCATTTTAACCAAAGGTCGCAGATTTGGTGTTGTTAGCATTAATTTTCACCGAGATATAGCAATGCAAACATTTGCATAGCTAGCTAGAAAATTTTATTCGCTAATAATTTGCGCAATATTTCACCAAAAAAAAGTCTTTTGATAACTTTAGATGACGACAGGCTCCAAAGTGTCCATGCCAAATTACAGACTGATCGGACAAAATCCCAAGGAGGAGTTCGAAAAAGTAGGTTTTCCACTTTTTGCATTTTGCGAAAAAATTCTTTAGGCAAATATGGGCTAGGCCTGGCCCATGTGATTCAGGGTTATTCAGGGAATATAATGATATAAAGTTTTCGAATATGAGACATACGGTGTAGGAGTTATAGACCAAAACGCGTTTCCCTCAGCTATAGCGCCCCCTGCTGTCTGACATATGTGAATTTTGGCGTCTGAGGTGACTGCAGGGTTTTGGACCAACCCTCCAAATTGCACTACTCTCTTTTGCACGGTTTAGCCTGCAGCAACACTTTTACCAACGGAAAAATAAAAATAACAATAATAATAATAACTAGAACTGCAAGCAGTTGTGAAAGGGGGCTAAGCCTCCCCGCGCAACTTGGCTCCCAGGTCCCGCGGAGCCCATGGAATGCAAATAGCTGTATTTCGTTACCAGGAGGTACATCATCAAGATTTGCTCTCAAACGTGAGGTCAAAAAAGGCTGCCCTCTCAACTTTCATGTCAATTGATGCTTCTGTTTATTGCGCCCCCTATTGGCCAATTTGCGCCAAATTTGGCACCGAGCTTCTGGTTGATGTTGGAAACAAGTGCCTTGAGTTTGATGAAGATACCATTGCCTATGACACAATTATGCAACAATATGTTTTTTCTAGCTAGCAGAAAAAAATTGTTTATTTATAAGTTCCGAATTTTTTGGCGTAGAAAAATTCTTTTGATAACTTTTGATCAGGCCAGTCTGGAGATTATATGTGCAATTTTTCGCGCAGATGGAGCATAAACACTAGGAGGAGTTCAAAAAAGTAGGTTTTTGATGTGTAGTGACGTAGAAAGAAAGATATTCTGTGAGAGTGGGCATGGCCAATGTCAGAAGATGCCACTCTATCGGAGGAACACAAGGACGTAAAGTTTATGAAGATATGATTTAAATGTGGGAGTTATAAGGCTAAATGCATTTGCATCCGTTACAGCGCCACCTCGTGGAGTAGCCATGCAATTTTTGGTATGTTTGCTCTGTGTGCTATTCTATATATACCTCGTAAATTTCACAGCCCCGTCTGAGGTGAGTGCAGGGTTCTGGACCAACCCTCCAAATTGCACCACCCTCCCTTGCACGGTTTAGGCTGCAGCACCACTTTTACCAACTGAAAAATTAAAATAATAAAAATAATAAAAATAATAATAATAAAAATTCAAACAAAAACAATAGGGTTCCCAGCACCGCTGGTCCTGGGAAACGCGTATGCGTGCATACGCGTTTCCCAAGCCCCTCGGGCTTGGCCCCCTAATAATAATCATAATAATAATAATATCTAGGACTGCCGCGGCAGTACTTACGTCTTCAAGACTTCCGCTTTGACTCAGACCCCAAATCTTATCATGTAAAATTCTTCAATCAAAAGAACAGTAAACATATTCCCTTTTTCGGTGAAGTAGAATGTACAAAAACGGTGAAACATGATCTTGTATTAAATATATTTATTTAAAAATAACAAGCCAAATTGACTATGGGTTTAAACAATTTTCAACAATATTGTGAACAATTTTAAACAATAATCATGAGTAAAATTGAATTCAACTATCTCTGACAGGGAGTCTCTCTGTGCTGCCTTGCACTTGCATGGGACTGGCTCCCAGTCTAACTCTGTCCCATTTTAAGAGTTTTCCTGTCGCAAGTAGGGTACACATCGCATTTTGCGACTTAACTATCAACTTTTATATCAAATGGTTCTAAAGGAGATTGTAGATCTCTCCATACTGAACAGTTTGCAAGAAACGGATTTGAAATCGGGTGTATTTTGGCTGAGATATGACTCTTTGAACGTGTGCTCTCCTTACACTTGCCAACTTCAATGTCAGATAACTCAAAAACTATAAGAGATATCGTTCTGAAAAAAGTACATGAAATGTAAAATTGAATTCCCTACAGATGTTATGTTGAACATAAAATTGTCCGATGCATAATTGTGACGCTAAAATTCACGAATCGTGAAATTCATGAAAAAAATGAACTTTTGAGTATAAAATTATTTATTAAAAAACCTATAAATTTTTATATGATAATGTTCTTGAGCAGATTGTTAAACAGGACATCTTAAACACAAAGAAAGAATCAGTTTCAAAATAGGTTGAAAAATGTCGGAGTTATGCCCCTTTGAAGATGTAGCCGAAAATTCGAATTTTTCCCGTGGGTCAAGTTCAAGGGGAGATAACTCAAAAACTATTTGGATTTTCAAAATGCCTTACACAATTTTTAAAGTCCACTCAATGTAGGTTAAAATGATATATAAAAGAAAGCTGTATGTATTGCGGTTCTGGAGAAGAAGATTTTTAAAGACGGGTGGGGTCAAAACCGGGAAGTTCACTCGGAATTTCAGTTTTTATTTTTTTACGGAAAAATGAGCATACCGGCTGAAGTTGGTCATATGATAAAAGTTGTAAAACATGATGAGACCTACCTATGGAATTTTTCAAAATATTTTTATCTCTTATAGTTTTCGAGATATTTCCATTGAACGGTTTTTACGTTTTGGGTTATCGCCCCTTTTTGGGGCAAAAATTCAAAAATCGGGCCCTGTTATGCACAACTACATCATAAAAGCTATCATTTCAGAAAGTTTCATACAAATCGGTTTAGTGGTTACTTCAGAATCGTCCGGACAAAAAACGAGGTTGCAAAATAATAATAATCCAAAATCTAAAACCAATAACAATAGGTCTTCAGACATTCGTCTTGAAGACCTAATAAAAATCCGAACAAAAACAATAGGGTTCCCAGCACCGCTGGTCCTGGGAAACGCGTATGTTTCCCAAGCCCCTCGGGCTTGGCCCCCTAATAATAATAACAATAATAATAATAATAATAAAAACCCGAACAAAAACAATAGGGTTCCCAGCACCGCTGGTCCTGGGAAACGCGTATGCCCCAAATAATAATAAAAATAAACAGTACGATTTCAACAGGGTCCTCGGACGACTTTCAGTCGGCTCAGGCCCTAATAAACAGCATGATTTCAATAGGGTCCTCCGCGGACGACTTGCAGTCGTCGCTTGGGCCCTAATAATATCAAACAGCGCAATTTCAATAGGGACCTCCGCAGACAACTTGCAGTCGGCTCGGGCCCAAATAAACAGCGCGATTTCAATAGGTCATTCGCAGGTGACTTGCAGTCGGCTCGGGCCCTAATAATACTAATAATAAACAGTACGATTTCGAAAGGGTCCTTGGACATCTTGCTGTCGACTCCGACCCTAATAAAACTAAAACAGCGCGATTTCAATAGGGCCTTCGTAGAGGACTTGCAGTCTGCTCGGGCCCTAAAAATAGACAGTACGATTTCAATTGGGTCCTCGGGCGACTTGGAGTCGGCTTGGGCCCCATTTTAAGCTGCAAGCAGCGTTGAAAGGGCCCTCGCACCCCTCGTGCATGTTAGGGGTGGTGGCGAGATGTTGATGGGTGCAGGTTTCCATTCACAGCCATTGGACACTGATAGACTGAGTTCAATTTGTTTTCCTGAGTGTAAGTTTTCAAGCATGTTGAGACCCTCAAAAGGACAATTGTTAGTGGGCACTTTTGAGCCATTGTGCCACTTAAATTGCCAATATTGTTTTAAATCAAAGACCATGTGACACAATTTGTGCAACCTTTTGAAAGTTCTGGAAGATCCAAAAGCCTTTAAACGTGTGTTTGTAAAATTTGGAAAAATGCAGGAAAAGGCTCATAGCTCACTTCCTTTTTGGTCAAAAAATTACCATAACCCGGCATGACAAATGCAATGAGCAGACTATGGCCCGTATTCAGAAACGACACTCACACTAATTTAGTGTGAGCGCGTAGTAAAACTTTGTGTCAGGTTATACTAAATGAGTCAGAGGTTGCCCTAACACTCATTTAATTTCAGAGATCTCACTCACACTGAAAATAGCGTCTCTTTCTGAGTGAAGGTTGAGTCTAGGGAACACCTCCCTTGAGCCGCACTAACTTGTGCAGGTATTTCGTTGTCATGGCTTTCAGGTGGTAACAAACATTGGAAACTCTGAATCATTTACAGCCACGTGCTCGACGCAATCGCAACTACGCAAATTTTAACTATAATGATTATAACGATGCCGGTAACTTACTAACTGACTACCTGGTTTCAGTGTTTATGAACTGTACTGTGGTGAACTCAAGGTTATCATTTGCATACTCACCACTGGCTACAGGTGAACTGGCAATAGGGGAGGCTCAAAACCATCCCTTGAAAATAATGATTGGACATGAACTGATTTCATTCATTTCAATTACCATTGCAGAAACTCCGAAAACTCTCAACATTATCAGGAGTGGCCAGTTTTCATGAATGACGCATACCTGTCAACTCTCACGCATTCGGATTTCTCTCGCTTTTCTTTACTCATAGGTTGGCAAATTCTGCGCTCTGCTGGCTCGTGGGGCGCTGTGTGGATTGGTCTGCGAGGCTCATGTAGCTGTAAGTCATGAGAATCCATTCTTTTCTACATTCGTAATCACTGAATGTAGAAGGAAATGTCCGGCACGTTTCATAGCTTGTTGCTTAGTGAGCCTCCGGGGCTGCCCTGCGCCCTTCGCGAGCCACTCAACCACAGAATTTATGAAGACATGCTGATATTTTACGTCGTCATTTATGTGCGAAAGAAACGCCTCAATTTTGTGAAGCAATGTATAACAACGCTATTAAAACTAAATTTTACCAATTTGTCTGAGAAACTGTCCAATCAAGAAAAGTAAACTGCGACAGGTTTAGGTCATTCAGCGCTGAAGGGTGAGGATTTGAGCGTCCCTTTGCAGCAGCCGATGCACCGCCTGTGGTAACCAGAGCCCACTACAGTAAGTTACGCTCGAGTGGCGTTTGTGAATAGCAATTGGCGAGGAGTGGGACCGCTCTCTCAGTTAGTGGTCGGTCGATCTCTCCCTCATACTCCAGTTACATTTCAATCGTACTCACTATATGGTGAGTGGAGGGTGAGTGTGTGTCGTCACTGAATACGGGCCCAAATTTCATGAACATTCAAGCACTTTTATCTTAACATGCCCATGTCTAGAGGGCGCTGTGGAGCCACCAGACTACACCCAATCTAATATCATCATATAATAATACTTGGTAGGAGACTGTTAACCAGCCTGTAAAGTTTTTGGCAAATCTTGCAAAAAATATGTGGGAGTAAAACCAACTTCCTGTTTCATGGTGGGACATCAAAAGTCGCCGCAACGCCATGGATACCTCGTTCGATGAATCCAAAAAAGCTTCGCAATTTAACATCGGCAGGGTCATTAGATCTCACAGGCCAATTTTGAAGTTGATCGGATAAAATCTCTCG
This sequence comes from Gymnothorax reevesii, assembly GCA_029721435.1. Taxonomy (NCBI): domain Eukaryota; kingdom Metazoa; phylum Chordata; class Actinopteri; order Anguilliformes; family Muraenidae; genus Gymnothorax; species Gymnothorax reevesii. The sequence continues at coordinate 76,453,237 of CM056574.1, read as the reverse complement.
GAGGAGTTTGTTAAAGTACGACGCCTGTTAATGACAAAAAATTTTTAAAAGTTGAAATTTCAATTAAAAATGGTGGACTTCCTGTTGAGTCTAGGTCATGGCAGCAAGAGACTTCTTTTTAGGTCTCAGCATAAATCACATGTCCACCGAATTTTGTACTTGTAGGTTTACCGGGCTGCAAGGGCTGCGCTTTTGAAATTTTCCAGGGGCACTATAATGCCATTTTGCCACGACTACGTGAATGCTTTTTCACATAGTAATACGCATGATTGGCTTTATACGTGTACAAAATTTTGAGAGAGTTCAAGCATGTTAAAATCCTCAAAATGGCAATTCTTTCAAAAATCTGATTGGGGGTGCTATATCGCCATTATGCCCCATTTAGTGCCAAGTGATGTATGAAATTGAGGACAATATGACAATTAGAATTTGTACAACGTTTTGCAAGTTTTCGAGTATTCTAAGGCCTTCAAACGTGTGTTCGTTAAATTTGGAAAACACAGGAAATGGCTCACAGCTCACTTCCTGTTCGGCTAAAAAATTTCCATAGCCCTGCATGACAAATGCAATGATCACACCAAATTTCATGAACATTCAAGCACTTTTATTTTAACATAGCCATTTCTAGAGGGCGCTGCGGAGCCACCTGGCCACTCCTCATCTAATATTAGTATATAATTATACTTGGGAGGAGACTGTTATTAAGCTTGTAAAGTTTTGGGCAAATCTTACTTAATATGTGGGAGTAAAAACAACTTCCTGTTTCATGACGGGACATCAAAATTCGCCGCGATGCCATGGATTCATCGTTCGATGAATCCGAAAAAGCTTCGCAATTTAACATTGGCACGGTCTTAAGATATTATTCGCCAAATTTTAAGTTGATCGGATAAAAACTCTAGAAGGAGTTTGTTAAAGTACGACGCCTCTGAATGGCAAAAAATCCAAAAAGTTTCAATTCTAATTAAAAATGGCAGACTTCCTGTCAAGTCTAGGTCATGGCACCAAGAGACACCAAGAGTCTTGGCATAAACCACATGGACACCGAATTTCGTACATGTAAATTAAACAGGCTGCGAAGGCTGCTTCATTGAAATTTTCTAGGGGGCGCTATTATGCCATTTTGCCACGCCCATCTGTACACCCTTTATCTTTGTAATCCGTTTGCCCGGATTAATATGTATATTTTGTGAGTTTTCGAGCATGCTAAAAAATGCAATTATGTATTAGGGGGCGCTATAAAGCCATACTTTCACATCCAGTGCCAAATTGGATATCTATTTGGAAACTTTCATATTTTGAACCTCCATGCAAAGTCTGGTGAGTTTGCGAGAATGCTAAGGCCCTCAAAAATGAGTTCGAAAAATCTGGAATAACGCAGGAAATGGCTCATAGCTCACTTCTTGTGAGGAGAAAAAAATTTCATAAAAAATTTCCAATCCGAGCAAGTGCGTTCCAAAATTGCCGCTATTTGGTGGTGCTATAGAGCCACCGGGGAATGCCCAAATACATTTCCTGCAAAAAAGTAAAATTTCTGCCAGGCCTGAGGTGCATGCCAATTTTCATGAGTTTTTGACCATGTTAAGGCCCTCAAAAATGCAATTCATTTTGGTTAAAAATAATAATAATATTATTATCATTCGGTGCTCAGCCCCTAATAAGAAGAAAAAGTAGAAGAATAAAAATCCCATCAAGAACAATTGGTTCCTCGCACTTTCTTGTCAGTATCTCCTCAATAACTGCATGCATTCTTCTAAAATTCCATTCCACTTCCCTTTTATGTTTGTGGGATCCATGGATCAGATTATGGGGAAAAAAATGCCATGAGCATTTTTTGCAAATCATTATATCAATTGATTTGCAATTCTTTAAGCACATCTGAAAATGAAATGAAATTTCTGTAAACTACTTGTTACCTGCAGTACAGTTGTCTTATCTCTATCTTACTCTAGCATAATATTGTTTTACATCTGATCAGAGATGTTAAACAATCCATTCCCTTTAAAATCCAGTCACACAAGGCACTCTCCAACTGAGTCACATTTTTACATCATAAAATCATGTATTTGAATGATCAAAAATCGTTGTTCGTGTTTTTGGAGGCGCCAGTGAACTTAACCGCATAGCAATGGGACAAGTTTTTATGACTTTGATGTGCTTACTGTGATGTTTGGGTGGTTGGAGGACCATTGGGGTGCATAAAAACCTAAAGCCTACATCCAGTCAAGGCGATTCAGAGTTAATGCCGAAAGGGGAGGTCTGATCCGGAATTCTTTCCATTTGAGGAAAAAACAAATCACATCGCTTTCGAATTGCAATGATTACAAAGATTCCCCTTAACAAACCTCAGCTGGATTGGAAGACGGCTAACGTTATAATCTGAAGAGTAATGTAATACGCAATTGCGTGCACAAGAAAATTCACGTAAAACTAGCTATGATATAATAAGTCTCAGGCCCAAACTCTGCTCTTAAGATAAAATAAGCTGGTAATCAATGTTAAAAGAGATTGTCTGCATGCGATGGCATTGAAAGCGACAAATCAGAGCTATAAAAACTTCTCCAACAGACATCATAACCGCCATAGATTCACTAGCCACCTAGCTGTACCTTAGTGATTGCTTTTGAATTAACCAGCAAATTAGTTAATGTCATAAAAATGTGAGAGTTTAGTTGGGTCACGCAAAAGCTCAGATAAGTTCATGCCTATGACAGCTGGCAAAGTTAGAAGAGTTGGAGCAAGAAACAAATCATATCGCCTTGATATGATGATCATTTACAAAGATTTTCTTCAGTTAATGTAAGTTAGCTGACTAGCCAACTATGTGGATATATTCAAACAGCAATGTGCGTGATGGCTCTGGATGGCTCACATAGCTGAGTCCTCCCTTCACGACCAAAGATGACAGACCGTATGAGGGTCCGTCTCAGAATCTGGAATCTCAATTGTGACATTATTTTTCAAAAATAAATTTTAAAAAACATAATGTTTTTAGGTATTTATTTATACCTGTAGGGGTCTTCTTTCATGTTTAATAAGAAAAACATAGCATCTTGTTTCATATGACCAGCAATGTGGAAAACATGAATGACGTGTTAGCAGATTACCGCGTAACATGAAAATGAAAATTTAATGAAAAAGTCTATTTAATAACGATTAGATAATTTTTTGTACATATTTTTGTTTCATTGGTAGCAGACATTAAAGTTAAATATATACTTAACATTGTCATCATTATTTTCTTTTTTAATTAAAAGTTCAGAGGTCCATCAATATTCATCTTTTTTCTGGGGTGTAAAAATCTTTTTTCTACAAGATTATAAGTCATAACAATATTGATATATAAACATGTATTTTTGAAATCATTATGCAAAGCCAGTGTCAATTTTCGAGTAATGCACTTTGTCATCACTAACGTAAGAAACATCATCAACTTATTACTCATAGGTAGGTCATATGGTCATTAAATGTTTCTTATTAAGGCTTATATTATTCAACGTTCAATTATTCAACTCAATTTAATAGCCAGTAATCTCAAAATCAATCCGACACTGACATAAGACGAACACCTTGATAGCTTTGACAGTCAAGTCAAATACGCTTTTATTGCGGATATAAATATGTAAACAAAACAAACATGGAAGCAAAAAGAAAATAAGCACTGTTGTTCCATATATGTCGTGGAAATTTTAAAATAATGAGTGAAAAACTCACCTTTAACGCATGAATATTGTCGCAGACCAACTTGATAACCACCGATATCACTCGCGTAACAGCCACCTGCGGAAACATATACAAACATGACCTCTCGCGAGGGGAAATTCCAGTCTAGACACAAAGAATGCTAATTGATATCTTTCCGCGCAAAAAAGGGACACCTTACAGTGAGAAATTATCACCTAATAATTATATATCCTTTTTAATACGGGAAAGATGGTCCACTGCCGTAACATAATATCTAGGAAACATACACGGAACACATACTTTCAGCACCTGCTACGAAAGACGAAATTACGTGATTATAACTTAAATTCCATGAGGCGTAGTGATTTTCAATTACAGTTTGGATGACATATATAATGACATCGACGCTTCTCGTTTGAGTAAATAAACTCACATTCGAGGGATAAGACTGGTAGGAAAAAAGGCGTTATGAAAGTGATCAAATGTTATGTGGAAGGTTTTAACATTACTCACATGATTATGTGGAAACATCAATATTTCATTGTGTAAAGTAATTAAATAAGATAACTTATATGAAAATTGTGAATGTTTTAGTGGACCACGAATATTTCAGGCAATGTAATTGTAAATGTAAATGCAATTCATCCTCTTCCCTCTCACGGTACAAGCAGCCATTTTGCAACAAATTTTGTTTACTTTTTTTCCAATCACGGAATGTAATATTCACTGAAACTACCCACTTTTGTGTTTACTATTTATTTGATAATCATATTTCAAATAAAAACAAACGCCAGCATTCAAAACAAAATATTTTATTAACTACAAGAATTTCTAGAGGGGTACCCACTGATGGGCCCAGTTTCTGAGTCAGACCCATGAGCGTACCAGAAAGCCTCCTGAGCATCAAGTGCATCCATGCACTCCCCTTGAAGCTGATTGGTTGGTATGCAAATGAGGAACATCATTTTACAGCCAATCAAAGTCGTGAAAACTTCTCAGATTGCTACGTGGCTAGGGAATTCAGAATTTCACAGGTCAGTGAGTCAGGATCCGTGAAACATCATTAAGATTTTTTAAATCGCATTTTTTGAAAAGAGATTGTTAAGATGATTAGCATTTCATCAAAACTGCTGAAATTTGATTCACATTTTGTGATACGAATACGCCTAATCTGATCACTGGGGATCTTGTTTTGACGCCAACTCATTCATTTGTGAATTCTTTGCAAACCAGTTTATATTGATTGCTCATTGCATTAATAAGTTACAGCTCATTAGATAAAGGCATTGCCCTCAAAATGCATTGAAATACTGTGGTCACGCATTTTAATGTGGAAAATTTCTTCATGCTGGGATTTTAGATCTTGCTCTGCAGACATTGTTTTTCAAATTTTGGGCAAATTGATTGAACCAAGAGCATACAGAAATTGAATGTTTGCAAATCAGGCTTAGCTGAGGAGTTTAATTCATGCAACACCTGAAAAGCAGGGATGGGTGTGAACTTGTCCATATTCTAAACCATCTTCAAGCTGTGCTTGCTAGTGAAAATTCAACAACTGATCCGGGAGTGCCATTTAGTGATTAAATAGTGTAACTGCGTGCATAAATACAGCAGTTCCATGTCTGCAAGCATCTAAATCTGCACAAAAAGGTAAAATTCCTCAACATATCTCAAAGGGCTGCAGAGGTCATTTAAGATTATGGATGAAAACATCCTGTTTAAAGGAAACAAGAATTCTCATCTTAAGCTTTATCAATTTTTAGGTGCAGTTGGACCTAAAACGATACAGTGGTCATCAGTATCCTCTCAAAACACTATACCTGCATTTTCTACATGATAAAGATTAGAATTTAGTCCATTTTTCTTCAGAGTCCCATAAGCCAGCACACATTCTCAACAAAAGAACTGCTTATACTACATTGGGATGGTTTTTTGTGTTTTCACCCTTTGTCATGATAATGTATAACTATCTGGAGAAACATTTTTTTATCGCAATCAAGGTCTAATAAGTATAGAAGGTAATGAAAATTCTTTGGCCGATTTCAGCCATTTATTTTCAGCTATCACTTTGTTCTTATAGGCTTTAACGGCAAAGTTCACCACTATGAAGCATGCAGAATTTCTAGTACATTGGCTAATTGGTTTAACAGTTATGCCCATTTGTTTGCTGTAGCCCCCCCTCTTGACCGATTTACAACAAATTCGGTATGCTGAAGGAAGGTAGCCAGTTGATGCTAGGTATTAAGTTTAGTCGGGATCAGACATTGTTCTCGGAAGTTATTACCCTGTATATCAATCTAAGCCATGCCCTTAAAATTGAAAGGCTTATTGAGGCGAAACCTTTCAACCCATCAAAATTGCCACCCTGGGCTTTAGAGCTTAGTCCTAAGATGCTGTATACCAAATTTTGTGTAAATTGATCGCACCATCTAGGAGGAGATAGAAATTAAAGGTTTCACAAACAATTCAAATTATTGGATAATTTATATGCACAAATATGTGTTTCTCTGAAATGCTCTGATTTGTATGGATCCAGAGAATCCAGAGGAAAAGAAAATTTGTTTCTTCACCCACAATTTCAACAATTATAGCCCGAAATGCACTGTACCTCTCAATAGCGCCAGCATTTGGCTAATCAATGTAATTGTCATGAATGTTGCTTATTTCCACATCCTTAACAAGTTCATAAAGTTTCATGATGATAGGTTACAGATAAAGTGATTAAAATGGCTTCTGGCTGATGTCAGCTCTTTTGTTTTAGGTAGCATGTTATCCTTATTCATTTTAACAGCAACTCTGCCCCCCATGAAGCCTGCAAAATTACTAGTTGATCAATCAATTGCTTAATGAGTTATAAGCATTTGTTTGTTACAGCGCCACCGATGGACGGATTTATACCGACTTCGTTATACTTGGGTCTTATAGCTAGTGGATTAAATATCTAAAGTTTGGTGAGGATTGGATTTTGCGTTCAGGGTTTGTAGCCCATTATATCAATTGAGGCCACACCTTCAAATTTCATTGGCTTACTGCAGCCAAATCTTTTAACATGCCAAAATTTCCATCCGTAGGGTCATAGATCTTGGTCTTATTACTGCAGCCACATCTTTAACATATAAAAATTTCCATCGTTGACTTGAAGATCTTGGTCTTATGATACCATCTACTAAATTTGGTGCAAATTTATTCCACCATCTAGGAGGAGATAGAAAAAAAAGGTTTGGAAAAAAATTCAAAATGGCGGAAAAATTTTATACAAGAAAATGAGCGTGGCCTATATGGCTTGATTCATCTTGACCAATGGAATCTATTGGAACAAAAAGTCTGTATTTAGGATTTAGGGTTCAGAAGATACAGCCCAAAATGCATTATACGTCTCTATAGCGCCACCATAATGGCTGTCGGGACAGGTTTTTTTGCCTGAGTAGTGGGTGACCATAGAAACCTATAAGCCAAATATGGTTTATCTGTCACTGAGTTGAGTGCAAACTTTTACTGAAATAGATTTTTCTATTGTAAATTGGAGGTACAGCGCCCTCCATAATTATTGGCACCCCAGGTTAAGATGTGTTCTTTAGCTTCTAATAAATTCCGTTTTTTTTTACTAAATAATATAGGACCACAATGAAAAAAAGAGGAAAATCCAACCTTTAATTCAAGTGCATTTATTAAGTGGGAAAAAAATCCCACATTAAGAAATCATTCTTTTACATCAAATCATGAGTGCCACAATTATTAGCACCCCTGATGTTAATACTTTGTACAATCCCCTTTTGCCAACAAAACAGCACCAAATCTTCTCCTATAATGTTTCACAAGATGGGAGAATACAGAAAGAGGGATCTTCGACCATTCCTCATTGCACAATCTCTCTAAATCATCCAGCAACCTGGGTTCTCTCCTCTGCACTCTCCTCTTCAGCTCACTCCACAGGTTTTCCATGGGGTTAAGGTTTGGGGACTGAGATGCCATGGGAGGTGCTTGATTCTGTGTCTGGTGAACCATTTCTGTGTAGATTTGGCCACATGTTTAGGGTCATTATCTTGCTGAAAGACCCAGTGACAACCCATTTTCAGCTTTCGGGCAGAGGCTACCATATTTTGATTTAAAATGTCGTGGTATTCCAAAGCGTTGATGATGCCATGCACCCTAACTAGGTTCCCAGGGCTTCTGGAAGAGAAACAGGCCCATAGCATCACCGATCCACCCCCAAACTTCACAGTTGGCATGAGGTGCTTTTCTGCATACTCGGCTTTTGTGTTCCGCGAGACCCACTTAGAGTGTTCGTTGCCAAAAGTAGATATGGGCAGGTGCAGGCGAGTGGCTATTTTCTTGTAGCTATTACCGGACTTGTGAAGGTTGACACATCACATCTGCCTTACTTGAATGGTGTGTTTCTTTGTATTTCCCATGTTGAAGAGTGGATAAGAGAAATGGCCTCTGTGTCACGTCATATTTATACCCCAGGGAAACAGGAAGTGATGAATTACTAATTCAATGTTCCTAGATACTCTGATCAACTTTGTAAACTACTGTAGAAATGACAGAAATACTTCAATTACATTTATTTCCTAGGAATTGTTAGGGGTACCAATAATTGTGGAGCAGGTGATTTTATGAAACATAATTATTTCTTAGTCAGGGATTTTTTTTCCCCTTAAAAATCAATTGAGTTGAAAGTTACATTTTCTATAATTTTCAGTGTGAGAGAATGCGTCTGCAATAAAAATTGAATTTATTTAAAGGCTTTTAACACATCTTAACCAGGGGTGCCAATAATAATGGAGGGCGCTGTATGACCTATGTAACCTGGTCAAAGTTTCTTTTGCAGATGTTATAACTGCTGTGTATGGTGGAGTCTTCCCCCATTCATGAACATTGTGGAAGGCAGATGATGTGATTTTGGATTCCAGTGTTTGTGGACTGCACGCCTTCCACATGCAGCGCTTCAACAATGCGTAAGAAGTCACACGTACATCCTACAGAGCTTACATTTTGGAAGCATGTCCAGTAAAAACAGACCAAACTTTATAACGCTGCAATGTACAGTCAGTTAAGAAGTCCGTCCCTCTATATTTGTCAAAATATGAAAATTCATAACATGTCAATATCTCTGCAAATATTCTTTCAAATGGTATCAATCTTGGCGCAGACATTCTCCACATGGAGGATATGAAGTTTTCCAAAGAGCGTTCTGATGGGTTAAAAAGTGTGTCTGCTTGTATGACAGATGTGACTCTAATTAAAGCTGCAAGCAGCGTTGACTGGGCCTTCGCACCTTTGTGCACGTTGGGGGTCGTGGTGAGATCCTGACGGGTGCAGGTGTGCACTCACGACCATTAGACAGGTTAAGTACAGGCACCAACCTGTTACAGTTTTGAGCACATTAGACAAAGCACAAAGAAGTTATGACAACTTGATACTTTGTCCACCAGGGGGCGCTCAGACTGTAACCAAACGTGGGCAGGTGCATTCAGGGGCAGACCCTCAGCACAAATGTGAAGTTTCGATCAAATCGGCCAATGTCAATGTAATATGGCATTTCCCGTTTCCATAAGGGTGCGCCATGAGCGAGATTGCCTACGAGCATATGGAGGCATTCGGGGGGGCCCTTATCATGTACAGGAATTTTGAAGCCGTTCGGATGAAGTATGAGGGGGAGAGAGCTGCTTGAATATGCATCAAAAATGGGGATGCCATAGCGGCCACACCCATTTACCTACAGACATGCACAGTACAAATTTCGATCAGCATGGTCTCTTAATGATCTGTAAAAAATCTGAGGTGGATTGGAAGAAATCACAAGGAGGAGTTCATTAAAATACATTGTGTGGAAATCAGGCGAAAATGACACGTTAAACTCAAAATGGCCGACTTCCTGGTTGGAGTAGACCAGTAGTGCCAGAGAATTTTTTGTGAGTCTTGGCAACGTACGCATGTGTAACAATTTCATCTTCCTATTTCAAAAAAACACCTATGGGGAGGGGTTTTTGAAAATTTCAAGGGAGCGTGATTGAAGCATTTTGCTCCCCCATGGGCGACGCCCCTATCAGATATAAGAGCTTCTCACCCTTGACCGGCATATCAATTTTCATGACGATAGGAGTTCATTGAAGAGATCAAAAACCCAAACGTATTTTCATGGCGAGGGATCCATAGTTGCCGCGGTGCCACACGGACGCCATTACTCGTAGCTTCACAGCATTCATAATGTAGCTTCAGCAACTTGTTCTGCATGTTTTAGAAGTCGAATGAAGTTGATGGGTTCAACTTTGTCTCATCAGTAGAAGTGAAAGTAAAAACTTGTCACTTCCTGTTACCACAGGGGGGTGCCATGAGTAAAGTGGGAAGTGAATACATTCCAACGTTCAGGGTGGAGCAATTATCATGTCCAGCAAGACTGAAGCTGCTATGCTAAATTTTTTTGGCAAGTTGCCAAACTTTGTCACGCCCTTGCAGGCACGCCCTTTTACCTACAGACATGCAGAGTATAACTTTTGATCAGCTTGGTCTGCAGATGATCTTTACCAAATTTTAAGTCGATCTGGCGAAATCCCTAGGAGTTCATTTTAAAATGCAAAAATTCAAATCAAAATGGCCGACTTCCTGTTGGGTTTAGGGAGTGGCTCCAATGAAATTTTTTGCATGTCTCGGTATGATATATGTATGTACCAAATTTACATACAATACAATACAATAAGACATGCAGAGTACAGAGATCAGCATGGTCTCTTGATGATCTGTTAAAAATCTGAGGTTGATTGGACAAAATCTCCAGGAGGAGTTCGTTAAAACAACGTGTGGAAATCAGGCCAAAATGACGCGTTAAAATCAAAATGGCCGAATTCCTGTTTGGAGTAGATCAATGGTGCCAGACTTTCTTGTGCCTCTTGGTAACATACAGGTGTATCAATTTTCATCTTTCTACTCCAATTAAACCCCCTTTTTTGAAAATTTCAACGGGGCACTACAGAGGCATTCTGTAGACCAAATTTGGCACAAATTGATCACACCATCTAGGAGGAGATAGAATTTAAGGTTTTTTTGGAAATGGCCGTGGCCTTTGTGGATTGATTCCTCTTGACCCACAGAATCTATTAGATTAAAAATTTTGTTTTTGGACTTACACTTTAGAAGATAATAATAATAATAACTAGAAATGCAAGCAGTTATGGAGGGGGGCCAAGCCTACATGTGCGACTCGGCCCCCAGGTCTCGCAGAGCCCACAGAATGCAAATAGCTGTATTTTGTTACCAGGCGGTGCATTGAATCAATATCATACTCCCCAAAATTTCGTGCAAATCCAATCAACTTTTATGTCACTTGATGTTTCTCTGTTTATAGAGCCCCCTATTGTTCAATTTGGGCCAAATTTGGCACAGAGCCTCTGTTTGACCTCTGCAGCGAGTGAAAAGAGTTTGATGTTGACAGCTTTGACTTTAACAGAAATATGCAACAATATGTGTTTTTTAGCTAGCCGAAAAAAATGGTTCATTTATAAGTACCGTATTTTTTGGAGTAGCAAATTTCTTTGGGTAACTTTTGATTAGACATGTCTGGAGATTGTCACAGGAATATTTTGTGCAGATAGAGCTTAAACACGAGGAGGAGTTTGAAAAAGTAGGTTTTTGCTGTTGAGTTACGTGGAAGGAAAAATATGCGGTGGAAGTGGGCGGGACCTATGTCAGAAGATGTGACTGTAATTGGGGAACATGTGCATATAAAGTTTATGAAAATGTGATTTAGAAATTGGAAGTTACAACCTAAATTTATTTGCATCTGTTACAGGTCCACCTAGTGGATGAGACACAATTTTTGGTAAGGGTGGTCTTTGTGTTATTCTATATATATATCCGGTAACTTTCAGAGCCCTCAGCAAAATACTTGAGCTGAAATAAAAGTTTGTTGTTTATCTTGTAATGAGCCACGCCCACTTTTACCATAATGAACATAACATAATGTCATAATGAACTTCAAGGCATGGCCTCAGGAGTGACCCAGCACCCTTCCCACCAAATTTGGTGAAAATCGGTTAGGCCATTTAAGAGAGATAAATTTCCCACCTTTGCAGCGCCCCCTAGCGGCCAACATTAACCAAATTTGGCTCATACTGTCACAGTCCCATGCCAACACAAATTTTGTTTTGTTAGCTTTTATTTTGACCGAGATATGCAAATGTTAGCGTTGCTCTAGCTAGCTAGTAAAATTTATTCGCTACTAATTTGCACGTTTTTTAACCGAACAAAATTCTTTTGATAACTTTAAATCATGTTTAGATGACAAGTGTACCTGCCAATTGTCACACTGATCGGACAAAACGCCAAGGAGAAGTTTGAAAAAGTAAGTTTTTCTGATTTTGCGAAAAAATATTACAGGCGAAAATGGGCGTGGCCTAGCTCAAGTGATTCAAGGTTATTCAGGGAAATTGGTGATATCAAGTTTTTGAAAGTGCGCCACACGATATGGGAGTTAAAGCCCAAAACGCGTTGCCCTCAGCTATAGCGCCCCCTGCTGGCAGACATATGTGAATTTTGGCATCTGAGGTGAGTGCAGGGTTCTGGACCAACCCTTCAAATTGCACCACTCCCCCTTGCACGGTTTAGCCTGCAGCACCACTTTTACCCGGAGAAAAATAAAAATAATTAAAGCTGCAAGCAGCGTTGAAAGGGCCCTCGCACCCCTCGTGCATGTTGGGGTGGCAGCAAGATCTTGATGGGTGCAGGTGTCCATTCACAGCCATTTGTCACTGCTAGACTGTGTTCAATGTAGTTTCCTGAGGGGAGTACAAAACTTTCCTGGAGGGCGCTATGATACCATTTTGACATGCCTGTGTGCAAAATCTAAAACATAGTAATCGTAATATCGGGTTACATGAGTCTGTTGATTTTTGTAAATTTTCCAGCATGTTTAGACTCTCAAAAGAGCAATTCTTTTAAAAATCTGATTGGGGGCGCTATAGAGCCATTATGGCACATTTAGTGCCAATTGATGGATAACATTGAAGAGACTAGGACATTTATAATTTGTGCGAGGTTTTGCAAGTTTTGGAGCATTCTAAGGCCTTAAAACGTGTGTTCGTAAAATTTGGAAAAACGCAGGAAATAGCTCAAAGCTCACTTCCTGTTTGGCCAAAAAATTTCTAAAAATTAAGCATTGCTTGGAATGACTAATGCAATGATCACACCAAATTTCATGAACATTCAAGCACTTTTATCTTAACATGGCCATATCTAGAGGGCGCTGTGGAGCCACCTGGCACCTCCCGATCTAATATTATAAGTTGTACAGCTCTTTCAAGGGATATATGGCGTGATGTACCCTGCCCCTGAATCTATGTTCCCCAAGGCGAAGCCGCGGGGATCATAGATTCAGAGGCAGAGTACATCATGCCATATACCCCCTTGTAAGAGCTGAACAACGTTTTTATTTTACCGTTTTTATCTCACGGTGGCAACCTATTTATTGTTCTTAAATTCATGTAAAAGTGACTCAGCGTCTCAGCCAAGCGAACGCTGTCAAAGCATTCAAAGTCCACATCTTCTCCTTATTCTGTTAGGTATTCACGCAACATAGACGAAGATAAGGTATTTGACTTTCTTGTATTTTGGGGGATCACTTTTGTGCGTTTCTCAAGAATGTCGTCGTCTGTGTGACTAGCGAAACGTTTCGATGCCATTTTGACAGCCGTCAAAAGCAGACGAAACGCGGTAAACAATTCAGATTTACGTTCCGTTACATCGGCAAACAAGCGGTTGAATCGAATTTTAAGGAATTCAAAATCATACTCTCACGGGGTATATGATCATATACCCTGTGAGACTCACAGGGTACATGGAAAAGAATTAAACGTCTGTCAGCCAATCAAAATAAAGGATTTTAACGTTAGGTAAGATAAAAGCATATATTCATACTTGGGAGGACGATTTTATCAAGCTTGGAAAGTTTCAAGCAAATCTCACAAAGTACGTGGGAGTAAAACCAACTTCCTGTTTTATGGCGGGACATCGAAATTTGCCGCGACGCCACGGATACATCGGTGGTTGGAATCAAAAAAGCTTCGCAATTTAACATCAGCAAGGTCTTTAGATATTATTCACCAAATTTTAAGTTGAACGGAAAAAATCTCTTGGAGGTGTTTGTTAAAGTACGACACCTGTGAATGGCGAAAAATCCAAAAAATTTGCAATTTCAATTAAAAATTGTGGACTTCCTGTTAAGTCTATGAAGTGTATTTCATAGGATTAAATGTAACTGTTATTTCAAAGTTCTGCCTAGCCGCTGGAATGATGACTGTCTTTCAGGATTTTAATTCTGATAAAATCTGATATTTAAAGTTTGCAGTCAGCCCACTGTAATGATTTATTGTGGAACTTTCAGTGTTCTGCATTCTGTTAAAACACTTGAGGCTGCTCGCTGTTGGATTTTGTGGTCTGTATCGCCCCCTTGAGGGAGACTGTGAATGACAGCTCAGAAGGGCTTCAAACACCCCTCCCCCTCCCCTGCCTGCCTGCCTACAACTCCAAGATGCAGGAGATCAGGTTACAAAATGCCTGCTACTGCAGCACACACTGTCAACTTTACATCATTTCTCATGAACCGTTTGACGGAATCAAACGCCGTTCAGTACACTTCATAAGCACAACACAGGGAACATTATTATTTATTATTATTGGGTAGAATTTGAATCAAAACTTTTGGAAATATTATTACATTATGATAATCAAGATATATTGAAAAATTTAGAGTGACGGACTTCAAAATACAGTATGGGTTGCAGTATTCGCCTTGGTCTGATGGTTAACTTGAAAAATTTTCAGCTCATTTGGACTTCCTGGTGAATTTTGGGAATTTCTTTTTCATCCACTTCCTGGGTCACGGCACCACCTCAACTTTGATGGGTCCCCACGGCCGCGCCGTGTGACGAAAGCGCCCAATATTCGCAGCAGTTAATAAGCAAAGCCTGTAGGCTAATCTAGCCAAGTTTGAGGAGGATATGATGAACTGTCTGGGAAATCTTTCTTCATATCTTGGAAGTACACATAAAAGGCTGAAACATGACATTTCCTGTCACCAGCAGGTGGCGCTGTGCCTTCTACCGAATGTTGATAAATAGATGTCTTCAGGGCAAGAGTGTCATCACACGTCTGAAGTTTCAGGTGGATCAGATCACGTATGGCCGAGATATAACAACATATTTCTCATGGCGATCATTGAAGTTTGCCACGCCTCCACGGCCACGCCCTAAGACTTCTGCGCAAGTTTTCGCCAACTTTTGTTCTTACAGGTCTTATGAAAACACAGACCGAATTTGAAGTCGATAGCATTAAATCTGTAGGAGGAGTTCGTTACAGTACGACACTTGCACATTGCCCAAACACGACCATAAAATTCAAAATGGCTGACTTCCTGTTGGTTTTACGATATGGCTCCAAGTAGCTTTTTTGTACGTCTTGGCCTCCTACAGGTGACTGGCGATTTTCATAAATGTAAGTGAAATGGTATGCAGGGGCTGCGTCATTGAAACACTATTGGCAGGGCCTAGGGGGCGCCATTCAGCCAATTTGCCACGCTCATGCCTGTGACCCCCTTCAAAAATCAAGTACAGTACCTTACGACATACGTGCCATGTATCATGTGCCTACAAGCTACCTACCATCTGTCATACCATAAAATGCGTTAGGGGGCACTACAGACCTGGTCTCCCACGCTTGTAGCCAGCTGTGATATATATCAAATTGCTTAAGATTTCAGACATATGTGCAAAGTTTTGTGAGTTTTTCCACATCCTAAAGGCCTCAAAACTGTGATCGTAAATTGGTCATTTCTGCAGGAAATGGTCCACAGCTGACTTTTTGTTGGGCCAAAAAATTTTTTAAAAATCTCATGACATCGTAACCATGTGAGCTATGATGTCACCAAATTTGGTTCACCTCCGATGAAATATGCCCAAAAACAGCCCTACATTTGGGGGCGCTGTGGAGCCCCCTGACCACGCCCGAGGCCAGTCACTCCAGAAAATGTTGAGTTACACCAGGATTGAGGGCTGTGCCAAATTTGGCGCGGCTCAGAGCGCGGAAAAGGCCTCAAAAGTGAGCGTAAAGCCAAGAAATCATGTTAATAATCTCTACAAAAACAATAGGTTCCTCGCAACTTCGTTGCCAGGAGCCGTTGGCCCCTGGGCAACTTCGTTGCTCGGGCCCTAACTATAACTAGAACTGCAAGCAGTAATGAAAGGGGGCCAAGCCTTCGCGCGCAACTTGGCTCTCAGGTCCCGCGGAGCCCATGGAATGCAAATAGCTGTATTTCGTTACCAGGAGGTAGATCACCAAGATTTGCTCTCAAACGTGAGGTCAAAAAAGCCTGCCCTCTCAACTGTCATGTCAATTGATGCTTCTCTGTTTATTGCACCCCCTATCGGCCAATTTGCGCCAAATTTGGAACAGAGCCTCTGGTTGATGTCGGAAACAAGTGCCTTGAGTTTGAAGTAGATAGCTTTGCCTTTGACACAAATATGCAACGATATGTGTTTTCTAGCTCGCAGAAAAAAATTGTTTATTTATAAGTACCGTATTTTTTGGTGTAGCAATATTCTTTTGATAACTTTTGATCAGGCCAGTCTGGAGATTATATCTGCAAATTTTCATGCAGATGGAGCTTAAACACTAAGAGGAGTTTGAAAAAGTAGGTTTTTGATGTGAAGTGACGTAGAAAGAAAAATATGCTGTGAGAGTGGGCGTGGCCAATGTCAGAAGATGCGACTCTGTTGGGGGAAGACAAGGATGTAAAGTTACAGAAGATATGATTTAAAATCTGAAAGTTACGGGGAAAAATGCATTTGCATCTGTTACAGTGCCACCTTGTGGAGTAGACATTTGGTAAATTTGGTAAAAATTGGTCTTGCCATTTAAGAGATATAAATTTCCCACCTTTGCAGTGCCCCCTAGTGGCCAACATTCGCCAAATTTAGCAGATACCCAAACAGCCCCATGCCAACCAAGGATCTCAGATTTGGTGTTGTTACCATTTATTTTGACCGAGATATGCAAATGTTAGTGTTTTATAGCTAGCTAGAAAAATGTATTCGTTAATAATTTGCGAATACTCCAACCAAACAAAATTCTCTTGATAACTTTAGATCAGGTGAAGCTCCAGAGTGTACATTCCAAATTACAGACTGATAGGACAAAACCCCAAGGAGGAGTTCGAAAAAGTAGGTTTTCCACTTTTCGCAATTTTGCGAAAAAAATTTATTGGCGGAAATGGGCGGGGCCTGGCCCATGTGATTCAGGGTTATGCAGGGAATTTGGTGATATAAAGTTTTTGAATGTCCGACATAGTATGTGGGAGTTATGCAATTTTTGGTATGTTTGGTCTGTGTGCTATTCAATATATACCCTGGAAATTTCACAGCCCTCAGAATAATACTTGAGCTGAAATTAAAGTTTGTTGTTTATCTTGTAATAAGCCATGCCCAATTTGACCAGTCATAATGAACTTCAGGCTATGGCCTCAGGACTGACCCAGCATCCTACCCACCAAATTTGGTGAAAATCAGTTTCAACAAGAAAATCCGATCAACTTTCATGTGACTTGACATTTCTCTGTTTATAGCGCCCCCTATCGTCCGATCTGGGCCAAATTTGGCACAGAGCCTCTGTTTGACCTCTGCAGCGAGTGACAGAAGTTTGATGTTGACACCTTGACTTTGACATAAATATGTAACAATATGTGTTTTTTAGCTAGCAGAAAAAAATGGTTTATTTATAAGAACCATATTTTTTGGAGTAGCAAATTTCTTTTGATAACTTTTAATGGGGCATGTCTGAAGATTGTCACAGCAAAGTTTTGTGCAGATATAGTTTAAACAATAGGAGGAGTTCGAAAAAGTATGTTTTTGATGTCTAGTATTTTAAAAAGAAAAATATGCGGTGGAAGGGGGTGGGGCCTATGTCACATGATGTGACTCTATTTGGGGAATATGTGGAAAGAAAGTTTCTGAAGATTTGATTTAAAATGTGGAAGTTACAAGCCAAAATGCATTTGCATCTGTTACAGCGCCACCTAGTGGACGTGACACACAATTTTTGGTATGGGTGGTCTGTCTGCTATTCTATATATATATATCCGGTAACTTTCAGAGCCCTCAGCAAAATACTTCAGCTGAAATAAAAGTTTGTTGTTTATCTTGTAATAAGCCACGCCCAGTTTGACCAGTCATAGTGAACTTCAAAACATGGCCTCAGCAGTGACCCAGCATCCTACCCATCAAATTTTGTGAAAATCTGTCATGGCATTTAAGAGATATAAATTTCCCACCTTTACAGTGCCCCCTAGTGGCCAACATTAGCCAAATTTGGCTAATTCCCTCACAGTCTCATTCCAACCAAAGATCTCAGATTTGGTATTGTTAGCGTTCACTGAGACATAGCAATGAAAACATTTGCATAGCTAGCTAGAAAATTTTATTCGCTAATAATTTGCGGGTATTTGGACCGCACAAAATTATTTTGATAACTTTAGATCAAATGAGGCTTTAGAGTGTACATGCCAAATTACAGACTGATCGGACAAAATTCCAAGGAGGAGTTCGAAAAAGAAGGTTTTCCAGTTTTTGCGATTTTGCGAAAAATACTTATAGGCGGAAATGGGCGGGGCCTAGCACATGTGATTCAAGGCTATTTAAGGAATTCGTTCATATAAAGTTTTTGAATGTGAGACACAGTGTGGAAGTTATAGCCCAAAAGGCCTTGCCCTCAGCTACAGCGCCCCCTGCTGTCAGACATCAGTGAATTTTGGCGTCTGAGGTGAGTGCAGGGTTCTGGACCAACTCTCCAAATTACACTACCCTCCCTTGTACGATTTAGCCTGCAGCACCACTTTTACCAACGGAAAAATAAAAATAACGATAATAACGAGAACTGCAAGCAGTTATGAAAGGGGGCCAAGCCTCCCCGCGCAAGTAGGCTCCCAGGTCTCCCCGAACCTGCAGAATGCAAATAGCTGTATTTCGTTACCAGGCGGTGGATTGACTCAATATCATACTCCCCAAATTTCGTGCAAATCTGATCAACTTTCATGTCACTTGGTGTTTCTCTGCTTATAGCGCCCCCTATCGTCCAATTTAGGCCAAATTTGGCACAGAGCCTCTGTTTGACCTCTGCAGCGAGTGAAAAGAGTTTGATGTTGATAGCTCCAACTTTGACACTAATATGTAACAATATGTATTTTTTAGCTAGCAGAAAAAAATGGTTTATTTATAAGAACCATATTTTTTGGGGTAGCAAATTTCTTTTCATAAGTTTTGATGAAGCACGTCTGAAAATTGTGACAGCAAAGTTTTGTGCAGATATAGTTTAAACACTAGGAGGAGTTTGAAAAACTATGTTTTTGATGTCTAGTAACTTTAAAAGAAAAGTATGTGGTGGAAGGGGGTGGGGCCTATGTCACATGATGTGTCTCTATTTGGGGAATATGTGGATATAAAGTTTATGAAGATTTGATTTAAAATGTGGAAGTTACAAGCCAAAATGCATTTGCATCTGTTACAGCGCCATACAGTGGACATGACGCACAATTTTTAGTATGGGTGGTCTGTCTGCTATTCTAGATATACCCTGTAATTTTGGGAGCCCTCAGCCAAATACTTGAGCTAAAATTAAAGTTTGTTGTTTATCTTGTAATAAGCCACGCCCAGTTTGACCAGTCATAATGAATTTCAAAAATGGCCTTAGGAGTGACCCAACATCCCACCCACCAAATTTGGTGAAAATCGGTCATGCCATTTAAGAGATATAAATTTCCCAACTTTGCAGCGCCCCCCTAGTGGCTAACATTCACCAAATTTGGCGCCTACCTTCAAAGTCCCATGCCAACCAAGGATCTCAGATTTAATGTTGTTACCATTTATTTTGGCCGCGATATGTAAATGTTAGCGTTTTTATAGCTAGCTAGAAAAATTGATTCGTTAATAATTTGTGCATAATTCGACCGAACAAAATTCTTTTGATAACTTTAGATCAGGTCAATAGGCAGAGTGTACATGTCAAATTTTACACTGATAGGACAAAACCCCAAAGAGGAGTTTGAAAAAGTAGGTTTTCCAGTTTTTGCGATTTTGCGAAAAAAAATTTTGTCGAAAATGGGCGTGGCCTGACCCATGTGATTTAGGGCTATTCAGGGAATCTGTGGATATAAAGTTTTTGAATGTTAGACATATGGTGTAGGAGTTATAGCCCAAAACTCATTGCCCTCAGCTATAGCGCCCACTGCGGTCAGACATATGTGAATTTTGGCGTCTGAGGTGAGTGCAGGGTTCTGGACCAACCCTCCAAATTGCACCACCCTCCCTTGCACGGTTTTGCCTGCAGCACCACTTTTACCCGGAGAAAAAATAATAATAATAATAAAAAAAACCCGAGCAAAAACAATAGGGTTCCCAGCACCGCTGGTCCTGGGGCTTGGCCCCCTAATAATGCATCAATTTTATATAGCGATTCCTGGACACTCAAAGACGCTTTACAATAGAAACATTATTCATTCACTCACACATTCACGCTCTGATGGTGCTAAACTACGCTTTTGTTGCCACAGCTGCCCTGGGGCAGGCTGACTGAAGCGTGGCTGCCAGTATGCGCCTACGGCCCCTCCGACCACCACCAAACATTCACACACAGCCATACAGAAGTGTTCCTATATTGCATGTTTTGTGGGTGGGGAAAACCGGAGTACCCGGAGGAAACCCGCGTGAACACAGGGAGAACATGCAAACTCCACACAGAAAGGCCCCCGATATAGTCTAGAACGTATTATACGTCTCTATAGTGCCACCATATCGCCAATCGGGACAGATTTTTTTTGCATGAGTAGTGGGTGACCATAGAAACCTCTGAGCCAAATATGGTTTGTCTGTTGCTTACAGTTTTTGCTGTGCAAACACTTTGAGCGGAGAAAAACAATCATGATCAGAACAATTACAATGGGGTTCCATTACTTTGTGCTTGGATCCCTTAATATAACCACAAGCGGTGATTACAGGGTCCAAGCAAAACGAAACAAGTATCAATTTTGAAGTGGTGAAGACACAAACAATCCCAGAAATTGGTATGAATATTGTAACAGCCGACTAACGTAACGCTTGAAATGCATATCTGCAGTCATTTTTAATTGCAAGCTTTTTACTTTTCAGTACCTCCTCAATAACTGCATTTGGTTGTCAAAAATTCCAAACCACTTTCCTTTTATATTTGTGGGATCTTATACTGATGCTAACTCATTCATATGGGAATTCTTTGCAAACCAGTTGATGATGATTGCACATTGCATTAACAAGTTTCAGTTCATTAGATAGAGGCCATTCCCTCAAAATGCATTGAAATACTGTGGCCACACATTTTAACATGAAAAATTTATTCATGCTTGGATTTTAGATCTGTGTGTCGAGATGAATACCGTTCACATTTGAACCGATATGGTACCAGCTCTCGGTACCAGTGAATCAGTACCGGTGCCAAACGGTGTTTTTTTGGTGTGTATTTCGATGACGTCACCCGAGCGCGGTCCGCTATATTGTGTGGATAAGCCCAGCCGTCCGCTATGCCCCAGCACCTGCACGGCAGCAACAATTTGCGGGTGACATGATGTTATTTCACCGGTTAAGGAGAAAATAGTCACTACACGTGTAATCTTCGGCTGTCATGACAAATCCAATGAGCCAAATGAGAAAATTACATTTTTACATCAGCCCCCGCAAGAGAGAATGAAGGAGAGGTTAAGTTCAGTCTGTTGACCAAAAACTAATACAAGTCAGCTATTTTCCCTGTATGCATTACATTACAATATTTGAGTGGACATGATGGGGGCATATATTTCGTTGGGATTCTGTGTTCTGCCCAAGCCTTGTTTAAAATCTGTACCAGGCCCATCCATGCTTATTGATTTTCGTGTTTAGTGACCACTGCTCGATTCTGACCATTCTTAGTATTGTGTATTGTGTTCTGGTAATTTTAGATTGTCT
This sequence comes from Gymnothorax reevesii, assembly GCA_029721435.1. Classification (NCBI taxonomy): domain Eukaryota; kingdom Metazoa; phylum Chordata; class Actinopteri; order Anguilliformes; family Muraenidae; genus Gymnothorax; species Gymnothorax reevesii. The sequence continues at coordinate 76,431,539 of CM056574.1, read as the reverse complement.
GGTTTATTTTCATGTCTTGTATTATTTAAAGTCTTTGCCTTGTTTATTTTTGCCATGCCTTGCTTTGCACTTCGTCGACCCAGTCTTGTCTTATGTAGGTCTTTGCCCACGGTCCCTAGTCTTGCATGCCACTCATTCGGGTGATTTATTGGTTTCTGGGTTTCAACCTTCTTTCATTATCTCGTGTGCTTCCTTCCTCTCTCTTTTCCTATCTACAAGCCCATACTAACAGTTTGTTGTTTTCCCTTAATTACTAACCCATATTAACATTGTATATTTTTACTAACTTACTAACATGCACTCGGGATTGTATAGCTGCACATAGTAATTGACTAACAATTTCTCAGCAGTCGCCCAATTCTAGTCTCCGCCTCCTTGCCTATCCCTAATTATCTCTGCTGCAGTTTTCTGTGGATCTCCGCTAATACTTTATGCTTTCCTTTTCTAAAATTTATACACTTTAGTACTCCTTAACCGGAGCTGTTGTTTTGTACAGAGGTTTGTCTTGTGATCCCTGTCTGCGTTTTGGCTTTTGCCATATTCATGTAATTAGATTATTCCTCACGTGTCACTCCTGATTATTGTATCATTGATTGCACCTGTTTCTCCCTGGTCAAGTGTTCGCCTGAATGTGTATTTAAGATGTCTGTTTATGCACTTCCTTTGTCAGATTGTTCTTCCTAGTTTCCTGTGCCACGTTTGTTTTCCGCCTCGATTCTTTGTGATTTACCTTTCTGACTGGACCACCTGACTATGAGATTTGCCTATTCCCTGTATTGTACCGCATTCTTGTTTATCGACCTCTTTTTGCCTGACTACGGATTTTGTGATTAGTGCCCTGGTTTTGACTCTGGATTACGCCCAGTGGAATTTGTTTTTGGATTGCGGACATTGTACTGTTGCCAGCTCTGTTGGGGGGTTTGCCCCTTCAGAAATAAAGCCTCCTTTTGCATTCTACTGGTTTTCGCGATTGGTTCATTTCGTAAAACCCAACATATTTAGAAAGGGAGATGTCAATCTAGGATTAGCTTTAAAGGTGCACTATGCAAGGTTTTTTTTTTTTCTGCGTGCTTATATTTTTGTCTGATTTCGCCGTCATCTCCCCATGATCCGCTATCTGCCTGCCCCAGAAATCACTGTATTAAAAAAAAAAAAAACCTGGGCTCTGAAGACCGCACAGGCGTCACAAACTGCAAATAACATAACAAACCGTTCTGGCCAATCACCGACAAGAGTTGACAGTTACCGAATCATGGGAGGGAGTGCGAGCTACCTCTGTTTTGTTTGAATTCGAATGTCAACAGAAGTGATGTCAACAAACTTGCATTGTGCACCTTTAACATTCCATAACATCACAGTGACGGGTAGATCTGACTGACCTGAGTTGAAGACACAGTGAAATACACTTTTCGTTACGTGGCGGAATTCCCGTGTGTTGCTTTTCCACTGCTGTTGAAACTAAAGCCCCAGTCACACATTCACGGTTTGATCTACGAATATTCACTGTTTAAGCCCCAGTCGCACAATCACGATTTGGAGCTACGGATATCTGCGGTTTGAAATTCGTGATACACATCGGTGGGGGGGGGATGGGAGTGCTGTATTCATCCTTAGTAGATGTCAAAGAATTTCTAATATTGAGGAGAAGTGCCACTCTCGTTCAACTTCTGGTTTACGGAACACGTCTCTGTCCATGTGGGGGCGCTTATTATCTGTAAGTAGCCTAACCAGCCATTATAAACACATGCTGCATAGACTTTGTTTTGACTGGTTATATATTTCGCAGTATTACATCGAATTTTTATTTATAACGGCTGGTTATTAATGGACCATGTTGAAAAAGGTCTACCCGGTAAGACAGTGTTATACGACTCCTAGACACTAGATAATCTCGTGAACTGAATTTCTTTAGGCTGGTTAATGGCAGGATTAAATAAACTATTTTTTTTAAAGCGTCAGGCAATTAGATTCTTAACACCCTTAACATTCTCAGCTAAGCCCTGTGATATTTTTAGTTTAGTATATTAATAGTACTGGAACTAGATAAACTCAAGCCGGCTTATTAGAAGTGCTTATTACATGTAGAGTTTGGCTTAATTTGGTATTTCATTTCTGTTAACTGAAACTAAGCCCCTGTTAAAAGAGACTAATAATCCATTTACATAGTTTCCCCAGGGTTTCTATTGTGACTGCTGCTTAGGGCTTCCTAGGTTAATACTTTTGTAAATAAATTAATAAATTGTGGTTCCTCAGCTTCTGTCTTGGCATTAGTAATTGTCTTTAATCTAGGGTGAGCAAGGTCATTAGGTAGGGGGTTCAAAATGTCGCCAAAACTATGTAACGGTTGCAGGATGATCACACTTTTGGAGAGAGATTTCCTGGGTGGGTTTGTCTGCCATCAGTGCCAGCTAATTGAGCATCTGGAGAGCAAGATCCTTGATCTTCAGGGCCAGTTGGCGGTGCGACATAGTTTGCAATCAGTAGAGTTCCTGGAGGAACTCAGTAGTATGTCGTTGAGAGAAATGGTGTGTACGCCGAAGCAGGGTGGTACTGGGATCCCAGAGCAGGCAGGGAGAGAAAATTGGGTGACTGGAGGTCGACAGCGCAGGAAAGGGCGTGCACGCCGTACAGCGACAGCTTCTCCAGTGGTTGAGGTGTCCAACCGATTCCAGGCCTTGCAGGAACTCGACTTGGCCCCCGACCCTGAGAGTGAGGGGACTGATGAGCAGCAGGGTACCCTGTTGGCCTCTACCCCTCAGAAAAGACCGTTATTGATAGTGAGGGACTCAATAATGCAGACAGCCCCGATGGAAGCTGACGGCATTACATGCACTATCGATGATTTACTTTTAAAGCAACAAAGTGTAGTGGGGAGCTCGAGGCAGCGGCCACATGGGGAATTAAGGGGGAAGAGCATTAGTAATAACCTGAAATGTTTTTATTTAAATGCAAGAAGCATAAAAAATAAATTTCCAGAACTTGAGGCTGTCATGATTAGTGAGGGCTATGACATAGCCATGTCTCTGTAATCCCAGCTATGTGAAGAGGATGGAGATGAATATAACATACAAGGTTATAAGCTCTTTAGGAAGGATAGATGTAATAGGCGAGGAGGGGGCGTAGCACTCTATGTGAACGAAAACATTAATGTATAGGAAATTCCTGAAATTGAACATTCCTTGTCCTATGAAGATATCTGGGTCAGGCTCATTGGCAAACACGAGACAGGTTTAAACATAGGAGTATGCTATCGACCACCAGCTTTGGACAATACAATCAATGAAATGCTTTTTACGAGGATTACGCAAGCTTGTAGAGGTGGTGGGACTATTATTATGGGAGACCAGGAAATTATCCTGGTATCAATTGGGAAATGGTGAAAGGACAGGGTGGGGGGGAGGAAGAATTTCTAGATGTTATAAATGATAATTTCTTGGTGCAGTATGTTAATACACCTACCGGAGAGAAGGCAATTTTAGACTTAGTGCTCTGTAAAGACCCTGATAGAATTAGCAATGTTGAGGAACTGGAGCCACTTGGGACAAGTGATCACTCTGCTGTTAATTCTGATGTTTCCTGGGAAGTTAAAAAGGTGTATTCTTAAGCAAAAATTTTCAATTTTAGGTGAGCAAACTTTGACAGGATGCGCTCATATCTAAGTGAAATAAAATGGGAGACACTCCTGGACCGTGAGTCCGTAAATGAGATGTGGGAAAGATTTAAGGGGATTTTACTTGAATCACAATGCAGATTCCAAAAGTAAGCTGAAAAAGCAGAATCCTCAGTGGATGACCAAAAGTATTTGTCGTGTTATGGCCCCAATTTGTTATTACAATTTACAACACAACAGCAACAGCAACAGCAAGGGATGACAGACACAGTTTTAAAAACTTAAACATATTTAATTAACAATGACAATAAAAACTAACTAATCTACTAACCAAGATTGATTTACAACAAAAACAGGAATATTTACAGTCCCTTGTTTTGGTGGGGTGGCCTGGTGATGTCCTGGGTGAGGAAAACGCTCGAACACAGGCAAACATCCACAAAAGAAACTTCACAGGTCTTGAACAGAAATGACAGGTCTGGTCACATGTATCCTTCTCCTTGCAATTTCTCCTACTACTTTACTGTCTCAATTCTACTCCTTATATACTCTTTTGCAGACCCCACCCACATTTAGACCTCTTTTTTTTATTTTCTGGGACTTTCCCCAGACATGCCCAGGACATGTCTAAACTTAGCTCCTGTCTGGGCTGAATAAAAAAAAGGTAAATACTGCCATCTAGTGGTCTATATTCACATTACGGTAGGATTTTGAGGGAAAAGAAGAATCTTTATAAGATAAACATAAAGGATAACAATGAGAACACTAAGGCTGAATACTGTTAAATGCGGACTGTGGTCAAAAAAGAGCTGAGGAATGCTTGAAGACTGTATGAAAGAGAAATTGCAGAGGGGGCAAAAACTAACCCTAAGCACTTCTTTCAGTACTGTAGCAGAAAAAGGAAAGTTAAAGAGCAGGTTAAGTGCATTAAGAATAAAAACGGATCGCTGCTATATGATAACAAGCATATTGCGGATGCCTTTAACAGTTACCTTTTGTTGAGAATTTTACCTCAGAGGGGGTCTTTATTTGACCAGAGGGCATGTCAAATGCTCAAGATTATTTCGCGGAAATTGAGGTTCGGAATAACGAAGTACTCAACAAGTTGCATAAACTAAAGGCAGATAAGGCGGCGGGTCCTGATGGCTTCCTAGAGTGCTCAGGGAAGTTGGTTAGATCATCTTTAAGCCGCTATCCGCCGTCTTCAGTCTTTAGAAACTGGAGAAATACCAAATGATTGGAAACAGGGAAATATAATACAATATATAAGAAAGGGGACCGTACCGAGCCAGGAAAATACAGGCCAGTCAGTTGAACATGCATTGCGTGCAAAATATTGTAATCTATCTTAAAAGATGAGCTGGACTTATTTCTTGAACGTAGCAGTATCTTGAGGGATAGCCAACATGGTTTTTCGGAAGGGAAGGTCATGCCTAAGAAACCCTCTGGAGTTTTTTGAAGAGGCCACCAGGACTTATGACCAGAGGAGGGCTTATGACATCATATACTTGGATTTTCAGAAAGCATTCGATACAGTACCGCATAAGAGACTAATTTCTAAAATGAGCTCCATTGGAGTTACAGGAGGTATTCTGAAGTGGATTCAAAAGCTACAGGACAGAACACAAAGAGTGGTGGTCATTGGTATCTCATCTGAGCTAGGTATGGTGGGGAGTGTCGTCCCCCAGGGATCGGTGTTGGGACCCCTGCCGTTCCTCATCTAGATTAATGACCTTGATAGGAATATTGAGAGCAAATTGGTTAAATTTGCAGATGATAAAAAATTGGGGGGTTTGGCAAATAGTTTAGGGTCCACTAAAGTGATTCAGGACGATTTGGATAGAATCCAGAATTGGGCAGAAATGTGGCAAATGAAATTTAATCTAGCAAAATGTAAGGTTGTACATGTTGGTAATAAAAACATTAGACGGGATTACCTCGTGGGAGGTTTAAAACTGGAATGTGCTGCACACGAGAAGGATTTGGGAGTGATTGTTGACCAAGCCCTCACAGGTTCTTATGAAAGCATATAGTTTACAAAATGAAAATGAAAATGCAATGTCAGAAAAAGCGCATTATTTGTATCATAATGAAAATGCAAATGTAATCCTCCACTTTGCATTTTCATTTTCAAGTCCATGTGTGCAATTTTTATAACAATTGGAAAATGAAAATACATTCCTCATTTACATTTACATTTTCGAGAAGTGCCCTGCAATATCACTAACAAAACGAAAACGCTAATCGTATAAAGCAAATAAATTCTCGGAAATGCTTTTTCGTTTTCGAGAAGCACGCGCATTATTTGTATCATCGCGAAAATGTTAAAGTAATCCTCCACTTAGCGTTTGCATTTTCAAGTCCATGTAGGCACTGTTTTCAATTGCAAGACGTGCCCCGCAATATCTCTAACAAAACTAAATCAAAAACGCTAATCATATTTAGCAAATACATTATCGGAAATGCTTTGTCTTTTGCAAGAAGCAGACGCGATATCTGTCACATAATTAACTCGCTAACGCAGTTCACCTCTTTTCTTTTTCATTTTCGTGACAGACTGCCCTGCCTGGCTTTGCATTTTCGATTTCGAAGTCCCATGCGCTTTTCTTAACAAAATAAAAATAAAAAAACTTTCCCTAGTTGGGTGTGGTCAGAGGGCGGGACTTCCTCCACAATTTGGTACGGATTGGATATTAACAAATACAAGCGATCTCTTTGGTTATCAATCAGGGCGCAACTGCTGCTGCACGCACGTTTATATCAAAGCACAAATGACAGCTTGTATAGTTGGAAGCATTGACGCCACCCTGGGCATTGCGGAGTTTGATTGAGAGTATAGCTAAAGTTTTCCCTCAAATGACACTGCTCTTGCACTCAATTACCCCTGAGTGCGCTTGGATTAGCGCTGCTTCCACTGAAATTGTGTGCTTTACACTCAGATCAGTAGGTCTACGGACGGGCTTATCTGCGCATCATCTGCTCAGTAGTTCAGTCGGTTACAAAGCAAGTTCATACACTCCTGCTGTCTTTTGCTTCAGCTTCGTGTACTTCCATTGCTTTCTTCGCAAATTTGGAGTGAAAGGAAAGTTCGTATGAAAACACTAGTGCCTATATGTCACATTACCTTAATAGCTGGCTACATACAATGGTAGCCGTGTAACACGTCGACCTCCAGTTCTCTATTATGCGAGTATGTGGATGAATCGCAGAGGTAGATTGAGCGAAGAAAGGGACAGATTCACCCTGTTCACTTGCATCCTGCTGCTGCAGAAGAATGCCCTGCGAAATCCATAGATCTATGATTTATCTAATTATACAGTAAAGTCGCTTGTAATAATGTGTTGTCGCTGGCCAAAGCCAGATGTCGACACACTGATATGTTTCGGCTAATCGATGTGTTTTTCATGAACGGTAACATTGTATGACTAACGTGATATTAATTAGCTACCTAACTACTTTCCTGCCAGATGACAAACAACTCTTGCTTCAAGTCCATTTAAGCTGACCAGATTGCGATCAGTTTCGCACGTCTGTTTTCACGTGGCAACACTATGCTTGCCGCAAGATGCGTCTCTCTCCTGCAGCTAAGTGCACCCCTGCGATTCATGACCCGATGTGTTTGTTACCCGGCAACCCTTATATGCAGCAGCAACTAAGGTATAAGAGAATTAAGGGCTACGGTGTACATTTTAGGACATCCTCAGGTCTCAGAGTGAGGTATCAGGTGTCAGACAAAACAGCTTCATTTGTCAAACTAAACGGCCTCATTTGTCAAACCAAGCGGCGTCATTTCTTTGACAAACCACCGTCAATCCGAACGGTCTCAGGCTTCAAAATAAACGCCATCAGATGAAACGGCCTCAGTTTAAATGGCGTCAGTTTAAGCGGCGTCATCCGAAACGGCCTCAGTTTAAGCGGGTTCATCTGAAACGGCGTCAGATTAAACGGCTTCATCCGAAACGGCCTCAGATTAAACGACTTAAAAATGAAAGTTATCACACAAAACGGCGTCAAAAAAACGACCTCGGGTCGTAAAACACGGCATTGCATCTTATTGTGAAGGAAACGGAAGCAACCTAGCTGGTGTTAGTTTTATTGCTTAGCTACCAAGTGCGCTAGCCTTGCTAGCCAACAGTTTGGTGCAGGAATGTCAATAGAAAATAAATGAATAAATAAACATTGTTCTGCTATCTCACTCAGCTAGAGTTGAACCGCGAGCATTTGTTTTTATACCGAATATAGCTACTCCTTAGCCTTAATTCGCTTGCTCAGCTTGCTTGTTCGCTAGCCTAGCTAGCCAACAGTTTGGTCCGTTACACTTAATATCACGGCTAACGTTAGCGAGCTAGCTAGCGAACAGTTATATTTGGTATGACAAAAATGATAGCAGTTCACCTCTAGCTTAGTGAGATGGCGAAATAATGGATTTTTTTATTGATGTATTTTCTTATACATTATTGATGTTTTGACTTCCGTGCACCAATCTGTTGGCCAGCTAGGCTAGCAAACTTGCTAGCTAAACAAGCGAACTAACGTTAGCGAGCAGTTATATTTGGTATAACTTAATACACGCGAAACGTCATCAATATTCGACAGTGCGGTCAAGCTATCAACAGTTTGCATAACGACGATCAAACTATCGCCGCTAAAAATTTTCTGCGCAAATACAGTAGATAGCGGGGTACTATGGTCACGTAATACAATTGCTGTCAAAATTTCCCATTAGAATTGTTCTTTTTAGATGGACAAAATACGAGAAAATTCAAGCAGGGACCATAACACTTGAAATTCAAAATTTTTGGGGAAATTAGGGGGCCCAAACCAAACTGCACACGGTATAGTAAAAGCTTATTGAATAAAGAGAGATTGCATGGGTGAATCAACCTGTAAACAGACATCAAAGTATGTGCGTTGCAATTGGACACAACAAAATGGGGGCATGTCTGAGGGCCTGTAATGGTTAAAATTGGAAAATTTGGCACTTGCATGCAGCACTGCCTGCATTCCAGTACAGTATGTCTGAATTGGAAGAGATTCCATGAGGGATATACAGCGCCCTCCATAATTATAGGCACCCCTGGTTAAGATGTGTTCTTTAGCTTCTAATAAATTCTGTTTTTTTCTAAATAATATAGGACCACAATGAAAAACAGAGGAAAATCCGACCTTTAATTCAAGTGCATTTATTCAGTGGGAAAAAAATCCCACACTAAGAAATAATTCTTTTACATCAAATCACGTGTGCCACAATTATTAGCACCCCTGATGTTAATACTTTGTAAAACCTCCTTTTGCCAACAGAACAGCACCTAATCTTCTCCTATAATGTTTCACAACATGGGAGAATACAGAAAGAGGCATCTTCGACCATTATTCTTTGCACAATCTCTCTATATCATCCAGCGACCTGGGTCCTCTCCTCTGCACTCTCCCCTTCAGTTCACTCCACAGGTTTTCAATGGGGTTGACATCTGGGGACTGAGATGGCCATGGGAGGAGCTTGATTCTGTGTCTGGTGAACCATTTCTGTGAAGATTTGGCTGCATGTTTAGGGTCATTATCTTGCTGTGATGACCCATCTTCAGCTTTCGGGCAGAGTCCGCCAGATTTTGATTTAAAATGTCCTGGTATTTCAAAGCGTTCATGATGCCATGCACCCTAACAAGGTCCCAGGGCCTCTGGAAGAGAAAGAGGCCCACAACATCACCGATCCTCCCCCATACTTCACACTGGGCATGAGGTGCTTTTCTGCATCTGCTTTTCTCATCTTTTGTGTTCCGCGAGACCCACTTAGAGTGTTTGTTGCCAAAAAGCTCCTATCTTGGTCTCATCTGACCAAAGCACACTGTCCCAGTTGAAGTCTTAGTACCGCCTCGTGAACTCCAGACGTTTGCATTTATGATTGTGAGTGAGAAAAGGTTTTTTAAGTGCATGCTTCCCAAACAGCTTGTTGGAATGTAGATGGCGCCTGATGGTTGTTTTGGAGACTTTGTGACCCCAAAATGCTACCATTTGTTGCAATTCTTTAACAGTGGGCTTTGGAGAAATTTTTATTTCTCTTACCATCCTTCTCATTGTGAAATAACCTTGTGTCCTCATCCAGGCTTGTTTACCACTGTTCCAGTTGTTTAAAACTTCTTAATGATTCCTCTGACAGTAGATATGGGCAGGGGCAGGCAAGTGGCTTGTAGCCATTGCAAGACTGGTGAAGGTCGACACACATCTGCCTTACTTGAATGGTGTGTTCCTTTGTCTCTGCCATGTTGAAGAGTGGATAAGAGAAATGGCCTCTGTGTCACGTCATATTTATACCCCAGGGAAGCAGAAAGTAATGATTTACTAATTAAATGTTCCTAGATACTCTGATCAACCTTGTAAACTACTGTAGAAATGACAGAAATATTTCATTTATATTTAATTCCCAGGAATTGTTAGGGGTGCCAATAATCGTGGAACAGGTGATTTTATGAAAATCATTATCATTATTTCTTAGTCAGGGATTTTTTCCCCTTAAAATTCACTTGAGTTGAAGGTTACATTTTTCTACAATTTTCAGTGTGAGAGTATGCTTCTGCAATAAAACTTGAATTAATTTTAAGGCTTTTAACACATCTTAACCAGGGGTGCCAATAATTATGGAAGGTGCTGTATTAAATAAATGGCTATCAAAGTTGGTACTGTGAAATATGCGAATGCAGATCATTTAAAAGGGAGGTCATGTTCTGGGCAAATAATTACTGCAAAAGTTTGTGAACGGTTGCATATCATAACACTTCTATCCCACTATAAGCCCATATTATATGAATAGATTCTGTGGCGGAATTTTGAAAATAAAGAAAATGATTTTGAAATAAATAAAACACTTGTGTTCAGGTACTTGAGTTGGATTCGGTCTGTAAGATTATATATTGACTTGAAATAATTTGCATAAGAGAAAATTAAACAATATGCTCAAGGTTATTTTATTTTGCAAGGCATACATGGATATTTCTGGTGCAGGGGAAGGTACATGAAGCATGGAAAGGTAGTGTTATATTTCACAAACTTTTTGACTTGCAGAAATCACAGGCCCTCAAAAATCACCCCCATTCAACTGCCTACATGCCTACATTGCAAGAGTAACAAAATTTGATGGCCATTTAATTAATAATTCCACAGTGGAATCTCTACATTCAGTTTTTTATTATAATAGAAAAGATGTAATGTGGCCGGCAAGCGTTATTTTTCTGAAGGTTTTTGATTTGCAGGAATTGCAGACCCTGAAACGAGGCCCCACATTCAATCATCTTTCGCACACTGCAACAGTTCCGACATTGATGCCCATTTTTTTCATAATTCCAGGATAGAATCTCTTCATATTCTGTCAATTTATATTACAGTGCACGTAGTATGGTCAGGAATTGTTATTTTTCACAAAACTTTTGATTTACTGGAATTACAGGCTCTCAAACATGGTACCCCAATCAGTCCTCTTCATTCACACAGTACAATAGTTCCAGGTTTGATGGCCATTTATTCAATAAGTTCGGCACAGAATCTTTTCATATTCAGTGAGTTTATAATATGACACATGACCTAGAGTGAGCCAGAGGTACTTTTTACTAACTACATCATTTGCAGGAACCACAGGCCCTCAAGTATGGACCCCCATTCAATTGTCTGCATTCATACATTCAACAGCACCAAATTTTACGGCCATTTATTTATTATTCATATTTTAACATTTTATTCTAGGATCCATGTGTTATGCTACTGAAGTGTTGCTTTTGACAAACTTTTCGATTTGCAGTAATTATATGCCCAGAACTTGACTAAATAATCTGCATTCGCACATTTCACTGTACCAACCTTGATAGCCATTTATTTAATATATCCCACATGGAATCTCTTCATATTCAGACATCCTGTACTGGAATGCAGGCAGTGTTGCATGCAAGTGCTAAATTTTCCAATTTTAACCATTACAGGCCCTCAGACATGCCCCTATTTAGTTGTGTCCAATTGCAACGCACATACTTTGATGGCTGTTTACATGTTGAATCACCAATGCAATCTCTCTTTATTCAATAAGCTTTTACTACACCGTGTGCAGTTTGGTTTGGGCCCCCTAATTTCCCCAAACATTTTGAATTACACAAGTATTATGGTCCCTACTTGAATTTTCTCGTATTTTGTCCACCTAAAAAGAACAATTCTAATGGGAATTCCTACATTAATGCCACAGTGACATCTACCTTTTCTCCTTTTGCTTTAAAGTAAAGCATTATTTCAGTTACATGCAATTGCTTGTCATCTGGATTAACAGCAGCTCACCAAAATCTCAGATTTCAATCTTCACAAAATGTCGACTATCTATTGAAAAAATAAAAATAAAAATCATTTTCAAACCACATAATGGAAGTTGTTCAAGATTTTTTTCCTGAACAAAATACACGCACTCTTTCGTTGAATAAGCCTCAGTATTTCTCTCAACAAGCCCGATTTTTGACAGCAATTACGTGACCATAGTACCGCGCTATCCACTGCATTTGGGCAGAACATTTTTAGCGCTGATAGTTTGATCGTTGTTATGCGAACTGGTGATAGCTTGACCGCAGTGTCGAATATTGATGACGTTTCGCGTGTATTACGTTATACCAAATATAACTGCTCGCTAACGTCAGTTCGCTTGTTTAGCAAGCATGTTTGCTAGCCTAGCTGGCCTACAGTTAGGTGCACGGAAGTAAATGAAAAATAAATGAATTTTAAAAATGTTATTTTGCCATTTCACTTAGCTAGAGTAGAACCGCAAGCATTCACATTGTACTAAATATAACTGTCAGCTAGCTAGGCTACCAAACTTGCTAGCTAAACAAGCAAACTGACGTTAGCGAGCTAGCCTGCGAGCAGTTATATTTGCCAGTAGAAAATAAATGAAAAAAAAAATCAATTATTTCTCTGTCTCGCTTAGCTAGGATTAAACCACGATCATATCTGTTGTATCAAATATAACTGCTCGCTCACCTTAGTTCGCTTGTTTAGCTAGCAAGGTTGCTAGCCTAGCTGGCCAACAGGTTGGTGCACGGAAGTCAATAGAAAATACATCAGTAAAAAAAATCCATTATTTCGCCATCTCACTTAGCTAGAGGTGAACTGTTATCATTTTTGCCATACCAAATATAACTGTTCGCTAGCTAGCTCGCAAACGTTAGGCGTGATATTAAGTATAACGGACCAAACTGTTGGCTAGCTAGGCTAGCGAATTAGCAAGCTGAGCAAGCGAATTAAGGGTAAGGAGTAGCTATATTTGGTTTAAAAACAAATGCTCGCGGTTCAACTCTAGCTGAGTGAGATAGCAGAACAATGTTTATTTATTCATTTATTTTCTATTGACATTCCTGCACCAAACTGTTGGCTAGCAAGGCTAGCGCACTTGGTAGCTAAGCAATCAAGCTAACATTAGCTAGGTTGCTACCGTATACTTCCGTTTCCTTCAAAATAAAATGTTATGTCGTGTTTTATGACCTGAGGTCGTTTTTTGACGCCGTTTTGTGTGATGACTTTCATTTTTAAGCCGTTAAATCTGAGGCCGTTTCGGATGAAGAAGTTTTGGATGACGCCGTTTAAACTGAGGCCATTTCATCTGATGGCGTTTATTTTGAAGCCTGAGACCGTTTGGTTTGACGGAGGTTTGTCTGAGAAATGTCGCCGCTTGGTTTGACAAATGAGGCCGTTTAGTTTGGCAAATGGAGCCGTTTTGTCTGACACCTGATACCTCACTCTGAGACCTGAAGATGTCCTAAAATGTACACTGTAATGGGCACTGATGTATTGATGTATAAGCGGTCCTTTTATTCCAAAATCGTGAAGAAAGCCACGAAAGAAGCTACTTATGCACCCCCGGTGGGCAGGATCTTAGGCCTATGAACCTGCAAAAGACAGCGTGCAGATCGAGTGTAAGCACACGGTTTGAGGGGAAGCAGGTATTATCCAAGCGAGTGCGTGGGCTAACTGAGCGCTTGAGCAGGATCATCGCAATTTTAGTCTGACGATGTTACCGTTCATGAAAAACACATCGATTGGCCGAAACATATCACTGTGTCGACGTCCGGCTATGGCATGCGACAACATATTATTACAAACGACTTAATGGAATAATAAGAGAAATTATAGATCTATGGATTTCGCAAGCCTTTCTTCTGCAGCAACAGAATGCAAGCGAACAGGATGAATCTGACCCTCTCTTAGCTCCAACTGTTTCTAAGTGTCCTTTCTCTCCAAATTCATGAAGAAAGCTATGAAAGTACATGAAGCTCAAAAGAGCAGGAGAGTATGAACTTTGTAACCGAGTGAACTACAAAACGGATGATGCGCAAATAACCCGTTCGAAGATGGACAGATCTGAGTGTGAAGCACACAATTTCAGTGGAAGCAGCGTTAACCGAAGCGCACACACGGCGAATTGAGTGCAAGAGCAGTGTCTTTCGGGGGAAAACTTTAGCTATACTCTCAATCAAACTCCGCCCAGGGTGGCGTCAATGCTTACAACTATACAAGTTGACATTTGTGCTTTGACATAAACGTGCGTGCAGCAGCAGTTGCGCCCTGATTGATAACCAAAGAGATCGCTTGTATTTGTTAATATCCAATCCGTACCAAATTTTGGAGGATGTTCCGCCTTCTGATCGACGGGCCACACCAAACTAGGGTGGGTATTTTCTTTTTCATTTCGTTAGGAAAAGTGCGTGGGACTTCGAAATCGAAAATGCAAAGCCAGGCAGGGCAGTCTGTCACGAAAATGAAAAAGAAAAGAGGCGAACTGCGTTAGCGATATCTCGTCTGCTTCTTGAAAAATAAAACGCATTTTCGAGCATGTATTTGCTTAATGAGATAAGCGTTTTCGATTTAGTTTTGTGAAAGATATTGCGGGGCACGTCTTGCAAATGAAAATAGTGCCTACATGGACTTGAAAATGCAAACGCAAAGTGGAGGATTACTTTAGCATTTTCGCGATGATACAAATAATGCGCGTGCTTCTTTTTTATGAATCAACTTTTATTGAGTTTTTAGAATTTTTACAAGGCCAAACTGAAAAACAGTAATAAAAAAATAAATACATAAATAAAAGAGATAAGGCAGAATTAAGATACGCAGTCTTATTTTGACAATAAACCATAAAGTAAAAAGACAGTAAAAACAATAATAAAACAAGTACATAAGACGTCCAAAACATTTAATTAGTCCATGCTCAATATCTTCACCAGTCGAGTTAACTGGAGACAACTACCACACTATACATAGCTATCCATAGTCCCAAGTGAAATTCACTGTCTACAGATAGTCTTCCAATATACAGATCCCTGTATCACACCCAGTCCACCTCCATCTTCATTTCCATTCCAGCCCCCCGGAACCATCTACAATGATCCGTCTATGCAGTTACATTTTAGCTACCCTGTAGGGAGTAAAGTCTCAAAAACATTCCCCATTTCTCATTATATTTATCAATATCATTTGTTATTCTATAAGATATCCTTTCAAAGGCAGCTACTCTGCCTAACTCTGATCCATTCTTGGAACACCGGCCCCTCTGCATCTTTCCACTTTCTCATTACCATCTGTTTACCAATCATGATACTTGTCTGAATCCAGTTGGTTAAGGGTTTTACAATATGGGCCAGGGGTTTAGGGTTACCTAATATGTAAAGACTGGGACAGAACTCAAAATCCACTCTTATGACCTCTGTGATAATCTCATGCACCCTTTCCCAAAATGACTGAATCTTTGGGCATGCCCATAGAGCATGTAATAGGGTACCCAACTCGCCTACACATCTCCAACAGTCCGGTGTTTCTTTCAACCCTAGTCTGAATAACCTGCTTGGGTACCAATAGAATCGATGAAGGATTTTAAATTGAATTAACCTTATTTTGATATCCCTGGAGACTTGTTTAGTGATTCCAACGATTGTATCCCAGTCATTTTCTGTAAATGTTATGTTCAGATCCCTTTCCCATAAGGTTTTCAGAACCGTATTGGATGGATAACCAGAGTTACTCATAAGCATAGAATAATAACGGGAGGCCCCATGCCTACTCTCTGCGACCCGTAAAATCTCTTTAATGAGGTCCATGCCCTGGGGTGGTGTTTGTGTAGAACCAAAAGTGGTGACAATGGGGTGTCTCAGCTGAAGATATCTCCAAAATTGATTTCTGGATAGCTTAAATTGTTCCACCAAATTGTCAAATGATTTAAAGACACCAGCTTCATACAGATCACCCAGAGTGTTTACCCCCTTAATCGCTCATTCCTTCCATATAGGAGATGATTTACCAATAATGAGTTTTGGATTGTCCCATAGACCCGAAGATAGACTTAAAAAGGGATTAATCTTAAATATACGAGACACCTTTCTCCATAGTCCCTGTAAATGACAGATAATAGGATGGGATCGAGCATCTGGCGGCATTCTGGCAGACAAGAACAGCAATAGAGGTATTGAAACACACAGTGACTGCTCTATTGCATACCAAGGTGGCGCTCTCTCCGGGGGTAACGCCCAATGTAACAACTGCTTCAGATTGAATGCATAATAATAGAACAAAAGATTTGGCATTCCCAGGCCACCCTTCATTACCGGCTTCTGCAATTTACGCAGATGTATTCTTGGCCTTTTACCATTCCAAAAAAACTTGTTACACATAGCATCAAATTGTTTGAAGTATTTTACAGGGATATACAGTGGGAGAGACTGAAGTAAATAATTAACTCTAGCAGAGCAGTTCATCTTTATAATATTGACTTTTCCCCATAACGAGAGGTAAAGTGGCGACCACCTTTCCAAATCTGTGTTAATTTTGTCTAAGAGAGGTTCAAAATTACAGTGCACTATTTTGTCTAATTGCCTAGGAAATAATATTCCTACATATTTTATTCCCTAAGTGGGCCACTGAAATGATCCGGCTTGAAATAATGTTTTTAGGCAATATGTTGTCAAAGGAAGAGCCTCAGACTTAGCCCAATTGACTCTATAGCCTGAAAAACTAGAAAAAGATCTTATAACTTTAAGCAACGCGGGAATAGATTTGTCTGGGTCCGTGATGAATATTAAAATGTCATCAGCATATAGCATAAGCTTGTGTGTGGTCCCCGCAATAGGGACTCCAGGGATATTAGGGTCTTTCCGAATCGCTATAGCCAGAGGCTCTAGTGCTAGACAAAACAGTAGTGGAGAGAGAGGAGAGCCTTGTCGGGTTCCACGACCTAGCTTGAAATATGAAGAAATTATGCCATTAGTCTGTACAGCTGCTTGAGGCTCATTATATAACAGTTTCACCCACTTTAGAAATGTCTGCCCAAAACCATAACTCTCCAGCACTTGAGAAAGGTATTGCCACTCTACGCAATCAAATGCTTTTTCAGCATTGAGTGAGATGGCTGCAGTAGGTGCATTGTTGTTCCTAACCATCCACATAATATTAATCAGACGTCGAATATTATCCGAAGCAAACCTATTACATATAAACCCAACCTGATCTGTATGTATTAGCGTAGTTATAACAGCGTTGAGACGATCTGCAAGGATTTTGGAAAGTATTTTAGTGTCTATTGGTATTAAAGAAATTGGACGATAATTTTTACAGTCGGTGGGCTCTTTGCCTTTTTTTAAAATCAAAGATATTAGAGCCTGAGACAAAGTGGGGGGTAACACTCCTCTTTCAAAAGCTTCATTATACATTTGTAACAAAAGTGGAGTGAGCTCACCCATAAAACTTTGATAGAATTCTGCGGTCAGCCCGTCAGGTCCGGGTGATTTACCAATACGCAGCTTTCGGATAGCTGCCTTTATTTCTTCTGCCGTGATTGCAGCATCCAGCATCTCGCTGTGTTCTATACTCAAAGCTGGAAGGTCTAACCCTGCTAAAAATGAAAGAATATCTTCCTTTCGGCAAGAGGAAGTGGAAGTGTATAGTTCCACGTAAAATTTTCTAAAGGCTTCATTTATATCTGATGATTTTGTCACAAGACCCCCACATTGGGACCGGACAGCAGATATTGTTGCCATAGACTCCTGTCGCTTAATATATCGTGCCAGAAGTTCCCCGGACTCAAAATACCTATGTCTCGCTCTAAAGAGTCCAAACTCCACTTTCTGTGATATTATCTGATTATATTCATATTTAAGCTGTGTGACAGTTTTTAAATTATGTGGGGAATAGTTTTGCTTTAATTTGTCTTCTGCCTCTCTCACTTTTTTCTCCAAGTCTGCAAGTTTCCTCGTGTTTTGTTTTTTCCTGTGCGATGAGAATTGAATAACATGGCCCCTTACAAAGGCTTTCAAGGGTTCCCAAACTATGCCTACTGATGAGACTGAGGCAATGTTTGTCTCGATAAATAACTCTATTTGTATTTTCAGCATAGCCTTAAAGGCATCATCTTGCAAGAGGGAGGAGTTGAATCTCCATCTTGGGGATTTCATCATATCGTTAATAGGGACCAGATCAAGCGTTACTATTGCATGGTCTGATATTAGTATATTGCCAATTACACATGTCATTATAGATGGAAGTATTTCTTTTGAGATAAAAAGATAATCGATTCTGGTGAATACACCATGAACTGCTGAAAAAAAGGTATAATCCCTCCCAGTGGGATTAAGCAGACGCCACACATCCACAAGGCCTAGTGCTGAGCATAGTTTCTTAATTGTGAGAAGTGACTTTGGGGGTCTAGTCTTACTAGGGACACTTCTGTCTAAAATTGCATCCATAGCAATATTCATGTCCCCAGCCCAGATAACTGGATATCCTCCCATGTCAGTCAATTTACATTCAAGGTTAGCAAAAAAAAAAGGGTCATCAGCATTAGGAGCATAAGAATTAGCCAGTATTAACTTTCTCCCTTGAACTTCAGCTAAAATAATAAGACCCCGCCCCTCTTCATCCTTCACCTCTTTTATGCATTTAAACTGTAAATGCTTATTCACTAAAGTGATAACACCTCTGCTTCGGCTCGTTCCAGGACTACAGAAAACATATCCCACCCATCCTTTCCGTAATCTTTTTGAGTCTCTCACAGACATATGACATTCTTGCAAAAAAACTACATCATACCTGGTTGATTTCAAACTGAAAAGGACCTTATTCCTCTTGATGAGGTTTCCCAAACCATTGACATTCCAGGTGGCTAGGCGCAAATTATTATTATGAGTAGACATTGTTATATTGCATAGGAATGTAACTGGGGTAGTGAGCAGGTTCCATGTCTTGTTTTCAGGACTGAGACTGTCTTGGACGTACAAAAAAAAACAAAACCCAGACGAAAATAATAATAATGGCAATAATCACCAATAAAACTGAGGTACATAACCAGTAACAAACGGCGCAAACCCTAACCCTGCGCACTGTGAATCCTAATAGTCCGCAACTGTCAGTAAAGCTGCTGACAAAGCTAAGTCGAACCGTTGCCACCTACCAAAATAAGTGTCACTGAGATATGTAGGCGCCTTGAGTATGAACTGAACAGATACCCATTATTTTTATAGATACGGTACCATCTGGTGAGTGCACAAATGTGCACTAAACTAAATGTAAACAAGAAATACGACTTCAAGTCCTTTTCAAATCTCAACGGAATGTGCATCCTGCAGGGGGATCAATGATCAAGTAGTCATTTAACTCACGTTAGTCGATGCACGGAGAAGGAAAAGGAGAAAACGAGAGCATCAATTCCCGCAGAAACAAAGCGGGAAGGTGCCTGATTACTCCGTGTCCTCAGCCAACTGGGATAGTTCACTTCTAATGAAGTTCATAGCTGTCTTGGGATTTTCGAAGCGGCGGAGTCCCCCTTTTGCGTCGATGCGGAGCGTGGCTGGATACTGCAGGAAAAACTTCACTCCACGTTGATGCAGGACTCTCTTGCACTCTCTGAATGCGTCTCGTTTGGCCACAGTGCCCCTGGAGAAGTCTGGAAAAATCATGACTCGCTTCCCATTCCACCGAAGCTCTTCTTTCCCTTGGGCCGCACGCAGGATGCTGTCTCTGACCCCCGACCGCATAAACCTCACAATCAGTGTCCGGCCGCTACGCCTGTCTTCCGTAGCTCGGGGGCCGAGTCTGTGGGCTCGCTCGATAAACCATCCATTCTCGGGTGGGGGTATTTCCAGTATTTCGGGTAAAACCTTCTCCAAAAACATGATCGGGTTACTTTACTCGCAGCCCTCAGGAAAGCCAACAAAGCGCAAATTATTTCGTCTGCTCCGAACCTCTCAGAGAGAGCCGCCACCTCGGCTTTGGTAGCTGGGGGGTTAGCCTTTAGCTGGTTATCGGATTCCTCCAGAAAGCCGAGTCTCCCCTCCACCTCACTGATCCGTGTCACCAGAGTTGTTAGCTTCGCCTCCATCGGTGAAGTGGCCTTACGAATTTCCCCCAGGCTCTGCAGCTCTCCGGATATTTGATTCAGGACGGAGACTGTTGGACTGTTGCTACTCTCCCTAGGAGCGGCCGTCCTGTAAAGATGACTGCTAGAGCACAGCGCAGAATGCTCAATGAGGTGAAGAAGAATCCTAGAGTGTCAGCTCAAGACTTACAGAATCTCTGGCACATGCTAACATCTCTGAAACTAAAAGACCTATTCGCAGAGGAGTAATCTGCTTTAATTGTAATAAGCCAGGTCATATCCATCCATGTTGTCCTAAGCTTCGGGGAAACGGAAAACCCCTCTAACGATACAGGGGGCGCTAGAGGGGCAGACCCAATTTCCCTTCCGAACATTAATCCCCGTGGAACTTACTGTGGGGAGCAAGAGATTTACTTTTGAAGCGTTCGTGGACTCGGGCGCAGTTGATTGTTTCATCGATATTAAGTGGGCTAGGAAGCACTCCGTTCCCACTGTTACGCTTTCACAATCACACTCTGTAAGAACTTTGGACGGTCGCCCACTGGGAACGGGAGTTATAACCGAAGTTTCGGAACCACTAAAAATGTTAATTTCTTTTGGTAGCCACTCTGAGGAGGTTCGATTTTTTTATTATCAGGTCCCCCACTTTTCCTATGGTTTTGGGGCATTCATGGTTGCGGGAACATGAACCTTGTATCAGTTGGGGGGAGCAAATTAATCTTATCGTCCACTGGGGTCCCAAGTGTATCTCTCATTGTAGAACTAATGAGAATAGTTTTTTCGGACATCAAGGGATGGGGCAGGCTGACGCCGAGAGCAAGTGTGAGGAGGTGACCTCACCGTACCCTCCTAGACTAGAAAAAGGGGCAGAGGAGTGGTTGGAATGGGATCCTCAATTTGACTGGCAACAGTCAGAGGACAATTACCTTTTGGAGGATTTTAGCAATTTTGAATCAATCACAGAGTCATTAGATTCTGAGCAGGGTAAGGAATATGGGGCCACCCTGAACTTTGACTTGCCTCCGAATGTTCCCAGGGATTACGTTGATCTTGCTGAGGTGTTTAGTAAACAACGAGCATCTACATTAGCATCTACATTCCTCCTCCTCCTCCTCATTACCTCGTGGGGAAAAAGGATGGCGGTCTGAGACCCTGTATTGATTATAGGGGTCTGAATAAAATCACCATTAAAAATCGATACCCCCCGTTAATGAACTCCGCGTTTGAATGTCTGCAGGAGGTATCATTTTTTACGAAGTTTATTCTTCGTAATGTGTATAATTCGTTTCGGGAGGGGGACAAATGGAAAGCGGCTTTTAACACTCATGACGGGCACTACGAATATTTGGTCTTACCGTTCGGGCTTGTTAACGCCCCCTTGGTGTTCCAGGCATTCGTCAATGACGTGCTCCGAGAGATGTTGGAGAAATTTGTCTTCGTTTATCTTGACGACATTTAGATTTTTTCCTCAACACTCTCGGACCACAAACAACACGTCAGACACGTACTTGAAGCCCTGCTCAAAGCCAAACTTTTTGTTAAAGCCAAAAAGTGTGTTTTTCACGCCTAAACTGTTTCGTTCTTGGGCTTTATTGTTTCTAAGGGGTCGGTGCGGATGGACCCGGACAAGGTGGCTGCGGTCAGGAATTAGCCTGCACTGCAGAGAGTAAAAGAGGTTCAACGTTTCTGGGCTTTATGAATTTTTATAGGTTTATCTGTAATTTTAGCGTGGCTGCTGCCCCCATTATTGCGCTCACCAAAAAGAATACCTCCTCAGCATTTTTTGGTCCCCTGCAGCTGATGCTGCCTTTTAGGAATTAAATAGACGTTTTAGCTCAGAGCCTATTTTGGTTTTGCCCGATCCCTCCCTCCCATTTGTTGTGGAGGTAGATGCTTCGGAGGTGGGCGTGGGTGCTATTTTGCCCCAGCGCCCCCGTTGGGATAATAAGCTTCACCCATACGCGTACTTCTCCCGGTCTTTGTCCGCTGCTGAACGCAATTATAGTATTGGTGACCGGGAGTTAGTAGTGGTCAAGCTGGCCCTCGAGGAGTGGCGCCACTGGTTGGAGGGAGCTGAGCACCCTTTTATCATTTGGACCGACTATAGAAACCTCCAATACATTCAGCAAACCAAGCGGCGTAATTCCCGGCAGGCGCGATAGTCACTGTTCTTAAACCGCTTTGATTTCACGCTCTCACATATCGCCAGGGCTCTAAAAATATTAAGCCTGACGCCCTGTCACGAATGTATGATCGCACTGATCGCAATCCTACCCCGGAGCCTGTTATTCCTTCTGTGCAGATCATGGCACCCATTCAATGGGAGATTGAGGCGGTAGTTCAGGAGGTATTGAGATCCGATCCCCGTCCTGGGGGGGAGCCTCCTGGCTGTTTATTTGTTCCGCGTGGGGTTAGGCCACAGGTCCTTCAGTGGGGACACTCTTTCCGCTTGGCTGGGCACCCGGGGGCCATCAGACCAAGCAGTTCCTTGCCTAACATTTTTGGTGGCCAGATATAATGGAGGACATTCGGGAGTTTGTTGCTGCCTGTGGCGTATGTTCCAGGAATAAGACTTCCCACCTCCCTCCCTCTGGTCTGCTGCGACCTTTCCCCGTTCCCTGGCACCCTTGGTCGCATATTGCGCTTGACTTTATTACGGGGCTGCCTGTATCTGATGGCAACACTGTCATTTTGGTAGTGGTTGACCGTTTTTCTAAAGCGGCTCATTTTGTCGTGCTACCCAAGCTGCCTTCGGCGTGGGAGACAGCGCATCTTGTAGTTAACAATGTTTTCCGGTTACATTGACCTCCGCAGGATGTCGTCTCTGACCGAGACTCTCAATTCACAGCCAGATTATGTTAGGCTTTTTGTAAGCAGTTGGGGGCCACAGTGAGTCTCTCCTCGGGGATTCACCCAGAGACCAATGGGCAGACAGAACGGACTAATCAGTCTCTAGAAAACACTCTTCGATCCTTAGCTTGGGCTGAATATTCCCACTACTCTCGGTGTAATTCTTCCACGGGGCTTTGCCCGTTTGAGGCCCAAGTAGGTTACCAACCCCCATTATTTCCGGAGACTGAGAATGATTTCGAGATTCCCTCAGTCAACCAGTTCATTCGTCGCTGTTGGTCGGTTTGGACTAAGGTCCGTTCTTCGCTGTTGCGTTCGGGGCGCAAAAAAAAATCCTTTGCTGATAGAAGGCGTCGTTTGGCCCCTTTTCGGGTTGGGCAGAGAGTTTGGCTGTCTACCCAGGACCTCCCCTTGAAGGTAGAATCCCGAAAACTGGCACCCTGCTATATCGGCCCGTTCAAAATAGTGCGGAAGATCAATCCGGTCACGGTCCAGTTGAAGCTCCCGAGATCTTTACGCTTACATCCGTCTTTCCACGTCTCTCGGATTAAGCCGGTTAGCACTAGCATCCTGGCACTTGCTGATACGCCTCCGCCGCCACGACGAATGGTGGAGGGGGGGCCAGTTTACAGCGTGCGCCGCATTTTGGCTGAGATGCGTGTAGGTCGCGGGGTCCTGTTCCTCATGGACTGGGAAGGATATGGTCCCGAGGAGCACTGCTGGGTCCCTTCGCGGGATATTCTGGACCCCTCGCTAATTTCTGAGTTCCGTACACTAGGTTCCTTAGGTACATCTGGAAGTGTCCCTTAGAGGGAGGTGTCCTGTCATGGTTAGGAGGTATTGAGAGCTTTGTTGCTCTCATCCGGGTTCGTTTTGAACCCAATCGGATTCCTGGGCCAGCTGGCATTAATTGGGGGCATTACCCGGACTCTATTTAAGCTCCTATTCTGCCTTGCTCTTGTTGCTAGTGTGTCAGTGTTTCTATTGTGCTTTAGTCGGTAAGGTGTCTTGAAAGAGTATTGTCAGGGACTTAACTGCATAACAGGTTTAGTGATAGTGAGCAAGGGAATCTTTGGTTTATTTCCCTTTTCTTTTAGTTTCCTCGAGCTTGCCTGTTTTTCTACCTCGGACGGCATCAGGTCCGTTGGTAGCGCGAGTCTCGTTATTTCGATCTGTTTTTAGTCTCTCAGCACGCTGCGGGTTTTGCCTTTTATTTCTGTCCGCTGCTCTTGGTGTCCAACTTCCAGCACCCATCACAGTGGTGAATGAGTGGGAGATTTGCAGCTGGGACCAGTTCCACAAAGACCTTGCAAATTTTTGCAAACAGGCAAAGTCATCACTAATTTTGATATTCACAGAGACTACGCATCAGTAATGGGTCGAAAAGACCTCGCTGAATTCAGTAAACTTCAATTGCATCGCCAAGCCGCTGCTAGATTTTGGCGTGATTTCACAAAGCCTTCGTCCAATTTGGGCAATTGCAATCAGATCGCTATCCCTTCATGAACTGGCTTTTTTTAGCAAGAGCTCCTGACTGCTTGCAAAGTGTAGAGAGGCTTGCAGAATGACATTGTTTCTCAACCTGGAAGAGGAAGCTTGATATATTTTCAGCCAAGAAAGGGTTATCCCTAATAGGATAAACCAGATAGAGACTTAATGACACAAAGCTTCTAAAATGACTTTGGTTACCAAGACATGTCACCCTTGAATTGCTTGAACGTATTACGGATGATCTGGAAAGCCCAACAAAAAAGCCCAATGCGATTCTAGTTCATTTGCAGGTGTTGTGTGCGCTTTGGTTTTATTTCACGAGGTATTCCAAGTACATTTTGGGATCTATCGGGCCGTAGCCAGGTCTCGGTATCTCACGAAGTACTATGTGTATTTACTGCAGAGACGAGGAAGATGCATTTTTTTCTTCAAGATCCTGCAAGTGCATGATCACCAACAAGAAATAAAGGTGGGGTATTTACAGTGCTGTGAAAAAGTATTTGCCCCCTTCCTGATTTTTTTTTTTTTTGGTGTATTTTTCACACATAAATGTTTCAGATCATCAAACAAATTTGAATATTAGACAAAGATAACCCAAGTAAATACAAAATGCAATTCTTAAATGATGATTTCATTTAAGAGGGAAAAAAGAGAAAAAAGCTATCCAAACCTACCTGGCCTGATGTCTGATAAAGTGAAGTAGGCTAAAAGATCTCAAAAAGCAACACAATATGCCACGATACAAAGACATTCAAGAACAGATGAGAAATAAAATAATTGACATCTATAAGTCTGAAAAGGGTAAAAAATTTTTCAAAGGCTTTTGGACTCCAGTGGACCACAGTGAGAGCCATTATCAATTAATGGAGAAAACACTGGTGAACCTTCCCAGGAGTGGCGGGCCTACCAAAATTATTCCAAGAGCGCGTCAACGACTCATCTATGAGATCACAAAAGAACTCAAAACAACATCTAAAGAACTGCAGGCCTCACTTGCCTCAGTTAAAGTCAGTGCTCCTGATTCAGCAATAAGAAAGACACTGGGGAAAAATTGCATCCAGGGGAGAATTCCGAAGCGAAAACCACTGCTGCCCAAAAAAGAACGCTAAGGCTTGTATCACGTTTGATAATCCCTAAATCTTTTGAGAAAATATGCTGTGGATTGACGTGAGAAAAGTTGAACTTTGTGGAAGGTGTGCATCCTGTTACATCTGGCGTAAAACTAACACAGCATTCCATTTAAAAAAAAACATCATGCCAACAGTCAAACATAGTGGTAGTATTGTGATGCTCAGGGGCTGCTTTGCTGCTTCAGGACCTGGGCAACTTGCTGTAATAGATGGAACCATGAATTCTGCTCTCCACCAGAAAATCCTGAAGGAGAATGTGCGACGATCAGTTTGTGACCTCAAGCTCAAACGCACTTGGGTTATGCAGCAGGACAATGATTCAAAACACACCATCAAGTCCACCTGACAATGGTTTTAAATGGCATTTAAAAAAAAAAATTAAGGTATTGGAGTGGCCTAGTCGAAGGCCTGTATTCATAAACGACACTCACACTCACCCTCCAGTGAGTACGATTGAAATGTAACTGGAGTGTGTTATAGCCCCCAATTTGTTATTACATTTATGACAGCAAAGGATGACAGACACAATTTTAAAACTTAAACAAATTTGATCAAACAAAGACTTTTAACTAATCTACTATGAGCTGCCAGGTGGCTCACACGGTTAAGGCACTGCTCTGCAGTGCAGTGGTGATCACCACGTCGCGAGTTCGAGCCCCGGCATACCCACCGGCAGGGGTCGGCAGCTTTTTCAGAGTAGCGCACATTTGGCCATCGCACTACAGGGTTTCGAATTGGGAAGGGACTGCCGGATTTATATTGTATACAATATATCAGCTTTGTTCGTTGCTCCAGCGCCTCCTGTTGGCCAGACGGGCGCTCGTCAGGAAGACTCCGGGTTGGTTCATGTCCAGGTATCCTCCGCCCTAGTTCTGAACTTGCAAAGATTCAACCAATGAGTGTATAAGAATCAGTGGCAGACAGGCACGTGCTTTGGAGGAGAGCCGTGAACTGTCTCACTATCCTGAGTTGGCAGCAAGGGGTCGCATAGGAGCAAGCTTTGTACATAGTTCCCCAATTGGGCATTCCGGATTCGGGTGGGATTGGAGAAGCCAAATTAAAAAAAAAAACTAATCTACTATCTACTCTACTGACTAAGATTGATATATACAACCACAACAGCATGGCTTTGCAGTAGAAGAGACTGATTTTGACCTCTTGGCTGTGCTGTAGCGCTGTTTGTTGGTGATCACTCTGCTAGAGTTGAGAGAGGAGGAGAGGAAGTCGCGTGGGATTGAAGCTGAGAATTTACCTTTGTGTTTATGGGGTTTTCTCAAAATAATTTGTGTGTTAAGACTCAAACAATAATAGAGATTAGACGATTTGCTCCCGAGGTATAACCTTTGTCGCAGTAGGGACAGGGAGAATCTTTCCCCCGTATCTTTCCCCCTTTTTCCCCCTGTAACAACTTGGTGAGCAAACAGCCAAATTAAGTCGCTAATCTGGTCAAATAAAAGCGACAGGGGTTTTTTTGGGGTTTTTGGGGCGGGTTTCAGTCTCCTGGGAGCAAAGCAAAGTAAGGTAAAGTAAAATAAATTTAAACGCTAAATTTAGAGAATAAATTAAATGCTAAATAATCGAACTAAGTAAATTGTGCGATATACAAAGTAAAACAGTTTTCAGGGACTGTGGTACTCGCCTGTTTTTTACATTTACATAAACTTGCATCAATTTACAACCCCGGGGTTCCTATTGTGACTGCTGCTTAGGGCTTCCTAGGTTAATAAATAAATTAATAAATTGTGGTTCCTCGGCTTCTACCTCGGCATTAGTAATTTTCTTTTATCTAGGGTGAGCAAAGTCATTAGGTAGGGGGTTCAAAATGTGGCCAAAACTCTGTAACGGTTGCAGGATGATCGCACTTTTGGAAAGAGATTTCCAGGGTGGGTTTGTCTGCCACCGGTGCCAGCTAATTGA
The DNA here is from genome assembly GCA_029721435.1 of Gymnothorax reevesii. Lineage (NCBI taxonomy): Eukaryota > Metazoa > Chordata > Actinopteri > Anguilliformes > Muraenidae > Gymnothorax > Gymnothorax reevesii. The sequence continues at coordinate 76,404,163 of CM056574.1, read as the reverse complement.
GCATCTGGAGAGCAAGATCCTTGATCTTCAGGGCCAGTTGGCGGCGCGACATGGTTCACAATCAGTAGAGTTCCTAGAGGAACTAAGTAGTATAGATATTTCTCGTTTAGAGAAATAGTGTACGCCAAAGCAGGGTGGTACTGGGATCCCAGAACAGGCAGGGAGAGAAAGTTGGGTGACTGTAGGTCGGCAGCGCAGGAAAGGGCGTGCAAGCCGTATAGCAACAGCTTCTCTAGTGGTTGAGGTGTCCAACCAATTCCAGCCCTTGCAGATACTCGACTTGGCCCCTGACCCTGAGAGTGAGGGGACTGATGAGCAGCATTGCACCCTGTTGGCCTCTACCCCTCAGAAAAGAGAGTTATTGATAGTGGGGGACTCAATATTTAGAGGAATAGATACCTTAGTCTGTTTGCGCGACAAGGAGTCCCGTACGGTGTGTTGCCTGCCTGGTGTCAGAGGTAGGAGACCTCCTGGAGCGTACGGACAAGCTCCTGGCCAGAGCGGGGAGGGATCCAGTTGTCATAGTCCATGTTGGGACAAATGACATAGGTAAGGGTAGGTTTGAGGTTCTGCAAGGCAAATTTGTGGAATTAGCTGAGAAGCTTAGGAGCAGATCCTCAACGGTAGTGTTCTCTGGGATTCTACCGGTACCACGTGCAAGCAGAGGAAAGCAGAATTTTATCTGGAGGTTTAACACGTGGCTACCAACCTGGTGTAGGAAAGAGGGGTATCGGTTTATGGGGCACTGGAACTTTTTCTGGGACAGGGGTGACCTGTTCAAGCCTGACGGGCTGCACCTGAACCGGAGGGGTACCTTTGCACTGGGCCAGCGTATGTTGAGGGTAGCACAGGATTATTTAAACTAGGGACTTGGGGGGCAGGGAGGTTAGTGAGTATTACACATAGGGAAATGCAGACTGCCCCGATGGAGGCTGACGGCGTAACATGCACTATCAATGTTTTACTTTTAAAGAAACGAAGCGTAGTGGGGGGCTCAGGGCGGCGGCCACATGGGAAATCAAGGGGGAAGAGCATTAGTAATAATCTGAAATGTTTTTATTTCAATGCAAGAAGCATAAAAAATAAATTTCCAGAACTTGAGGCTGTAGTGATCAGTGAGGGCTATGACATGTTGGGATTACAGAGACGTGGCTATCTGAAGAGGATGGAGATGAATATAATATAGAAGGTTATAAGCTCTTTAGGAAGGATAGATGTAATAGGCGAGGAGGAGGCGTAGCACTCTATGTCAACGAAAACATTAATGTAAAGGAAATTCCCGAAATAGAATATTCCTTCTCCTGTGAAGATATCTGGGTCAGGCTCATTGGCAAACATGAGACAGGTTTAAACATAGGAGTATGCTATGGACCACCAGGTTTAGACGGTACAATCAATGAAATGCTTTTTAGGAGGATTACGCAAGCTTGTAGCGGTGGTGGGACTATTATCATGGGAGACTTAAATTATCCTGGTATCAATTGGGAAATGGTGAAAGGACAGGGTAGGGGGGAGGAAGAATTTCTAGATGTTATAAATGATAATTTCTTGGTGCAGTATATTAATAAACCTACCAGAGAGAAGGCAATTTTAGACTTAGTGCTGTGTAATGACCCCGATAGAATTAGCAATGTTGAGGTACTGGAGTCACTTGGAACAAGTGATCACTCTGCTCTTAATTTTGATGTTTCCTGGGAAGTTAAAAAGGTGTATTCTAAACAAAAATTTTCAATTTTAGGCGAGCAAACTTTGATAGGATGCGCTCATATCTAGCTGAAATAAAATGAGAGACACTCCTGGACTGTAAGTCCGTAAATGAGATGTGGCAAAGATTTAAGGGGGTTTTACTTGATAATGCAGATTCATTCCGAAAGTGTCCAAAAGTAAGCTGAAAAAGAAGAATCCTCAGTGGATGACCAAAAGTATTCGTAGGATGTTGAGGGAAAAGAGGAATCTTTATAGGATGTACATAAAGGATAACAATGAGAATACTAGGGCTGAATACTGTAAAATGCGGGCTGTGGTCAAAAAAGAGCTGAGGAATGCTAGAACACTGTATGAAAGACAAATTGCAGAGGGGGCAAAAACTAGCCCTAAGCGCTTCTTTCAGTACTGTAGCAGAAAAAGGAAAGTTAAAGAGCAGGTTCAGTGCATTAAGAATAAAAATGGATCGCTGGTATATGATAACAAGCAAATTGCGGATGCCTTAAACAATTACTTTGTTGAGAATTTTACCTCAGAGGGGGTCTTTATTTGGCCAGAGGGCATGTCAAATGCTCAAGATTACTTAGCGGAAATTGAGGTTCGGGATAACGAAGTATTAGACAAGTTGCATAAACTAAAAGCAGATAAGACGGCGGGTCCTGATGGCTTATATCCGAGTGTGCTCAGGGAAGCTGGTGAGTTTATCTTTAAGCTGCTATCAGCCATCTTCAGAAGGTCTTTAGAAACTGGAGAAATACCAAATGATTGAAAACAGGGCAATATAATACCAATATATAAGAAAGGGGACCGTACCAAGCCAGGAAACTGCAGGCCAGTGAGTTTAACTTGCATTTCATGCAAAATATTGGAATCTATCATAAAAGATGAGCTGGACTTATTTCTGGAACGTAACAGTATCTTGAGGGATAGCTAACATGGTTTTCGGAAGGGAAGGTCATGCCTAAAAACTTTCTGGAATTTTTTGAAGAGGCCACCAGGACTTAAGACCAGAGCAGGGCTTATGACATCATATACTTGGATTTTCAGAAAGCATTCGATACAGTACCGCATAAGAGACTAATTTTTAAAATGAGCTCCATTGGAGTTACAGGAGGTATTCTGAAGTGGATTCAAAACTGGTTACAGAACAGAACACAAAAAGTAGTGTTCAGTGAAATCTCATCTGAGCTGGGTATGGTGGGGAGTGGCGTCCCCCAGGGATCGGTGTTGGGACCCCTGCTGTTCCTCATTTACATTAATGACCTTGATTGGAATATTGATAGCAGATTGGTGAAATTTGCAGATGATACTAAATTGGGGGGTTTGGCTAATAGTCTAGGGTCCACTAAAGTGATTCAGGACGATTTGGATAGAATTCAGAGTTGGGCAGAAATGTGGCAAATGAAATTTAATCCAGCAAAATGTAAAGTTGCACATGTAGGTAATAAAAACATTAGACAGGATTACTTCATGGGAGGCTTAAACCTGGAATGTGCTGCACAAGAGAAAGATCTGGGAGTGATTGTTAACCAAACCCTCACAGGTTCTAGCCATTGTTGCCGTAGCAGTTAAAAAAGCTAATCGGATGGTAGGATACATTGCCAAAAGTATTGAGTACAAATCTAAGGAGGTGATGCTTCTTCTGTACAACACCTTCGTTAGACCACACCTGGAGTATTGTGTACAATACAGATGAAAGCTACGAGAAGAGGCTGAAGATCCTTAATCTCTTTAGTCTTAGGAAAAGGAGACTCAGGGGTGATTTGATTGAGATCTTTAAATATGTTAAAGGGATTAACAAAGTGAATCATGTAGGATTCATTCGACCAAGTGTTGTGAGTAGAACTCGGGGTCACAAATGGAAGTTGACCAAAGGTAAATTTAGCACTGATATTCGGAAATATTTCTTTACCCAAAGAGTAATTTCAATGTGGAATAGCTTCCCTGACCATATGGTTGAGGCAGAGACCTTGGGGGTTTTCAAGAGCAGGCTTGACCTAAAGCTAGATACCAGTGAGTCATTTAGTATCTGAAGGGATATATTCACAATAGTATAAAGAAACTGGCAAGCTTAGTTGGGTTGAAAGCCCTGTTCTTGCCATTCGTGTTATGTAATGTTAACCAAAATAATATTTACAGTCCCTTTGGGATGGGTTGCTTGGTGATGTTCCCGGTGAGGAAAATGCTCCAACACAGGCAAAAATCCACAAAAACCTACACAGGTCTTGAAAAGAGTGACAGGTCTGGTCAAATGTATCCTTCTGCTTGCAATTTCTCCTACTACTCCACTCCCTCAATTTTCCTCCTTATATACTCTTTTTGCAGACCCCTCCCACATTTAGACCTCTTTTTTTATTCTCTGGGACTTGTTCCCCAAGACATGCCCAAACCTAGCTCCAGTCTGGGCTCAACATAAGAAAGGTCAATACTGCCATCTAGTGGCTTCTATTCGCATTACACCTCCATTCCAAAAGGGAAAAATTTTGACTCATAAAGGCAAAATTTTTCTTTTCAATACAAAAAAAGGTTAAGTAGACACTTGTGTGTGTGTGTATATATATATATATACACTTCTGATCAAAATCTTAAGACCAGTTAAAAAATTGCAAGAATTTACGTTTTGCACTGTTGTATCATAAGAAGGTTCTAAGTAGAGTTTCAAAATGCAAAAAGAAGAAATGTGAGCAAGAGACTAAATGTTTTGAGCAGGCAATTTATTGAAAAGAACAATTTAACTAAAATAGGCTGTTCATCAGCTGATCAAAAGTTTAAGACCATAGCTCAAAAAAACCCCTAAAACAGAAATTAAAGTCTCAAAAACAGACTCAGTAATGAGTAGCTCCACCATTATTGTTGATCACTTCAAAAATTTGTGTTGGCATGCTTGATGCGAGTGTTTCCAAAAGGCTTGTAGGAATGTTGCTCCAAGTGGTGAAGATGGCTTCACGAAGGGCATCCACTGTCTGGAACTGATGTCCATTTTTGTAAACTTCCCTTGCCATCCATCCCCAAATGTTCTCAATTGGATTTAGATCAGGGGAACATGCAGGATGATCCAAAAGAGTGATGTTATTCTCCTGAAAAAAATCCTTTGTCAGACGGGCATTGTGAATTGCAGCATTGTCCTGCTGAAAGACCCAGTCATCACCACACAGACGAGGGCCCTCAGTCATGAGGGATGCCCGCTGCAACATCTCCACGTAGCCAGCTGCTGTTTGACGCCCCTGCACAACCTGGAGCTCCATTGTTCCATTGAAGGAAAAAGCACCCCAGATCATGATGGCGCCCCCTCCGCTGTGCCGTGTTGAAAAAATCTCAGGTGGCATCTCCTTGTCATGCCAGTAGCGTTGGAAGCCATCAGGACCATCAAGGTTAAATTTTTTCTCATCAGAGAATAAAACTTTCTTCCAACTTTGAACGTCCCATGTTTGGTGCTCCCTTGCAAAGGCCAAACGGGCAATTTTGTGGCGTTGAAGGAGACGTGGCCTTTGAAGACTTTTTTTGTTTTTGAAGCCATTCCTTTGCAGATGCTGTCTGATGGTTATTGGGTTGCAGTCAGCACCAGTAATGGCCTTAATTTGGGATGAGGATCGTCCCGTGTCTTGACGGACAGCCATTCGGATCCTCCGGCTCAGAGCCGGTGAGATTTTTTTGGCTCTACCACTTGATTTTTTTGTTCCATAAACCTCAGGATCTTTTAAGAAATGCAAAATCACTGTCTTACTGCGTCCAACCTCAGCAGCGATGGCACGCTGTGAGAGGCCTTGTCTATGCAGCTCAACAATCCTGCCACGTTCGAAGGCGGTGAGTTTTTTTGCTTTTCCCATCAAGAGGTCTTGACAGTGTGATTACTTGACAGAAAATGACATGGAATCCAAATTTTTTCCACAGATTTGGGCTTTTAAAGGATGTGGTCTTAAACTTTTGATCAGCTGATGAACAGCCTATTTCAGTTAAATTGTTCTTTTCAATAAATTGCCTGCTCAAAACATTTGGTCTCTTGTTCCCATTTCTTCTTTTTGCATTTTGAAACTCTACTTAGAACCTTCTTAAGATACAACAGTGCAAAATGCAAATTCTTGCAATTTTTTAACTGGTCTTAAGATTTTGATCAGGAGTGTATATATATATACACAACACAATATGCCAATAAATGTGATATATACACATACTCAAACACGGGATAAGCAATCAGCAATTACATTGTCAGTACCCTTTACATGCTTAATCTCCAAGTCAAACTCCTGTAAAATCAAACTCCAATTCAACAATCTCCGATTCTTGTTTTTCATCTTACTCAAAAACATGAACGGATTGTGGTCAGTGTACACAATCATTGGCTTTTGCCTTGTACAAACATAAACCTCAAAGTGTTGTAAAGATAGAACCAGAGCCAACAGCTCTTTCTCTATTGTGGAATAGTTCTGTTGGTGGCGATTGAACTTCCTGGAGAAGTATGCCACGGGATGCTCAATGTCATCAGAGTCACTTCTCTGTAGGAGCACAGATCCACAAGCTTGGTCGATAGCGTCGACCGTGATGGAGAACGGTTTGTTGAAGTCAGGAGATTTGAGCGCGGGGAAGTGACACAGCAGAGACTTCAGGCGATCGAAGGCTCTCTGGCGTGCATCATCCCAAGTGAACTTTACGCCTTTCTTCAGTTGGTTGGTGAGACTTAGAGTTCTTGCAGAACTTGCTGTAGTACCCGATCATTCCAAAGAAGCGGCACAAAGCTTTTTTGTTGTCAGGAACTGGAAAGTCTATGATGGCTTGGACTTTAGCATTTATGGGTGCCACCTTACCCTGGCCTATGACATAGCCAAGATAGGTGACAGTATCACAACCAAAGTCACTCTTGTTCAGGTTAACAGTCAGGTTAGCCTGGGTCAGGCGCTGGAACAACGTCTCTACATCTTTTAGATGTTCTTCCCAGGAGTCACTCCATGTGATCAGGTCGTTGATGTACACACCCGTGTGTGGCAATCCGGCGATTGCAGACTGTATCATCCTTTGGAACGTGGCTGGGGCATTTTTCATGCCACAGGGTAGGACTTCATTTTGGTACAACCCAGATGGTGTGGCAAAAGAAGAGATGCTCTTGGCCCTCTCAGTTAAAGGCACACACCAATAATCCTTCAATAAATCAATCTTGGTCAGAAACTTTGCTTGCCCAATCATCAATCCTAGGTATTGGAAACACATCAGTTTTAGTTACAGCATTGACTTTGCGATAATCTGTACAGAATCTGGTACTTCCATCAGGTTTTGGAACTAGCACACAAGGTCAACTCCAATCTGAGTTTGAGGGTCTGATAATATCATGTTCTAACATGTACTCAACCTCTTTCTCAGCAACCTTTCTCTTTTCAGGATTCATCCGGTACGGATGCTGTTTTATTGGTTTGGCATCACCAACATCTACATCATGAGAGGCTATAGTAACTCTATTTGGAACATCAGGAAATAGATCTTTATATTTCTTGATCAACCTCTCAAACTGATCTTTCTGTGAGGGTTCTAAGTTCTTGAGTTTTACATTAAGATTTTGCAACACTAAAGAATTTGACAATTTACATGAAAGAACTTCAGCTTTAATTCTAGGTTCATCATCTTGAAACTCCCCCTCATCTTCACACGTCTCGACCATAGGAGAATCTGAAGTGACAGCTGCAATCCTAGCATTTCTGTCATCATAAGGCTTCAGCATGTTAATGTGACACAACTGTTTTGAATTTCTCCTATCTGGAGTCTTCACAATGTAATTGAGATCATTGAGTTTTGTTAGAATTTCATACGGACCATGAAATCTAGCCTACAATGGATTGGACTGCAAGGGAAACAACACAAGAACCTTGCCTCCTGGTTTAAACTCACGGCTTCTAGCCTTATGATCATACCAAGTTTTAATTTTTCCCTGACTTGATTTCAAGTTGTTTTTGGCTAGGTCACAAGCTGCGCGCAGTCTTTCCTTGAACTTGCTAACATAGTCTAACAGACTGATATGCAGTTCTTTCTCTTGCCATTGTTCACTCAACAATGGCAAAGGTCCTCTCACTTCATGGCCAAACACTAACTCAAACGAACTGAATCCAGTGGACTCCTGCTTTGCTTCTCTAGCTGCAAGCAACAGCAAATGAACACCTTCATCCCAGTTTTTCTCATGGTCATAACAAAAAGTCCTCATCATTGTCTTGAGAGGGGAATGAAATCGCTCTAAGGCACCCTGACTCTCTGGATGATAGGCACTAGTAAGAACCTGCTTCGCACCTAGTTCATACACAACCTGCTGAAACATACCGAAAGTGAAATTGCGACCTTGGTCTGACTGAATTTCCCTGGGAAGGCCAAACAATGTGAAGAACTTTATCAAAGCCTTCGAGATTGCAGTTGCCTTGATGTTACGTAGAGGTATGCCTTCAGGGAATCTGGTAGATGCACACATGATTGTCAACAAGTACCGATTTCCAGATCTAGTTTTGGGTAATGGATCAAAACAATCAACAATGTCCTTAGAGAAGGGCTCCCCAAATGCTGGGATAGGCTGCAATGGAGCTACAGGTGGGTTTAACTGGTGTTTTCCAACTACCTGACAAGTGTGACAGGTTTTGCAAAAGTTGGAAACGTCTTTCCGAAGCCCGGGCCAGAAGAAGTGTTTCATGATCTTATCAACAGTCTTGTTAACACCAAGATGACCTCCTAAAGGTAAACTATGAGCCATTGTTAAGATCTCATTCCTGAAGACCTTCGGGTCACACCATCCTTGAGATAATACCCAACTGGAACTGCGTCTATTTCTTTATCAGGAAGGGCTCTCCTCTTTAGTACACAAATTTCAGGATCATTAGTTTTCTCCTCAATCAACCGCTTTCTGGACAGAGACTAGTCTCCAGACACATCAGAATCACCAGACCCATCTGGCTGGCTGAACAAAGAACTGATAAAAGTATCTGATAAGTCCTCAAACGGTGAAACCATAGTAGGCCGAATAGAGTCATGAGGCGAACCACCTGAGTCCTGACTATTCAATGTGCTGGACGGCACCACATCATCTTCTTCTTTAGCCTTCTTGGCCATAGCAAGAGTCACTGCACAGGAAGCATACAGAGATGGGTCTTTATCGCCATCTTCAGTGCTCGGCTGTGAAGTAAGATGTACAGGGGGAACTACATTGCCCCCAGCAAGGTCATTGCCTAGCAACAGAGAAACACCCTTGATAGGTAGACTTGACATAATTCCCACCTTTACCTGTCCTGTATCTCAATCTGAATTCAAGAATACAGAGCGCAGGGGTACAGATACAGTCCTACCTTCAATACCTTGTACAAGTATGAAATCCCCGAAAGCGGTCTCATCACGAAACTCCAAGGAGTCCATTAACAAAAGTGACTGAGAAGCTCCGGTATCCCTTAAGATATATATATGGGGACAGGAGTAGAATGCTCATTGAGAGCCACAAATCCCTCTGACACAAATGGAAGAAATTCCTCCCTCACAAAGTCTTATCAGGCTTCTTAGCCCCACAAGGAGCAGGCAATTTGGCAGATTGATCATCTACTACAGGGGTTTCTAACCTTGTCTTCACAAAAGCATTTGGTTTGGTATCCTTTTCTCTTACTTTCTTAGCTTTAAGGAACCAACAGTTAGTTGTAACATGACCAGATTTCTTGCAATAACTGCAAACTAGACCCCTTTCGTCACTGTCAGCTTTCACACTTTGATCAGACCTGTTACTGGATTTCTGAGCACCATCACCAGATTTGCCTTTGGTTTTGGGTGAGGAATCTTGGGTATCACCATAACCTTTTTTCTGAAATTGGAACCATCTATTTTTACTGCTAGACTGAAATTTAGACTTATGTGTGAGTGCATATTCATCCGCAAATTTGGCAGCTGATTGCAGATTCAGTGCATGCTTCTCATTAAGGTAGGTCTTAATATCATCCTTAACACAGCTCTTGAATTCTTCAACTAACACCATCTCTTTTAGTGAGTTGAAATCATCCTTGACCTCCATAGAAGTACACCAGCGCTCAAGGCAAACCTTCTTCTCGTTAGCAAATTCCACATAAGTCTGATTGTCAGATTTCTTCAGACCTCTGAATTTCTGTTGGTTAGCATCTGGAACCAACTCATAACCTCTCCAAATAACCTTTTTGACAAACTCATAATCAGGGGAATCATCTGCAGACAAAGCCAAATAGGCTTGTTGAGCTTTACCCTGGAGGACAGTTTGTAACATCAGAGGCCAGTGTTCCTTTGGCCACTGGCAACTCTTTGCTACCTTTTCAAAACAGTGGAAATAGTTGTCACCATCCTTTTCTGCGAATGGAGGCACCAGTATTACCTCCTGGCTAGCCCGAAATTTATTTTCAGTTGCTATTTTTATTTTTAGCTGCTCCATTTAGAGCCTTTCTTCTCTATGGAATCTCTGTAAATTGAAATCTCTCTGTCTTGCTAATTTTTCTAACTCAAACTGTCTTTGTTTTTCTTTTTCTTCCCTTTCTTTCTCTCTTTCTTCCCTCTCAAATTCTCTTTGTTTTTCTCTTTCCTCCCTTTCTTTCCCTCTTTCTTCCCTTTCAATCTCTAGGAGTTTTAATTTAAGTTCAATTTCTACATTTGGATTTTCCACTGGAAACTGTTCCAGACGTAAAATGTTAGAATGTCGTCATAAATTCTGTTGTCGAGTGCCTCGCGAAAGGCGCAGAACAGCCCGCGAGGCTCACTAAGCAACAAGCTGTGAAACATGCCAGACATGTCCCTCTACATTCAGCAATTCAGAATGTAGAAAAGGATGGACTTACAGCTACACGAGCCTTGCAGGCCAATCCCCACGCACCCCATGAGCCAGCTGAGCGCAGAATTTTCTAACCCATGAGTAAAGAAATGCGCAAGAAATCCAAATGCGTGAGAGTTGACAGCTATGCCTCATTCAAGAAAACTGGCCACACTGATAATGTTGAGAGTTTTCGCAATGGTAATTTAAATGAATTGAAAACTGGGCTATAGTTATCAATGCTCATTCTAACTTAACAAGTAGAACTGGTGACACATGATAATCCTTTGGATTTTTGGAGTTCAAGTAAATAAAATTTTATTAAATGATTGGATATGAACTTTTTTCAATCATTATTTTTAAGGGATGGTTTTGAGCTTCCCCTATTGCCAGTTCACCAGCTACTGGTGGGTACACAAATGCTAACCTCGAGTTCACCACAGTGCAGTTCGTAAACACTGAATCCAGGTGGTCAGTTAATAAGTTACTGGCATCGTTACCATCATTAGAGTTAAAATTTGCATAGTTGCGATTGCGCTGAGCACGTGGCTGTGAATGATCCAGAGTTTCTCATGTTTGTAACCACCTGAAAGCGATGACTACGAAATACCGGCACAAGTTAGTGCGGCTCAAGGGAGGTGTTCCCTGCACTCAACCTTCACTCAGAAAGAGACGCTATTTTCATTGTGAGTGAGCTCTCTGAAAGCTAATGAGGGTTAGGACAACTTCTGACTCATTTAGTATAACCTGACACTAAGTTTTAGTGCTCACTTGCACTCAATTAGTGTGAGTGTCGTTTCTGAATACGGGCCAAAGTGTGGACTTAAATCCAATTGTCAAGCTGTGGCATGACCTTAAACAGACTGTTCATGCTGGAAAACCCTCAAAATGTGGCTGAATTTTGTTGCAGTTGTTGTCGTCAAGGGTGGCACAACCAGTTAGGTTTAGGGGGCATTTACTTTTTTCACATCGAGCCAGGAAGGTATTGATCATCTTTTCCCTCAATAATGAAATCATCATTTAAAAATTACACTGTGTATTTACTCAGGTTATCTTTGTCTAATGTTAAAATGTGTTTAATTATCTGAAACATTTAAGTGTGACAAATATGCAAAAAAATAAAAAATAAAATCAGGAAGGGGGCGAATACTCCTTTTACTGCACTGTAGATGAATGACATCGGCGAATACCAAACATCATCAGTTGTATTGATGGCAGCCTTACTGCTAGAAAGAGACTATCTAAAAATGTTGACATTTTAATCTGTCGCAAGGTATACCATGGGATTAATGGACAACGGACTAGCGATCATGAGCTCAAATTCATCAGTTTTGTCGCCAAATGTTTCGCCATCATACCAGCAACCATGACCCATCAATGCTTGGACTTCATCGAGTTGTGTAGGCATGTTGCAGGTGCACTATCTGCATCACTTAAATGAACACATTAAAAGGGAGTGATGTGACAACACATCCTCATTACCACTTGTGATAGTGACGCCACCTGACCAAGGGTAAATTTTTTCTGGTGTCTTAAATTTGATGCTTAGAGTTAGGATGTGAGGTAGCGAACTGGAACCAGACGCGAGAACCAAGCAGTGCAGTAAAATTGGATTTTATTATGGAAGGGGGCGAACCCCCGCCGAGCAGGAGGCAACGGTACTGAGTCCACAATCCATAAATCTAAATCCAAAGGGCGAATCCAAGTCGTAACCAGGGCAGCAAACACAATACTAGTGGTTGGGCAAAGAAGGGTTTGATACTCAGATGCAGACAGAAATCCAAAACAGAGCCAAATTTGTAAAACAGGGACGGTCCAATCAGAAGTGAATCACAAAGAATACAAGACAAAAACAAGCGTAGCACAGGCAAACCAAGGGAAACGTTCTGACAAGGAGCTGGCTGTGAAAAGACTGCTTAAATAGACAAACGGGAAGTCACATGCTACAAAGGGAAACAGGTGACCTGGATCAGACTAATTACAAAGGAATGAACATGAGGAAGTTCCTAACTACAAGAAATTGGCAAAAGCCAAAACGCGGACAGGGATCACGAAGGCAGCCTACTGACAAACATACAGCTCCGGTTAGGGAGTTCTACTGTGCAGAGTGAGAGGCAGAACAGTGATTAGATTACAAGGTGCAGAAAATCTGCTGAAGCACAGCAAAGTAAATTGAGTGAAGGCAAGGGGCGGAGACTAGAGCAGAGCGAGTGCTGAGAGCTTGTTAGTCAATTAGTGAATGAATGAATGAATGAATTTTATTTTCGTGTCCGGCTGCTTCTCACAGCCCATCCCTTATGGGATTATTCAGAGACATTATTTAAATTCATCTCTCCATGTGCCAACACACCAACACAAAACAAACTGAAAAAACAACATCAATACATACATAATTATACTGTACACATACACATACATATCCACACAAGCACGACACACTGTATACACAGACTTCATCTCAGAACACCAGAGAACAATTCCATGGCCCAAACCCTTCAGAGATACAAGACAGAGAGAGAGAGAGAGAGGAGATGTCCTCCACCAGGCAAAATACAGAGATAATGTACTAGATTAAGGATGATTACAGCTGGTATGATCCATCTACTTTGCCAGTACTATGCATAAGTTGCATGTTTCCTTTTTTTCCTGGCCTTATGAATATAATTAGCTATTGCAAAAGTATGATTTTCAAATAAATATTTAACTAGATCGCTTTCTGCCAGTTCTACATGTACTGGTGCTTTATCGAACAATGTCTTCCTTCGATGATCATAAAAAGGCCAATATAATAAAAAATGAGTTTCGTCCTCCACCTCACCCAGGTCACAATAACTACAGAGTCTTTGATCAACTTCTGTTCCCGTGTACCGTGCTGTTTCAACTTGAAGCGGTAATATCCCACATCGGAACTGAGCACACAGAGAACGCTGGCTCTTAGATAGATCATACACAACATACCTTTCAGATTCATACACAGATTAAAACTGGCTATAAGTACGTAATTTCGGTTTGACATTAATTTCTTCCACCCATTTGGATTGATATTTTATCATGGCAAGTTCTTTGAAAATCCACCCTTTGTCTGTGGATGTAGAGATTCTCAAGCCCATGTTCCTGGAGAACATCAAACAGTTCTGATGCCCACTGGCCTCCTATTGAGAGATCCCACATGAAAGCTCTCTTCGCCATTCTTCCATCTGGCAGACTAAGCATTCTATTCCACAGGTTTATCATACAAACCTTCCAGCCAACCACACAAGGTATCCATCCCATATCACCATTAACAGCAGCTAAAGTAGCAAATTTGTGGACTCCAGTTTTGCACCTGAATATTTTTATTAAAGGACCTGCCTCCCCAGACACCAGCAGAATAATGTAGGATTGGACAAACGCATGATTGATATAACTGGGTATATGTGGCAAAACCCATACTTCTTAAGATCTTCGTTTTCCTGATAATACCCCCTAGAGCTCTACTTGCTGAGTCTGCTAGTACTGAGGTCCCATGTAGAAATGAAATATGTTCATCAAAGAAAAGTCCAAGGTATTTATACTTGTTTGTAAACTGAAGTTTGTTGCTGCCAAATAAAAATTGGTACTCACTCCTTTTCCTACCAGGTTTTCTAAATTCCATAACTTCTGTCTTTTTTGAATTAATAGAAAGGCGCCATCTTTTACACCACGTATCAGCACAGGTTAACATTTTTTGTTGATCATTTTCATTTTCTGCCATCAAAACTATATCATCTGCATTAAGCAGGATACTAACCTTTACTCCCCCACAGGTTATCCCTACACCCAACTGTTTTATTTCCTTAGCTAAATTATTTATATAAATGGCGAAAAGAGTGGGAGAGATCGAATCTCCTTGTTTTACTCCGAATGGTGTGGGGAACCACTCAGTATAATATTCATTTACCTTGACGCAGGCAACAGGTGCCGTATAGATGGACTGGATAGCATAATAAAATTTTCCACAAATTCCTGTTTTGAGAAGCCTAAGGAAAAGAAGATCTCTGTCAACAAAATCAAAAGCTTTTTGAAAGTCTATAAAACATGCAAAGGTTGATCTGTTTTCTTGGATTCTATTTCTAATTACTGTAGCTGCTGTATGTATATGATCTATACAGGCCCTTTTTTGGCGGAAACCATTCTGCTCATCCTCCAACAGATGATTATGCTCCAAGAATGTCATCAGTCTACGATTCAAAACAGAAGAGTACAGTTTATAAACTGTACTAAGTAGGTTAACCCCTTTGTGCAGAAGCCAAATTTGGCTATTTATGGGTTACCCACTTTAATGCTGAATAATTCAAGATTTAAGCTTCACAAAGAGGAAAAATGTGGCTCAATTCAGGAAAGACACTTACAGCATTTAGAATTACATTGTATTTCAGTTTATTTTCATGATTTTGGTAGAGAAAATGAGCAGCAAACATAAAAAATCTTCATGAGAATTCACCATTGAAACTGCAAAAAAAATAATTCTGACGATTGAAAAACTGCTGGGGCTTAAAACTATACATTTATGGTATCATAAACTCCTTGAGCACAAGTAGAATTCATCTTCAAAATTACATTCTAGATTACCTACATGCTATTAGCCAAATTATACAGCTACCCAAGTGTCTCCCCAAAGTCTCAAAATGATTTGCTGTCAAATCATTAAAAAAATCATGTATTTAACACAATTAAAGCTTTAAGGCATGAAATTTAATATGAACGAATGATTTTCTGGTTGAGTTTAGTATGAATTTATCAATATCAGTGCAGTTGAATACCAATGGTCACCAGTAACCTCTCCAAATATGAACGTGCCTTTTCTCCATAATAAAGTTTAGAGTTTTGGCCATTTTTCTTCAAAGCCAGCACAAACACGCATTAAATAAACTGCTAATTAAACGGTCAGAACATTCACCCTGTAATGAAAGCTACCAGTCCCCTCTTCAAAGCTCACGAACCCATTTCAACACTTATAAGGAGCAAGTACACCTCACTAACACAGTAATATCTGAATTCTGAAATATACCTTATTTTAACTGAACAGACACTCCACTTTCAGGGAATATCAAATCCATTGCGTCTCCCGATTCAAAAGAAACGTGCAATGAACGTACCGGGGGTCCACACCAAAATGCACGGGCAGTTCGCGTTTTAAACAGGAAAAAAACCTCGACATTCGACTTAGTTGAGTACATATACATTCCGAAACAGAAAAAAAAACAAACAAAAATAGCAGCCTGACCTTTTTCGTGAATCCCTCCTCCAGAGACATTGACTGTATAAAATAGAGAGCGATGTATCCAGTAACAAGAACCCTCCGGTCCTGTTTCATTCGAAATAATTCCAATAGAGCATATCGTTCTCATTTAAATCCTGTAATGTAACTGAACACTTCAAGGCCAGTTTTGCGAACCGATTTTCTATAAATCCCGTCTATTTTAGCCGCGTAATGTGCATAACGTAGACAGGATACAACAGCGCATGCTGATACGCATTGGTTTGTATGCTCTGTGTTTGTCCAATCAATGTGTTTCACTTACTCTAAAATGTTTAAACACTCGGGAATTGGATAAGAAACGAGCCAATCAATACATTGTTATCAGGGAAACTTCAGGAGGTGATGAAGTGTAACTCTACAATTACGCAGAAGAGCTTGAGTGTATGGTTGAGTGATTGGCTATCAACGCCAGTACTCGGGTGGATATAAGGAAGCGCTGGATTTGGCAATGAAGGAATCTACGCGTAAATCCACGGTAGGGAACTACAATTTTTTTTGTATGGGACAACTGTAATAGGCAATAGAATGTGAGAGAATTAATACCATGTCGATTTTTTTGCCTCAGAAAACTGATTTTTATGAACTACTAAATGGTGTACTGTTAGCTCACTGTGGCTAAACTGGTTGCTACAAAGGATAACGATTTTTTCTGTGTCAAGATATCGTTTTTTCAAACTGCTGAATCGACACTATGGGCAAGGATACTGACCAGTTTGCACATCAGGCTTAGCTGAGGAGTTTAATTCATGCAGCTCTCGAAAAACAGGGAGTGGAGTGAACTTCACCGTATTCAGAACCGCGTTCGAGGTCTGCTTGCTTGTGAACATTCAATAACTGATCCGGGGGTGCTATCTAGTGATCGAGTACAGTAACAGCGTACTTCCAATTTGCAGGTCTATAGACGCGGGCATCTACATCTGCAGAAAGGGGTTAATGCCTCTGTAGTTTAATGGTACCCGTGGATCATCTTTAGAGGACTTAGGGATAGGGTTTATAATCGATATGAGCCAGATAGAGGTCAAAATACCATGGTTAAAATTTAAAGAAACTGTACAGGACATCCAACAGTCTAGGACAGGGGTGGGCAATCACGGTCCTGGAGGGCCGGTGTGTATGCAGGTTTTTATTCCTATCAATTACCCTGACTAATTGAGTTAATTGATTGCATGCACAAATATAGATTTTCGCAATGATACGATCAAAGGAACATGTTTTATGAAGGGAGACAAGACTAGTCTTTGTAGTTTCATGATAATTTAAAGAAATGCACATGAAACGTCAGATTTCATAAATGGTTTGGCTAATTGAGACAATCAACTAATTAAAGGCCAGACGTTGGTGTGAAAACCAGGGACAGATACGGCCCTCACTGCCCACCTCTGGTCTAGGAGATTTGAGCACTTCATTATAAATTTCGTCAACACCGGATAGTAATGTGCAGCTATACAATCCTCAGTGCTTGTTAGTAAGTTATTACTATAAACAATGTTAGTCTTGGTTAGTAAGTTTAACTAAAACAAGTAGATCAGAAGGATCTAATAGCTGCGACCTCGCCTAGCATCCGTCACGTGGCCTAGTGTCCATGACTGGTGGTTTCTTGTACAAGTGTGATCTTGAAATTGGCAAATGACCTTGAAAATCAATAGGGGACCCTTCCTCTGTACCAAGAAGCTTGTTCTAAGATGTAATAGCCATCCATCAAGTTAAAGTGGAGTTACGGTGCAAAAACTGTGAAATCAGGGCAAAATCGACACTTTTTTGACCGGTGTGACCTTGTGATTCGACAGATGACCTTGAAAATCAGTAGGGAACCCCTCCCCTATGCCAAGAAGCTTGTTCTAAGATTTTATAGCCATTCATTGAATTAAACTTGAGTTACGGTGCGAAAACCGTCAAATCCGGCAAAATTGACACTTTTTTTGCCTTTGTGACCTTGGGATTTGACAGATGACCTTGAAAATCAATAGGGAACCCCTCCTCTATGCCAAGAAGCTTGTTCTAAGATTTCATAGCCATTCATTGAACTGAACTTGAGTTACGGTGCGAAAAATGTCAAATCGGGCAAAATTGACACTTTTTTTGCCTTTGTGACCTTGAGATTTGACGGATGACCTTAAAAAACAATAGGGAACACCTCCTGTATGTCTAAAAGCTATTTCCAAAATTTCATAGCCATCCATGAATTCTAACTGGAGTTACAGCGCGAAAACCCGCAAGCAAGGTCGTGACCTCTGTGAACCTGACCTTTGACCTTTGACCTCGACCTTGTGCATGGACATCACCTTGGTGAAGGTCAATAACTCCTGAAAATTTCATGATGATAGGACGACAGGAACATGGTCAAAAA
This sequence comes from Gymnothorax reevesii, assembly GCA_029721435.1. Lineage (NCBI taxonomy): Eukaryota > Metazoa > Chordata > Actinopteri > Anguilliformes > Muraenidae > Gymnothorax > Gymnothorax reevesii. The sequence continues at coordinate 76,386,058 of CM056574.1, read as the reverse complement.
GGTGGCACAGACGGACGGACAGACAGAAGCGTTCATAGAGCTGCTTAGTTGCAGCTAACAACAAACTGTTAGTATTGTTAGTTATATAGAAAAGCAAGGTGAAGGAAGTAAACGAGATTAGAAGGAATGGTTGAAATCCCAGAAATCATGAAATCACCTGAAAGTGTGACACACAATACTGGGGCAGTGAGCGATCACATGCCAAAAGACCAGAAAGGGGGAGACAAAGTGCACTGCATGGTAAGACACAAAACATGGACCGGAATAAAACTGCAGGAGTGGAATATGGCAGAAAATACAGAATCAAACAGAAACAAATCAAGGCATGGAATCCTAATCACAAATACAGTGCATGGTCAGACATAGAAAAATCAAAAATAAACGGGGCAGTCAGGCAGAATCATAACAAAAACATGGTCAGGCAGATCAGGATCATAACATAGGATTCGGTCAAGGGCTAGCGGTTAGGGTTTGTTTTAAACTGGCATCAAATAAAGACGCCAAAAGCGTTCTTTTGCATTGTGTATCGACACTTGGTCAGGTAGTGTCAATATATGAATCATTGGGATGAGACTGGGCTTGAGAAATGTAGGAAGACGGGGCCACGCATGAATTGTGACTTTGCATACAGCGACCCTCTCGCGGATAGGTGGCAAAGACTTTTGTGAATTCCTCGCTTCCCAAAAGTCGCTTGGTTGCGATTTGTTTGCCCTCACATTGCATATTTTTTGCAAGGTCTTTGTGAAACTAGTCCCTGGACTGTTCAACTAACAAATGTGCACTAATTGCATGATAATGTTATCATGTCAACATAATATAACATGAGTAGCGAGAACAGGCCGTTCAGCCCAACTAGGCTGGCCAGTTTCTTGCCAGTTTATTGTGAATATATCACTTCAGATACGCAATGGTATCTAGCTTTAAGTCAAGCCTGCTCTTGAAAACTCCCAAGCTTTCTGCCTCAACAATATGGTCAGGCAAGCTATTCCACATTGAAATTACTCTTTGGGTGAAGAAATATTTCTGAATATCAGTGCAAAATTTTCCTTTACAACTTCCATTTGTGACCCTGAGTTCTACTAACAACACTTGGTTGATCCGACATAATTCACTTTGTTAATCCCTTTAACATATTTAAAGACCTCAATCAGATCACCCCTAAGTCTCCTTTTCCTAAGACTAAAGAGATTAAGGATCTTCAGCCTCTTCTCATAGCTTTCATCTTTTATACCCGGAATTAGCTTAGTGGCTCTTCTCTGAACTTTGTCTCGAGCAGGGATCCTCAAATCTGGACCTCAAATCCAAATCCAGGCCAGGTTTTCTGTTATCCCAAGCAGGCAAATGAACAGTTAGTGTCACTGATTGGCCAGACTGTGTTAACACCTGAATCCAAGGTAAAGGGAGGGTGGAAAACCAGCAGTCCTCGGACCTCTTAGGGTGTGATTTGAGGACCAGGGGTCTAGAGCCTCGATATCTTTCTTAAAGTATGGTCCCCAGAACTGTTCACAATACTCCAGATGTGGTCTGACAAATTTGTTGTACAAAAGAAGCATCACCTCCTTAGACTTGTACTCAATACTTTTGGCAATGTACCCCAGCATCCGATTGGCTTTTTTAACTGCTACAGCACAATGGCTAAAACCTGTGACGGTTTGGTCAACAATCACTCCAAAATCTTTCTCGTGTGCAGCACATTCCAGTTTTAAACCTCCCATGAAGTAATCCAGTGATATAGTAATCCAACACTGATCCCTGGGGGACGCCACTCCCTACCATACCTAGCTCAGATAAGATACCACTGACCACCACTTTGTGTTTTGTCCTAACCATTTTTGAATCCACTCCAGAATATCTCCTGTAACTCCAATGGAGCTCATTTTAAAAATTAGTCTCTTATGCGGTACTGTATCAAATGCTTTCTGAAAATCCAAGTATATGCTGTCATAAGCCCTGCTCTGGTCATAAGTCTTGGTGGCCTCTTCAAAAAATTCCAGTAGGTTTGTCAGACATGACCTTCCCCGAAGGAACCCATGTTGGCTATCCCTCAAGATATTATTACGTTCAAGAAATAAGTCCAGCTCATCTTTTATGACAGATTCCAGTATTTTGCACACAATGCAAGCTAAATTGACTGGCCTGTAATTTCCTGGCTCAGTACGGTCCCCTTTCTTATATATTGGTATTATATTGCCCTGTTTCCAATCATTTGCTATTTCTCCAGTTTCTAAAGACCGTCTGAAGATGGCGGATAGCGGCTTAAAGATGATCTCACTAACTTCCCTGAGCACTCTAGGATATAAGCCCCGCTGCCTTATCTGCCTTTAGTTTATGTAACTTGTCAAATACTTTGTTATGTTACTAAATACAGTGGTTAGTATTGCTGCCTCACAGCAAGAAAGTTGTGGGTTCAAATCTGGCCTGGGGCCTTTCTCTGTGGAGTTTGCATGTTCTCCCCGTGTTTGTGTGGGTTTTCTCCGGGTACTGCAGTTTCCTCCCACAGTCCAAAGACATGCATATCAGGTTAATTGGAGACACTAAATTGCCCATAGGTATGAGTGTGAGAGTGAATGGTCTGTGAATGGTGTGTGCGCCCTGCGATGGATTGGCAACCTGTCCAGGGTGGGTTCCTGCCTTTGCCCATAGCCAGCTGTGATAGGCTCCAGCTCGCTCCATGACCCTAGTGAGGAATAAGCGGGTATAGAAGATGAAAGAAATGAATGAATAACTGTTTAAGGCATCCGCAATATCCTTGTTATCATATAGCAGCAATCCATTTTTACTCTTTATGGACTTAACCTGCTCTTTAACTTTCCTTTTTCTGCTGCAGTACTGAAAGAAGCGCTTAGGGTTAGTTTTTGCCCCCTATGCAACTTTCATAGAGTCTTTGTGCATTCCTCAGCTCTTTTTTGACCACGGCCCGCATTTTACAGTATTCAGCCTTAGTGTTCTCATTGTTATCCTTTATGTACATCTTATAAAGATTCCTCTTTTCCCTCAAACTCCTACGAATAGCTGTGGTCATCCACTGAGGATTCTGCTTTTTCAGCTCACTTTTGGATACATTTGGACATGAACCAGAATCTCTAAGGAATACTTCAAGCTCCTTGTTGAATCCGTGTCATTAACATTTTAGGCTGTTCTGGGTGCAAAGGGACATCCTACCCAGTAGTAGAAAGGTGTGCCTAATAAAATGGTGACTGAGTGTATATAAACTCATGGGCCTAATAGCTGACAATGCACTGGTCCCCTAATCTCTGATTTCAGCCTCTCTAATGCGGTTTTGCCTAAAAAAGCAAACAAATGTTCACCTGTCATGTCACGTATTCTGGTATATGCATGGTATGTGGAGGATTATATCTTTGGTAAATTTCTGGAATTTGACTGGACAAATCTGACTTCTAAATGAGGCAGCTTAAGAAACAATGAAGTCAATATGAGCCCACTGAGACTACTGCACAGTAACCACGGCAATCTTTGGAAAAATGTTTAAAATGTGCTTAAAAATGGACACTGGGTATCCTGTAAGTGCCAAAAATTATTCCTCAACCCATCAATACATGATTCCTTGGGAAAAATTGTTATGATTCTGTCTGATCTCTGCCTTCTTTGACCATGCTTTGGATTTTGTATTGGGATTTAGATGCCTTGGCCATGTTTTGTGTTTTGCATTGTCTGTTTGTTTCCATATTCCATCTTTCCAGTTTTATTCCGGTCTATGTTTTTGCTTTTGCCATGCATTGCACTTTGTCTCCCCCTGTCTGGTCTCATGTTTTGTGATTGCTCACAGCCCCAGTACTGCGTGTCACATGTTTCAGGTGATTTAATGGTTTCTGGATTTTAACCTTTCCTCCCTATCTCGTTTACTTCCTTCCACTTGCCTTTCTATATTACTAACCAGTCCTAACAGTTTCTTGCTTTTGTTAAAACTACTAACCTAAACTAACTACTAAACTAACTTACTAACGAGCAATAGGGATTGTATAGCTGCACCTTACTAATTCATTTACAAGCTCTCAGCACTCGCCCTGTTCTAGTCTCCACCTCTTACCTTTACCTAATCTTCTTTGATGCATTTCAGTGAATCCTCCACACCTGCTAACTCTGTCCTCTCTCTCATTATCTGTGCAGGTTAGAACTCCCTAACCGGAGCTGTGTGTTTTGTCTATAGGCTGACTTGTGATCCCTGTCCGGGTTTTGGCTTTTGCCTATTTCATTTGATTATGTAATTAGTCTGATTTCCTACACCTGTTTTCTGTTTAGCATGTGACCTCCCATATGTGTATATTAGCAGTCTTCTCGCGGCAGTTCCCTGTCAGAACGTCTCTAAGTTTACCTGTGCTGCTCTTGTTTTTGCCTTGTACTCATTGTGTTGCTCTTCTGACTGGACCGTCCTCCACTTTTGATTTTTGGCTCTGATTTGGTACTTTTATCTGCATCTGTTTACGAACCCTTATTCTGCCCGACTACGATTACTGTTTTTGCTGCCCTGGTTTTTCGACTCGGATTCTGCCCTTTGGATTGTGGACTTTGTATTGTTGCCTTCTGCCCTAAGGAGGTTTAACCCCCAGCTCAATAAAATCACTTTCACCTCATTGCTGGATTCTCGCGACTGGTTCCTGAACGCAACCTCTCAAAAATAGCTTGAAAATGACTTATTAGTTCACAATTATTATTGCACCCTCTGGGCATGGGCCAATTAGGGTGAAGGCCAGGTTTAACCATGTTTTGGGTCCTTCCATTGGCATTAGCAATGTGGGATATTTTGACCCGCACTTAAATTAAAGCACAGAAAACCAAAAGTACATACATATGTCCATCGACTGATTAACATTGATTGATTTTTCATGAAGAGAAAGAGTTTTATTTATTTATTTATCTCAACTAGGGTTTTCAAATTTTTTTTGAGTGGGTGGGGGTCAAGCTCAAGTAGCAGGCACCTTGACCCAGCATGGAACATTCACTCACATCTTCCAACCGCAGCAAAGACGCTTTATTTCTCCACTTTGTGACTAAGAAAATGGAAAAAAAGGTGCCTGTACTGATGCATTTTTTTTTTAAAAAGTTGAAAAAATATGCATCAATCCACCAGTTAGATCCGATACTGCATACTATTCATGTTGTCAAATGAGGGGCGCAAGACACATCCTGGTCTGAAGACGAGTCAACCACTTTCACCAGCCTGGTTGACTTGCAGACAAGAAAACTATGGGCACCACAACTAAAATTAAAGCTGAAAAGAGTCAAACATTAATTGCACGTATGCTGGGAAATCAAATTTGATCTATGAAATTACGTACATTTAACTAATATGTCACTTACTGCCTGAATAGAGGATAGGACTGACTTGAGTGAATCCATCCCATCCTATGGCTAAGCAATGTCACAAATCAAATTGCTGGCATTTACTATTTACTGGTTCCTTCAGTTGCTGACAAGTCAATCTTGACTGAAAAAATATAAACGTGAAGTGGAAGCTGAGTTGAGATCAACTGGTTGTTACAGAGTTGTGTAGAAGTAGAAATGCATTCAGTAGAAATGACTCAGCATATCTACGGATGCGCAACCCTGTTAAAGACCTGTTAAAGACCCTGTTGAGCCCAAATTATAGGCCTGGCCAACTGCTAGTGTATTATCACTGACCTGAGAGAAGTCAGTCTTACAATTCGTAGTAAACAACATCCTCTGAGTATAAACCAGACAATATCAATGCCAGGCAACTCTGATAAATATTGCTACTATCTGCTATCAAAAAAATCATGTATGGGTTTTTCTCTAAGCTCTTTAAAAACAGAATCACTGGTTGCCGAAACTAGATCATGTGAAAGCCAGATTACTAACGTCAATGCTTTCTGCATACCAAGACAAGTTAAGGCATCGCCACTGTTGAGCTAGTCATTTTACAAAATAACCTTATAACTTGATGTTGAAATTAACGCACCGCTTGCCTTCTTGCGGAGGTGAAGTTGAGTTTGTTGCATTCTTCTCCTTATTTGAAGCTTATGGAGAGAATAGCTCGCTAAATATTTAGCTACATCATTTTAGCCAGCTGGTTACATATTCTAATGTTAACTCACTTCTGCGAATGCTGGTAAATTTATATGTCGTGAAAGGCTTGTGATGCCACCACTGAAGTCCACGATGATCTCAGTAGCTAGCTAGCTTGGTTGCTAAATTTTGCATGAAATTGAGTGATTTGTTTTATCCATTGTTTCAGAAGATGGCTAACTTGTTTTTTCTCTATAATCAACCGTATGTAGCCAATAAATAATTGAATAGACATGCTTATTTTACCAAAACAGCTAGATATATGATAGCAGATCATTTATCAATGAACAATTTTGATATCTGATATGGTCTTAGCAGCTTTTACGCTGCCTTGGATGAAAGTAGAACTGAGCACCATGTGTTCTCACTCTGTGTATTGAGTGTGGTGGTGGAGTGGCAGATGATTACACATACGCCAAACAAGAGGGCTGGCATGGCTATTAAAACTCTTTCCCTACGGCAAGCTGCTGCCTATGGCGTGGCGAATTCTACAATTCCCAACGGTAAGCCGGTGCCAGCAGCGTGGATGACCATTCGTAGTCCGATGAAAACACGAAATCAGTTGACGATCGCGGTCATGGGCCACCTCTACTTCAATACTTTATATTGTGTAATTTTCGGGAAAAGTACTCCGTACAAACGTGACAATTTTATATAAAAGTATTCCGTAGGGAATGAGTAATGACCTCTATGCTATTTTCCTCCAAAGATTTCTATTCTTGGATTTATTTTTGTTATGTCTGAATCATCTACCTTCAGTGACCAACGACTGACACCATCTTTTTAGCTCTGGTGCGTTCCCGAACCCCTGATCATGGGAGCTGACAGCTGAGTGGATCATAAAAATAATGCATGCTTGGCTTGACACACATGGGTGGATTTTCTTTTACTTTTGCAAACGACCGTAAAGTAGCAGGCCCATGTAAGGCTAGTAGACAGAAATCCGGCCAGCAGCATAATATGAAAGCCCTGTTAACCCCTTAACACTGGGCCCTAAGTATGGCCGGGCCAAATGTGAGAAAATGTAGGTGACAGTTAAGGGTTGACTAAAATAACTGGCTACACCTGGTGGTGTCTAGTATTTTCTGTTGTAGTGTAAATCTTGGAATAAAACCTGTAACGACTTTAAACCATTAATCATTTTATAGGTATGATTTCTGCCACCTGAAATTTCAAGTCTATTGTGGTTTTTGGTACCCTCCGTCTCGCTTCCTGTTCTGACCTGCCCCCCACCTCTCTCTTCCACAGCGGGAGAGCTTGTGCACTTGCCCCCCTACCTCCGGATGGATTTCCTGCTGAACCGTGGTGCTGGGGGCGGGACATCATCCTCGTCGTCGGGGCGTGAGGCAATGGGCCAAACTTGCCTGGAGCCACAGAAGAGCCGTACGCTGAAGCGCCCGCCCGCTCTACTAGAGGCCACTCCTACGGAAGGGGCAGGGGCTGTGGCAGCGGGCGGGGCCCGAGAGGTGCAGCAGTGGCAGCCAGGGACTGCCTCCACACTGCCGCTGAGGGAGGCCGGTGGAGATCTTGCCCAGGCTGCCAAGATCAGCAGTTCACAGGAATCCCTGCTGGACTCCCGGGGACACCTCAAACAGAGCAGTAACCCTTACGCAAAGTCCTACACGCTGGTATAACACAGTGCAGCGTGCGGGCCTTTACCGCAGTACCACAGGCTGCCCTCTACCTTCCCCCCTTCGCCCACCCCCACACACAGGGTGGAGGGGGAGGACGAATCAAATAAAAAAATAACAATCACACAAAGATGGACTGACGGAGGCTTTAAAAAAGAAGTTGTACATAAATCCAATTCCAAATGGATGGGTGACTTATTCTTTTTATCTTCTTTCTTTCTTCCTCTTCCTTTTTCACTAACTTACTTTTTATTTTCTAAGCAAGCATTTTATTTATTTGGAAATTTACTACACTCTAAGATTGCCAAAATGATTGAGAATTTTATGTGCAAGGAGGTAATACTGGAATTCAGGTGGTGATGGGTGATGATGATGATGACAAAGATTAATTTCATTGTTATATAAAAAAAAAAAAAACTAAACACAATATATATCTGAAAACAAAACTAAGAAGGGCCTGGACCACTCAGCAGGACACTGCATTACGTTATTTTAGTTTTCATCATTGTGTAAGCAAACTAATCTTTTTTTTGTTAGTTTCTTTGTTTGTTTTTTTTTTTTTTGCTCTCATTTGGTTTTAAATTGAAATTCATCTTGTTAGCTGAGGGGAACCAGGAGCAGGACAGCCGAAAAAGAGCTTACCAAACCAGTCTTTTTATCTCAGATTCTTTTCTTTTAACATTGATTTCATGAGACTGCATGGAAACTGGAGCGAGACCATAACAAAAGAAACGGCTGGAAATCCAACTGCAAATTTTGTCACGTTATGAAATTATAAAATGTGAAAGATTTATTATAATTCTATATAGATATATAAGAAATCACTTTTATTTGTGGATATTACAGGGAAGAGTTGATTTGGTTAATAAAGTCCTTAGTCATGTTTGCACACCTCTGGTTTTACTTAGGAAATTGGACTTCTACATTTTCTACCCCCTTCCCCCACCCTCACCCCCACCACCTTTCTACAAACATGAAAGCACAGCCAACACACACGGCACATAAACCACTGCTACTGTGAGGTTAATTTAGAGCAGGGATAGTTACTCTTTTCCAGATTGAGCTGGTGTGGGAGCAGGCTTTCATTCTAAACATGCAGTTTCACACCTGGGGGATGTTCTACGAAGCTGGCTTAGTGACTAAGCCTGACTTTAAGATTAAGTAAACCCTGAGCTACTCCTTTCCCTTTAGTCCATGTTCCAGATTTGAATAAGTTCCTGGTTTTACTAAATGCTGAAGCAGGGCCGGAGTGGGTCTCATTTTCAGCCCTGGAGTTTCATGCCTCAGACCGGCGGTCTTTTGTGAGGGGGGGCGCAGTTTATTTTGTTAAATGGGGGGAATAAAGTTTTTTTTTCGTTCAGAGGGGGTAAGATGCATTTTCTTTCCTAATCGCGCGTATTCCAGTACTCTTTAAATTCCATTTTTTTGGTGCCCCCATTCGCCTATGCACTACATACACTGCATACAAACTTCTTGCGTTACTGGATATGACTGGACAACGGCGCTCGCGGCCCCAAACCTGACCAGCCCATCTGGAATTGTCCAGATCCTCCAGATTAGCCACTCCGGGCCTGTGCGGAAGACAGGCTTAATCACATAGCCAACTTCGTAGTACCCCCCTCTGATTCGACAAACTAATCAAGGCTCTATGGCAAAAGATTTAAGGGTTGATCAGAATCAGAATCAGGTGTGTGACTGGTTGGTTAAAATGAAAGCCTGTACCCACACCTGCTCATTCTGGAAAAGTGTGAGTATCCCTGATTTAGAGGATGGACCTGTCTGCAATAATTTCTCTTGGTACTGATACGGAACAGACCACCAACATTTACTGTGTTCGCCTTCAAAACCAAAGAAGGGTCTGATCTATCTTGCCCTTTGCTGCCAAGGCAGAGTATTGCTTTTGTGCTGGGGTTGGCATCCGTATCGAGGAAAGGTGGGTCCCCTTTTACCTCAATTAGTATCAATGCTACGTCCTTACTGGAATTAATCCCCAATAATGTTTCAAAACTCCCAAATTCCCCTATTCACTGATTGGGGTGTTAGCTCAAACAGTCACTGCTATCGTATTCATTGTTTGAATATCTAACTGAGGGAGCTGTGATCTCTGATGATTTTGAGTGACATCTAAGAATTTTTTCCAAGGGGTTGCATCATCGTCCTGACGAGTTGGGCGTTCAGAGGTGTTCCTCCGTGAACTGAAAAATCGAGCAATTTCCCAAGTCGACAAGCAATGCACTTGGTATGAATTTCTATGGGTATATTATTTTAATGAATGAATATATTATTTCTCAAATTAGTTTTTTAAAACAAAAAAAAAAATATAATACGGTCAACAAATGGTGCAATGTAGCTACATTAAACAATTTGAGGAATGAATGTAGATTATTTAAGTCAGTGGATTGCACTGTGTGTCAAAGGAAGAAGGAAATGCTGACAATCTTGAACAGATAGCTGTGTCTACCAGTTACACCTGTAACTGCACTGATCTGAATAATTCAGCATGGCAGCAATGCAAGACAGGACATCAGGTTAACGCTGTCGTACTGATGCACAGCTACCTATGGGTGGCGGTGTAATGGAATCAGGTACCTTTGCTGCACTGGCTTAATCACTAAAAGAAGAAACGCTGATCCATAGAGTGTGCCTCTTTGAAAAGCTCAGAATGGTCTTGGTGCAATACTAGGTCCTTGTTTACTACCCGAAATGTGATTTCCTGACTATTCATTTGGCTCTACCCAGGATCAGCATATGTGGAGCTCAAGGAAGTATGGGGCATTTTGTATACAAAATCTGTAATGTGTTTTAAAATTTGCTAGCATCTAAAGACCCAGTGTATTACTCTCTTCCGGTATACATTAACTGTGTATGTGTGTATTTCTATGCACACTTATTAAAACCTTTAATGTGACATGGTATGCGTAGTGTTGACTACTGGGAAAAGGCAAATGAATGACCAAAGGCAGATGAACAGCTGTGCTATCAAGAAAATAAGGTTTTGGTGGGGTGTATCATTCTTGTGTGTACCTCCTTTTTTGGGATTTTCTTGGTTTCCTACAGACATTCCTGCTGTAAACACAGACTGTGCAACGACTCTGGTGCCAGTAGTGCACTATTATTGTACGAATGTGCAGACCACAAGATGCCTGGCCCCTGATGCTGCAGCAAAAAGGCACTGGCTTTAAACCCCAGCCAAGTGCTTCTCTGTGTGGAATATAAGTGTTTTCCTTAGGCCTAGTTCTAGACTGCTCTGATTCGGGGGTGGGGGGTGGTACAGCAGTTTGGAGTGGGCAACTTTTTATCCATAAGAAAGTATGCTGTACTATAATCTATAATTTTCTTCTTGCTAAAATGTCCAAAAATTATAGGTGTAATACTTACATTAAATATAAACTATTATTTGAAAGGCGTACGTTCCATTCCGTTTAAGCTTTGCCCTTTAAAGCTGTCAGAAATGGCTTTATCCCTCTGTGCATGTGCAGCTGTGAAGATTTTCTTTCTCACCATTGTCCTGCACAATGGCCCCAATCAGGTCCATATGGACTGTATATTACACGTGTGACTTGAGTTCAGCTCCCAGTTTTTCTTCAGGGCCAGTACATCAATTCACTGTTTTGAAGATGTGTATTTTCCAAGGAGAGGTAAGCCTTTGCACTGATTGTCAGAGCGGCTACATGCTGCCGTATTACCCTCAGTCTTGCTGCGCCGGGTCGTACCCGACCGGTTGTCTCTAACACCACAAGCCTACTGCCCGTCTTGTCCCTCCTAGTGTTACAATGGGGGGCTTAGGCTTCTTGTCCGCAGGACTTGAGAGTTCTAAATGCTAATAAAGCTGATGAGATTTTGGGTTGATCAGAGTATTCTGAAGGGCAGGAGTTCACCGATTCTCTGCTCCCTTTATTACTGCATTTATTGGTTCCACCTCCCCCCAATGGTGGATATGGAGATGGGATGTGGTGAGCAAGGAGCCCCATTATTGCATTTATCTCCTTCCTCGCTGCTTGATCAGTGTAATATAAGTGAACCGCTACTGGAGGAGCCTCCAGTCCGAAGTCTGGGACTCATTGCCCTACAGTTAGCAGCCTTTGCTGAGCCAGGGAAGCTCAAGGTGTTGTTGGCCTTATTTGGTTGTGCCCTGCTATGCCGGCAAGCATGCACCCGATTGAGCCAACTGATTAAACTGCCATGAAAACAAAGGAAGCTACATGGAGCGATGGGAAAAGTGTGTCCAGCTTCTTACAGTGGTCCCAGTTACAAGAGGCAACTTTCAAATAAAACAGTTCGCCTTTGTCTCCTTTGAGGTTTCTGCAACTGTTTCTGTGTAGACTCCCTACCCACCTATATTCGCAGCCGAAAAGAGACATGAGGCAGAATCTACCGTACTCTATAAACGAGTCGTAGCTTCATGGATCTTGCAGCTCTTGGAATAGATTCGAAAGGGGCCGCTTGAAGGCCTTATCAGCTCTGAGGGGCTGTTTGGGCCTCTGCTGCAAGAGGTGATGAATCAATTTCTGGAGGTGACCAAGGAAGCAAAGAGGGTGAGGAAACACACTCAGTGGGGTCGTGCAGATACCTGCTCACGGGTTTGGCGAGATTAGAGGGAATATCGCTCTTAGCAGAGGTGCCCAGCAGTCCCTGCTGGCCCTGCATCTCAAGCCGCTGAACACCAACCCCCATCACACAGCCTGCACTCTTCGCCACCACATCTCGCTGTGCCTCTCATCCTGGAATGCATAATCTTTCCCCAGCATGTACCTGGCCAAACCTCCCAGCTGACCCACCATGGAAGCAGAGGGTGGCAATTACTGCCTGCAGAGGATATGTGTCCGGCTTCTCACAACGGTCCTTTTCAGAGCCAGTCAATCTTTGATAAGAAGCAGTTCCATTGTAAGCAGTTTGCCTTTGTCTCCTCTGAGGTCTCTGCAACTGTTCAGACACATACTCCCCACACACCGGCATTCTCTGCCTTACTTAAACACAAGGCTGATCCTGCCAGTCTGTATGAACACAAAACCCATGTCAGCAATAAGCTCAGTGCCTCCTGCATGGAAGATGGCAAGTCCAGTCCTCAGTGATGGTGTTTTATTCTCACGGGCTTATATAGGTAAACTTAATTTTTTCACTCTTGCATGAGCAACAGCAACCGCACACTCCACATCCACCCCCACGACCTACACTGCAGAGCAGGCTAGTGGGGGCTCCCCTCTATGGCATGATACTGTTTTGAGCACGGGGATGATGACAATGCTGCTCATCCTGTCTCTCACCCCTTTCTACTCTTACCTCCCATGGGCTGTGTTGCAACACACAGCAACAGAGAGGGCTCTACTCTGGCTATAGGAAATGCCATGGAAAACTCCTCAGACCTTCGCAAGCCCATTCTCAGAGTGACTTTCAGCGTGGAAAAGGCTGCTTTCCTTGAAAGGATGCCTAAGGGGAACAATAGAAAGGGGCTATACTCTCCAGTTCGCCGCCCCCCCCCCTCCGCCATTCAGTGAGGTGATAGAAACTGCCATGTCATATCTGACAGGCAGAGACTCTGTCGTCAGAGCTAACCAAAGTATTGAGGAAGTGAATAATATCGACAGTTTCTCGTGGCGAAAAGAATGAAGGATTTTACTCATGCTACTTTCTAGTGGCAAAAAAACAGGTGGAATGAGACTGATTCTCCATCTGTCTCTTTTCGACAAAACAATTGTAAAAAGACTGTTTCATATGCTTACAGTAAAGCATGTATTAAAGTGTGCGGGTCACATCCATTGACCTAAAGGATGCGTATTTCCATGTCCCTATCATTTCAGACACAGGAAATTACTGTTTTCTTGTTCGGAGAGCGGCAGTTTCAGTACAATCACCTAGCCTTCCAGTATTAGCTGGAATCAAGCATTTTCTTCAAATATGTGTAGGTGACGGTAGAAACTTTATCTGTATGATCTGATTGTGATGGCATTTTTGGAGGAGGAAGCAGCGCTCCTCACCGTGAATCTGATCAGTCACTTCACTCATCTTGGTTTCGTTATAAACTGGCAAAAGAGCACCCGCCTCCCCTCCCCTCCCAATCAAAAACATAATTGGTAGTGCACACAGATTTCATCTCTATGAAAGCTAAGCTGTCCCCAGCCAGACTGGTAGCACCCCACTCTCATCAGTCTCGTTTCAAACCTCATATGTCATTTATTCCCCTTTCTGTACAGTCAGACTTGATTTATGGGGAAAAAACCACAACAGGGTTCCCCTGGGGAGAGTCGCATCGCGCATCTCAGTGATTGCAGATGCTTTTCTCACAGGTTGGGAGGGAATGTGTCAGTCTTGTGTGGTAGGGGGGAAATAGCCACAGCCCTCATCCCATCATAGAAACTGCCTGGAAATGTCAATGGTGCTGAAAGTGCCCTATCACTTTGCCCCCAGGTAAAACAAACGTATTGTAGTAATGAGAGACAACAGCACAGCAACAGCCTACATAAGCTGCCAGGGCAGTGTTCAATCAGCCCAGCTTCTTGAAATTGCCAGAAACATTCTGCGATGGTCTCACGTGAACCTGTGTTCAATGACAATGCATTACATTACCAGAAAACAGAAACGGGCCACGGATCTGATGTCACGCAGAGGACCTTCTCAGAAAGGAGTGAAGAATGAACACCACTCTAGTTTGGCAATTATGGCAGTGGTTCTGGTAAGCTAAAGTGGACCTGTTTGCTTCCAGAGAGGATGCACAGTGTGTATGTGGTTTTCAATAAACGCCCAGGACGACCCTCCGCTGGGAGTGGATACCTTCTACTACAGACTGTGGCCCAAAGCCCTACTTTACGCTTTTCCCCCAGTCCCTCTAATTCCTTGCCTCCTGACACAAATTCAGGAGGAGGACCTGTCAGTCTCACTGGTCGCTCCAGAGCGCACGAGCACATCATGGTATCGGTACTGATACAACTGTTATCCAGTGAACTGGTCAATCCTGTGGTGCCGGACGACCTCTTGCAGCTGAACACTGCGATCAGTCATTTACCTGTAATAGGTCAACGATTATGGGCTTGGACTCTTTGAGGGAGCACTTGAAGAGATTAGGGTTACCTGCTTAGGTGGCACACACAATTTAAGGGGCAACAATCACTGCTTGTTATGCAGCAAAATGGTCTGCCTTTCAGCGCTAGTGTGTGGAGAGGCATATGGATCCAAAGTCCTGCTCTCTGCCACAAACATCGTCTTGACTCCGGCTGATAGTAGATAGAAATCTGTCTCTTTCTACAAATAAAACATGTGCAGCAGTCATTTCAGCATGCCACAAAGTTTTCAGAGAGAGATCTGTCTCTGCGCACCCATTAGTTAAGCGCTTCCTTAGGGGAGTCAGGAGGATATAGCCTATCATGCATCCCTTCATACCACAATGGGATTTACCATTGGCATTATGCGCTCTAAGAGAAGCTCCTTTTGAGCCTATATCTCAAATCGCACTTCGGTCCTGGAGGACTGTGTTCCTCTTAGCATTAACTACAGCTAAGAGAATGAGTGATTGATTTATCCACACTTTCGGTCACCTCGTACTTTATCTTCATCAGAGGAGATTGAAGCGCTGCTTTTCTATAGCCAAATCCTTCATTCATGCCTAAGAGCATGACTAGTGCTTTTAGTTCCAGGGCGATATCTCTGGATGGTTTTTTTCCCTCCTCCACATGGGAATGAGGAAGAAGAAATATCGCATTGCCTCTGTACAGTACTCGTATGATCCTATTACATGGATTTTACTGCTAGCATCAGACAGAATAAACTGCTGTTCGTACAATAAAGACTGCGTGATGCTATTGCACAAGTATATGTCAGCGTGGAAGTTGACCTGCCACAAACTTTCACGCACATTCTATGAGGGCCTTGGCCTCTTCCACAGCTCTCCTCAGTGGAGTAGCAGTGGCTGACATCTCCATGTTCTTCTATAAGCTTCTATCTACTTAATGCATCTGAGTTTTCAATGACTCACTCTCTGTTAATTGTAATTAACTCGCAGTGATGTTCCGTGTTGACTGCGTTATGTAGCTGGCAGATGTTTTGGCTTTCCTATCCCACTTATTAGTGTGAGCTTGAGGGACTGTCACAATATGGAACGCTCGTCCCTGCCTGCTCCCCAACATAAGG
Source organism: Gymnothorax reevesii (assembly GCA_029721435.1). NCBI lineage: Eukaryota > Metazoa > Chordata > Actinopteri > Anguilliformes > Muraenidae > Gymnothorax > Gymnothorax reevesii. Next base: position 76,370,261 of record CM056574.1, on the reverse strand, counting down.
TGATTATTGTGGGGAGTCTGACAGGCACCCTCTCATCTCTCCTCTCTTTGGGAAAAGTTACAATGTATAACTTCCGTCCCGCTCTATCATAGTAGCAGAAACGTAATATGGATGGAAAGTTGTTTGGATGTAATCCACTCATTACAACGCAGCAGGTTGGCCCAGCTGGTTTATCAACTGATTCTCAAATGCGAGAACTCCAGTTTACATCCAGGCTGAAACTACTGTGCCTTATTCCTTTGTTAAAGGGGTCTAACACAGTCATGCTGAAAACTTATTTTGATTCCTGTGTCGATGGTGTGAGTCGGGTGTGTGTGAATGCTTATATGCTGGCGTCAGCGTGGGGCATTGACTACATCCGGCTTTGCCCTTTATCCCAACAGGGACAGCCTTAAAGGGCGAAGCTTATACGAAATAGAATGTTGGTTATGTATTGTAACTCTAGATTGTTTGAGTATAGGCGTAGCCAGGGTTGCCAGACTGCACCTAAGCTTAACAGCCAGGGTCAAGTCAAATTGTTGCCAAATTCAGCCAGATCATTTACCCATATGGGCAAATTTAATGATATTTTTCAGCCAAATTTTTTTCTCATATTGCATGAGTAAATATTGTAAAATTGTCTTAAGAAGTACATGTCCTGTTATGAATGGACTGGGGGAAGGGGAGATCGTGTATTTAAATGCTTGCGCATGTGCATTCAGAAGGAAATGTAATGCATCCACACATCGCCTATCACTCTTACCATGCTATTAACAAAGTTTACTTTTATATCGATATGTTTACCATGTATTTATATTCATTCATCCCTCTACAGAATAGAAATGTTTCACTAATATAGATGAGTCCTACGAGGTTTGGGGCTGTGCTACTGGGCTACTAGCTTCATACCTTGAGTCATTTTGAATTTAAGGCCCTTGGAAATTTGGGTTCCATCCCCACTTTTTTCCCGCACTTAATTTGTAACCGTATTTAGATCCATAACTTCTCTTTTATTGACCTACAGGGCTAAAAATTTATAAAGTGGTCTTTGATTGCTTCCTCTCCTGGGCGCAATGCTTACAGGTGGGATAGTACTAGTTCCATCGTATACCATTTTAACCCCTTAAGCCCTGAGCCTCTGGCTTGAAAATGACATGCCAATCTCATTTTAAAGATGCCAATGACATCTTTAATTCAAGTGGATTTATTCAGTGGGAAAAAAATCCCACATTAAGAAATAATTCTTTTACATCAAATCATGTGTGCCACAATTATTAGCACCCCTGATGTTAATACTTTGTACAACCCCCTTTTGCCAACAAAACAGCACCTAATCTTCTCCTATAATGTTTCACAAGATGGAAGAATACAGAAAGAGGGATCTTTGACCATTCCTCTTTGCACAATCTCTCTAAATCATCCAGCGACCTGGGTCCTTTCCTCTGCACTCTCTTCTTCAGCTCACTCCACAGGTTTTCAAAGGGGTTGAGGTCTGGGGACTGAGATGGTCATGGGAGGAGCTTGATTCTGTGTTTGGTGAACCATTTCTGTGTAGATTTGGCCACATTTTCGGGTCATTATCTTGCTGAAAGACCCAGTGATGACCCATCTTCAGCTTTCGGGCAGAGGCCACCAGATTTTGATTTCAAATGTCCTGGTATTTGAAAACGTTCATGATGCCATGCACCCAAACAAGGTTCCCAGGGCCTCTGGAAGAGAAACATGCCCACAGCATCACCGATCCTCCCTCATACTTCACAGTGGGCACGAGGTGCTTTTCTGCATACTCATCTTTTGTGTTCCACCAGACCCACTTAGAGTGTTTGTTGCCAAAAAGCTCTATGTTGGTCTCATCTGACCAAAGCGCCCAGTTGAAGTCCCAGTGCCGCTTATTATGATTGTGAGTGAGAAAAGGTTTTTTCCATGCATGCCTCCCAAACAGCTTGTTGGCATGTAGATAGCGCCTGATGGTTGTTTTGGAGACTTTGTGACTCCAAGATGCTACCATTTGTTGCAATTCTTTAACAGTGAGCTTTGGAGAACTTTTTATTTCTCTTACCATCCTCCTAACTGTGTGTGATGGAAAAATAACCTTGCATCCTCGTCCAGGCTTGTTTACCACTGTTCCAGTTGTTTTAAACTTCTTAATGATTCCTCAGACAGTAGATAAGGGCAGGTGCAGGCGAGTGGCTATTTTCTTATAGCCATTGCCTAACTTTCGAAGTTCGACACACATCTGCCTTACTTGAATGGCGTGTTCCCTTGTCTTTCCCATGTTGAAGAGGGGATAAGAGAAATGGTCTCTTTGTCACGTCATATTTATACCCCAGGGAAAGAGGAAGTGATGATTTACTAATTAAATGTTCCTAGATACTCTGATCAACTTTGTAAACTACTGTAGAAATGACAGAAATACTTCAATTACATTTAATTCCTAGGAATTGTTAGGGGTGCCAGTAATTGTGGAACAGGTGATTTTATGAAAAATAATTATTTCTTAGTCAGGGATTTTTTTTTCCCTCTTAAAATTCACTTGAGTTGAAGGTTACGTTTTTCTACAATTTTCAGTCTGAGAGTATGCTTCTGCAATAAAAATTGAATTTATTTAAAGGCTTTTAACACATCTTAACCTGGGGTGCCAATAATTATGGAGGGCGCTGTATGTGTCACTGAGTCAGAGTTAATGAAGATGGAACACTGCATAAATGAAAAATCTTTTTTGCACCAAAGAAAGTTTTACTTTTATCTGTCATAAAATTATTCAGTTGCAGTCTGAAACCCCTAAGGAATTACAGCACAGAATCTCACCATTATCTGTGCAAAGGATTATTCTAACCAAGTAAATCAGAGCAAAATTAGAGAGGTTTTAGTTTGGGAATATCTATATGGCCTTTCCAAGCTGACACTGCAAGCCTTTTCATATTTCCCAGATTCCAGACTGTAAAAATAATTTAATTTCACTTAAATGTCACTACAAGTATACATTCCATCCAAACTCAATCACTTCTTAAATATAGCTGCAAGCAGCAATGGGGTAGCCTAACAGCGTAGCAGGTCAGCCCGGGTGACCATGGTAACATTGTTGAACTGTCAGATACATCACTGCTTGCACAGTTGAGAAATTTAAGATTAAATCACCACTAATCGACAGACTTATGTTCCTGTTTCCTGTTATACAGATTCACAGTCAATTTTGATTGTTTTTGAGGATTAATGACCAACAGCTACACGAGCCAATATAGAGATGAGGTCCTGAGTTCAACTGATGAGTTTGGTTTGGTTATTTGAAAGTGTTGCTAAGATATGACTTCACTTCTTGTGACTTGAAAATTTGCCAGGGGTCAAAGGTCACCAAATTAAATAGGTCTTCTCCAGATCGTGTTGTCCTTATAGTGTTTCGTGTTGATACACCAAAGTATTACTGAGATTTGGGTCTACTTCCTGGTTGGTGGCTTCTCGGTTGATTTCGATTGGCTGTTATGGATAAACGGTTTGTAGTTGAGATACCAAACTCAAAGGACTTCTCAGGCTTGGTCTGTAGATTATGTGAACCAAGCTTCATAATGATGCATACATGCACATGTACTAGCTTGACTCCAAAGCAAGAAAAGAAGTTGAAAAGTCCTTTCAGAGCTTCTTATCTAACAGACTAACATAACTTAGGAACAGGTTATTTTGCTTGTAAGATGACATTGTACAATTAAATTTAACATGTTTAATCCCACTGCACTGATACTGTAAAATTCTAAATTATTGTTACTATTTTAAAATTAATCAATCATGAAAATTCAAGTTAGTGCATGAAATTTGTATATGTATGTGTACGTTATAATTACATGTATGTACATGTATGCATTGCAAATCGGTGTCAACATATCTACAGGGATGCCTCTAAGCTAGACCTTGTGACACAAAAAGGGCATTATACTTTTTGAAAGTAGTCATCTTTAACAATTAACATTTCAAAAACAACAAAATATACATAATACTGCCATTGGAAAGACTACTAATACTTGTATCCCAATTTAAAGTACTGAAAAGCAAAAAACGATTTTGGCATCACCCATGCCAATTTGAATAAGAATATCTCAGTAACTACAAATATAACCCTGCTGCTTTTTTGTACAGTGATAGAAGACAGATGGAACTGTCTTTCAGAAAAAGTTGGGGTCACTGGCACCTGTCCCACATGGAGATTTTTGCCACCAAAAACAGCCAATTAAAAATCTTGTTTAACTTTGGGAGCTCATATTTTCCAAACTGAGGTATCTAGAAAGCTCCAGTTTGCTAAGTTATGACACAAGTTTGTGTAGAATGGAACCCAGGGGTATCAGAACACTTCTGTGCAGTATTTCTAGTACCTTTAAGGCCCCAAACCCCACTCGCGAGTAGGTTTTTCTTAATTTATGGCATTTTTAGCAAGCCCCCATGGCCTGCAGAGTGTAGGGAAACACCTGGGGATCATTCAGGAGCACTAGCTACATGCAGAGGCCTTGTATACCAACTTACAGCTCTCTGATATGTCTAGAGGCTGAGAATTAACCACTTAAAGATGCAAAAAACCCTGGCGAGGCTTTTTCTTGGCTATTTATAGCCCAATTACTGAAAATTTCAGACCCCCACAACTCAGTAACTATTTGAGCTACAGGCCTACAATTTTTCATAGAAAGTACTTTTGTGACCATCTAGTGACATACAAATTTAAGACTAATTTGAAAATGGTGTGGCAACCACCATCTGGTGAAACCACACGGAATGACCCTTTTGCCATTTATAACACCTCCCAAAAGACAATGGTCACATTTTTTTTGGGCCTCGCCAGGGGCAGATCTTTAGACTTTTTACCAAGTTTGGTGTTGATATCTCCGAGGGTTGCTGGGATATGGTCTCACATCCTGTTTGGTGGCTTTGCCGCCAAATTTCATTGGCTATTATAGTCAAACGGTTCTGAATATCGAAATGGCTTTTAGTATCGTTTGTGCGGCTCGGTCTCCAGATTCTATGTACCATGTTTCGCTCAAATGGGACGAAATATGTGACCCGTGAATCTTTTGAAAGGTTTTTTTCTATGATTCAAAATGGCGGAAAATCCAATTGGGTGCAAAAGATGTCGTAGGATGTGTTGAACTTAGCCAGAGCCAGGGATTCCACCAATCCCTATTTCTGGAAATTGGATGAAACGGTCAGAAGTTATGAAGGTGAATGTAGGTCAAATTTCGACCTGTTTGTGGCACGACAGCTTTTGAGCTGGGGCATGCAATTTGGTGTGCTTGATCATGGTACCTTTCTGAATGAGTGTGCTAAATTTCAACATTTACCAATGTACGGTTGTGTAATTTCTGTAAATTTAATTTATTTTTGGACAAATTTCAAAATAGCTGCCAACTTTAATATCAGACAAAATTTGTGACCCGTGAAACTTTTTAAAGGTTTTTGCTAAAATCCAATATGGCGGAAAATCCAATATGGCAGAAAAGGCATAGAAAAGGTTGAACTCGGCTTGGCCAAAGGATTACAATGGTACCTAATTTGTGAAAATCGAATGAACGGGTCAGAAGTTATGAAGGTAAATGTAAGTCAAACTTTGACCTGTTGGTGGCGCTAGAGCTTCTTAGCAAGGGGCATGGAAATTGATGTGAGCGACCAAGGGACTGTCCTGAAGAATTTTGCCAAATCATTTGCATTTTCCCAGGTTTTAGGGGCTGCCACAGACTTCAATGGTGGAAGAAAGCGGAAACATAATAATAATAAGAAAAGCTGCAAACACAATGGTTGCCTTCGCAGCTTCGCTGCTAGGCCACCAATTACTTGGGCCGGTAGGCCATGAGTCAACGTTTCGGCTCCGTTCCTATTTTTTTTTTTTCGGGGTTGTGATTGTCTTGCTCATGGGCACGCGCGATTTTCCAATTGGCCCAGGCCTAGCATAGACCCAGCCCGAGTACAGGCTTGGAGGAGCCTCTTGTTTTTACTATTTAAAATATTTGTAGGCCCGATTCTGGTTAAAGCTTGCGAGGGCCTATTAAAACCGCATGGTTCCATTGTTATTATTATCCTTTGCCCGTATTGAACGCAAATTTGACCCCTAGAACATTAATGAAAAGTCAATTTTATTCGACCGAAAATTCAAGCCTGGTGAAATTTTTTAAAATTTGAAATGCGCGAGAAAAAATATTGAAAAATGACTTGGCTACGCCCTGTCAAAAATTTAAATGCATTACGCTAATGGGAGCCCACCCCAAACTTTTTTCTACGTAGAAAAATGAAACTCGGTGGAGACATAGCCCTTGTTGGAACAAGTTAAAATAATTACATTATGGCGCCACACTAAACCCAACAGGAAGTCGGCCATATTGGGCGGAAGCGTGGATATATAAAATCACACCCCTTATACTTTCAAAAACTCCTCCTAGGCTTTTCATCCAATTTGCACCAAACTTGGTGAAAATCAACTACACACACTTGAGATCAAAAGTTACTATTTAAATTTTTGATAAAATGTTGGCCCACTGACCCACTGCCAAACCGGTCATGCTGGAGGATGTTGCAGGCAGCAGAACATTTCTTCACGGCATCTCCAGACTCTGGTATGTCTGTCACATGTGCTCAGTGTGAACCTGCTTTCATCTATGAAGAGCACAGGGCGCCAGTGGCGAATTTGCTAATCTTGGTGTTCTCTGGCAAATTCCAAACGTCCTTCATGGTGTTGGGCTGTAAGCACGACCCCCACCTGTGGACGTCAGGCCCTCATACCATCCTCATGGAGTCGGTTTCTTACCGTTTGAGCAGACACATGCACATTTGTGGCCTGCTGGAGGTCATTTTGCAGGGCTCTGGCAATGCTCCTCCTGGTCCTCCTTGCACAAAGGCGGAGGTAGCAGTCCTGCTGTTGGGTTGTTGCCCTCCTACGGCCGCCTCCACGTCTCCTGATGTACTGGCCTGTCTCCTGGTTGCGCCTCCATGCTTTGGACACTACGCTGAGAAATACAGCAAACCTTATTGCCACAGCTCGCATCGATGTGCCATCCTGTATGAGCTTTGATTTCACAGAAGTGTGATTGACTTGGAGTTACATTGTGTTGTTTCAGTGTTCCCTTTATTTTGTTGAGCACGCATACAGTGTCGGATTGAGTTGGACCCAATGTAACATCTGTGCGGAATGACAATCTGAACACAATGATATGTAACTCATATAGCTGTATGGCAAAATGGCTCATTGACGCCCCCTAAATTTTTTTGAATGGGATAAAAAAATTTTTGGAATAGCTAAAAGAAATTTGGTTGACACATCTATCAAGTCAAACTGAACAAAGAAACAACTGAGGACACACCCCTATTTTTAATAGTGTTCCCATGGCAACAAAAAAAATGCGCAGTTGAAATGAATGGGTCATGCCCTGTCATCAATCAAAATACATTATGCTAATGGGAGCCCACCCCAAACTTCTTTCCAGGTAGAAAAATGAAACTTAGTAGAGATATAGCCCATGCTGGCACAAGTGAAAAATTACATTATGGCCCCTCCCTTAACCCATCAGGAAGTCAGCAATATTGGGCGGAAATGTGGACATATAAAATCACACCCCTCATACTTTCAACATCTCCTCCTTGGGTTTTCATCCAACTTGCACCAAACCTGGTGAAAATCACCTATAGATATATTAATTTCATTATTCCTGCCAGTCCTGTAGCCTATACAATTTCAAAGATAATACAAAGAAAATGAATTTGACTCCACTGTTGTACTCTCACTTTTCATGAAGAGGCACAAAGACTCTGTCAGAAAATGACTTCAAAAATGACTGTTGAATACTTAGCAGATAATTACACGGAAAATGCCACAAACAAACCAGTTAAGCGTTTACATTGTCACGCTATTCAAGTACATGCGAATGGCCCATGTACTCAGTTTGACGCACTGGGAACACAAGGCTCAAGCTCAGGGTAGGTTTGTGCGATTAAGGTAATTTTGAGCTTGTTGGACACATCAGAACCCGCAGAATCAAATGGCTACCAGCAAAGTCTTACTGACAGCATCAGAAGCCCGTCACAGAAAGGAAAATACATTGCAAGCCAGCTGAATGCTAAGGAGCTGAGCTCTTTGAAGCAATGGCCCAGAAGAAAAAAGGAAAAAAAAAATCATGCTTGTAGAAAAGAAGATCTAGTTTAGCTATAACACGGACACATTGGGCTAAGTACATCAAGTGCAGATTTACCCTCGAACAGTTTTTTATAACCAAAGTTCAATGGAAAGAATTTTTTTTGCTCATCTTTGTAGACTGGAAAGTAATGACTGCAGTTCTTTGAGTGTGGTGTCGGTCAAAAATGACAAGGCTTATATCGTTGGATTCAGTGGACGTTCTGTCAGCATTACGTATAGGAACCACAAGCGAGCACCAGAGAGTACAAAAAAAAGGGAGGCTTTATTTCTGAAGGGGGGAGATCCCCCAACAGAGCAGGCAACGGTACAATGTCCACAATCCAAAAATCAGGATCCTAAGGGCGAAGAAACCGTACACTGGGCACCAATCACAATACTCATGGTCGGGCAAAAATAGGTTCAGTACACAGGCACAGGTATGTCAGAGAAGAAAAAGGCAAAATCCAGTGGGCGTAAACAGAGTCGAAAACCAGGGCAGCAATCGCAAAACTCGTAGTCGGGCAAAAAGGATTCGTAAACAGATGCAGACAATGGTACCAAAGAGCAGAGCCAAAAATCGTAAGTCGGACGGTCTAGTCAGAAGAGTAACACTATGAGTACAAGGCGAAGCCAATAGCAGCAGAGGTAAACAAGAGAAAGAAGTTCTGTGAAAAGACTCCTAATATACACTCACGAGAAGTCACACGCTCAACACAAAACAGGTGGAGGAAGTCAGACTGATTACTTACTTAGTCCTTGTCATTTACTTGCTTAGTCCTTGTGTTCTGTTGAGGTAAAAATGGTCAACATGAGCTTTTTGCCGAGTTTCTTCCCGTAAAGTGGATAAGCCGCACAATGACGTTGCGAATAGGAAACACACTGTATTTTTTATGCGTAACAACCGCCCCCGGTTCCGGGGCCGTTCAGGTTTGAGAGATTAACCCTTTAAAACTGGATTTTGTTTTCTGCAATAATGATTTTTGGGATATTTGAGGGTCCAGGTAATTGAGATTTGTGTGTTTGAAGGCTTTTTGACAACTTCTTCATCAAATATGATAAAATTACTGTTACTCAGATGATTTTCAGGGGCACCAGATCATTAGCGAGGTTATGGGGGGTCCCAAAAATGGTCCCAGGACGAACGCACCCTTCAGAACCCTCATTTTAGGCAATGTTTCCACTAGAGATATGCTTTTAATGTGACCAACTTACACACCTAATCCAAATTCAGGGCCAATAAAAAGTTTTCCTATCCGAATCCTTCTGTGTGAACTGATTTTTTTGAAAAATGGACCCTTGGCCTACATAGGTCAACTCTGATGAGCTCAGTATTGATGGTGTTGGTGGTTGAAATCACACTCCAATAATAAATAATGATACACAGAATAACTTATTAATTGTATCAGGGTAGAAAATGATCATGATTCAGCTTGTTAACTTTTCAAGGCGATATTGCCGTGCGGAAACTAGGTAAACCGCTGATAAGCTCTGTTTAGTTCTGGTGATTGGAATTGCAACAAATAATATTCTTAATGACTTATTGATCATATCCTGGAGAGAAGCTTTAAAATAATAAACCCTTTCAAGGCTGTAATGTGTAGGGGCCTACCATCTCAACTGATGTCCTGGAAATGAGGAGAATTTCATGGAAAAGCTTTTTCACAAAAGTTAGCCTCTCAACAAGCAGTGTTTCTGCTGCTTCCAGCAGTTCAGTACTTTCAGATTCCTATCAGCCTGGACAGTAAATTGCCTGTGTGTATGACAATGATTGGTATGTAGCCAATATAGTTGAAAGCACTGATGAAAACAGGGATGTGTTCGTCAGATTCATGAAGCAGATGAATTCTGTTTTGTCATGACCACCCGAAAGCCAACAGGACTGCTGTTGGATCCCCTTCCAACATCTGTTGCATCACTGCCCCCGAGATTCATGGTAAAAAAAAAACCTCTTGTAGATGAAAAAAGAGTTAACATCCTTCTTCCAGAGTTCAATGTACAAAAGTAATCATGAATCATGAAATTCCTTTTGGACTAATTTTTGATGTGACCTGACTGTGTTTCATGATGGCAAATAATGAATAATCATCACCCTCTCCGGTGACTATGACCCGATTCTACCTGAGGAGATGTTACATGGAGGTGAAAGATGATCTGCAGTCATGAGCTTTTACATTTTTTGTGATCAGAAATATTTTCAATTTGTCAAGCTATGTTATAAATTTGCTTGCACTCAGATGGCCCAACACATTACAGCCTTGAAAGGGTTAATGACCGAAATGAAATGAAAATGAAGCTCATTTTAAGGATAAGTCTCTTATGTGGTACTGTATCAAATACTGTCTGAAAATTTAAGTATATAATGTCATAAGCCCTGTTCAGATCATAAGTCTTGGTGGCCTCTTCAAAAATTCCAGGAGGTTTGTCAGGCATAACCTTCCCTTACAAAAAACATGTTGGCCATCGCTCAAGATATAATTACGTTCAAGAAATAATTCCTGCTCGTCTTTTATGATAGATTCCAGTATTTTGTATGCAATGCAAGTTAAACTGACTGGCCTTTAATTTCCTGGCTCAGTACGGTCCCCTTTCTTATATACTGGCGTTATATTGCCCTGCTTCCAATCATTTGGTATTTATCCATTTTCTAAAGAGCGGTTTAAAGATGATCTCACTAACTTCCCTGAGCACTCTAGGATATAAGCCATCAGGACCTGCCGCCTTATCTGCCTTTAGTTTATGCAACTTGTCTAATACTTCATCAACCGTTTACCCCAATTTCTGCTAAATGATCTTCAGCATTGGACATACCCTCTGGCCGAATAAAAACCCGCTCCAAGGTAAAATTCTCAACAAGTAACTGTTTAAGGTATCTGCAATATCCTTATTATTGTATAGCAGCAATCCATATTTATTCTATTTGCACTTAACCTCCTCTTTCACTTTCCTTTTTCTGCTACAGTACTGAAAGAAGCACTTAGGATTTGTTTTTGCCCCTTCTGCAATTTGCCTTTCATACTGTCTTCTAGCATTCCTCAGCACTTTTTTGACCACAACTTGCAATTTATAGTATTCAGCCTAAGTATTCCCATTGTTATCCTTTATGTACATCTTATAAAGATTCCTCTTTTCCCTCAAACTCCTATAAATAGCTGTGGTCATCCACAGAAGATTCTGCTTTTTCAGCATACTTTTGGACAACTTTGGAATGAATCTGCATTGTGAATCAAGTAAAACCCCCTTAAATCTTTCCCACATCTCATACACAAACTCACAGTCCAGGACTGTCTCCCATTTTATTTTGCTTAGATATTTTTATTTTTATTTCGGGCATCCTGTCAAAGTTTGCTTGCCGAAAATGGAATATTTTGTTTTTTGATACACCTTTTTAACTTCCCATGAAACATCAAATTAACAGTAGAGTGATCACTAGTCCCAAGAGGCTCCAGTACCTCAACATTGCTAATTCTATCTGGGTCATTACAATGCACTAAATCTAAAATTGCCTTCTCTCGTGTAGGTTTATTAACATGCTGCACCAAAAAATTGTCATGTATAACATTTAGAAATTCTTCCTCCCCTTTATCCTGTCCTTTCACCATTTCCCAATCAATACCAGGAGAAGTGTAGTCTCCCATAATAATAGTCCCTCCTCCTCTACAAGCTTGCCTAATCCTCTTAAAGAGCATTTCATTGACAATATTTTCCAAAGCTGGCGGTCGATAGCATACTTCTATGTTTAAACTTGTCTCCTGTTTGCCAATAAGCCTGACCCAGATATCTTCACAGGCCAAGGAATGTTCAATTTCAGGAAGTTCTTGCTCATTTATGTTTTCGTTCACATAGAGTGCTACGTCCCCTCCTCGCCTATTACATCTATCCTTCCAAAAGAGCTTATTACCTTCTATATTATATTCATCTTCATCCTCTTCACTAAGCCATGTCTCTGTAATCCCAACTATGTCATAGCCCTCACTAATCACAACGCCCTCAAGTTCTGGAAATTTATTTTTTATGTCTCTTGCATTTAAAGGGGATCTATTGTGCAATATTTACAGGGTCATATTTTGATCTTGGACTGCCCTTGAGTACTCCTGATCATCCTAAGTCCAAAATAGGGTCCTGATTTAGCTCATTCGGCACTCCTAAAAAAAAATCCATTAGTAGTCCATTGTAGTCTCTGCCTGAAATGTCTCATCAGGGTGGCCCACTTTCTTCTGACTGGCCAGCTCTGTGGAGGGCGGAGTTGGGTGGGACGAGGCTGCAGAACGCAGTTTTCCAGGTCAGTCTCCCCAGAGTGAAACGTGAGATGCGGCTGCCATCTGATAAAGAATCAGCGGGGAAATTCCGAAATCAAAGGCTATACTTGAATATAGATCTATTGAAATGAACTTGTTCTAATAAACAGCGGCGAAAGGGGAGGACGCAGTGCGAAAGTCTGGCAGCTCAAGTTTGAACTTGTTATCGGCTGCAGTTTGCTACGGCAACAGTGGTGAGTACAGCGGTTTTTCTACTCTATAGCTAGGATGCATGGAAAGCTAGAATTCACTCCATAAAGACACATTTGTAGAACGGGTCAGGTCGTAGACCGGAGACCAAAGAAATCCGGTTGGTCTGAGTTTAGAGGGAAACATGGACAGTGAGGAGCAGCTAAAAGTGGACCAACAGCTTATGGACGGCTGGGTTGTGAATTAGGACCTGCTGGTTCGTGTGCATAGCTGTGGTGTGTTGTTAGCATGGAGAAACAAACAGCTTCTGCACTGGTATATGACGGAGGGGCGAAAGTGAAATTGCCTGTGGTAATGGTTTACTCATTGTGTCAGAATGATCAGCGTTTCCTCGCAGAGAATGGGCGCGTTATGGATAGTGCGCAAGAGCTGAGCTCCGGTTATGTAATGAAAATAATACAGGTTTTACAGTCCGCAAGTTCCGTTTCCGTGATCTGTTGCTTATGTGGAGCTAGCGAATGGATAACTTTTACAGGAAAGAATTCAATATTCAATTGCAGATTTAATATTCAAACGACGGCGATGCAGAAAAAGTGTTTGTTATACCAGACACATTATAGCCTGTGCCCTTCGCTATTGCTAAATTAAGCGTTTAAATTAATTTTACTTTACCTTACTTTGCTTTGCTCCCAGGAGACTGAAACCCCCCCAGAAAAAACCCAAAAAACCCCCGTCGCCTGTTTGACCAGATTAGCAACTTAATTCAGCTGTTTGCTCACCGAGTTGTTACAGGGGGAAAAAGGGGAAAAATACGGGGGGAAGATTCTCCCTGTCTCTACTGCGACAAAGGTTATACCTCGGGAGCAAATCGTCTGATCTCTATTAATGTTTGAGTCTTAACACACAAATTATTTTCAGAAAAAGCCGTTTAGACAAGCTTAAATTCTCCGCTTCAATCCCACAGACTTCCTCTCTTCCTCTCCCAACTCAAACTAAATGTTCACCAACGAACAGCGCTACAGCACAGCCAGAGTTAACTTAGAAATGCAGATTTGACACTTTAATAGAAAAAAAAATCGCATTTACTTGCTAGCAAGCTAATTAGCCATCCCATTGACTTTAACAGACCGCTGACGAAAACAAACTCTAGCAATCAACAACGGTCTCCAGCGAGCTACCTTGGTACCCTAACCATCGTGGGGACTGCATTGACAAAGCGGTGAATAAAGCGAACAAGATGGCTAACTAGCTAGCTACTTGTAATTGACATTCAAGGACAATATTTCTCACCTGCATAATATTTCAAACAATGGACAAGTTGCTTCGTCTGTTAATATAGAATTCCAAAAGACAAGGAGGGTAGAAAGGCTTGGTTGTTAAAAATCAAGTGGAAAAAATCCTTTGTCTATCCCCCCGATCCGCTCTGTGCAGTGATTATTCTTTGAGACCAGTGTAATAAAGGAAGAGGGGCAAAGATGGCGCTTAGTAAAGGAGTAGCCAGCACTTCCTTTTAATGTTGGCATTAGCCATATGATTCAGTATGAACAATGCGGTCAACGGCATATATGCTAAATCAGGGTACAACGAAGTGAGGAAACCAGACAGTCATTTGATCACGTATAAGGACATTCATCAACGTTGCTTATAACGGCGAAAACTGCCAAGCAATTATCCCATTGACTTTAACAGACCGCTGACTAAAACAAACTCTAGCAATCAACAACGGTCTCCAGCGAGCTACCTTGGTACCCTTACCATCGTGGGGACTGCATTGACGAAGCGGTGAATAAAGCGAACAAGATGGCTAACTAGCTAGCTACTTGTAATTGACATTCAAGGACAATATTTCTCACCTGCATAATATTTCAAACAATGGACAAGTTGCTTTCGTCTGTTTATATAGAATTCCAAAAGACAAGGAGGGGAGAAAGGCTTGGTTGTTAAAAATCAAGTGGAAAAAATCCTTTGTCTATCCCCCCGATCCGCTCTGTGCAGTGATTATTCTTTGAGACCAGTGTAATAAAGGAAGAGGGGCAAAGATGGCGCTTAGTAAAGGAGTAGCCAGCACTTCCTTTTAATGTTGGCATTAGCCATATGATTCAGTATGAACAATGCGGTCAACGGCATATATGCTAAATCAGGGTACAACGAAGTGAGGAAAACAGACAGTCATTTGATCACGTATAAGGACATTCATCAACGTTGCTTATAACGGCGAAAACTGCCAAGCAATTATCTTATCAGACGGTCATTAAAAGCCTTGGTCACCTTAACTGAACTTTTCTGCTCGCGCTTTAACGTTGACACAAAGTAACATTTCAATCTTTCCCTCTGTAAATGTGCCGCTTTCCATCCTCAAAAAAGCACATATTTAGGGAGAGAAAATGTTGCTCTGCACTGCGATACCAAAATCACCCCAACTTGCGCGCAAGTGTTTTTTAAAATATAATTTTACTGTTGGCGAAAGTGAATGGGAGTGTACGTGCTAATTTAACCTCCCGGTGTATATAGCTCCTGGGGCAGATGCTTCACTTGAGTGTACCTTATCAGCAATGTAGTGTTCTGTATGTATATCTATGGGCCACCCACATTCATGGATTAACTGCTCAAGAAATTCCTAAATACTGTCCCAAAAGGCACATCTACATATGACACCTGACCTACATATCAAATTTTGTGAAGAAATACTGAACGGTTTTCAAGTTATGCTCCGGACAAAAGAATGTTTACAGACGGACGGACGGACGGAGCGATAGCTATATCCAATAATGCGGGGGGAGATAAAAAGAAGAACGGAGCCGAAAAGACTTGTGGCCTACGGGCCCATGTAAAAATAAAAATCAGCGATGCGAGAGGCCAATGATAAGCCCGTAATGTATCTAAAGGCAGAATATAAGCAGAAAAATACAAATACTCATCAATAGCTAAAATACTGAAATAGTAGCACTGTTATGGTATTGAAATACTATTTGGGCCAATGCCTGACTTACCAAGACTGAAGGCACATCTTATTCACACGGGTGATCTGAAAAATAAAATGAAACGGGTTACATTGACATTACAGCCAATTTCCCACAAAAGCTGTCAAACGCAATGCACCCGTAAAGTCAGTTCACTTGGCTTCGTCTAACTCCATCAACGGCAATGAAAATGGGCGAGCGTTTGACGTTATCTAAAAAGCAAACGATAATGTGATTGCATAATGACTGCCTTGAAAACTAGCTTTTTTGTTTTAATTTGTCGACTTTAATACCCAGCAAGTTTAGTAAGCAAACGAATCGGTCACAATTGACCAAGGGAACCTTGGTCACCCCGTGGTTAGACAGAATGCGAGGACGAAGGTGCAGCCCACGAATTTTAGCTTGGAGTGGCTAACTCCAAAATAATGCTTAACCAAGCGTGAACTTATTAGCTACATGTCTGCACCGCATAACGTTCGTTCGGGCTAAAGCCTGCCGCATATACCCCTGTGGCATTATTGAATGATTCCAAAATGTTGTGTAAATAGTATTGACCTACTTCATTAATATACTTTTGATTTACCTGCCCTGACTCCTGATACATTAACTGAAAAGCAGGGCTATAAAGTTACATGCTTAGAAATGAGCTATTAAGACGAATCAGTTGCTACAGGTAGCCTACACGATAGTATCTGATCTTTATACAATATTTTGGGGTTCCGATAACATCCTGTTTCACAGAGGGTATCGTGGACGCATACGTGAATATGTAATTTAAGTGATAAATATTGTTCATGACTACTATTAACAAACTCCTCATTCCCCCTTCACCTCGCTCCTGGTGTCTACCTGATCTCGCATCAGTAGACACTGTCTCTCAGACACCAGCGAGATGGAGCGTAAGATCACCCAGCGAGAGGCTGAGCTGTCCCACCAGCGACGGCAGATTCAGGAGCTGACTGCAGCACTGACCACTCTGCAAGCCAGCCTCCCCTGGGCGGGTTCCAGCCAGGCTCCCATCATGCCTGCTACCCAGCCTCTTGCCACCGCTGCACCTGTGCCCCAGCCCGGAGCAGAAGCACCCCAGCTGCAGCCGGTCACGTACCCAGGCCCTGAGCCCTGCCTTCCACCACCTGAGCGGTACGGGGGAGAACCAGGGTTCTGCAGGGCCTTCCTCACCTCCTGCGAGATGTGCTTCGCTCTGCAGCCTTCCACCTTCGCCTCGGAGCCGGCCCAAGTCGCCTTTGTCCTTTCCCAGCTGACGGAGCGGGCTCGCTTGTGGGGAACTGCCGCATGGCAGGCTCGGCAGCCCTGCAACACCACCTACCAGGCCTTGGCGGAGGAATTGCTGCGCGTCTTTGACCGCTCCAAGCAGGGGAGAGCTGCAGGGCGAGAGCTGCTGAGGATAAGGCAGGGGAGGAGATCGGTGGCGGACTACGCCATCGACTTTCAGATGGTGGCAGCCACGTCTGGCTGGAGCAAGGAGGCCTTGTGTGATGTTTTCCTCCAGGGGCTGTCCGAACCAGTCAAAGACCGACTGCTGTTTTGTGAGATCCCTGAGTCTCCAAAGGCCCTTGTCGACCTAGCCCTTCGAATTGACAGCCGCCTGGAGGAGAGGGCGCTCACCCTTAGCCCTAGCTGACGTTCTGCTCCCTCTGGCCAGATCCAACTCCCGAGTCCCGGTCGTGCGTCACCTCAGGACCAGCCGAGGGGGAACGCCACCACACCCTCTCCTGGGGAGGCATCTCTCATGGAGATCGGGACTCACCCAGGTAGAACGCCAACGGAGAAGGTCAAGGGCGTGTTTCTACTGCGGCCAGCAGGGTCATGCGGTGCAAGGCTATCCATCAAGACAACGCCCACTAGCATCTGGAGGAGTACTGGTGGGCGCTTCAGCCAAGGAAACCTCCTCCTACCGCCAGACCTGCATCCCGGTGACCCTGACCTGGGAGGGCCGCTCCTGCAAGACCACCATTGACTCAGGAGCTGAGGAGAGCTTCATCGACGCCAGAGCTGCCACCGAGTGGGGGGTTCCCCTCTGCCAACTTCCCAGCCCATTGTCCATCTCAGGGCTGGGTGGGCAACCCCTTGCTAAGGTGTGCTACCGGACCACTCCCAGCTGCTGGCGTCCGGCAACCACCACGAACAGGTCCGGCTGTTCGTGACCGAGACACCCCACACTCCCATCGTCCTGGGTCACTCCTGGTTGGCGTAACATGGGCCGGTGATCGACTGGGCCCGCCATGAGGTGCGGGAGTGGAGTGCCTCCTATTCGGCCAGCTGCCTCCTCGACTCCCGACCGTCCTGTTCTGCGGGTGGACCAGCTTCCGAGGGGAGGCCAGACATCTCCAGAGTGCCCCCAGAGTACCACGACCTGGCGGCTGTCTTTAGCAAGTCCCGTGCGGTGTCTCTGCCCCCGCACCACCCGTATGACTGTATCCAGCCTGGTACAGCACCCCCTAGGGGGCGTGTCTTCGCCTTGTCTGAGCCAGAGAGGGGGGGCCATGGACAAGTACATCCGGGAGTCCCTTGCGGCTGGCATCATCCGTCCATCCACCTCTCCCGCGAGGGCAGGCTTCTTCTTTGTGAAGAAGAAGGATGGTTCCCTGCGCCCCTGCATCGACTACCGAGGCCTTAATAAGATCAGTCAGGAACCGCTACCCGCTCCCACTGATGTCCTCGGCATTCGATGTCATTCAAGGGGTGGCCATCTTCACCAAGCTGGACTTGCGGAATGCTTACCACCTCCTGCGCATCAGGGAAGGCGACGAATGGAAGACCGCTTTTAACACCCCTAGCGGCTACTGGGAGTACCTGGTGGTTCCATTCGGCCTAACCAACGCACCCGCAGTGTTCCAGAACTTGGTGAACGATGTGCTTGGAGACTTGATTGGGAGGTTCGTCTATGTCTACCTAGACGATATCCTGATCTTCTCCCGGGACAGGACGGAGCACACAAACCATGTTTGCCAGGTGCTCCGCCACCTCCTCAAACCGCCTCTTTGTCAAGGCCGAAAAATGCAAGTTCAGCACCACCACTACCTCCTTCCTGGGGCACGTCATCTCCCCAAACCACCTGGGCATGGACGAGGAGAAGGTTAAGGCTGTGGTGGACTGGCCCGCACCCAAGCACCGCAAGGCCCTACAAAGCTTCCTGGGCTTCGCCAATTTCTATAGGCGATTTGTCAGGAACCACAGCATCATGGCAGCTCCCCTAACGGCCCTTACCTCCATCAAGGTGCCATTCCGTTGGACTCCGCAAGCCGAGGTGACCTTCTGTGAGCTGAAGAGGCGCTTCACCACCGTGCCCATCCTCACCACCCCCGACCCCGCCAAGCAGTTCATTGTTGAGGTGGATGCCACCAATGTCGGGGTTGGTGCGGTTCTCTCCCAGAGATCCAGCAATGATCAGAAGGTACACTTGTGTGCGTTCTTCTCCCACCGGCTGACGCCTGCGGAGTCCAACTACGACAGCGGGAACCGGGAGCTGCTGGTGGTGAAACTGGCCCTGGAAGAGTGGAGGCACTGGCTTGAGGGGGCAAGGATTCCGTTCCTGGTCTGGACGGACCATAAAAACCTAGAGTACCTCCGTTCTGCCAAGATGTTGACGCCCAGACAAGCCAGATGGGCCCTCTTTTTCGACCGGTTCAAGTTCTCCCTTGTCCAAGAACACCAAGGCTGACGCGCTCTCCAGGCGTTTCGACGCTTTCTCGGCCAAGGGAGAGCCCAGCTCCATTCTACCCAAGGCCTGCTTCGTGAACGTGTGGCTCCGGACCGAAGAGCTGGTCCGCAACGCCCAGAACGGCGCAGCCACGCCCAGTGCCTGCCCTGCCAACTGCCTGTACGTCCCTGCTGCCGCCCGGTCTGACGTTCTCCAGTGGGGCCACTCCTCCAACCTGTCGTGCCATCCTGGGGTTGGCCAGACCCTGCGCTTCATCCAGTGATGTTTCTGGTGGCCCAAGATGGCAGCAGAGGTCCGGGGGTTTGTCACAGCCTGCTCAATCAGTTTCCGCGCCAAATCCTCCCATGCACCTCCCTCCGGTCTGCTCCAACCACTGCCCATTCCTCACCGTCCCTGGTCCCACATTGCTCTGGATTTTGTCACTGGCCTGCCCGTCTCCCATGGAAACACCACTGTCCTGACCATTGTCAACCGGTTCTCCAAGTCTGTCCACTTCGTGCCCCTTCCCAAGCCCCTCTGCAAAGTCCACAGCTGACTTACTAATCCAGCATGTTGTCCGTCTCCACGGCATACCTGTGGATGTAGTGTCAGATCATGGTCCCCAATTCACCTCCAACTTCTGGAAAGCATTCTGCACATCCCTTGGCACATCCTTCAGCCTCAGTTCCGGTTATCATCCACAGACCAATGGACAGACTGAGCGGGCTAATCAAACCCTGGAGACGGTCCTCCGCTGTGTGCTCAACCAACCCTACATCCTGGTCATCCATGCTACCCTGGGTCGAGTACGCGGTAAACTCCCACACCGCCTCTGCCTCCGACCTCTCCCCCTTCGAGTGCTGCATGGGCTACCAGCCTCCACTGTTCCCCAGCCAAGAGGAGGAAGTCGGGGTACCTTCAGCCGGGGCATTTATCCGACGATGTCGCCGTATGTGGCTGTCTGCTCACCGCGCCTTGGTTCGGGCGGGCAAGACGATGAAGGCCGCGGCAGATAAGCCCTGCCCCTCACTATCGGGTTGGCCAGAAGGTCTGGTTGGCGGTGCAGGATATCCCACTCCGTGTGAAGAATCGCAAGCTGGCACCTTGCCTCCTTTGTCCTTAATTCCTTGCGTCCTTAATCTTGTTTATGTTTAGTCTGTCTTGTTGTACTGTTTCTTGGTTAGGTGTTTTGTGTCTTAGGTTTTTTATTTCTGTCATTAGTATTTAGTTGGTTTAGTCTTGTGGGAATTGTATTTAGTTTTGTGCGGCTTCATGTATTTTAGTTCTTCGGCTTTTTTGTCAGCGTCAGGTGCCGCTTTTGTGGGGGGGGTACTGTTGTGTTCTGGCATGTGGCCAGGACAGTATTGCTTATGGTTTTAACAGTCTCATGTTCCAGATTCCATAGTTCATAGCCATAGCCATGTCACAGTTTTAACAGTTTCTTGTATCCAGTCATAGCATTTCATAGTTCACATTTATTGTTCATGTTTTTACTTTTCCGTGTTTTGTCTTTTGCCAGGTCTGCCCAGCCACTCCACCGCTTGTCTGCGTTCTGCCCCGTGCCTTCGTTGTTGCACATTTCAGAGCTCTGGTTGGCTTTGGTATTTCCCCCTTCCTTCTCTGCTGTGCTGGATTCGGGGCTGTCTAGGCTTAATTGACAATTAACTGTTTTTAAGTTACTAACATTTACTAACACTCACTGGGTGGTGTAATTCTTAGATAGGCACATTACTAATACTACTAATTTAGACAGGGAGTTTATTGTCATGATTCCTGCTTTGCTTTTTCAAGTCTTGCTGTGCTTTTCTGTTCTAAAACATTCATGCTGCTTTCTAACTGCATACTTAATTGGTACTTAAGCTGAGCACGCTCATTCTCTTAATGAGCAAGTCTTGTCATCCAATCTTAGTCCATGTCCAATGATCTTGCCATGCCTCTTGTTTCCCCTTCTCCAGGTGCTGCCCCTCATGTCTTGATTTCTTACCCTTTATCTGGATGCGGTGGAAGTTGGCTGGCAGACTCAAGTGTCTCAAGCTCATGTTCATGTTTGCAAGTTTCATGTTCAAGTCTCGTTACAAGTTCTTGCTCAAGTTTTGTTGCCTAGTTTCTTTGCTCAAGTCTCATGTTCAAATTCATAGTTCTTGTCATTTTGTACATAGCCTTTGCATTCTTAGCATCTTTGTTCTTTTCTGTTTATGAATTATCTGCCTGGAGTTTCCAGTGGCTTTTTTTTCGTCGTTTTTGATCCTTTGTTATTAGCTCTGTGAAGCTCTCTTTAGTTTGTGTTTTGCAACCCTTTGGGCCAAGATTTTTGTTTATTTTCAATAAACTCCTCATTCCCCGTTCACCTCGCTCCTGGTATCTCCCTGATCTCGCATCAGTAATTTTTTACAAGAAACTCAAGGTCTCTGTCACCATCCATTCTCTGACTTAATGGCTATACTTTCTCTGTGTGCTTGCTACTGCCTAGCAGGACAGTTGAATCAGTGTGTGTATTTTCCGTAACAGTTTGTGATTGGTTGGAAGCCAAATTTGATCTACCATGTGAGAATGTAGTCAGAGGTGCGGCGATCTCCATAGAGACGGGCACACCCAGAGAGGAGCTGCAGTTTCAGACTCACGCGCGCACAAACACAGACACACTCACACACAACTGCCTGTGTTTCTCACTGGTAAAAATACAGCATCAGCAATTAAACAAGCCGATATATAGAGAAATTTCACCTTCAATGATACCTGTGTGTGCGAGAGAGGGAGTGCGAGACAAAGACTAACTACCTACACTCTGCCAGACAGCCACTCAGTGTGTGCGTGTGTGAGTGAGAGAAAGACAGACTAATGCGCGCGCGCACACACACACACACACACACGCAACTGTCTGTGTTTCACACTGGTAAAAATACAGCATCAGTGATTAAACAAGCTGGTTTAAGAAACAATCTAAGACGATACCTGTGTTTGTGTGTGCGAGAGAGCGACAGAGACTAACTACCTACACTCAGACTGCCACTCTAGTGTGTGTTTATGTGCATGCGTTTTTATGTGTGTGTGAGAGACAGAGGGAGAGAGAGACACAGACTAACTACCAACACTTTGCCAGACCGCCACTCTAGTGAGTGTGTGTGTGCGCGCAAAAGAAAGACAGAGAGACGGAGAGAGGGAGAGTGAGAAAGAGACAGACTAACTACCTGCAATCTGCCAGACTGCCACTCTAGTGTGTGTGTGTGTGTGTGTGTGTGTGTGTGTGTGACAGTAAGACAGAAAAAAAGAGAGACAGACTGACAGACAACAAACACTTTGCCATACTGCCTCTCTCGCGTGTGTGTGATTATGTGTGTGTGTGAGAGAGAGAAAGACAGAGAGAGATTGAGATTTAAAAACGCACTTCGTTTATATTGTGCTGTCATGACAACACGTCTACCGCAGCAAAAAAGATTAAGACAATTACAGAAAACAAAGGTATATAATAAACAATGAATCATTAGTAACCCTTCCTGCACAGAGCATAACACTTCCCCAACCCCCCATTAGCATGTAAAACTATCCAAATTATTGGTGAGCTTATAGCATTCAAATTCCACTCTTAAACGAGCAGACATCAGCCCTTTGAACATAAACAAAGGGTCAACTGACCCAACACCTTTAATATGATTCTTCCTACTTTTCCAGATTGATGCTTTGCTGTTCCCACAATCATGTTAACAAGAACATGAAGCACTTTATTCCTCGCCAAGTACTTTGGACCAGAAATAAGCTTCTCAAAGGAAAAAGTCAAGCCTAATCCCTGAAACCAATTCTTAAGAAAGTTAAAAAGCCCGTCTAGTCGAGCACATTCGATAAACAGATGTTCCTAACTCTCCCTCTGACCACAAAAAGGACAACCCTCCCCTGAACTAGGATCAATATGCGCCAGATTCTAGTTTGTAGCCACAGCCCCAAGCAATATCCTCCATTGGAGGTCACCTGTTCTTTTATCAACAGGTGGCTTGTATAGGGACCGCCAGCAGCCTTTCGGGGAAAATCTTGGACCAAAAAACCCGGCCCACCTCGTCTCTCTCATTGTCTCCAAAGCCTGCATGTGTGTTACCGTTGTACAAGTGTAGTAGATGGCCTTCTTGGGAACTGCCTGAAAAGTCCCCAATACTGGAGACTGGAAAGACAAAAACAGACCTCTCTCCTCCTCCCACTCCCCAACGGCAGGAGAGACCATCAGTGACGGTAAACGCTATTCATGTTCTTCACGCCTTTGTTCCGTGGTAGTCCGGTCGAGTACAAATTGGCAAGCACATTCTCGAGGTTCGTCCTGACGAAACACAGTTCTAGTTCTTCTTCCATTTCCACAATCGGTTGTCTCGTATCAACTGCCCATGCGTTTGTGATAGAGACGCGGTTCAAACACCAAAACGTGCGGCCCGACCGTGTCCCCCGGCCTTGTATACACGGTAACCCCTTTTCATTCTTCCGCTATCCCCGTTTTTCACCCCTTCTTTTTTTACATGCAAGTCAATGGACGGAATGTTTGTATCACTTCCCTCTCACCCTACAATTTACAGTTGAGAGAGGCGATTTCATTACTCAAAAAAACATTTTGAAATCGCTCCCTGACCACATACTTTACTCTACAAGAAAAAAAATTCATGTGGATGATCCCTAGAGTCTCCTCTCGCTCACCTTACCTTTGTTTTTACCATATGACCTACGGTCTGTGAGGAAATTGCAGTAGTTCGGACAGTGTCACTGAGCCACTCCCCTATAGGCAGCCATTGTAACAGGAGCAGACTGTGCAGACACCTTATTTAAATCGCCCCCCTGACCACAAACTTGACCCCACAAAAAAAATAAAATCATGGGGACGATCATCAGGGTCTCCTCTCACTCACGGTACTTTCGTTTTTACGATAGAACCTACAGTCTGCCAGAAAATGGCAGTAGTTCAGACAGTGTGATTAAAAAATTCATTGAATTCCTCTCTGTCTGACTGCATTTCAGAATGCAAGCACACAGGTGCTGCGGTCTCCATAGAGACAGGCACACCCAGAGAGGAGGTGCTATGTCAGACTCACACGCGTGCACCACCACACACACAGACAGACCCGTCAGTGTTTTTCACTGGTAAAAATAGTGTCAGCGATTGAATAAGCCGGTTTAACAAACAATGTCAGATGATACCTGTGTTTGTGTGTGCGAGAGAGAGAGAGAGAGACACTAGCTACCAACACTCTGCCACACTGCCACTCTAGTGTGTGTGTGTGTGTATATGTGTGTTTGTGAGACAGAGGGAGAGAGAGACAGACTGACAGACTAACTACCAACTCTTTGATAGACTGCCACTCTAGTGAGTGTGTGTGTGTGTGTATTTGTGCGTGGGCGCGAGAGAGAGAGAGAGAGAGAGAGACAGACTAACTACCTGCAATCTGCCAGACTGCCACTCTAGTGTGTGTGTGTGACAGAGAGAGACAGAAAAAAAAAGAGACAGACGACCAACACTTTGCCATACTGCCTCTTTAGTGTGTGTGTGTGTGTGTGTCTCAGAGAGAGAGGAGGAGAGAGGGAGAGAGAGAGAGACATTGCTTTTAACTTTGGCGTCAACATTTTGGCAAGCACATTCTCGAGGTACGTCCTGACTAAACTCAGTTCTAGTTCTTCTTCCATTTCCACAATCGGTTGTCTCGTATCAACTGCCCGTGCGTTTGTGATAGAGACGCGGTTCAAACACCAAAACGTGCGGCCCGACCGTGTCCCCCGGCCTTGTATACACGGTTGCATAACCCCTTTTCATTCTTCCGCAATCCCCGTTTTTCACCCCTTCTTTTTTTACATGTAAGTCAATGGACGGAATGTTTGTATCACTTCCCTCTCACTCTACAATTTACAGTTGAGAGAGGCGATTTCATTACTCAAAAAAACATTTTGAAATCGCTCCCTTGGCCACAATTTCCAGCGTACACACACCAATTATACATCAAAACGTAGGAAAATTTGTGCAGGCCCGAAAAATGTCACTGTGGAAGAAAACTGACAAAGGGTTGAGACTCTAGGCGCCCTCAAGCGACAGGAGCGCAGCCCAACTGCCCCATAGACAGCCATTATAACAGAATAGAGCAGTAAGAAGATCCGGGATCCGGCTCAATTAACCGGCCCTCTAATATCACTCACGAACCACGGATCTAGACGTCTATTTAACCGGCTCAGTTGAGTCCAACAGTTGGCAGAGAAATGACGCATATGCGACTTGAGCACAACTAGTGGATACAAGCAGTAGCGCAAGCATAGGCACTTAGCCACTCACTTGTTCAATTGGCACTCGGCAGAAAAACGAAACTTAACTTCTCTGAGTCTCTGACTCAACTGCAAGGATCCAACCGACTTAACCGAGATCCGTCACAAGGATCCAACCGACTTAACTTAACCGAGATCCGTCACTCGTGGTGGATCCTGAGTTTTGTTTCATTCGCGGCTCGCTGCTTTCGGTTAGCTCATGGCTTCACTCGCGGCTCGCTGCTCTAGGTTGGCTCATGGCCTCACTCGCGGCTCGCTGCTCTCGGTTGGCTCATGGCTTCGACTCGCGGCTCGCTGCTCTCGGTTCGCTCATGGCCTCACTCGCGGCTCGCTGCTCTTAGTTAGCTCATGGCTTCACTCGGCTCCGTACTTTCGGTTAGCTTGAGTATGAATCCCTGCTTGCTCGCGGTCCTGCACAAACTGTAGCAGAGGGAATACCCTGCCCAGAGACACGAGTTTGCCATGTTGTTGACTTCTATGACTGTCGTATAAGCTTGTTGCCTATGTTGTGTCAATGAATACTGTCATCCACCCCATATCCATTTTCACCATAAGAGAATAAAATAATAATAATAAAAATAAAATAAAATATTCTTTCGTAGTGGTTACTGGTTACCCTGGGAGCGCCACTATTTAGAACATCGGTGTTTTTTTTGCAGACGTAATACGACTTACGACCTGTCTTTTTGCTTAAGCTATTCATTTATTGACAATCAATGAAAATGTATTCCAGCGTGAAGGAAAAACAATACACATTTCATTTTCAAGTAATGCCTTCTGCATTCTGAATTGCAGACTGTATTCTGCATTTGGGCCTGTTATAATGTCGAATTCCTCACAAACATTAAATCCTGTAATACAGTGGTTCCTCGTTAATCGCGGGAGTTGCGTTCTAAAAATAATAAGCCGCAATAGGCGAAATCCGCGAAGTAGGAATACTTCTTTATTTTTAGCTTTATTTTTTTACAATTATTATATAGATGATTTGAGGCTGTAACTCCCCCCGCCCACAAATACAGCTTCAGAGTCACACAGCTAGCGAACGAAGATTTATGTAAATTTTACATGCTGAACGCATTCTGTACAGGAGAAACGACACAGAGGATATTGATTGACAATGTTATACAGTCCCGTAGCCAATTAGGGGGCATAGCACAATGTGCTGTCCCGTTATAGCAAGGGACCACTGTATAATGTAAAATAATATGATGTAATTTAATGTAATATAATAATGTTTTATTTCTAGATTTCTTTTTTTCTTGGAGGTGGGGGTTTCTGCATGTTGTGATGACTGTAATATTATTAATAATAATGATAATAATAATAACAACAACAATAATAAGAGCCCTTTTGGAGAACTAGTAGCCAGGGCAGCTACAGGCTGGATAATCTATTGGTAGGCAGTAACACATAAAGGTAAGTGTGTATGCTTTTTTATGGCTCGAGTCAATGTACCATGGTTTTTGCAAACATTTAATCGGGCCATTTTGTGTCAAGTGACTCAAGTGACTCGCACAACCCGGCTCAAATTACCGAGTGACTCAGAATGATCCGAATCCCTAAAATGATCCGAATCAAACATAGCTATAACAGAAGCAGAAAAGTTTGGGAAGAGAGCAGACGAAACTGCTGTATTTAAATCGACACCCTGACCACAGACTTTACTCTACAAGAAAAGAAAATACATGTGGACGATACTCAGAGTCTCCTCTCACTCACCATATCTTTGTTTTTACCATAAGACCTATGGTTTGTGAGAAAATGGCAGTAGTTAGGACAGTGTCACTGAGCCACTCCCCTATAGGCAGCCATTAGAACAGGAGCAAACTGTTGAGAAACCTTTTTTAAATCGCCCCCCTGACCACAAACTTGACCCAACAAAAAAAAAAAAAAATTAATGGGGACGATCATCAGAGTCTCACTCACAGTACTTTTGTTTTTACGATCGTACCTACGGTCTGCCAGAAAATGGAAGTAGTTTGGGCTGTGTGAATGAAGATGTCTTTGAATTCCTTTCTGTCTCACAGCGTATGTGAGATTGAAAGTAGCCAGAGGTGCTGCGGTCTCCATAGAGACAGGCACAACCAGAAAGGAGCTGCAGTGTCAGACTCACGCGCGCACACAAACACACACAAACACACATAATTGTCTTTGTTCCTGTGGGAAACTCGGACTGGTTGGAATTGACCTTAAATGAAGGACCCCAAACACCGTTTATATTTGCAATTATATTATCATTGTTTAATCATAAAGTAAGTGATTACATAATCAAGATAAATCATATGCATGTAATCAAATAAAGGTAATAAACATCAAAAACAATAATAATCAAACCATTAGACGAAACAGAAGGTAAAAACACTACAATAAGGTAAATTAATGTGCACCGATACAGACAAATGAAAGATAGGCTTCAAACCATCAAATAATACAGAAACCATACACAACTAATGATCTTTAGCAAAGAATTGGAAAGAAGAATAGTTAGATCAACCAAAGCACTGGTCATAGGACCAGAGGGCTGAGAGAGAGCAGCCCAGAGCTCTTCCAAGTCCCCATCTTTATAGCTCGTTGTCCCTTTGTTGTCAATCTTCTGACTTTTTATGATCTCCAGCTGCAAAACTCCCTCAGACTAAAGATACGCATGAACTCTATCCAACCGGGGACTTCCAAACACACGCGGCTCCCACGCCACACATATTTTACCCAGGAACTTAACCCATTTCTGACCCTTATGATGTCTGTCCTCCTATAAGAATTAAGACCCAGCAGGAGGCTTCACTGTAGTCTTTTTTAGTCAGGCCAATAAATTAATGCCGCATCTGGTGTTTTCAAAGATACAGATAGTCTGAAGTAGAATGCGGGCCCCCTCCTTATGTTCTTTTAAATACTGAGAATCCCTTTAAGCACCATACACTCAGGTTCACTTTGTTTTAGATGAATACAATGTTTCAGTTAATATCAGCATAAGCTTAATGATTAATACATTTGGATAAAACTTGATTAATAATATATTCAGATATATAATGAATACAACAATTGGGTAATAACTAAATATGATAATGCTTATTTTAATACCTTGATAGTACATTTCAATGGTCATGCATTTTAAAAAAGAGTTGATTATAGGGTTACATGGATTAATATTTTCCCACATTGCTCACTGGTAAAAATACAGCGTCAGCGATTAAACAGGCCTGTATAGACAAATTTCTCCTTCACTGATACTTGTGTTTGTGTGTGCGACAGAGAGAGTTACTAACTACTTACATTCTGCCAGACTTCCACTCTAGTGTGTCTGTGTGTGTGTGTGTGTGAGCAAGAGAAAGACAGACTCACGCACGCACATAAACACACACACACACACACACTATCTGTGTTTCTCACTGGTAAAAATACAGCGTCAGCGATTAAACAAGCTGGTTTAACAAACAATGTCTGATGATACCTGTGTTTGTGTGTGAGAGAGAGAGAGAGAGAGAGAGAGAGAGACTAACTACCTACACTCTGCCAGACTGCCACTATAGTGTGTAATGTGAATAGAAGCCACTAGGTGGCAGTATTGAACTTTTATTTGGGCATGTCTGAGATGGAAAGTCCCACAGAACTAAAAAAGGTCTAAATGGTGGGAGGGGTCTGCAAAAAAGGTATATAAGGAGGAAAATTGAGAGAGTAAAGTAGTAGGAGAAATTGCAAGGAGAGGGATACATTTGACCAGACCGGTCACTCTTTTCAAGAGCTGTGAAGCTTTTTGTGGATTTTTGCCCGTGTTGGAGCATTTTCCTCACCCGGAACATCGCCAAGAAACCCAACCAAAGGGACTGTAAATATTTTTTTCTTGTATATATATCAATCTTGGTCATTAGAGCAGATAGTAGATTAGTTAAAAGTCTTTGTTTAATTAAATATGTTTAAGTTTTAAAATTGTGCCTGTCATCCTTTGCTGTCGTAAATGTCACAACAAATTGGGGCCATAACAAATTGAGGGCTCGTCCAGGATAGACCATTGTGTGAGTCATTTATTGAAAATCTAAAATTTCAAATTGTAAGATTGTTTTTTGAATTTACTTATATATATATTGACAGATCAACAGCAATGGATGATTTCTTGGCATGACTAACCGTAGAGGTTTTGAAGTCTTTAAAAAAGACAGAATTGCTCGAAATATGCAGACATTTAGAGCAGACAGAGGTAAAACCAGCCATGCGAAAAGCAAGACTGGCTAGAGAGATTGTTGATTATTACATTGATGAAAATGTGTTTGCACCAGGAGATCTGGAACAGTTTCCAGTGGAAAATCCAAATATAGAAATGGAACTTAAATTAAATATGCTCGAAATAGAAAGGGAGGAAAAAGAAAAACTGAGAATTTGAGAGGGCAGAAAAAGAAAAACAAAGGTAGTTTGAGTTAGACAAATTAGCAAGAGAGTGAAAGAAAGAGGAAAGAGCAGAAAGAGAGAGACAGACAGAGAGATTTTGAATTAGAGAAGTTAGATAGACTCCAAATGGAGCAACTAAAAATTAAAATTGAAACTAAAAATAAATTTCGTGCTAGCCAGGAGGTAAAACTGGTGCGTCCATTCCTGGAGAAAGACATTGATAACTATTTCCAGTGCTTTGAAAAGGTAGCTAAAAGTTGTCAGTGGCCAAAGGAACACTGGCCTCTGATTTTGCAAACTTTCCTCAAGGGTAAAGCTCAACAAGCCTATTTAGCTTTGTCTGCAGATGATTCCTCTGATTATGAGGTGGTCAAAAAGGTTATTTTGAGAGCTTATGAGTTGGTTCCAGAGGCTTACCGACAGAAATTCAGAGGTCTGAAGGAATCTGAAAATCAGACTTATGTGGAATTTGCTAATGAGAAGAAGGTTTGCTTTGAGTGCTGGTGTACTTCTATGGAGGTCAAGGATGATTTCAGCTCACTGAAAGAGATCGTGTTAGTTGAAGAATTCAAGAATTGTCTTAAGGATGATATTAAGACCTACCTTAATGAGAAGCAAGCACTGAATTTGCAATCAGCTGCCAAATTTGCAGATGGATATGTTCTCACCCATAAGTCCAAATTTCAGTCTAGCAGTAACAATAGATGGTCCCAATTTCAGAAAAAAGGTAATGGTGATACCCAAGATTCCTCACCCAAAACCAAAGACAAATCTGGTGATGGTGCTCAGAAATCCAGTAACAGGTCTGATGAAAGTGTGAAAGCCGACAGTGAAAAAAGTGGTGTGGTTTGCAGTTATTGCAAGAAATCTGGTCATGTTACAACTAACTGTTGGTTCTTGAAAGCTAAGAAAGAAAGAGAAAAGGATACCAAACCAAGCGCCTTTGTGAAAACAAGGTTAGAAACCCCTGTAGTAGATGACTAATCTGCTAAATTGCCTGCTCCTTGTGGGGCTAAGAAGCCTAATACTAGCTGCCGGGTGGCTTACACGGTAAAGGCACTGCGCTGCAGTGCAGAGGTGATCACCACGTCGCGGGTTCGAGCCTCGGCGTACCCACCGGCAGGGGTCGGCAGCTTTTTCAGAGTAGCGCACAATTGGCTATCGCGCTACAGGGTTTCAAATTGGGAAGGGACTGCCGGATTTGGGTATTCGATAACAGCTTTGTTCGTTGCTCCAGCGCCTCCTGTTGGCCAGATGGGCGCTCGTCAGGAAGACTCCGGCTTGGTTCATGTCCGGGTATCCTCCACCCTAGTTCTGAACTTGCGAAGATTCAACCAGCGAGTGTATAAGAATCAGTGGCAGACAGGCACGTGCTTCGGAGGAGAGCCGTGAACTGTCTCACTATCCTGAGTTGGCAGCAAGGGGCTTTGCAAGCTTTGTACATAGTTCCCCAATTGGGCATTCCAAATTCGGGTGGGATTGGAGATGCCAAATTTATTAAAAAAAAAAAAAAAAAAAAAGAAGCCTAATACTGTTGACTTTGTGAGGGCAGAATTTCTTCCATTTGTGTCAGAGGGATTTGTGCCTCTGCATGAGCATTCTCCTCCTGTCCCCATATATATCCTAAGGGATACCGGAGCTTCCCAGTCACTTTTATTAATGGACTCCTTGGAGTTACGTAATGAGACCGCTTCTGGGGATTTCATACTTGTATAGGGTATTGAAGGGAGGACTGTATCTGTACCCCTGCGCTCCATATTCTTGAAGTCAGATTTAGTTGCAGGACAGGTAAAGGTGGGACTTATGTCAAGTCTACCTATCAAGGGCGTTTCTCTGTTGCTAGGCAATGACCTTGCTGGGGGCAATGTAGTTCCCCCTGTACATCTTACTTCACAGCCGAGCACTGAAGATGGCGATGAAGACCCATCTCTGTATCCTTCCTGTGCAGTGACTCGTGCTATGGCTAAGAAGGCTAGAGAAGAAGATGATGTGGTGCCGTCCAGCACATTGAATAGTCAGGAATCAGGTGGTTCGCCTCATGACCCTGTTCGGCCTACTATGGTTTCTCCCTTTGAGGACTTTTCAGATACTTTTATCAGTTCTCTGTTCAGCCAGCCAGATGGGTCTGGTGATTCTGATGTGCCTGGAGACTTGTCTCTGTCAAGAAAGCGGTTGATTGAGGAGCAAACTAATGATCCTGAAATTTGTGTACTGAAGAGGAGAGCCCTTCCTGATAAAGAAATAGACGCCGTTCCAGTTGGGTATTATCTCTGTTATGGCCCCAATTTGTTATTAGATTTACAACGCAACAGCAACAGCAAGGGATGACAGACACAGTTTTAAAAACCTCAACACATTTAATTAACAAACAAAGACTAAACTACTATTTACAAATACAGACCAAGATTGATTAGAAAACAAAAAAAACAGAAATATTTACAGTCCTTATGGGTTTGCTGGTGATGTGCTGGGTGAGGAAAAATGCTCTGGGGCACAGGCAAAAATCCACAAAAGAAAACTTCACAGGTCATGAACAGAATGACAGGTCTGGTCACACGTATCCTTCTTCTTGCAATTTCTCCTACTACTTTACTGTCTCAATTCTTTTCCTTATATACTCTTTTGCAGACCCCACCCACATTTTTTTTTAATTTTCGGGGACTTGCCCCAGACATGTCCAGGACATGTCTAAACCAAGCTCCAGTCTGAGCTTAACAAAAGAAAGGCAAATGCTGCCATCTAGTGGCCTCTATTCACATCACATCTCAAGGATGGTGTGTTGATGCGGAAGTGGTGCCCTCCTGATATCCCTGCCAATGCAGATTGGGCAGTGGTTAGGCAAATTGTTGTTCCAAAGGTCTACAGGAATGAGATGTTAACAATGGCTCATAGTTTACCTTTAGGAGGTCATCTTGGTGTTAACAAGACTGTTGATAAGATCATGAAACACTTCTTCTGGTCTGGGCTTTGAAAAGATGTTTTCAACTTTTGCAAAACCTGTCACACTTGTCAGGTAGTTGGAAGACACCAGTTAGACCCACCTGTAGCTCCACTGCAGCCTATCCCAGGATTTGGGGGGCCCTTCTCCAAGGTCATTGTTGATTGTGTTGGTCCATTACCCAAGACTAGATCTGGAAATCAGTACTTGTTGACAATCATGTGTGCATCAACCAGATTCCCTGATACCTCTACGCAACATCAAGGCAACTGCAATCTGCTTTGAAAAAGTTCTTCACGTTGTTTGGCCTTCCCAGGGAAGTTCAGTCAGACCAAGGTAGCAATTTCAATTCCGGATTGTTTCAGCAGGTTCTTTCTAGTGCCTATCATCCAGAGAGTCGAGGTGCCTTAGAGCAGTTTCATTCGACTCTCAAGACAATGATGAGGTCTTATTTTTATGAAAACGAGAAAGACTGGGATGAACATGTTCATTTTCTGTTGTTTGCAGCTAGAGAAGCAGTGCAGGAGTCTACTGGATTCAGTCCGTTTGAGCTAGTGTTTGGCCATGAAGTGAGAGGACCTTTGCTATTATTGAGTGAACAATGGCAAGAGAAAGAGCTGCATATTAGTCTGTTAGACTAAATTAGCAAGTTCAAGGAAAGATCGCGTGCAGCTTGTGACCTAGCCAAAGAGAACTTGAAATCAAGTCTGGGAAAAATGAAAACTTGGCATGATCATAAGCATACCTGCAAACTCATGAGGGTTAAAAAAGGTGACAAACTAATCGTGGACAACCCCCCCCCCCCCCCCCCAATATTTTATTTATTAAATTATTAATTTTTATTTTTGCAATTTTGAGTTAGGTTGGTAGTACAAGAGATCACAATATACATCTGAAACATAAAATTCACTGAACTGGCTGGAAAGAAATTTTTTAGACCTTTTGGCCTGAACAAGCCGTTCAAGGGCACGTTTGCGCCGTTTTGCCATGGGGCCATCCTCTACAGATGCTTTTTTTAACAGCCGACCAATGAAAGAGGAGAATTAGGTTCATCTTTAGAAAAAAAATGGCAACCTATAGATCAATACCACACAAATGGTAATATTCGTTGCTAGTGCTGGTGAAATTAAGCTTCATGAAGCGTTGAAGCTTTCCAGCCAGATGTGTTGAAGTGTGGTTCATTTCTTGATGTTTCGAATGCACTCTAGAGACCCCTATTGGTCAATAAATACACATACGAATTGCGCTTTGTAGGAAATGGTAGTCAAGCATAAGCCTTCATCATGAAAGTGGCAGAATCAATAAATGCAAAACAAAATGAAGTATTTTGACCACATGTTATGTCACAACGAAACTGAAAGATACTTTCGGGGACAGGACAGAGGCCAGTGAATGTGCATGTGAAACAAAGAGCCTAGTATTTTTGTTCAAAAATAATGAGCGATTCCCCTAATATTAAAAATGAAAAACTATCAAATTAAGGGAATTTATTATGTATTGGAAATTATTTGAAAAGGTCTCAAAATATGACGTCACATAGTAGTCGAACAATTTGGCCTAATAGCCTCATTAAGCGACCTTATTCGGTGAAATCAAATCAAAGTATTCCCGAACGAGAAAAAACTTTCTCTTTCTCGCTGGCTCCATCGCATGCAATGACAAACTCGCAAACCGCACTGACAAACCTCAACTACTGACAACCCACGAGCTGCAGAAGAGAAGTGAGAGATTTTATAGTCGACTTACTGACTGACTGACGTCATTTCGCCGAGACGATACAAGCCTCGACACGGAGCTCCGTTAAGAGGTGCTTCACATCTTTGATACAGGCTCCGAAGCCTTGGTATTGACCGTAACAGCACTATTCGTTGCCATCTTCGTTGGCTTCTAACGCAAAAAACAAGGGCTAATTCGCTCATCCTTGTCATGGTAAATAACAATAACAGTTAATAGTTGGCGCTGATAAAAGTTAGCCAACACCAAGAAAAAAAAAAAAAAACACTCGACGTCAGGGGCTTTTTTGTAGCCTGGTAAACCCGCCCCAGTGAATTACGAGGGGCGGGTTTACCAGGCTACTTTTTTTATAGCTGACCATGAAGATAGTTAAGTTCCTCCAACAGAAAAAAGAATAACAATCTACCGCACTCAGTTAATGAGATAAAAACACAAACCGTAGTTGTCATTCTCGCCAAAAACAAGGGCTTATCACTCACCCTCGACTTGGGAAAGAACAATATTAGTTTCGAGTTGACGCTGAAAAAATTTTAGTTAACTGCTTTGACACGATAGCCTGCTGTGCTCAACAACCGGAAACTGCTAGAACAAGCGGTTGTCATGGGGATTTGAAAAGATGCTAGGTGCATATTTTAGAGATAGAAAAAAAAAACCCTGTATGCTTTCTGTCTCTCAAAAAACGGTCTGATCGTGGGCTTTCTGTATTTGAAAAACATTCAATGTGACATGGGAAATTCAGAGTCACACCACTGAGTTCATTAGCTGTTCATTTTCATATCTGACGAGTCGGCCATCATCTTCAGACGTCTGGAACTAGCTGACATATTATGTCTTAAACTTGATGTTTAGCACGTATAATATCATTTATGCACATATTTCTGTGAGAGAAAAACTTTTCGGATCAACACGATTCGCGCAAGTGACCTTTTTTGGGAACAAAGCGGCGAATTTCGCCGAAAGGTGACTAGTTTGCAGGTATGATAAGACTTGAACCCGTGAGTTTAAACCAGGAGACAAGGTTCTTGCGTTATTTCCCTTGCAGTCCAATCCATTGCAGGCTAGATTTCATGGTCCGTATGAAATTCTAACAAAACTCATTGATCTCAATTACATTGTGAAGACTCCAGATAGGAGAAAGCCGAAACAGTTGTGTCACAAAAACATGCTGAAGCCTTTTCATGACAGAAATGCCAAAAGGCAAAAGGGTTGCAGCTGTCACTTCAGATTCTCCTATGGTCGAGACGTGTGAAGATGAGGGGGAATTTCAAGATGATGAACCGAGAATTGAAGTTGAAGTTCTTTCATGTAAATTGTCAAAATCTTAAGTGTTGCAAAATCTTGATGTAAAACTCCAGCACTTAGTACCCTCACAGAAAGATCAGTTTGAGTGGTTGATGAAGAAATATAAAGATCTATTTTCTGATGTTCCAAAGAGAGTTTCAATAGCTTCTCATGATGTAGATGTTGGTGATGCCAAACCAATAAAATAGCATCCGTACCGGATGAATCCGGAAAAGAGAAAGATTGCTGAGAAAGAGGTTGAGTACATGTTAGAACATGATATTATCAGACCCTCTAACTAGGATTGGAGTTCACCCTGTGTGCTAGTTCCAAAACCTGATGGAAGTACTAGATTCTGTACAGATTATCGCAAAGTCAATGCTGTAACTTGAACTGATGTGTTTCCAATATCTAGGATTGATGATTGTATCGATAGAGTAGGGCAAGCAAAGTTTCTGACCAAGATTGATTTATTGAAGGGTTATTGGTGTGTGCCTTTAACTGAGAGGGCCAAGAGCATCTCTGCTTTTTTTTTTCAGTACAAAGTCCTACCCTTTGGCATGAAAAATGCCCCAGCCACGTTCCAAAGGATGATACAGTCTACAATCGCCGGATTGCCACACACGGGTGCGTACATCGACGACCTAATCACATGGAGTGACTCCTGGGAAGAACATTTGAAAGATGTAGAGACGTTGTTCCAGCGCTTGACCCAGGCTAACCTGACTGTTAACCTGAACAAGAGTGACTTTGGTTGTGCTACTGTCGCATATCTTGGCTATGTCATAGGCCAGGGTAAGGTGGCACCCAAAAATTGCTAAAGTCCAAGCCATCATGGACTTTCCAGTTCCTGACAACAAAGAAGCTTTGCGCCGGTTCCTTGGAATGATCGGGTACTACCGCAAGTTCTGCAAGAACTTTGCTGAGATTGCTCTCAGTCTCACCAACCAAATGAAGAAAGGCATAAAGTTCACTTGGGATGAAACATGCTAAAGAGCCTTTCATCGCCTGAGGTCTCTGCTGTGTCACATCCCCGTGCTCAAATCTCCTGACTTCAACAAACTATTCTCCATCGCGGTCGATGCTAGCGACCAAGCTTGTGGATCTGTGCTCCTACAGAGAAACGACTCTGATGACATTGAGCATCCCGTGGCATACTTCTCCAGGAAGTTCAATCGCCACCAAAAGAACTATTCCACAATAGAGAAGGAGCTGTTGGCTCTGGTTCTATCCTTACAACACTTTGAGGTTTATGTTTGTACAGGGCAAATGCCAATGATTGTGTACACTGACCACAATCCGTTAATGTTTTTGAGTAAGATGAAAAACAAGAATCGGAGATTGTTGAATTGGAGTTTGATTTTACAGGAGTTTGACTTGGAAATTAAGCATGTAAAGGGTACTGACAATGTAATTGCTGATTGCTTATCCCATGTTTGCAGTGGCGTGCCGTCAGATGTCGGAAAGGCCTTCAATAACATCGCCCTTTCCTGTGTAATTTCTCCTAAACGGTTTACGATCAGGTTTGCCTGATTAAAAATCAGTTTATAAACTGAACAGCCACCGCCAATACATGACACGTAATAATTAATGAATAACAAAGCGATTACCTGTTGGCTATGTTGATATAATTTAAGTGACTCCGCAAGGATGACAATCTGCAAAAAATCCCGAACTTTCACTGACTTCGCGGAAATTACTTTTGTTATTATCACTCAGCTGTGCATCTAACAACGCACTTGAGCTGTCACTACATTCAGACGAGAGAAAGGAATCTTTTGGCTTGTGGCTAAATTAACCTTGCAAACTAATTTACGCAAATCCAGAAATTATTAAGATGTTGGCGATTGATATTTTCCATCGTCATTGATGTGCGGAAGTAAACGCCGTGTATATTCGTAGTGCAATGTATAACAAGGCTTTCAAAAATAAATTAGATTCTCGTCGGTTCCACCAATCAGTCTGAGCAACTGCTTCTAATCGGGGAGGTAAACTGAGAGAGGTGTCTCTCATTAAGAAGTGAAAGGTAAGGTTATTGCTGGCCCTGTGTTTCTGCCGACGGACCGCCACTGCATGTTTGAGTACGTGTATATACACTCAACAAAAATATAAACGCAACACTTTTGTTTTTGCTCCCATTTATCATGAGATGGACTCAAAGATCTAAAATTCATTCCAGATACACAATATTACCATTTCTCTCAAACATTGTTCACAAATCTGTCTAAATGTGTGATAGTGAGCACTTTTCCTTTGCTGAGACAATCCATCCCACCTCACAGGAGTGCCACATCAAGATGCTCATCAGACACCATGATTAGTGCACAGGTGTACCTTATACTGCCCACAATAAAAGGCCACTCTGAAATGTGCAGTTTTGTCTCAGAGCAAAATGCCACAGATGGCGCAAGCATTGAGGGAGCGTACAATTGGCATGCTGACAGCAGGAATGTCAACCAGATCTGTTGCTCGGGCATTGAATGTTCAGTTCATCACCATAAGTCGTCTCCAAAGGCGTTTCAGAGAATATGGCAGTACATCCAACCAGCCTCACAACCGCAGACCACGTGTAACCACACCAGCCCAGGACCTCCACATCCAGCAGGTTCACCTCCAAGATCGTCTGAGACCAGCTACTCAGACAGCTGCTGAAACAATTGGTTTGCATAACCAAAGAATTTCTGCACAAATTGTCAGAAACCGTCTCAGGGAAGCTCAACTGCATGCTCGTCGTCCTCATCGGGGTCTTAACCTGACTCCAGATCGTCGCCGTAACAGACTTGAGTGGGCAAATGCTCACATTCGATGGCGTCTGGCACGTTGGAGAGGTGTTCTCTTCACGGATGAATCTCGGTTTACATTGTTCAGGGCAGATGGCAGACAGCGTGTGTGGCGTCGTGTGGGTGAGCGCTTTGCTGATGTCAATGTTGTGGATCGAGTGGCCCATGGTGGTGGTGGGGTTATGGTATGGGCAGGCATCTGTTATGGACGAAGAACACAGGTGCATTTTATTGATGGCATTTTGAATGCACAAAGATACCGTGATGAGATCCTGAGGCCCATTGTTGTGCCATACAACCATGAACATCACCTCATGTTTCAGCAAGATAATGCACAGCCCCATGTTGCAAGGATCTGTACACAATTCTTGGAAGCTGAAAATGTCCCAGTTCTTGCATGGCCAGCATACTCACCGAACATGTCACCCATTGAGCATGTTTGGGATGTGCTTGACCGGCGTATACGACAGCGCGTACCAGTTCCCACCAATATTCGGCAACTTCGCACAGCCATTGAAGAGGAGTCGACCAACATTCCACAGGCCACAATTGACAATCTGATAAACTCTATGCGAAGAAGATGTGTTGCACTGCATGAGGCAAATGGTGGTCACACCAGATACTGACTGGTTCTGAGTCCCCAGACGCCCAATAAAGCAAAAACTGCACATTTCAGGGTGGCCTTTAATTGTGGACAGTCTAAGGTACACCTGTGCACTAATCATGGTGTCTGATGAGCATCTTGATGTGGCACACCTGTGAGGTGGGATCTCAGCCAAGCAAAAGTGCTCACATATGTTTATATATATACAAGCGTCTACTTGTTTTTGTATTATAAAGAAAAATTTTGCCTTTATGAGTCAAAATTTTTCCCTTTTGGAATGGAGGTGTAATGTGAATAGAAGCCATTAGATGACAGTATTGACCTTTTATTTTGTTAAGCTCAGAATGGAGCAAGGTTTGGACATGTCCTGGGCATGTCTGAGATGGAAAGTCCCAGAGAATTAAAAAAGGTCTAAAAGGTGGGAGGGGTCTGCAAAAGAGTATAGAAGGAAAAAAAATTGATCGAGTAAAGTAGTAGGAGAAATTGCAAGGAGAGGCATACATTTGACCAGACCTGTCACTCTTTTCAAGACCTGTGAAGCTTTTTGAGGATTTTTGCCTGTGTTGGAGCATTTTCCTCACCCCCGGAACATCACCAAGAAACCCAACCAAAGGGACTGTAAATATTTTTTTCTTGTATGTATCAATCTTGGTCATTAGAGAAGATAGTAGATTAGTTAAAAGTCTTTGTTTAATTAAATGTGTTTAAGTTTTCAAATTGTGTCTGTCATCCTTTGCTGTCGTAAATGTCATAACAAATTGGGGCCATAAAAAGTGTGTCTGTGTACGTGTGTGTGAGACAGAGGGAGAGAGAGACAGACTGACAGACAAACTACCAACACTTTGCCACCACTCTAGTGTTTGTGTGACAGAGAGAGACAGAAAAAAAGAGAGAGACAGACTGACAGATGACCAACACTTTGCCAGACTGCCACTCTTGTCTGTGTGTGTGTCTGTGAGAGAAAGAGACATTGCTTTTAACTTTAGCGTCGGCGTCAACATTTTGGCAAGCACATTCTTGAGGTTCGTCCTGACAAAACTTAGTTCTAGTTTTTATTTTTCCACTTCAACACAAATCAACTGCCCGCCCGTTTGTGATAGAGACGCGGTTGAAAAGCCAAATCATGCGGCCCGACCGTGTGCCCCGGCCTTGTATACACAGTTGCATAACCCCTTTTCATTCTTCCGCAAACCCCGTTTTTCATCCCCTCTTTTTTTAACATGCAAGTCAATGGGCGGAATGTTTGTATCACTTCCCTCTCACTCTAGAATTTAGAGTGGAGAGAGTCAATTTCATTACTCAAAAAAACATTTTGAAATCGCTCCCCTGGCCACAATTTCCAGCATACAAGCGCAAATTATACATCAAAATGTAGGAAAATTTGTGCAGGCCTGAAAAATGTCATTGTGGTAGAAAACAGACTAAGGGTTGAGGCTCTAGGCGCCCTCAAGCAACAGGAGCGCAGCCCCACTGCCCCATAGACAGCCATTATAACAGAAGCAGAAAAGTTTGGGAAGAGAGCAGACGAAACTGCTGTTTTTAAATCGCCACCCTGACCACATACTTTAATAGACAACATTACATTACATTACAGGTACTTAGCAGACGCTCTTATCCAGAGCGACGTACGAAAGTGCATAAGAACAGTACAAAAGTGCAGACCTCCTAGGAGACAAGTAAAAGTGCTAACAGTAAGTGACAGAACACGTTCCATTGTTACAGATCTAGACTATTAACAAAAAGGCAAGGTCAAAGGCAAGTGAACAAAAATGGCAACAAGGCAGAGGAAAGTGCAACAAAGAGCAATAAAATAAGTGCAATAGATCAAGTGCAACAAAGGGGCAGGAAAATCAAGTAAACTGACAAGAGTGCAACAAAATGAAGGGAAATCAAGTGATACAGTCAGGAAGTAAACAGAATAAAGTGCAACAAATCAAAAGGATGTAGGGACAGGAATCAAGGCAGTGGAGTAGGGGAGAGGTGGAGCCTGAAGAGGTGGGTTTTCAGGCGGCGCTTGAAGATGCTCAAGGATTCTGCCGTTCTGACCTCGATAGGTAGATCATTCCACCAACGAGGTGCCAGGACAGACAGCAGCCTTGAGCGGGAAGGGGAGGAGCGGAGAGGGGGAGGAGCCAGGCGACCGGAAGTGGCAGAGCGGAGTGCTCTGGCAGGGGTGTAGGACCTGAACAGTCTCTGGATGTAGGCTGGAGCAGTCTTGTTGACTCCCTGATAGGCTAGCAAACCACTGAAACTTAGCCTGATCTAGGAGTCTGTAGCTCGCTTCTGCAACCGCCGAATGCACTAACTAAGCACACAGACAGACAGCTGGTCTAATATAGTCGCTCGACGCAGTGCTTAAAAGACTTGCTAATTACTATGCGAAAACAGCTGATCGCCCGCGATTAGAATCGAAACTAAGCTGAATAGGTAATTCGCAGCAACAACAGAAACGCGAACATAGCCACAAGTATTGTTAGTAAGAAAACCACTGAAACTTAGCCTGACCTAGGAGTCTGTAGCTCGCTTCTGCAACCGCCGAATGCACTAACTAAGCACACAGACAGACAGCTGGTCTAATATAGTCGCTCGATGCAGTGCTTAAAAGACTTGCTAATTACTATGCGAAAACAGCTGAAAAAATTTTCGTTTTTTCCATAGGACCTACGGTCTGCCAGAAAATGGAAGTAGTTTGGGCAGTGTGAATGAAGAATTCTTTGAATTCCTCTCTGTCTCACAGCACTTTTGAGAAAGCAAGCAGCCAGAGGTGCTGCGGTCTCCATAGAGACAGGCACACAAAGAGATGAGCTGCTGTGTCAGACTCACGCGCGCCTGCAAACACACACACCTGTCTGTGTTTCTCACTGAAAAAAATAAAGCGTCAGCGATTAAACAAGCTGGTATTGGTAAATCGCTCTGAAATTTGTCCTTCAGACAAGTGAGATCATACCTGTGTGTGTGTGTGTGTTTGTGTGTGCAAGAGAAAGAGAGAGAGAGAGAGATTTGAGATTTAGAAACGCACTTTATTTACCTTGTGCTGTCACCACAACACATCTACCGCATCAAAAATAAACAAAAAATATAAAGAAAATTACAGTAAACCCAGGTATATAATAAAAAATGAATCATCAGTAACCCCATGAGCATGTAAAACTATTCAAATTATTGGTGAGCTTATAGTATTCAAATTCCACTCTTAAACCAGCAGACATCAGCCCTTTGAACATAAACAAAGGGTCAACTGACCCAACACCTTTGATATGATTCTTCCTACTATTCCAAATTGAAAACTTTGCTGCTCCCACAATCGTGTTAACCAGAACATGAAGCACTTTATTCCTTGCCAAGTACTTTGGACCATAAATAAACTTCACAAAGGAAAAAGTCAAGCCTAATTCCTGAAACCAGTTCCTAAGAAAGTTAAAAAGCCCTTCCAGTCGAGCATTGGATAAACAGATGTTCCAAATTCTCCCTCTGACCACAAATAGGACAACCTTCCCCTGTGCTAGGATCAATATGCGCCAGATACCAGTTTGTAGGCACAGCCCCATGCAAGATCCTCCATTGGAGGTCGCCTGTTCTTTTATCACCAGGTGGCTTGTATTGGGACCGCCAGCAGCCTTTTGGGGAGAAGCTTGGACCAAAAAATCCGGCCAGCCTCGACTCTCTCATTGTCGCCAAAGCCCGCATGTGTGTTACCTTTGTACAAGTGTAGTAGATGACCTTCTTATTAACTGCCTGAAATGTCCCCAATACCGGAGTCTGGAAAGACAAAAACAGACCTCTCTCCTCCTCCCACTCCCAATGGCAGGAGAGACCATAAGTGACGGAAAACGCCATTCATGTTCTTCATGCCATTGTTCCATGGTAGTCCGGTCGAGTACAATGTTCTGAGATGTCCCGGCAGGGATGAGATGACTTCTGACACCAACTTCCTCAACAGCCTTGTTGAATGAATACCTGTAACTTCTGCTAACTGGTCCACAGGTCTCTTCATCAGGTGGCCCAGCTTCACACAGCCTGCCTTCCGGAGTCTGGCATGCAGGCTAGCAGAGGAGAGACTTTCTGCTGTCATGAAAAAAGATCCAAACAATGGCTCCTCAAACACCCACATTCCCGCTTCTTGCTCTGGTTCTCGAAACACCCTCAAAGTTTTCCATGATACTAGGACTGAGCAATAGAAGCTTGTCAGTCCTGTGAGATCCAACATGTCCGGCTGGAGTAAAAACAGCTGCTTGTCCAATCGAAGATGACCTGCCTTCCGCAGCAAAAGTCGAGCTATGTCATGCTAATTCAGGCCAGACTTATACAACAGCTTCTGTGCTGATTGAAGCCTACAAGCATTAATCCTTGAGGGAATGTCTATCAGTCCCTGTCCCCCTTCATGGACCAGCTTTGATGCAGTGCAGTCCTGACCAAAAAAAATCCACAATTGTCCCCTGTACATCCTCCATCAGCTCTGGTGGTGGAGGCAACACAGTGACTTGGTGCCATAAAGTCGAGGCAACCAGGTCATTGATAACCAAGACTCTCCCCCTATAGAACAGCTGAGGTAGCAACCATTTCGATTTAGATAGTCTGGGACACTCCTTCTCCTGCACACCCTCCCAATGCTGTCTCTGATATTTATCTGCACTTAAAAATACTCCAAGCACCTTCATCCCGTCTGTGCCCCACTTCAGACCCCCTGGAAAACTGGGAACTGCAGCCTCCTCCCATTGTCCCAGCTGCAAGGCCCCACTCTTCTCCCGGTTGACCCTGGCAGATGAAGCTCTCTCATACAATCTCATGTTCTCCTGTAGTATGTCCACATCAAGTTGGCTTTTTATGAGAACATTTACATCATCAGCAAATGCTGAGACTGTTAATGGTGGACTTTGGGGCAGTCCCGGCAATGAGAGTGCAGTTAATGTCCCCCTAAGTGGGCATAATAGAGATTCTAAAACAATAGAATAGAGCTGCCCAGAAATTGGACAGCCTTGCCTTATACCTCTTCTCACTGGAATAGGACAGCTTAAACCCCCACCAACCTTAACCATACAGGAGGCCCCCTTATACAATAATCCCACATACTGTATGCTGAAAATACCTCACCAAAACCATAAGCCTTTAAGGTAGAAAACAAAAACTAATGGTTCACTCGGTCAAAAGTCTTCTCTTGATCTAAACATAAAATTCCAATATTTAAACCATACATTT
This sequence comes from Gymnothorax reevesii, assembly GCA_029721435.1. Taxonomy (NCBI): domain Eukaryota; kingdom Metazoa; phylum Chordata; class Actinopteri; order Anguilliformes; family Muraenidae; genus Gymnothorax; species Gymnothorax reevesii. The sequence goes on along the minus strand of CM056574.1, from coordinate 76,325,887 downwards.
TACATAATTACCACACATCTCTCATCAGAAAAAGGTTGTCCATAATTGTCCTCTCTGGAATGCTATATGACTGGTCTTTATGAACCAGCAACTCCAGAGTCTGTTTGCCAGCACCTTCGAAACCAGTTTGTAGTCAGCACAAAGAAGTGCCACCAGCCTCCAGTTTTTCAGGAGAGCTAGGTCCCCCTTTTTTTGGTGCAGGGAAAGGGCTGCACGGCGACATGCTACTGGTAGCATTCCACTCTCTAGGCACTCCAGTAATACCTCCAGCAAGTCCGCACCTAGACAAGTCCAGAAATGTTTATAAAAATCAGCTGGAAGACCATCAATCCCCGATGCTTTGCCTGGTGCCAACTGGCTCCCAGCAGTTGTAAATTCCATGAGAGTAATTGGTGAGTCCAGTCTAACGCACTCTGCATCACCTAACTGTGGCAGATCCTGGAGTAACTCTGCAACACATTCAGAATCACAGTCCTCCTCCCTGTAGAGGGCAGTATAAAATTCCACAGCCTGTCTTCTCATCTCAGCTGGATCTGTGGTTATCCTACCATCAGCAAGACGAAGACAGGCCATCTGTTTCTTTTGAGAAACCGTTTTCTCCAGATTAAAGGAAAAAGCACTAGGAGCATCCATGTCCCTAATACCAATAAATCTTGCCCTCACCATAGCACCCTTTACCCTCTCTTGTAAAATGGCGCTAAGTTCCTTCCTTTTCTCAGCCAGGCTCCTCTCCTGGTTGGGCACACTGTGATTCCTAAGATAGCTCTGGATCGTACTAATCTCCTGTTCTAATTTATGAACAGCCTCCTTCACCTTAGTTGTGGAGTGAGAGGTATATTGTTGACAAAAAATTCTAACTTGCGTTTTCCCCACCTCCCACCATTGGCTCAAAGACACAAACTCAGCCTTTTTACTCTTCCATTCTGTCCAGAGGTCTTTAAACTTTGCACAAAAAACACTGTCTTGAAGCAATTTATTGTTAAAATGCCAGTATGAGCTGACTGTCATACCAGGAGAAAGAGAAATATCTGTGGTCACCATATGATGATCTGTAAATCCCACTGGATAAATGAAGCTCCCCAATAATTTAGTCCTAAAAAGCTGAGACAAGTATATTCTATCTAACCTGGCAGCAGAGACCCTACCTTCCACAACCTTAACCCAGGTGTATCCATTACATCAAGTTGAGTAAGTATTTTTGATAAAAACCTCGATGACGGCAAATGCGGCTCCTCAGTTGTGCTATCTAAAGTAAAATCTAAAGAACAGTTCCAGTCTCCTCCTATGATCAAACAATTCCTCTAATCAGCTTGTATTAAAGTGTCTTTTAATATCTGAAAGGCCTCCACTCTCTCTGAACCTTCATTTGGTTCATAAATATTTACAAAACAGAGACAGTTTTCAGATATTTCGGCCTTCACCATTTGTAACCGACCATGCATTATTTCTGAGGCAGAAATTATATTCACATTTCTTCCTGGAGAGAAAAGTATAGCTGTCCCTGCACTTACATTAGTCCCATGGCTAAGAAAGAGCTTGCCTCCCCGCCACATTTTCCAGTCAACTTCATTAGATTTATCAGTATGTGTTGTCCTGAAGGAATAATACATCCAATTTTTTCTGCCGAAATACTTCTGAAATTAACACCGTTTTCTGCTTATCCCTCCCACCATTGATATTGAGAGATCCAACTCTCAAGCTCTGCATATCGGAATCAAAGAGGAGAGGCAGTGCAAAGATCAGATGACGGAAAAACACCACGTGATACAGAATCATGACATAATTTCATTTTTGAGCCTTCTGGACCTTTGCCTTTACAAGAAGCAATACCCCTTGTTATGGCCCCAATTTGTTATAACATTTATAACACAACAGCAACAGCAAGGGATGACAAACACAGTTTTAACAACTAAAACACATTTAATTTTTAACAAAGACAAAGACTAATAACAACCTACAACTAAAGACCAAGATTGATAAATAAGAAAAAACAGAAATAATTACAGTCCCTTTTTGGTGGGGTGGCTTGGTGATGTCCTGGATGAAGAAAAATGCTCAAACACAGGCAAAGAAATCCACAAAAGAAACGTCACAGGTCTTGAACAGAATGGCAGGTCTGGTCATCTTCTTGCAATTTCTCCTACTACTTTACTGTCTCAATTCTTTTCCTTATATACTCTTTTGCAGACCCCACCCACATTTAGACCTCTTTTTTTTAATTTTCTGAGACTTGCCCCAGACATGTCCAGGACATGTCTAAACATGACTCCAGTCTGAGCTAAACAAAAAAAGGTAAATACTGCCATCTAGTGGCCTATATTCACATTACACCTCCATTCCAAAAGGGAAAAATTTTGACTCATAAAGGCAAAATTTTTCTTTTCAATACAAAATGGTTAAGTGAACACTTGTCTATATATACATATCATACAATATTCAAATAAACACAGGATATATATATATACATATTCAAACACGAGATAAGCAATCAGCAATTACATTGTCTGTACCCTTCACATACTTAATTTCCAAGTCAAACTCCTGTAAAATCAAACTCCAATTCAACAATCTCCGATTCTTGTTTTTCATCTTACTCAAAAACATTAACGGATTGTGGTCAGTGTACACAATCATTGGCTTTTGTCCTGTACAAACATAAACCTCAAAGTGTTGTAAAGAAAGGACCAGAGCCAACAGTTCCTTCTCTATTGTGGAATAGTTCCTTTGGTGGCGATTGAACTTCCTGGAGAAGTATGCCACGGGATGCTCAATGTCATCAGAGTCACTTCTCTGTAGGAGCACAGATCCACAAGCTTGGTCGCTAGCATCGACCGCGATGGAGAACGGTTTGTTGAAATCAGGAGATTTGAGCACGGGGAAGTGACACAGCAGAGACTTCAGGTGATCGAAGGCTCTCTGGCATGCATCATCCCAGGTGAACTTTACGCCTTTCTTCAGTTGGTTAGTTAGACTGAGAGCAATCTCAGCAAAGTTCTTGCAGAACTTGCGGTAGTACCCGATCATTCCAAGGAAGCGGCGCAAAGCTTTTTTGTTGTCAGGAACTGGAAAGTCCATGATGGCTTGGACTTTAGCATTTATGGGTGCCACCTTACCCTGGCCTATGACGTAGCCAAGATAGGTGACAGTAGCACAACCAAAGTCACTCTTGCTCAGGTTAACAGTCAGGTTAGCCTGGGTCAGGCGCTGGAACAACGTCTCTACATCTTTTAGATGTTCTTCCCAGGAGTCACTCCATGTGATCAGGTCATCGATGTACGCACCGGTGTGTGGCAATCCGGCGATTGTAGACTATCATCCTTTGGAACGTGGCTGGGGCATTTTTCATGCCAAAGGGTAGGACTTCATACTGGTAGAATCCAGATGGTGTGGCAAAAGCAGAGATGCTCTTGGCCCTCTCAGTTAAAGGCACACACCAATAGCCCTTCAATAAATCAATCTTGGTCAGAAACTTTGCTTGCCCTACTCTATCAATACAATCATCAATCCTAGGTATTGGAAACACATCAGTTCTAGTTACAGCATTGACTTTGCGATAATCTGTACAGAATCTAGTACTTCCATCAGGTTTTGGAACTAGCACACAGGGTGAACTCCAATCTGAGTTGGAGGGTCTGATAATATCATGTTTTAACATGTACTCAACCTCTTTCTCAGCAATCTTTTGCTTTTCAGGATTCATCCGGTACGGATGCTGTTTTATTGGTTTGGCATCACCAACATCTACATCATGAGAGGCTATAGAAACTCTTTTTGGAACATCAGGAAACAGATCCTCATATTTCTTGATCAACCTCCTAAACTGATCTCTCTGTGAGGGTTCTAAGTGCTGGAGTTTTACATCAAGATTTTGCAACACTTCAGAATTTGACAATTTACATGAAAGAACTTCAGCTTTAATTCTAGGTTCATCATCTTGAAACTCCCCCTCATCTTCACACATCTCAGCCATTGGAGGATCTGAAGTGACAGCTGCAACCCTAGCATTTCTGTCATGATAAGGCTTCAGCATGTTAATGTGACACAATTGTTTTGGTTTTCTCCTATCTGGAGTCTTCACAATGTAATTGAGATCATTGAGTTTTGTCAGAATTTCATAAGGACAATGAAATCTAGCCTGCAATGGATTGGACTGCAAGGGAAACAACACAAGGACCTTGTCTCCTGGTTTAAACTCACGGCTTCTAGCTTTATGATCATACCAAGTTTTCATTTTTCCCTGACTTGATTTCAAGTTCTCTTTGGCAAGGTCACAAGCTGCACGCAATCTTTCCTTGAACTTGCTAACATAGTCTAACAGACTGATTTGCGGCTCTTCCTCTTGCCATTGTTCACTCAATAATAGCAAAGGTCCTCTCACTTCATGACCAAACACTAGCTCAAATGGACTGAATCCAGCAGACTCCTGCACTGCTTCTCTAGCTGCAAACAACAGCAAATGAACCCCTTCATCCCAGTCTTTCTCATGGTCATAACAATAAGTCCTCATCATTGTCTTGAGAGTGGAATGAAACCGCTCTAAGGCACCCTGACTTTCTGGATGATAGGCACTAGAAAGAATCTGTTTTGCACCTAGTTCATACACAACCTGCTGAAACAATCCTGAAGTGAAATTGCTACCTTGGTCTGACTGAATTTCCCTGGGAAGACCAAACAACGTGAAGAACTTTATCAAAGCCTTCGAGATTGCAGTTGCCTTGATGTTACGTAGAGGTATGGCTTCGGGGAATCTGGTAGATGCACACATGATTGTCAACAAGTACTGATTTCCAGATCTAGTCTTGGGTAATGGACCAACGCAATCAACAATGACCCTAGAGAATGGCTCCCCAAATGCTGGGATAGGCTGCAATGGAGCTACAGGTGGGTCTAACTGGTGTTTTCCAACTACCTGACAAGTGTGACAGGTTTTGCAAAAGTTGGAAACGTCTTTCCGAAGCCCAGGCCAAAAGAAGTGTTTCATGATCTTATCAACAGTCTTGTTAACACCAAGATGACCTCCTAAAGGTAAACTATGAGCCATTGTTAAGATCTCATTCCTGTAGACCTTCGGAACAACAATTTGCCTGACCACTGCCCAATCTGCATTGGCAGGGATATCAGGAGGGCGCCACTTCCGCATCAACACACCATCCTTGAGATAATACCCAACTGGAACTGCATCTATTTCTTTTTCAGGAAGGGCTCTCCTCTTTAGTACACCAATTTCAGGATCATTAGTTTGCTCCTCAATCAACCGCTTTCTGGACAGAGACAAGTCTCCAGACACATCAGAATCACCAGACCCATTCGGCTGGCTGAATAGAGAACTGATAAAAGTATCTGATAAGTCCTCAAACGGAGAAACCATAGTAGGCCAATCAGAGTCATGAGGCGAACCACCTGAGTCCTGACTATTCAATGTACTGGACGGCACCACAACATCATCTTCTTTAGCCTTCTTGGCCATAGCACGAGTCACTGCGCAAGAAGGATACAGAGATGGGTCCTCATCCCCATTTTCAGTGCTCGGCTGTGAAGTAAGATGTACAGGGGGAACTACTTTGCCCCCAGCCAGGTCATTGCCTAGCAACAGAGAAACACCCTTTATAGGTAGACTTGACATAAGTCCCACCTTTACCTGTCCTGTAACTAAATCTGACTTCAAGAATATAGAGCGCAGGGGTACAGATACAGTCCTCCCTTCAATACCTTGTACTAGTATGAAATCCCCTGAAGCGGTCTCATCACGTAACTCCAAGGAGTCCATCAACAAAAGTGACTGAGAAGCTCCGGTATCCCTTAGGATATATATGGGGACAGGAGTAGTATGCTCATTCAGAGCCACAAATCCCTCTGACACAAATGGAAGAAATTCCTCCCTCACAAAGTCAGCTGTATTAGGCTTTTTAGCCCCACAAGAAGTAGGCAATTTAGCAGATTGGTTATCTACTACAGGGGTTTCTAACCTTGTTTTCACAAAGGCATTTGGTTTGGTATCCTTTTCTTTTTCTTTCTTAGCTTTAAGGAACCAACAGTTAGTTGTAACATGACCAGATTTCTTGCAATAACTGCAAACTAGACCACTTTTGTCACTGTCAGCTTTCACACTTTGATCAGACCTGTTACTGGATTTCTGAGCACCATCACCAGATTTGTCTTTGTCTTTGGGTGAGGAATCTTGGGTATCACCATAACCCTTTTTCTGAAATTGGGACCATCTATTATTACTGCTAGACTGAAATTTGGACTTATGTGTGAGAACATATTCATCTGCAAATTTGGCAGCTGATTGCAAATTCAGTGCTTGCTTCTCATTAAGGTAGGTCTTAACATCATCTTTAACACAGTTCTTGAATTCTTCAACTAACACCATCTCTTTTAGTGAGTTGAAATCATCCTTGACCTCCATAGAAGTACACCAGCGCTCAAAGCAAACCTTCTTCTCATTAGCAAATTCAACATAAGTCCGATTTTCAGATTTCTTCAAACCTCTGAATTTCTGTCGGTAAGCCTCTGGAACCAACTCATAAGCTCTCAAAATAACCTTTTTGACAACCTCATAATCAGAGGAATCATCTGCAGACAAAGCCGAATAGGCTTGTTGAGCTTTACCCTTGAGGACAGTTTGCAACATCAGAGGCCAGTGTTCCTTTGGCCACTGGCAACTCTTTGCTACCTTTTCAAAACACTGGAAATAGTTGTCAACATCCTTTTCTGAAAATGGAGGCACCAGTTTTACCTCCTGACTGGCACAAAATTTATTTTTAGTTTCAATTTTAATTTTTAGTTGCTCCATTTGGAGTCTTTCTTCTCTATCGAATTTCTCTAATTCAAAATCTCTCTGTCTCTGTCTTTCTGCTCTTTCCTCTTTCTCTCTCTCAAATTCTCTTTGTTTTTCTTCTCTTGCTAATTTTTCTAACTCAAACTGCCTTTGTTTTTCTTTTTCTTCCCTCTCACATTCTCTTTGTTTTTCTTTCCTCCCTTTCAATCTCTAGCATTTTTAATTTAAGTTCCATTTCTATATTTGGATTTTCCACTGAAAACTGTTCCAGATCTCCTGGTGCAAACACATTTTCATCAATGTAATATTCAACTATCTCTCGCCAGTCTTGCTTTTCGCATGGCTGGGTTTACCTCTGTCAGCTCCAACTGTCTGCAAATTTCTAGCAGTTCTGTCTTTTTAAAAGACTTCAAAACCCCTACGGTTGGTGATGCCAAGAAATCATCCATTGCTGTTGTCAATATATATGTTTTCAATTAAAAAAAACAATTTTACAATTTGAAATGTTAGATTTTTAATAAATGACTCACAAAATGGTCTATCCCGGACCTTGAGCCCCCAATTTGTTATGGCCCCAATTTGTTATTACAGTTATAACACAACAGCAACAGCAAGGGATGACAAACACAGTTTTAACAACTAAAACACATTTAATTTTTAACAAAGACAAAGACTAATAACAACCTACAACTAAAGACCAAGATTGATAAATAAGAAAAAACAGAAATAATTACAGTCCCTTTTTGGTGGGGTGGCTTGGTGATGTCCTGGATGAAGAAAAATGCTCAAACACAGGCAAAGAAATCCACAAAAGAAACGTCACAGGTCTTGAACAGAATGGCAGGTCTGGTCATCTTCTTGCAATTTCTCCTACTACTTTACTGTCTCAATTCTTTTCCTTATATACTCTTTTGCAGACCCCACCCACATTTAGACCTCTTTTTTTTAATTTTCTGAGACTTGCCCCAGACATGTCCAGGACATGTCTAAACATGACTCCAGTCTGAGCTTAACAAAAAAAGGTAAATACTGCCATCTAGTGGCCTATATTCACATTACACCTCCTCAAAAGGGATAAATGCTTTTTCAATCTGTAACGCTTCTTCTCGTCTAACAGATCTAACAGCGTGCTGTAGCGCTGTTCGTTGGTGATCACTCTGCTAGAGTTGAGAGAGGAAGACGTGTGGGATTGAAGCTGAAAATTCACCTTTGTATTAGCGGGGTTTTCTTAAAGTAATTTTTGTGTTAAGACTCAAACAATAATAGAGATTAGACGATTTGCTCCCGAGGTATAACCTTTGTCGCAGTAGGGACAGGGAGAATCTTCCCCCCGTATCTTTCCCCTTTTTCCCCCTGTAACAACTCGGTGAGCAAACAGCCAAATTAAATCGCTAATCTGGTCAAATAAATGCGACGGGGTTTTTTTGGGGGGGGGGTTTCAGTATCCTGGGAGCAAAGCAAAGTAAGGTAAAGTAAATAATTGAAACGCTAAATTTAGAGAATAAATGAAATGCTAAATAATCGAACTAAGTGAATTGTGCGATATACAAAGTAAAACAGTTTTCAGGGACTGTGGTAATCGCCTGTTTTTTTTTTCTGTAGCTGATGTAGCAAACAAACCCTTGCAAGCTCTCAGCGCCAAGAATATTATCAAATTACCTGGATATCAAACTATAGCCCGGCTTGGTTCATACTTAGTTGGTTGCCTTTCATACAGTCTTCTAGCCAATAAATATTGACGTTCAACGGGGTTTTTAGTCCTCTTCTTTCTCTATCCTGACTGTATTACTGCATAAACGCATTGCCAAGCTGAATATTAACGCAAACCGGGGTTTTTGTCTGTCTTGCATTTTATTATCACGAAAGGGCTCTTCTGATTAAACACATCGTAAATACCCTATCTTTGTATTTTCCTCCGGTTACTGTGCCTTGATCAGCTGATTAAAGTTTAACTGCTTGTTCGAGCACTGAGGACAGCTTGTTGGGGGAGGTACCGTGTTTATTTCGCTCACATAGTAAATGATTTGTTTATTCGGTCCGTTTTAATTAAAGGAAACCGCGGCTTTACTCTTTTCTCGCTTACCCTTGGTTGTATTTGTGGCTAGCTAGCTAGATAAGTACTGTTTGCATTCTTGGCTGGGGATCTGAGATTTAGTATTTACCTCGTAGTGCAGCAGTCACTTGACTCGTTCGTTAGGTTAGGTTGGAATTTAAAAGTTTTTATCGGAGTGCTCCATCTCCTCCAGTTTTTCCTGGGCGCTGAATCCAGTCTGCTTTATCTGGGTTCTCAGCTAAGCCCTGTGATATTTTTAGTTTTGTATATTAATAGTATTGGGACTATATAAACTCAAGCCGGCTTAATAGGAGTGCTAATTATTACCTGCCCCCCCCGGGGGAGCCAAATCAAGCAATGATCATGTCTGTGTGTGTGTTTCTGTCACTCTGTCTGTCAGCCCGTGGACATTACCTGGCCCCCCCCAGGGGGAGCCAGGTTAAGCAATGATCATGTTACAAGGAGAGTTAGCTAGCTAGCTCGCTGCCTGGGATAAACTACGCCATGCCACGGGGACCAGCGCATTGATCGTCTGTCCTAGTATTAAAATGGAGGCCGCTGTGGCTCGTAGGGCTATTTGCTTGATGCCTGAGGAGCCTGGATTGTCGTGTATTATATTATTTTCTATGTCTGCTTAGGTAATTTTTGTATTATTTTTGCGAAATGAACATTACGTAGAATTTCTGTGAACGTTTGTGCTGTATGTAATTATTTCGTTATAAGTGTGTAGCTAGCATGCTAGCTAGCTACATGGAGCTCCGTGTTGTGACACGGACCCCTGCGAACCATAATCGCGATGCATTTCCATAAAACAGTATGCTAGTTTGCATTAAATAATTATGTTTCCTAATTGTATGACATTTGTTGGTTGTGATGTTACCATTGAATTTGTGCTTTTATTTCTATTTGCATTGCATTATTCCGCATACTTTCGCTGCATACTGCCCGTTTTTCGTTGGCGGAAAAAGTGATCGCATTGACACGGATCTTGCATGGAATTGCACATAGCACACGGGGTCCGCTTTCCAGCCAGCTGGGCTTGCTGAAATCACCGATTTTTTATTTTTTTTAAAAAAGATGGTATAACTTGTTCTATCGTCTTCTGTGTCTAGTTAGCATTTTGTTTTACCTAGCTGGACACAGCTAAGCATTTTTGTGGTCATTTGTGCAGTATGAATGAATTTGACTTATATTACAAGGAGAGTTAGCTAGCTAGCTAGCTGCCCGGGATAAACTACGCCATGCCACGGGGACCAGCTCAGTTCACCGCTCTTCGTATTAAAATGGAGGCCGCTGCGGCTCATAGGCCTATTGGCTTGATGCCTGAGGAGCCCGGATTGTCGTGTATTATATTGTTTTCTATGTCTGCTTAGGTTGTCTTTGTATTATTTTTGCGAAATGAACATTACGTAAAATTTGTGCTGTATGTATGATCGTGTCTGTGTGTGTGTGTGTGTCTGTCACTCACTCTGTCTGTCAGCCCGCGGCTGGGGCCAGGTCTGATTGCCTTGTTACATTTAGAGTTTGGCTCAGTTTGGCATTTCATTTCTGTTAACTGAAACGTAAGCCCCTGTTAAAAGAGGCTTATAATCAATTTAAATTGTTTCCTCGGGGTTTCTATTGTGACTGCTGCTTAGGGCTTATAAATTGTGGTTCCTCAGCTTCTATCTCGGCATTAGTGATTTTCTTTTATCTAAGTTGAGCATGTCATTAGGTAGGGGGTTCAAAATGTGGCCAAAACTATGTGACGGTTGCAGGATGATCGCACTTTTGGAAAGAGATTTCCAGGGTGGGTTTGTCTCCCACCGGTGGCAGCTAATTGAGCATCTGGAGAGGGAGAGAAAGTTGGGTGACTAGGTCGGCAGCGCAGGAAAGGGCGTGCACGCCGTACAGCGACAGCTTCTCCAGTGGTTGAGGTGTCCAACCGATTCCAGCCCTTGCAGGAACTTGACTTGGTCCCTGACCCTGAGAGTGAGGGCACCCTGTTGGCCTCTACTCCTCAGAAAAGAGAGTTATTGATAGTGGGGGACTCAATACTTAGAGGAATAGATAGCTTAGTCTGTTCGTGCGACAAGGAGTCTCGTACGGTGTGTTGCCTGCCTGGTGCCCAGGTAGGAGACCTCCTAGAGCGTGCGGACAAGCTCCTGGCCAGAGTGGGGAGGGATCCAGTTGTCATGGTCCATGTTGGGACAAATGACATAGGTAAGGGTAGGTTTGAGGTTTTGCAAGGCAAATTTGTGGAATTAGCAGAGAAGCTTAGGAGCAGATCCTCAACGGTAGTGTTCTCTGGAATTCTACCGGTACTACATGCAAGCACAGGTAAGAAGAATTTTATCTAGAGGTTTAACACGTGGCTATGAACCTGGTGTGGGAAAGAGGGGTATAAGTTTATGAGGCACTGGAACTTTTTCTGGGACAGGGGTGACCTGTTCAAGCCTGACGGGCTGCACCTGAACCGGAGGGGTACCTTTGCACTGGGCCAGCATATGTTGAGGGTAGCACAGGATTATTTATACTAGGGACTTGGGGGGCAGAGAGGTTAGTGAGTGTTACACATAGGGAAATAAAGACTGCCCTGATGGAAGCTGACGGCGTAACATGCACTATCGATGTTTTACTTTTAAGCAACAAAGCGTAGTGGGGGGCTCGAGGAGGCGGCCATATGGGAAATCAAGCGGGAAGAGCATTAGTAATAACCTGAAATGTCTTTATTTAAATGCAAGAAGCATAAAAAATAAATTTCTAGAACTTGAGGCTGTAGTGATCAGTGAGGGCTATGACATAGTTGAGATTACAGAGACATGGCTATGTGAAGAGGATGGAGATGAATATAATATAGAAGGCTATAAGCTCTTTAGGAAGGATAGATGTAATAGGCGAAGAGGGGGCGTAGCACTCTATGTGAACGAAAACATTAATGTACAGGAAATTCCCAAAATTGAACATTCCTTGTCCTGTGAAGATATCTGGGTCAGGCTCATTGGCAAACACGACACAGATTTAAACATGGGAATATGCTATCGACCGCCAGCTTTGGACAGTACAATCAATTAAATGCTTTTTAGGAGGATTACACAAGCTTGTAGTGGTGGTGGGACTAGTATCATGGGAGACTTAAATTATCCTGGTATCAATTGGGAAATGGTGAAAGGACAGGGTAGGGGGGAGGAAGAATTTCTAGATGTTATAAATGATAATTTCTTGTTGCAGTATGTTAATAAACCTACCAGAGAGAAGGCAATTTTAGACTTAGTGCTCTGTAATGACCCTGATAGAATTAGCAATGTTGAGGTACTGGAGCCACTTGGGACAAGTGATCACTCTGCTGTCAATTTTGATGTTTCATGAGAAGTTAAAAAGGTGTATTCTTAAAATATTTTTTTCGATTTTAGGCGAGCAAACTTTGACAGGATGCGCTCATATCTAGCTGAAATAAAATGGGAGACACTCCTGGACTGTAAGTCCATAAATGAGATGTGGGAAAGATTTCAGGGGTTTTACTTGAATCACAATGCAGATTCATTCCGAAGGTGTCCAAAAGTAAGCTGAAAAAGCAGAATCCTCAGTGGATGACCAAAAGTATTCGTAGGATTTTGAGGGAAAAGAGGGATCTTTATAAGATGTACATAAAGGATAACAATGAGAATACTAGGGCTGAATACTGTAAAATGCGGGCTGTGGTCAAAAAAGAGCTGAGGAATGCTAGAAGACTGTATGAAAGGCAAATTGCAGAGGGGGCAAAAACTAGCCCTAAACGCTTCTTTCAGTACTGTAGCAGAAAAAGGACAGTTAAAGAGCAGGTTAAGTGCATAAAGAATAAAAATGGATCGCTGCTATATGATAACAAGCATATTGCTGATGCCTTAAACAGTTACTTTGTTGAGAATTTTACCTAAGAGGGGGTCTTTATTTGGCCAGAAGACATGTCAAATGCTCAAGATTATTTAGCGGAAATAGAGGTTCGGGATATCAAAGTTTTAGACAAGTTGCATAAACCTAAAGGCAGAGAAGGCAGCGGGTCCTGATGGCTTATATCCTAGAGTGCTCAGAGAAGCTGGTGAGTTCATCTTTAAGCCGCTATCCGCCATCTTCAGACGGCCTGTGGAAACTGGAGAAATACCAAATGATTGGAAACAGGGCAATATAATACCAATATAGGGCTGTCGGAATAATTAATCGCGATTAATTTAAGCGCAATAAAAGTAACTGCCACTATGAGGGAGACAGTCGTGATTGCTTATTACCTTTTCTATGACACATACCTAATTCGATCATTTGAAATGCTTCCGGTAAGAAAACTTTGGTTTGAAGTCCACTAATTACCAGCCAGGTTGGACAGTCTCCATTGCCTTGGCATAATTAGCTCACCTTAATTCGATTCCCGTGTACTTTGCCTGACTTGCAATCAAGCCATTTATTCAGCCAACTGACAAATCAAAACCAAAATGCGGCCTATAATGATTTAGAAGTGATAATGAGAAGCAGACAGACCTTACCAGGCTGCCACGTTATATTGAAAGATTTTCAAATTCGTTAACAATTTACATGTCACGATCTATACGCTTAAACAAAATGTTTTCCACCTTCACAGTTGGTTATTTAGATGCTCAAAAGTAAATAAAATCAAGTGCTATGAGTTACATTATTTTAAATTACTCTCGTTCAATTATCTATTAAAAAATGCCTCAAATTTGCGGCAAAGGTTCGCCTGAACGTTAATTGCCAAATCCTCGGTGCATTTGACTATTGCCTGCAATTCAAACGTATTCTCTCTCATATTCATGTTCGGTATGCTTTACAAAATCTTTTCCAGTTCACGTAGCCTATATTTTTAAGCTCTTAAAACTAGGGCCATCCTTGAATAACTTCATTGATGAAAGGTGGAATTCAGAGGTCTGCTATTTATTCAGATTATTGAAATTTTTTCAATCTAACACGGCAACCTGGTTAGGTCCGTCTGCTTCTCATTATCACTTCTTAATCATTCTACGCCACATTTTGATTTTGATTAGTCAGTTGGCTGAATAAATGGCTTGATTTCAAGTCTGACAAATTACGCTGGAAATTATTTAAGGTCAGCAAATTATGCCAAGGCGATGGAGGCTGTCCAACCTGGCTGGTAATTAGTGGACTTCAAATCACAGTTTTCTTCCCGCAAGCATTTCAAATGACCACATTAGGTATGTGTCATAGAAAAGGTAATAAGCAATCACTATAAGTCTGTCTGCCTCATAGTGGCAGTTACTTTTATTGCGCTTAAATTAATCGCAATTAATTATTCTGACAGTCCTATACCAATATATAAGAAAGACAAACAAACAAACAAACAAACAAACCCCCTTCTGGAATTTTTTTAGAGGCCACCAGGACTTACGACCAAGCAGGGCTTATGACATCATATACTTAGATTTTCAGAAAGCATTTGATACAGTACCGCATAAGAGACTAATTTTTAAAATGAGCTCCATTGGAGTTACAGGAGGTATTCTGAAGTGGATTCAAAACTGGTTACAGGACAGAAAACAAAGAGCAGTGGTCAGTGATATCTCATCTGAGCTAGGTATGGTAGGGAGTGGCGTGCCCCAGGGATCGGTGTTGGGCTCCTGCTGTTCCTCGTTTACATTAATGACCTTGATAGGAATATTGAGAGCAGATTGGTTGAATTTGCAGATGATACTAAATTGGGGGGTTTGGCAAATAGTTTAGGGTCCACTAAAGTGATTCAGGACAAATTGGATAGAATCCAGAGTTGGGCAGAAATGTGGCAAATGAAATTTAATCTAGCAAAATATAAAGTTGTACATGTAGGTAATATAAACATTAGACGGGATTACTTCATGGGAGGTTTAAAACTGGAATGTGCTGCACAAGAGAAAGATCTGGGAGTGATGGTTAACTAAACCCTCACAGGTTCTAGCCATTGTGCCGTAGCAGTTAAAAAAGCTAATCGGAAGCTCGGATACATTGCCAAAAGTATTGAGTACGAATCTAAGGTGGTGATGCTTCTTTTGTACAACACATTCGTTAGACCACTCCTGGAGTATTGTGTACAGTTCTGGGGACCGTACTTTAAGAAAGATATATAGGCTCCAGAGAAAGTTCAGAGAAGAGCCACTAAGCTTATTCCAGGTATAAAAGATGAAAGCTACGAGAATAGGCTGAAGATCCTTAATCTCTTTAGTCTTCGGAAAAGGAGACTCAGGGATGATTTGATTGAGGTCTTTAAATGTGTTAAAGGGATTAACAAAGTGAATCATGTAGGATTCCTTCGACCAAGTGTTGTGAGTAGAACTCGGGGTCACAAATGAAAGTTGACCAAAGGTAAATTTAGCACTGATATTCGAAAATATTTCTTCACCCAAAGAGTAATTTCAATGTGGAATACCTTACCTGACCATATTGTTGAGACAGCGACCTTGGGGGTTTTCAAGAGCAGGCTTGACCTAAAGCTAGATACCATTGAGTCATTTAGTATCTGAAGGGATATATTCACAATAGTATAAAGAAACTGGCAAGCTTAGTTGGGCTGAAAGGCCTGTTCTTGCCATTCATGTTATGTTATTCAAAATAGTAGCCGACCAAATGAACTTTTCCGTATCTGGGAAATAATCTTTCACTTTAACTGAATTTTCCAAAAGTCTCATCAAGAAAATTATTTATTTCTTCAATCGTGTATACATCGTCCTGCCAAGATTCTGATTCTGCCACTGACTCGCTATCCGAGCCTGAAACATTATCCATTTCGTCCTCATTCGGTTGACTTTCAATGACAGGCGGCTCAACCATCCCCGCTCTCCAGCTGCCTTCTTAGCGTGCACCGGGTCAACCTCTACAACAGCCCCACTGACTTCACCGTCCTTATCCGGATTTGTCATTTTTTCCATCTCACCTACTTTTGTTTGAGCTTCGTTTTTTCTTTTTTTAGACAAGACATTTATACTATCCTCTGCTATTAATATGTTTTGAGAAGTCTGTTTGCTCGTCCCTCCTACTACCAGAGCGGCTTCCCCATTTCCCGCTGTTTATAGAGTGCACAAGTGAAGCGTTTCTGTCCGACATCACCGCACTCAAAAACATTTCAAACTGCCTGTACTCACATACACCATATGCGTAATAGCCCTCCTCATGTTTGACTCTAAATGAAATATCCAGGGACTGTGCAGGAGAATTCAAAAACATAAAGACTTGTCTCCATAGAGACTGGACATGACAAAGTTTTTCATTTTTCATCGTTTTAAACGCACTCGCCATTTTACCATACCGCAAGAGTTCTCTTTCAAGAGCCTCGTGAGTATCTGGCGAGTACCCCCTTTTATTTCTATCATCCTAGTTGAAGGGACGGCAAGTGGGCAAACTTTTTAAAAACATCTCATTAATTACAATACCTTTCTCAATCAACTGCATTACATCTTGCTCTTCTCTTAGGAAACCAACCACCGCTTTGTTCATCCAAGAGGCATACGCCAAACGTTCATGACCAATAAGCCCGCCTACGGCAAGCAGGACCTCCTCCACAGTTACAGCTGGGTCAGGTACAACCCTCACTCCATGCCGGAGAGAAAGGATACGCCATCAGTACTCAAAAAAACCCACAAATAGAAATATTAAAGGCTACCCACTCTGAATTTATCTATTTATTTATTTATTTTATTAAAGTCAGGACAATGCATATTAATGAACATGCACCGCAGTACATGTAAATATGCCAGATTATAGCCAAAAAGCTAATTTCCATCTGGAGTCCTCAAGGCAGGTTGGAGTTACATTACGAAAATGTTAAAACAAACACACACACACAACATTACAATACATTACAAATACAAAAGTATATGTTAAAACATAGAGCAATGCAGTAACAGCAGCAGTTAAGGCATTGCAGGTGGTAGCACGTTTGATTGGCTCTGAACCACACCCTCAAGAGGCTTTTGAAGGTGGTCAGAGTGGAACATTCCTTTATGGATGAGGGTAGTGTGTTCCAAATTGCAGTCCCTTTAATAGACAGGGCGTTCTGACTGAAAGTGGTTTTCCTATAGGGAACCACACAGTCCCTGTTAGTAATTGCTCTAGTGGTCCTCGTCTGTCTTGATGTAATAAACTCTTTTAGTGGGGGTGGCGCCAGGCCATGAAGCACTTTATATATTAGGCATACAGCTCAGCAAATTATATTTCACTAAGATGTAGCAGTGATGATAAGAAAAAGGTTTTTTGTCGAGAATTTTAAGTGCTTTTTTGTACAGGAGCTCAACTGGTTTCAGGATAGAAGAACCTGTCAAAGACCAGCTGGTAATGCAGCAGCTTAGATGTGAAAATATCATAGAGTGCAAAAACATTAGAGCTGCTGCGTCTGACAAACCTCTGATTTGCTTAAACTTGCAAATACAAAAAAAAAAACACCTAAAAAAAGCAACAATCAAAAAAGCAAAAACACCACGCCTTCACCTTCCGCACTCTCGCAGCCCCAAACTCCCAGCATGCAGAGAGAGAGTGAGTGAGTGAGAAAGAGACAGACAGACTACCAACACTTTGCCAGACTGCCACCCTAGTGTGTGCGTGTGTGTGTGTGTGTGTGTGTGTGCAAAAGACATAGAGAGAAAGAAAGAGAGAGAGTGAGAGAGACAGATTAACTTCCTACAATCTGCCAGACTGCCACTCTAGTGTGTGTGTGACAGAGAGAAAAAAAGAGAGACAGACTGACAGATGACCAACACTTTGCCAGACTGCCACTCTTGTCTGTGAGCGTGTGTGTTTGTGAGAGAGAGAGAGAGAGACATTGCTTTTAACTTTAGCGTCAACATTTTGGCAAGCACATTCTGGAAGTTCGTCCTGACGAAATGCAGTTCTAGTTGCCAAAGGCAAGCCACATATTGTTCTCTTACGTCGCGTTTTATTTTTTTTATTTTTCCATTTCCACCAATTCGGTCGTCCCATATCAACATATCAACTGAGCGTTCAGTTCATGACCGTGTGCCCCGGCCTTGTATACACGATTATATAACCTGCATCGAAATGTGGAATGGCTGAGGTTATAAGAAGGTGAAGTGCACCGTGTTCATTGTAAAGATAATGGCCCGAATCTCGCTGTTAACAGCGCATTATCTACTGAGTCCAAACACTTTAAACGTGAACGTCCTTCCAAACATGGAGAAAGAGCGAAACACAAAATACTGCGACAAATGTGCGTAAACGAGTAGATCCGTATTTCTGTTAATAGTTGCAACTTATCAAAATATGCTTCCGCGCGGCTCGGCGTTTTGCGCAGCCCTAAAATCCCCGTCTCGATTTCTTCGCTCATATCTTCAGTATCCTATCTGCTAAAATCATAAACATTTTTACAGCGCGTCTTTAGACCAGTAAACATTTATATATTTGCAAGTACACGCAACGTTTTCCTGAAAATGTAGAAATTAGAAGACAATCAGGCGCTGATCCAGAGGGGGGCGCACCCGGCGCACGCCCCCCCTATTTTTCGATGACCAACAATTTGTTTTTCGCTTTTTTGCAAGACGCTGTAAAGGAGAACAAGAACGCCAGCAATCCGATACGTACGTTGTATGTGTTGTACTCATGTATCATGGCAGAGAAACGATCTCAGTTGACTTTAACGGACCTGTTTTCACGGAATGCAAAGTCGAGGTAATGCGAAGATGATGCATGGACGCCAAATGATGTTTGTTGGCAATATTGGTCACCATTTTACAAAAATTTCGGAGTTTTTTCTTATAATAAACAGCAAAACGTGGATTAAATATTAATATAGTGGATGCATATGCTGCATTTGCCCTCTCTAACATCCCGGTCTTTTAAAAAGTTCCATTCAATTTTGTTGCATTTGGCTATCTTTTTTCACGCTGCATCGGTTTGTTTCAGCTTCATGCTCGTTTTCTCCGTTGCCGGTTGCGAGATTCCAGAGAGATTGAGGAATGTATCACATCGTACCAATCTAGCGAGAAAGAATCATAACAATGGTCGGAATGTGTTTTTAATTTCCATATTCAATCTCGCAACCGATACGACAGTTAACAAACATGGAAGACCGTATCGGCTGTGAGACTGAATAGGGAAATTCGAGTCTCATTCTGAACATTGTTAAGATTCCTTCACGCTAGATTGGTACGTTATATTCCTCAATCTTCCTTTTGAATTTCGCAGCCGGTCCCAGAATTATTTCCTTAATCTTCCTATTGAATCTAGCAACCGATACGAGAGAAAACGGGTACAATGAAGGGACTTGGAATACATCATCATACAGAGGTGTACATGAATTCTGGACACGTGGACGAATCTCACATATTATTTTATTCTGATTTTGATCATTATACAGTATGTACTTGACTGACATTACTCAATATTTCGTGGAGTTCTCAAATTTCTCACTGTCAAACTGAATTTACCGTTAAAATTTTGTTGAATCTGCAGAAGTAAAATATTCAGTTTCATTGTTCACTGTTTTTGGAGCATTAGATCTTTTTTGATCGATAAACTGCTGATGCAGGAGGCGGGTGCAGGAATGTCATCTGTTCATCGATAAAGTTAATACCTCAATCCTAATAGAGTAGGAAGGCATCGGCATGTAACTTCCGAAACGTTCCATTGATTTAGTAGACTAATCTCTGTCAATTGTTGATTTTTCTTTTGATGGGATGATTTCGGACTCAATAACACCATTTTGAGGGGTTTTTCGTTCAATTTTTGGGAGAAGATTTTTCATGAATTCTGAGGTATCTTGAAGTGCTATAATTGCTTAACAGTTTAGGTGTGACATAGTCAATTACTTCGGAAAAAAATGAACAAATAGATCAGTAAAATATGCCTCCCAGATGCCTGGAAATCGCATCTAAGCAGCATCTAGAATTCAGAATTTTCTGGGGGAGACCCCCCAGATCCCCTCCGTGGTTTCGACGCTCACCTTCAACTGCGTCGGCCTTTTGCCGACGGTAACTGCGCCCCCCCAATTCCAAAATCCTGGATCCGCCCCTGACAATTGCGTGTACAGTGGCGTCTCTGGAAGAGATAATTGGTGGAGCCGGGACCATGCCTTTGCATTAAGGATTGTTCCTGGCTTGTACTCAGTTGTTTTCCGTTATTATCACGTTTTCCAATTTTGGCAATCGAAGTTACGGTTTCTCTCTTCGTGAAATCTATTGACGACCAAATAATAGGAAAAATTCAGATCAGAGAATTTTTTTTAGGCCACTGAAAAATTGTTCAACGCTTTATGAATGACAAACTGCTCTCAAACATCTGCGCTACCTTTTACACACATCAAGTGATTGAACTGGAGCTTCATGATCGTTTTGTTTAAATAAAATAAGACCATTTGAAACGTCTGTGCGCAATTCTGAATAACGCTGATTTAAATGCGCGAAATTACGCTTCCAGATTGATGATTGTCGCCGTATCGAAATGTACCGTACTGTACCGGGGTGTTCTCGGAGTGAATCTATTGCTCAGGCCCTCAAGGAAGTTGCACGTCGCGAGTGCAACTATTAAAACAAATTCAACCAATCCACGCTAATTTCTCGCGGACAAAAAAATAAATTGCCAAGACATTGCAACTTTCATTGCCACTTTTTGAAAAAGTTACCGCAAATAATAATAATTTAAAAAACAATAAAAAACCAGGGAAATTCTGGAAGGATTGTTTGTCAATTATGCGAATGATTGCGTGCAAGTCAGGGTTAGTAATTAAGGGGAGCTCTGGGCCAGGGGCGAAGCTAGAACCGGGAATTGGGGTGTCACAGACACGTCCCTTTATGATAATTAGGATAGTCCTGGCTAGTTCTCAATTATTTTTCTTTATTGACCCAATTTGTTTCCCAATTATCATAAAAGGCAACTGAAGACACGGTTTCTCATGCGATCTAACCGCGATCATGGGGTAAATTCCGTAAAACTGAGAATTGGGGTGGACGTAACATCTGTTTTAAAGAATTATTAGTCCTGACCTGTTCGCAGTCATTTTCATGATTAACAAAATGTTCACTCCGAGAGCGCTCCGCACTTAACAGGTGCTGCTTGTTCTCCCCGATGAGGTAAGACGACAATCATTCGTGTCTGTGCCACCCCAATTCCCGGTTCTAGCTTCGCCCCTGCTCTGGGCCGCGCTAATCTTTAGTCCTAGAGATACGCCTGGGCGTGTGGCATAGGCAATCTTAAAACAAACATATCCAACTCATTATTGTTATGACCCCAATTTCTTATTACAATCTACAACACAACAGCAAGGGATGACAGACACAGTTCCAAAAACTTCAACACATTTAATTACCAAAGACAATAACAACTGACTAACCTAAAGACCAAGATTGAATTATGTACAAAACATAAATATTCACAATCCCTTTTCGTGGGGGGGTGGCTTGGTGATGTCCTGGATGATTAAAATGCTCAAACACAGGCAAAGAAATCCACAAAAGAAACGTCACAGGTCCTGAACAGAATGGCAGGTCTGGTCATCTTCTTTCAATTTCTCCTACTACTTTACTGTCTCAATTCTTTTCCTTATATACTCTTTTGCAGACCCCACCCACATTTAGACCTCTTTTTTTTAATTTTCTGAGACTTGCCCCAGACATGTCCAGGACATGTCTAAACATGACTCCAGTCTGAGCTTAACAAAAAAAAGGTAAATACTGCCATCTAGTGGCCTATATTCACATTACACCTCCATTCCAAAAGGGAAAAATTTTGACTCATAAAGGCAAAATTTTTCTTTTCAATACAAAATGGTTAAGTGAACACTTGTCTATATATACATATCATACAATATTCAAACACATGATATATATATACACATTCAAACACGGGATAAGCAATCAGCAATTACATTGTCTGTACCCTTCACATGCTTCATTTCCAAGTCAAACTCCTGTAAAATCAAACTCCAATTCAACAATCTCCGATTCTTGTTTTTCATCTTACTCAAAAACATTAACGGATTGTGGTCAGTGTACACAATCATTGGCTTTTGTCCTGTACAAACATAAACCTCAAAGTGTTGTAAAGAAAGGACCAGAGCCAATAGTTCCTTCTCTATTGTGGAATAGTTCCTTTGGTGGCGATTGAACTTCCTGGAGAAGTATGCCACGGGATGCTCAATGTCATCAGAGTCACTTCTCTGTAGGAGCCCAGATCCACAAAAGTCAGGAGATTTGAGCACGGGGATGTGACACAGCAGAGACTTCAGGCGATCCAAGGCTCTCTGGCATGCATCATCCCAGGTGAACTTTACGCCTTTCTTCAGTTGGTTAGTTAGACTGAGAGCAATCTCAGCAAAGTTCTTGCAGAACTTGCGGTAGTACCCGATCATTCCAAGGAAGCGGCGCTAAGCTTTTTTGTTGTCAGGAACTGGAAAGTCAATGATGGCTTGGACTTTAGCATTTATGGGTGCCACCTTACCCTGGCCTATGACGTAGCCAAGATAGGTGACAGTAGCACAACCAAAGTCACTCTTGTTCAGGTTAACAGTCAGGTTAGCCTGGGTCAGGCGCTGGAACAATGTCTCTACTTCTTTCAGATGTTCTTCCCAGGAGTCACTGCATGTGATCAGGTCATCGATGTACGCACCCGTGTGTGGCAATCCGGCGATTGTAGACTGTATCATCCTTTGGAACGTGGCTGGGGCATTTTTCATGCCAAAGGGTAGGACTTCATACTGGTACAATCCAGATGGTGTGGCAAAAGCAGAGATGCTCTTGGCCCTCTCAGTTAAAGTCACACACCAATAACCCTTCAATAAATCAATCTTGGTCAGAAACTTTGCTTGCCCTACACTATCAATACAATCATCAATCCTAGGTATTGGAAACACATCAGTTCTAGTTACAGCATTGACTTTGCGATAATCGGTACAGAATCTAGTACTTCCATCAGGTTTTGGAACTAGCACACAGGGTGAACTCCAATCGGAGTTGGAGGGTCTGATAATATCACGTTTTAACATGTACTCAACCTCTTTCTCAGCAATCTTTCTCTTTTCAGGATTCATCCGGTATGGATGCTGTTTTATTGGTTTGGCATCACCAACATCTACATCATGAGAGGCTATAGTAACTCTCTTTGGAACATCAGGAAACAAATCCTCATATTTCTTGATCAACCTTTCAAGCTGATCTCTCTGTGAGGGTTCTAAGTGCTGGAGTTTTACATCAAGATTTTGCAACACTTCAGTGTTTGACAATTTACATGAAAGAACTTCAGCTTTAATTCTTGGTTCATCATCTTGAAACTCCCCCTCATCTTCACACGTTTCGACCATTGGAGAATTTGAAGTGACAGCTGCAACCCTAGCATTTCTGTCATGATAAGGCTTTAGCATGTTAATATGACACAATTGTTTTGGTTTTCTCCTATCTGGAGTCTTCACAATGTAATTGAGATCATTGAGTTTTGTCAGAATTTCATAAGGACCATGAAATCTAGCCTGCAAAGGATTGGAATGCAAGGGAAACAACACAAGGACCTTGTCTCCTGGTTTAAACTCACGGCTTCTAGCTTTATGATCATACCAAGTTTTCATTTTTCCCTGACTTGATTTCAAGTTCTCTTTGGCTAGGTCACAAGCTGCACGCAATCTTTCCTTGAACTTGCTGACATAGTCTAACAGACTGATGTACGGCTCTTCCTCTTGCCATTGTTCACTCAATAATAGCAAAGGTCCTCTCACTTCATGGCCAAACACTAGCTCAAATGGACTGAATCCAGTAGACTTCTGCACTGCTTCTCTAGCTGCAAACAACAGCAAATGAACCCCTTCATCCCAGTCTTTCTCATGGTCATAACAATAAGTCCTCATCATTGTCTTGAGAGTGGAATGAAACCGCTCTAAGGCACCCTGACTTTCTGGATGATAGGCACTAGAAAGAATCTGCTTTGCACCTAGTTCATACACAACCTGCTGAAACAATCCTGAAGTGAAATTGCTACCCTGGTCTGACTGAATTTCCCTGGGAAGGCCAAACAACGTGAAGAACTTTATCAAAGCCTTCGAGATTGCAGTTGCCTTGATGTTACGTAGAGGTATGGCTTCGGGGAATCTGATAGATGCACACATGATTGTCAACAAGTACTGATTTCCAGATCTAGTCTTGGGTAATGGACCAACGCAATCAAAAATGACCTTAGAGAAGGGCTCTCCAAATGCTGGGATAGGCTGCAATGGAGCTACAGGTGGGTCTAACTGGTGTTTTCCAACTACCTGACAAGTGTGACAGGTTTTGCAAAAGTTGGAAACGTCTTTCCGAAGCCCAGGCCAAAAGAAGTGTTTCATGATCTTATCAACAGTCTTGTTAACACCAAGATGACCTCCTAAAGGTAAACTATGAGCCATTGTTAAGATCTCATTCCTGTAGACCTTCGGAACGACAATTTGCCTGACCACTGCCCAATCTGCATTGGCAGGGATATCAGGAGGGCGCCACTTCCGCATTAACAGACCATCCTTGAGATAATACCCAACTGGAACTGCGTCTATTTCTTTATCAGGAAGGGCTCTCCTCTTTAGTACACAAATTTCAGGATCATTAGTTTGCTCCTCAATCAACCGCTTTCTGGACAGAGACAAGTCTCCAGACACATCAGAATCACCAGACCCATCCGGCTGGCTGAATAGAGAACTGATAAAAGTATCTGATAAGTCCTCAAACGGAGAAACCATAGTAGGCTAATCAGAGTCATGAGGCGAACTACCTGAGTCCTGACTGTTCAATGTGCTGGACGGCACCACAACATCTTCTTCTTTAGCCTTCTTGGCCATAGCACGAGTCACTGCGCAAGAAGGATACAGAGATGGGTCCTCATCCCCATCTTCAGTGCTCGGCTGTGAAGTAAGATGTACAGGGGGAACTACTTTGCCCCCAGCCAGGTCATTGCCTAGCAACAGAGAAACACCCTTTATAGGTAGACTTGACATAAGTCCCACCTTTACCTGTCCTGTAACTAAATCTGACTTCACGAATATAGAGCGCAGGGGTACAGATACAGTCCTCCCTTCAATACCTTGTACAAGTATGAAATCCCCTGAAGCGGTCTCATCACGTAACTCCAAGGAGTCCATCAACAAAAGTGACTGAGAAGCTCCGGTATCCCTTAGGATATATATGGGGACAGGAGTAGTATGCTCATTCAGAGCCACAAATCCCTCTGAGTTGAAATCATCCTTGACCTCCATAGAAGTACACCAGCGCTCAAAGCAAACCTGCTTTTCATTAGCAAATTCAACATAAGTCTGATTTTCAGATTTCTTCAGACCTCTGAATTTCTGTCGGTAAGCCTCTGGAACCAACTCATAAGCTCTCAAAATAACCTTTTTGACAACCTCATAATCAGAGGAATCATCTGCAGACAAAGCCGAATAGGCTTGTTGAGCTTTACCCTTGAGGACAGTTTGCAACATCAGAGGCCAGTGTTCCTTTGGCCACTGGCAACTCTTTGCTACCTTTTCAAAACACTGGAAATAGTTGTCAACATCCTTTTCCGAAAATGGAGGCACCAGTTTTACCTCCTGACTGGCACAAAATTTATTTTTAGTTTCAATTTTAATTTTTAGTTGCTCCATTTGGAGTCTTTCTTCTCCATCAAATTTCTCTAATTCAAAATCTCTCTGTCTTGCAAATTTTTCTAACTCAAATTCTCTTTGTTTTTCTTTTTCCTCCCTTTCTATTTTCTCTTCTCTTGCTAATTTTTCTAACTCAAACTGCCTTTGTTTTTCTTTTTCTTTCCTTTCAAATTCTCTTTGCTTTTCTTTTTCCTCCCTTTCTTTTTCTCTTTCCTCCCTTTCAATCTCTAGCATTTTTAATTTAAGTTCCATTTCTATATTTGGATTTTCCACTGGAAACTGTTCCAGATCTCCTGGTGCAAACACATTTTCATCAATGTAATATTCAACTATCTCTCGAGCCAGTCTTGCTTTTCGCATGGCTGGTTTCACCTCTGTCAGCTCTAAATGTCTGCAAATTTCTAGCAGTTCTGTCTTTTTAAAAGACTTCAAAACCCCTACGGTTGGTGATGTCAAGAAATCATCCATTGCTGTTGTCAATATATATGTATTCAATTAAAAAAAATCAATTTTACACTTTGAAATGTTAGATTTTCAATAAATTACTCACAAAATGGTCTATCCCGGACCTTGAGCCCCCAATTTGTTATGGCCCCAATTTGTTATTACAATCTACAACACAACAGCAACAGCAAGGGATGACAGACACAGTTCCAAAAACTTAAACACATTTAATTACCAAAGACAATAACAACTAACTAACCTAAAGACCAAGATTGAATTATGTACAAAACATAAATATTCACAATCCCTTTTCGTGGCGGGGGTGGCTTGGTGATGTCCTGGATGATGAAAATGCTCAAACACAGGCAAAGAAATCCACAAAAGAAACGTCACAGGTCCTGAACAGAATGGCAGGTCTGGTCATCTTCTTTCAATTTCTCCTACTACTTTACTGTCTCAATTCTTTTCCTTATGTACTCTTTTGCAGACCCCACCCACATTTAGACCTCTTTTTTTTATTTTCTGAGACTTGCCCCAGACATGTCCAGGACATGTCTAAACATGACTCCAGTCTGAGCTTAACAAAAAAAAGGTAAATACTGCCATCTAGTGGCCTATATTCACATTACATTATAAAGTCTGCCTATGTTATAATTAGCCAACAAATAGCAAAGTTACCGCTGTGGACTGATTCATATTGCAATATTGAGGCAAAAAAAGGACTTTACGACTTTACGTCAGATCTGCATTTAACCTTAACACAATTGAAGATTTGATTCGCATCAGTGTGAAGGGTCCTCTTGACATATTTGATGCCTCACTCGCAGTGAGGAGATGTATGGAAGGGCAGAGCAAGGAGACCCAACTTTAAATCCTAGCCTCCAGATATGGAATGAAGTCAATGAAGTGGAAGCCTTTGTTATTCAAACCTTTGTTAATCAAACTCAAGACTCTCATATTGTTTAATAATTTTCATTTGTTGGAGACAGTTGTATTGTTAATGTGGAGTGTTGTATTTTAGTTTCTTTAAACATTAAAAAATATATATATTGGTGCCTCTTTGATTTCGGTGTGTGCACTCCTAAATTTTTGCTCACGCTCCTAACTTTTTTAACTTAGGAGCGCAGCGCTACCAAGCAAAAAAGTTCATTTCAAGCCCTGCTGTGTGTGTGTGTGTGTGTGTGTGTGTGCTCTCTCCCCCAGAGCAGAGTGGTGCAGCCATGTCTGCTATCAGAGAGGTCTTAAGCGTGCACTAGAAGAACTTAAATAATGAGAGAAATGTTTTATATGTAGTACTAATTTGTGTCAGTGTTTTGTGAAAACGTATTTAGAGCCGTTTGCTGCCGTTATCAATCCAGCGGTAGTGGAGTTTTCCAGACAGCTGCTCAGCTGATGTGTTTGTGTGTGTGTGTGTGTGTCTGCGTGTGTGTGGGGTGCGCGTCTCACTGGGGAGGAGCAGCCATCACATCGATGGCTGGTTGAATCTTTTCAATAAATGTTTTTCTAACTTCAGACCTCTGATATTTTTTATCATTGTATCATTTTTTTGATGTAAATTGAGGGAGCAAAAGCAATATCGGCCCAAGAAAATCGGCAGTCCATTATCGGTCATCCACTAAGGGTGATGGAAAAAAATCGGTATCGGTATCGGTATCGGCATCGGCCCTAAAAAAATCCATATCGGTCGATCCCTAGTGATGACGACGAAATAGCAGACATGATCAAGACTTCCCCCTTTTCCCTTGTGAGAGATGGATCTAATGACTTTGCCGATACCAAACTCTATCCAATCGTGGTAAAACATTTTGATCTACGATTGGAAAAAGTGGGAACCACCATGCTGACTTTGTCAGAGTGGGGAGAGGAGTACTGGGGAAAATATTTTCAGCTAAGAATAATTCTTTTTAAATTTATCAGTA
Organism: Gymnothorax reevesii; assembly: GCA_029721435.1. Classification (NCBI taxonomy): domain Eukaryota; kingdom Metazoa; phylum Chordata; class Actinopteri; order Anguilliformes; family Muraenidae; genus Gymnothorax; species Gymnothorax reevesii. The sequence continues at coordinate 76,298,135 of CM056574.1, read as the reverse complement.
ATGCATGATATTTTAAGCATGGTGTTTATTTCAATACTAAACTGTTAATATATATGGAATATGGAAACTCCATATCCATCCGCCGCTGCTGTGGCTGTGATGGTGGATTGCATGCTTGCTAACGGCCTGCTTCGTTGAACCCGACTGGATTGTTTCGCCTTGCTTTCATCTCTCCGACACGGCGGTGTGTCCACGCTGGTGAGTAAATTTCCATTTGCTTGTCCAGCTGGACTGTAGTTGAAACAAAGATTGTGAGTTCTACTGCGCGATTTGTGTTGATACTCACAGCTCGGTGGTGGATGGTTGTTTGCCCGGGGAACTGCTTCCTGGTCGGTGTTTCTTCGTGGCCGGGTTCGAGGGAAAGAGCTTGATGCTTCTTCGAAAAAAAGAGAGTGCATCCCGATTTCGTTGTTGGCTGGGCTTGGTGTGACAAACTTTTAATTAAAAATTTCTAACTACTACACAAGTGTGGCACTATTACATCCAGATACTGGGACTCTATATCCGTAATCTTCTCCTTACGGGTGTTAGTTGCTTTCAACTGCGAGTGCGTGCAAGAAGCCACCTAAAAGAGATGGAGTTAATGATGAGGAAATGGAGAAGTCACTGAATTTTATGTCGGAGGAAATATCAACTATCCTAAAACAGCAGAAACTGATTATGGACTTAATGGGGGACATTATAGATCTTCGGAGGCATAACGAGGAGAAGGATAAGAAAATCGCTGCCTTGGAATGCCAGGTGTCAGAATTGGAGCAATACTCCAGAATGAATGACGTCATCATCAACGGACTGGACACCACACACCGGTCGAATGCTACGGCAACAGTAGCAGCAAATCGTGATCCGTCTGATCAACAGCTCCTCTCCTTAGAATAACAGGTTATAGCTTTCTTTAATAGCAGGGATATCAATGTTGAGGGTAAGGAAATAGAGGGGTGTCACGTTCTCCCAAGGAAAAATAAAACTGAGAAATCTGCCATTATTATTCGCTTTGTAAACAGAAAACAAAAGAATTAACTGCTTAAACAGGGACGAAAGCTGAAAGGAACAAATGTTTATGTCAATGAACACCTCACAAAGAAAAATGCCAATATTGCAAGGCTGGCGAGACAATTAAAGAAAAAAATTCAGTTGACGTGGACATCAAATTGTAAGGTGTTCATCAAGATGAATGGGACTCCAGAGCAGGCAAAAGTTTTAGTCATCAGAGAGCAATCAGAACCAGAAAAATACCAGTAATGCACTGATTTGTGATACCAATGACTGTTTTTTATTGTATTGGATGATGTATGATGTATTGTTGATGTGACTGTAAATTTTATAACACTGATGTTTGATAGATTGCATATTAATACCTGTGATGACACCGATCACAGGCTAGTATAGCATGAAAATAACATTGACCCAGACAAAAATCTCTTCGATAACCTGACAAATGACTGCTCTTATTACACAGATGATCGATTTGGTAGGGAGATAAAGGTAGAAGATGGCCTAACAATGATTCACTTCAATAGTAGAAGTTTATATGCGAATTTTGAAACCATTAAGGAATATCTGAGACAGTTTAAAAGAACATTCAGTGTAATAGCCATAACAGTAACATGGATAACTCCTGAAAAGAGTGGAGACTTTGAATTGAATGGGAATGAATTCCTTCATTTAGATAGGAAAAATAAAAAAGGAGGTGGGGTGGGACTGTATATTGATAAAGACGCAAACTATAAAAGAGTTGAAAAGATGACAACCATTATTGATAATGTGATGGAATGTATAACGTTTGAAATCTGTATGGAAAAAAAGAAAACATAATCTTCAGTTGTATATATAGAACTTCAGGATCCAATGTTGACATTTTTACTCACTGCATGGAGGGATTATTTACAAACTTATACCACAAAGGGCTGTTTACTTGTGGAGACTTTAATATAGACTTACTAAATCCAAATCATAACAAAAGTGTAGATGAATTTATAGATGCCATGTTCAGCATGGGGCTATTTCCCCTAATAATAAGACCAAGTAGAGTAACAACACATAGTGCCACTTTAATAGACAACATATTTACAAATATAATGGATGATAACATTAAAAGTGGGTTATTAATCAATGATATCAGTGATCATCTACCAGTTTTTGCTGCTTATGATTGTAATTGCAAGGGCAACAGAATCAAGGGTAACATTATGTATAAAAGAATCCGAACAGAGAAGACATTAAACTTTTTTAAAAATGAGTTGCTAAAGCAAAATTGGAATATCATATATGAAGAGACTGATGTTAACAAAGCATATGAAATTTTTTTACAGATATTTAAAATACTATATGATAAACACTGTCCAGCAGTACAATGTAACATGAAAGGAAACTACTCAGGAAGACCATGGATGACTAAAGGGCTACAAAATTCCTGCAAAAAAAAAAAAGCCTTATATCGAGAATTTATTAAGCATAGAACTATTGAAGCAGAAAATAAATCTAAAAAATATAAAAATAAGTTAACCAATTTAATGAGAACGTGTAAAAGAACAGTACTTCAGTAATAAATTAGAATATAATAAAAATAAGACAAAAGCGTTATGGAGTACACTAAACAGTGTAATTAAAAATGGAAAAAAAACATGATCAATATCCTCAGTATTTCATAGTTGAAAGAAGCTGTGTTAAGATGGAAATGAAGGATGTAGCAGATGGATTCAACTCATTTTTATTATTATTATTATTATTATTATTATTATACGCCCGTCTTAAGACGGGACGTATTATGTCATCACCCCCGTCCGTCCGTCTGTTGTCTGTTAGCAATTTGTTGTCCGGGGCATAACTCCTGAGCCGCTTGAGCTACATTCGTGATACTTCACATACACGTGCAAAATCACTGGGCGCTGTGTCGCGCACCGTGATTTCGTTCACATGGTCAAGGTCACTGGCAAAGGTGAAAGGTCGCATGGGGCCCAGATGGGGCTTGTCCGGAGCATAACTTCTTAACCGCTTCAGATACATCCATGATATTTCACACACTCGCGTACCATGTTTACGGCCCTCCCTCCAAGGTCAAAGGTCACATGGGGTTGTTGTCTGTTGGATATTGGCATCATGTTGTCTGTCCACTTCCTGATCCATGTTCATGACGGGCGTATTATGCATCGTTGGCGGTGCTCTTGTTTGTAAATATTGGACCAAAACTGTCAGAGGAAATAATGGTGGAGGGAACAGGAATTGATCCTTCAGACTATGTTGAGAGGAATAGTAGTTCAATGTTTTTAACAGCTGTAGAGGAAAAAGAAATTTATGATGTAGTCAAAGGATTTAAGAACAAAAACAGTATAGATTGTAATGATATTGACATGTTGACTGTGAAGAATGTTATTGGTGGTATTACTAAGCCACTTATGTATATTTTTAACCTGTCTTTTCAAAATGGGTTATTTCCAAATAAGATGTGTTATGGCCCCAATTTGTTATTACAATCTACAACACAACAGCAACAGCAAGGGATGACAGACACAGTTTTAAAAACTTAAACACATTTAATTAAACACAACAACTAACTAAACTGACCAAGATTGAATAGGAAAAAAAAAAGAAATATTTACAGTCCCTTTTTGTGGGGTGGCTTGGTGATGTCCTGGATAATGAAAATGCTCAAACACAGGCAAAGAAATCCACAAAAGAAACGTCACAGGTCTTGAACAGAATGGCAGGTCTGGTCATCTTCTTGCAATTTCTCCTACTACTTTACTGTCTCAATTCTTTTCCTTATATACTCTTTTGCAGACCCCACCCACATTTAGACCTCTTTTTTTAAATTTTCTGAGACTTGCCCCAGACATGTCCAGGACATGTCTAAACATGACTCCAGTCTGAGCTTAACAAAAAAAGATAAATACTGCCATCTAGTGGCCTATATTCACATTACACCTCCATTCCAAAAGGGAAAAATTTTGACTCATGAAGGCAAAATTTTTCTTTTCAATACAAAATGGTTAAGTGAACACTTGTCTATATATACATATCATACAATATTCAAACACATGATATATATATACACATTCAAACACGGGATAAGCAATCAGCAATTACATTGTCTGTACCCTTCACATGCTTAATTTCCAAGTCAAACTCCTGTAAAATCAAACTCCAATTCAACAATCTCCGATTCTTGTTTTTCATCTTACTCAAAAACATTAACGGATTGTGGTCAGTGTACACAATCATTGGCTTTTGTCCTGTACAAAAATAAACCTCAAAGTGTTGAAAAGAAAGGACCAGAGCCAACAGTTCCTTCTCTATTGTGGAATAGTTCCTTTGGTGGCGATTGAACTTCCTGGAGAAGTATGCCACGGGATGCTCAATGTCATCAGAGTCACTTCTCTGTAGGAGCACAGATCCACAAGCTTGGTCGCTAGCATCGACCGCGATGGAGAACGGTTTGTTGAAGTCAGGAGATTTGAGCACGGGGAAGTGACACAGCAGAGACTTCAGGCGATCGAAGGCTCTCTGGCATGCATCATCCCAGGTGAACTTTACGCCTTTCTTCATTTGGTTAGTTAGACTGAGAGCAATCTCAGCAAAGTTCTTGCAGAACTTGCGGTAGTACCCGATCATTCCAAGGAAGCGGCGCAAAGCTTTTTTGTTGTCAGGAACTGGAAAGTCCATGATGGCTTGGACTTTAGCATTTATGGGTGCCACCTTACCCTGGCCTATGACGTAGCCAAGATAGGTGACAGTAGCACAACCAAAGTCACTCTTGCTCAGGTTAACAGTCAGGTTAGCCTGGGTCAGGCGCTGGAACAACGTCTCTACATCTTTTAGATGTTCTTCCCAGGAGTCACTCCATGCGATCAGGTCATCGATGTACGCACCCGTGTGTGGCAATCCGGCGATTGTAGACTGTATCATCCTTTGGAACGTGGCTGGGGCATTTTTCATGCCAAAGGGTAGGACTTCATACTGGTACAATCCAGATGGTGTGGCAAAAGCAGAGATGCTCTTGGCCCTCTCAGTTAAAGGCACACACCAATAACCCTTCAATAAATCAATCTTGGTCAGAAACTTTGCTTGCCCTACACTATCAATACAATCATCAATCCTAGGTATTGGAAACACATCAGTTCTAGTTACAGCATTGACTTTGCAATGATCTGTACAGAATCTAGTACTTCCATCAGGTTTTGGAACTAGCACACAGGGTGAACTCCAATCGGAGTTGGAGGGTCTGATAATATCATGTTTTAACATGTACTCAACCTCTTTCTCAGCAATCTTTCTCTTTTCAGGATTCATCCGGTATGGATGCTGTTTTATTGGTTTGGCATCACCAACATCTACATCATGAGAGGCTATAGTAACTCTCTTTGGAACATCAGGAAACAAATCCTCATATTTCTTGATCAACCTTTCAAACCGATCTCTCTGTGAGGGTTCTAAGTGCTGGAGTTTTACATCAAGATTTTGCAACACTTCAGTGTTTGACAATTCACATGAAAGAACTTCAGCTTTAATTCTTGGTTCATCATCTTGAAACTCCCCCTCATCTTCACACATTTCGACCATTGGAGAATCTGAAGTGACAGCTGCAACCCTAGCATTTCTGTCATGATAAGGCTTCAGCATGTTAATGTGACACAGTTGTTTTGGTTTTCTCCTATCTGGAGTCTTCACAATGTAATTGAGATCATTGAGTTTTGTCAGAATTTCATAAGGACCATGAAATCTAGCCTGCAATGGATTGGACTGCAAGGAAAACAACACAAGGACCTTGTCTCCTGGTTTAAACTCACGGCTTCTAGCCTTATGATCATACCAAGTTTTCATTTTTCCCTGACTTGATTTCAAGTTCTCTTTGGCTAGGTCACAAGCTGCACACAATCTTTCCTTGAACTTGCTAACATAGTCTAACAGACTGATTTGCGGCTCTTCCTCTTGCCATTGTTCACTCAATAATAGCAAAGGTCCTCTCACTTCATGACCAAACACTAGCTCAAATGGACTGAATCCAGTAGACTCCTGCACTGCTTCTCTAGCTGCAAACAACAGCAAATGAACCCCTTCATCCCAGTCTTTCTCATGGTCATAACAATAAGTCCTCATTATTGTCTTGAGAGTGGAATGAAACCGCTCTAAGGCACCCTGACTTTCTGGATGATAGGCACTAGAAAGAATCTGCTTTGCACCTAGTTCATACACAACCTGCTGAAACAATCCTGAAGTGAAATTGCTACCCTGGTCTGACTGAATTTCCCTGGGAAGGCCAAACAACGTGAAGAACTTTATCAAAGCCTTCGAGATTGCAGTTGCCTTGATGTTACGTAGAGGTATGGCTTCGGGGAATCTGGTAGATGCGCACATGATTGTCAACAAGTACTGATTTCCAGATCTAGTCTTGGGTAATGGACCAACGCAATCAACAATGACCTTAGAGAAGGGCTCTCCAAATGCTGGGATAGGCTGCAATGGAGCTACAGGTGGGTCTAACTGGTGTTTTCCAACTACCTGACAAGTGTGACAGGTTTTGCAAAAGTTGGAAACGTCTTTCCGAAGCCCAGGTCAAAAGAAGTGTTTCATGATCTTATCAACAGTCTTGTTAACACCAAGATGACCTCCTAAAGGTAAACTATGAGCCATTGTTAAGATCTCATTCCTATAGACCTTCGGAACAACAATCTGCTTGACCACTGCCCAATCTGCATTGGCAGGGATATCAGGAGGGCGCCACTTTCGCATCAACGCACCATCCTTGAGATAATACCCAACTGGAACTGCGTCTATTTCTTTATCAGGAAGGGCTCTCCTCTTTAGTACACAAATTTCAGGATCATTAGTTTGCTCCTCAATCAACCGCTTTCTGGACAGAGACAAGTCTCCAGACACATCAGAATAACCAGACCCATCCGGCTGGCTGAATAGAGAACTGATAAAAGTATCTGATAAGTCCTCAAACGGAGAAACCATAGTAGGCCAATCAGAGTCATGAGGCGAACCACCTGAGTCCTGACTATTCAATGTACTGGACGGCACCACATCATCTTCTTCTTTAGCCTTCTTGGCCATAGCACGAGTCACTGGGCAAGAAGGATACAGAGATGGGTCCTCATCCCCATATTCAGTGCTCGGCTGTGAAGATGTACAGGGGGAACTACTTTGCCCCCAGCCAGGTCATTGCCTAGCAACAGAGAAACACCCTTTATAGGTAGACTTGACATAAGTCCCACCTTTACCTGTCCTGTAACTAAATCTGACTTCAAGAATATAGAGCGCAGGGGTACAGATACAGTCCTCCCTTCAATACCTTGTACAAGTATGAAATCCCCTGAAGCGGTCTCATCACGTAACTCCAAGGAGTCCATCAACAAAAGTGACTGAGAAGCTCCGGTATCCCTTAGGATGTATATGGGGACAGGAGTAGTATGCTCATTCAGAGCCACAAATCCCTCTGACACAAATGGAAGAAATTCCTCCTTCACAAAGTCAGCTGTATTAGGCTTTTTAGCCCCACAAGAAGCAGGTAATTTAGCAGATCGGTTATCTACTACAGGGGTTTCTAACCTTGTTTTCACAAAGGCATTTGGTTTGGTGTCCTTTTCTTTTTCTTTCTTAGCTTTTAGGAACCAGCAGTTAGTTTTAACATGACCAGATTTCTTGCAATAACTGCAAACTAGACCACTTTTGTCACTGTCAGCTTTCACACTTTGATCAGACCTGTTACTGGATTTCTGAGCACCATCACCAGATTTGTCTTTGTCTTTGGGTGAGGAATCTTGGGTATCACCATAACCCTTTTTCTGAAATTGGGACCATCTATTATTACTGCTAGACTGAAATTTGGACTTATGTGTGAGAATATTCATCTGCAAATTTGGCAGCTGATTGCAAATTCAGTGCTTGCTTCTCATTAAGGTAGGTCTTAACATCATCTTTAACACAGTTCTTGAATTCTTCAACTAACACCATCTCTTTTAGTGAGTTGAAATCATCCTTGACCTCCATAGAAGTACACCAGCGCACAAAGCAAACCTTCTTCTCATTAGCAAATTCCACATAAGTCTGATTTTCAGATTTCTTCAGACCTCTGAATTTCTGTCGGTAAGCCTCTGGAACCAACTCATAAGCTCTCAAAATAACCTTTTTGACAACCTCATAATCAGAGGAATCATCTGCAGACAAAGCCGAATAGGCTTGTTGAGCTTTACCCTTGAGGACGGTTTGCAACATCAGAGGCCAGTGTTCCTTTGGCCACTGGCAACTCTTTGCTACCTTTTCAAAACACTGGAAATAGTTGTCAACATCCTTTTCCAAAAATGGAGGCACCAGTTTTACCTCCTGGCTAGCCCGAAATTTATTTTCAGTTTGAATTTTCATTTTTAGTTGCTCCATTTGGAGTCTTTCTTCTCTATCAAATTTCTCTAATTCAAAATCTCTCTGTCTTGCAAATTTTTCTAACTCAAATTCTCTTTGTTTTTCTTTTTCTTCCCTCTCAAATTCTCTTTGTTCCTCTTTTTCCCCCTTTCTTTTTCTCTTTCCTCCCTTTCTTTTTTCTCTTCTCTTGCTAATTTTTCCAACTCAAACTGCCTTTGTTTTTCTTTTTCTTCCCTTTCAATCTCTATCATTTTTAATTTAAGTTCCATTTCTATATTTGGATTTTCCACTGGAAACTGTTCCAGATCTCCTGGTGCAAACACATTTTCATCAATGTAATATTCAACTATCTCTCTAGCCAGTCTTGCTTTTCGCATGGCTGGTTTTACCTCTGTCAGCTCCAACTGTCTGCAAATTTCTAGCAGTTCTGTCTTTTTAAAAGACTTCAAAACCCCTACGGTTGGTGATGCCTAGAAATCATCCATTGCTTTTGTCAATATATATGTATTCAATAAAAAAAAAATCAATTTTACAATTTGAAATGTTAGATTTTCAATAAATTACTCACAAAATGGTCTATCCCGGACCTTGAGCCCCCAATTTGTTATGGCCCCAATTTGTTATTACAATCTACAACACAACAGCAACAGCAAGGGATGACAGACACAGTTTTAAAAACTTAAACACATTTAATTAAACACAACAACTAACTAAACTGACCAAGATTGAATAGGAAAAAAAAAAGAAATATTTACAGTCCCTTTTTGTGGGGTGGCTTGGTGATGTCCTGGATAATGAAAATGCTCAAACACAGGCAAAGAAATCCACAAAAGAAACGTCGCAGGTCTGGTCATCTTGCAATTTCTCCTACTACTTTACTGTCTCAATTCTTTTCCTTATATACTCTTTTCAGACCCCACCCACATTTAGACCTCTTTTTCTTAATTTTCTGAGACTTGCCCCAGACATGTCCAGGACATGTCTAAACATGACACCAGTCTGAGCTTAACAAAAAAAAGGTAAATACTGCCATCTAGTGGCCTATATTCACATTACAGATGAAAGTAGCAAAAGTTGTTCCCATTTACAAAGCAGGCGATAAACACTTCACTAATTATAGGCCGATATCAGTACTTTCCCAATTTTCAAAAATATTAGAAAAAGTATTCATAAAACAATTTGATGGTTTTGTTGAGAAACACAAGTTAACAGACAGTCAGTATGGATTTAGAAATAATAGATCGACAGCCATGGCACTATTAGAATTGGTAGAAGAAATAACACACTGTATTGATACAATGAAGTACGCAATGGGAGTGTTTTTAGATCTCAAGAAAGCATTTGACACAGTCAATCATGACATATTGATTAGAAAATTGGAGAAACATGGTTTCTTTTCTTTCTTTCTTTTTTGGATTGGCTGAAGAGTTATTTACTAAACAGACAGCAATTTGTACAAATAAATCAGAATACATCAAGTTTTATGAATATTACATGTGGGGTGCCTCAAGGATCCGTTTTAGGACCAAAACAATTTATTATGTATATTAATGATATTTGCAGGGTATCTAATGTATTAAGATTTGTGTTATTTGCAGATGACACAAATATTTTTTGTTCAGATGTGGAATTACAGCAGCTTTTGGAGGTGATTACAAAGGAAATGAATACCTTAAAAAGGTGGTTTGATGCTTGTAAATTGTCTTTAAATCTGAACAAAACTAATTATATGTTGTTCGGACATTATAAGAGAAACATAGATGTAAAATTAAACATTGATAATATTAGCATAGAAAGAGTAAATGAAATCAAATTCCTCAGTGTAATTCTAGACCACTAAATCTGCTAGAAACCACATATGTTAGGGGGAAGCTGGCACGGAGCATTGCCGTCCTAGGAAAAGCAAGGCAGATCTTCAACTTGAAACCTCTATATATTTTATATTGGGCATTAATTTTACCTTATCTGACCTATTGTGTAGAGGTATGGGGAAACACATATAAAAGTAATCTTCAAACAAGAAATATGGCGCAGAAAAGGGCTATCAGATTCATCCACAATGTAGGATTTAGAGACCACACAAATAGACTTTTCTAAAAACTGCAAGCTCTAAAATTTCAAGATCTGATTCAGTTTAAAACAGCACAAATAATATTTAAAGCAAAAAATAACTTACACCCAGGCAACATAAATAAACTGTTCTCAGAGAGAGAAGGAGGCTATAATCTAAGAGGGGAACTGAACTTAAAAATAAATTGTGTCAGAACTACCTTGAAAAGTATGTGTGTCTCAGTCTCTGGGGTCAAATTATGGAACAGTTTAACAGATGAATTCAGGAAATTTAAAACCATTGGCAAGTTTAAAAAAACATATATTTATTTAAAATTTGTATTTTATAAGTATGAGGAACAGCAGTTTGACCCAGGACGGTAATGGTAGGGTTTAGAAAAATGTGGATACATTGTCTTGTTATGTCTTCTTCCGTGTGTGCGCAGGGGGTTCTAGAAGTATAGAAATTCAGTATTATATACAGGTGCAATATTCTGTGTATATTTGTATATAAGTAGCTTATTGAATATTATAGTCAATAAATTGTAAGAACCATTGGTTCTTGAACAGACGGTGAATGTTGTAAATATAATAATAGAGAATTTAATAACTTGACTGTAGAATGCGGTAATTCAAGGGGTAGGATTAAATAAGTTCTTACTTCTTCCTACTCCTTTTCGAGCATACAATCTTGCTGCTCATGCAAGACAGTTATCAACAGTTTGCTTTTTGTTTTTGTATTGGCATGGTGGCCATTTGTTTTGGTGATTATCTCTGTTTTATCTTTTAACGTGTTCGAAATAAAGAATTGAACATTCTTGAACATATACAGTATCTTTTGTTGTATTTTATTTAAATTATCATTTCATAGTCAGTTGATCAATTAGGCCTAAGTATTTTAATGTCTGATCATACATTACATGCATTGGACATTTCAATCCGATGTCTGGTCTTATTTTAACTATGTTATTTATAAATTAATGCAAATCTGATCAAGAGAAATTGAAAATTGCTTTTTCAGAGTTGTAATTGCATTGAAGTTGTAAATAAAATGTGATGTATCCAAGAGTATCACTAAGTAGAGAAATTATTCAACTACATTTTACATAAAAATTTAATTTTGGTAATCAACGATAAAGTACCTCTTTTCCTGCTCAAAGTAGGCAGATATCACTATTTGACTCTGGCTATTTGTGAAATATTTGCGTACTAGTGAAATTGATTATTAGACGGAATGCAGTTTGATAAGTTCTTCACAAAGAAACATCAAGTTTGCAAAGAATTCTAGTCGATAAACTTGATAAAACACTGCGATTTGTATTTCAATTTTGTCTGTATTTTCATTGTAAATTATCTGAAATTTTGGGGGTTTATGGCAAAAATGTGCAAAAAATATAAGTTTTACAATAAAAATAAGTACAAACTATAGAAATCATGTAATCTCTAACATAGCCACTTTAATTATAAAGTTATTACTTTCTCTCCTTAATAAAAAAATAGATTTCAATAATACTGTTGATCTTCCTCACTCCATGCATATTTCCAGCTCTGTTCTCCCTGTTTTATTGCAGATGAATTATTCTGAATTTAAATATGCTGTCCACATTGAGTTTTACAGCACAGACTGTTCAATTGAAGTTGGTATAGTGTAGCTGCCAACATAATTGTTCCTTTCCTACAATTTCTTGAAGCAAACATGAATTTGTGATTTTTTTTCTCATGAAACTTGTGACCATTTTCCACATGAGTGACTAACATCAAGCAAAAATGCTAGTGACTGATTGTAATAGTGATTATAAAGAGCTGTAGATTCTTTCCTTATTTTTGTTCTAAGTCTGTTTTATCTTATATTGACAAGATTTAGCCAAGAAGCATTTGTGCATGCCTTGCCTAAATGTGACCAAAGACAATTTGAATCAAAACCAAATTCTACTAAATATTTCAAAAAAATTTTTTTTGTTGTCTTATGTTGTGGTTTTTGCCCAGAAAGTGCAGGAAATGGCTTATTTTAATGTTAATTTTTAAAAGACCCCCACCAGCGCGCTTGCCCCCAGCTCGCACCGCATTACTCCACTTTTTCCATTCTCTAATAACAGAAACAAAGGCTGCAGGCGCACACACTCCAAAAAGCTTAGTGTGTGCTTTATGGTTTACTGAACAGAATGGACATTTATCATTCGAATCATTCGAAGGCATTGACTGCTATGGCTCCATGTAGGAGCCTCCACTGTATGTCAGCAGCCTTCTTTGTTAAAGGGGGCTTGTACAGACCCCTCCAGGCCGGTCTGACATCATTGCTCACATGCAGATAACCTCGCCAAGGAGTATCGACACGATCTTGGAGCTTATTCTTGTTCAAGCTCTTAACCATCATTTTATACAGGGATTTACCTTTTACATCTGCCAAATTTAACCCATGCTCACTTTTTTCATCCAGAAAAAAATGCTCTCATTTATCAATTCTTGGACAGACACTTAAACAGGGGAAAGAGTCCTCGGCATCAGGCACAGACACACCGCTGCAGCAGTCCTTTAGCAGAAGACACTCCTGTTCTGTCAGCCGTTACTTCCAATGTGTCAGCAGCTGGCTGACGAGCTTCTTAGACTTCACACCCAGACTCGCTGTCAAAGCAGCTGCATTGTCCAGGTCAGGCCCGGCAATGTCCACTACAGACCCAAGCGTGAGAATCCTGGCTCTGCAAAACATCTCAGTCACTGCTGGTCCAGCTCAGCAGGGGACATCTAAACGTCCAGCAAACACCACTGGTTCCAGCAGCAGCCAGTTAGAAGAGTCACTTTGCCCTGTCGTCTCCTTCACCACCATTTTCCATGCTGAAAAAACTCTGCGATAGAACGGCGGTAGAGTTTGCAGTTTTAAAGTATGGAAATCCATTAGAAACAGTGGTTCCTGCAGTCCAAAACCACCACACTGTTGGAGGATACTGTGTGCCAGCGGCCTCCACACCAGATCTTTTGGGCAAAACAACAGTCCTTGAATAAACTGCAGGCGGAACACAGCGCCCCTACTGGCCAGGTGTATCAGACCTTGTCCCCCATCTTCCTTCGGAAGAAACAAAATGGCCTGAGGAATCCTATGTAATTTGTCCTAGAAAAAAATCAACCAGCACCGCTTGACTTTTCGCTAGCAATTTCAAGGGGGGATCTATACAAGACAATCTGTGCCATAATGATGATGACACAAGGTTGTTCACAACTAAAGTCTGCCCTCTGTAGGACGTACTCGGGTCTACCACTTCTAATTCCAGGTCTTGAAGACACCTGGTGATGTACTTAGTGACATTGCAAGTATACTGCTGACAAAACTGTTTAATCAAACTTTTCCCATAATCCCACTATTGCTGCATAGAAGAAAAATGGGCTTCCTGATGTGATCGCCATAGAAGCCCAAATGCCTCTCTAAAAGCATTATTATCATTCAAAAGGCCAGTATTAAAATGCCAATAAGCACTACGGATCTTCACATTGGGGTCTATTCTCCCATTAGCGCGTAAGTCCTTTTTTACGCGCTTCGAGTTAAGCGCTTTTGAGTTACGCGCATTCTCCCCTACGCGCTTCGATCACGCCCACAGCGCTTAACTTCAGAATGTAGGCGGCCTTATGAAAGAGGTGTGACTAATGCAAAAGAGATGCAGACTCTGTTCAAAGCTCATTGATTATGGCTATCAGGAAAACATGGAAAAAGGATTTTCTGATTAACTATGAAAATGCAGTTGTGGTCCATGGAAAACGCAAACCAGACTTTAAATTTGAATAACGTCGGCCTGCTGATACGAGGTTTTATCTCCAAACTGATAAGAAACGAAAACTCCTATGTCCACTATTCTTACATGCAAAATTAAACATTTTTTATTTTAAACTATATTTATCCATTTATATTATTTTATTACTATTAAATTTTATATTTATTTTTCATTTTCCTGGGAAGTTTGTCATTTTGAAGATACAAGGTTTTATATGCCGCTGTAATAGTAGGCCTGTACCAATTACAAGAAGTAATTCAGTCATCTCTTTTTTTATTCCCCGCCGCGCAATTAGCGTTGGTTAAAGCATTGGGCTCCATCCATCCGACACATAAAATTGAGGCGGCGGGGGATATTGCCATGTTTTTGGCAAACACTTGTTATTTCTTATTAAAGCTATGCAAACAAACAAATTGCCGCGATAATGAAATAATAAAGAATTTAGCGTTTCTCAACCAGAGCAATCAGATCATTGAAAATGTGCCCCTCCTACACCAGCCTGTTTGTTCCGTGTGTTATGGCCCCAATTTGTTATTACATTACATGACAACAGCAACAGCAAGGGATGACAGACACAGTTTTAAAAACTCAAACACATTTAATGAACAAAGACAATAACTAACAATAACCTACAACTAAATGACCAAGATTGAATAAAAAAAAACAGAAATATTTACAGTCCCTTTAGTGGGTTTCCTGGTGATGTGCTGGGTGAGGAAAAAGGCTCAAACACAGGCAAAAATCCACAAAAGAAACTTCACAGGTCTTGAACAGAAATGACAGGTCTGGTCACACATATCCTTCTTCTTGCAATTTCTCCTACTACTTTACTGTCTCAATTCTTCTCCTTATATACTCTTTTGCAGACCCCACCCACATTTAGACCTCTTTTTTTTTACTTTTCGGGGACTTGCCCCAGACATGTCCAGGACATGTCTAAACATAGCTCCAGTTTGAGCTGAATAAAAAAAAGGTAAATACTGCCATCCAGTGGCCTATATTCACATTACACGTGGAAGACAGGGAAGAAGACAAAGGGAACATTCTAGTCACACAAAAAGATCAAACTACTCCGATGTCAGGTTTGCAACTAAAGGACATAGAAACACAACAAGGATTCTTACCCCGCACGCGATCATCTCCCCGCCCCGAAACCGCCTCAGTAATCACACAATTCCATATCCATAGCCTATCATATCCTATTTGATTTGAGCGACACATTCACTTGAACTTGTGCCTAATACTTTATCATAATCAATTATCCCATTCCCATTTACTGATAATGATTCTTTCCATGTCGGCTATTCTTTGTAGGCTAAAATTGATTAACAAATCGGTAGTGCTTTGGTATTGGCCAGAGTAGGGCTTCATTTAGAGTAGCCTGTTTAATAATATTTTTATTCACACATGAAAATACACAGTATTATCAATGGTAAAAAAAATTACAAAGACACGGGTTAGATAATACAGATATCCTCAATTAGAAAATCAATCTCCTCACTCTTGAGAATATCACAACTTTTTAAATTATCACGAACATATAGGGCAGTCGCATTTGTTAAAAGTACATGAAGACTGTGACGTTGAGCCGAAGCTGAAAACCAAATTTCACAGATGTTGGTGTTGTATGGTAAGCAAGCACTGAAGGCTGATCCCAGGAATTAAGCTGCGAATTGTTCTGGATGTGGCTTCAATGGGTAGATGTAAGCGCAGTATCCCTGATTTAAAGCATAAATGGAGAGATCTACGGGGCGCTGTAAAAGCCAGGCTCTCTGCACACCGGAGAAGTGTACACGCAACAGGTGGTTCGCAACCATCATCCCCTGTGCATTTCACTGCACAGGAGGAGGGGATGGCATCCACTCTTTCTGCAGTGTAAGTGCATGGAGAAGAACTGTGTCAGACACCTTGACACGGACGCCTGTGATGTGTATGACATCACCAGCCACTCTCTGGAACGACCCAGATGCCAGGAGCGACAGCGCAGTTCTGACGTTGATGACCACGGGTATGTTTTGTGGATAATTGCTGCGGCTGGATAGCTGTTCATCCAGAAGTCGACAAAGATAGACGATTGCCTCATGCACGGTCCAGACGAAAGCGCTGGATGCCCTAGATTTTTGTTAGTCCCAGGATGTCCAAGCGAACATATGCGTGTTCGTCTTCGAGCTCGGTGCGCTCCTCTTACTCTTTCCCAATCACGCAAAAGTGCAAGCAAAGGCAGGACTGGCATTTCGGTTTTAGATTTTGAGGGCATGGTAGAATGATGGTCTTATGTATACTCGTATTAATTGTTTTGCTCTTGTAATTGAACTGATTGGAGAATTGGCTGATGCGTAATATCATGTGACGATTTCGTTTGACAAATTATTATGGCTTTGAGAAATGTAGTTTAGAAATAAGGAAGAACAATCGAATATTAAATGTCTCAACCTTTACCATGTTAAATAAAATAAAATTAATGTTAAAATTCGGCCGAGAACCGACATCAAACGCAATTTTCCATTTCGCCTTATGTTGGCGCTTGACCTTAATACAGCCCTCAAAAGCGCGTAAGCCAGGGGGAGAATATGCGTAAGTGTTATTTTCATGCGAAACGCCCGGAAACGCCCCGATTTTGGCCTTGCTCCGCCCCAAGCGCGTGACTGCCTTCGGGCCGCGTAATGCACAGACTTAAGTCGAGGGGAGAATAGGCGTAGCTGCGCGTTTTTTTCGACTTACGCGCATGGGTGAATAGACCCCATTGTGAATATAACAGAAGCACTGGACCATACAATGATCAGACTGCCCAACAGGAGTTATTTGACACTGTTCAAAAATGCTAAAATGATGCTTAAAGCAATAAAATCGATCAAGTCTGGCAAGAGAGAGCAAATTCTCTCTGGAGTGACTCCAGGTGTACTGTCTGTCATATTCGTTCAAGCCTCTCAACACATCCTTTAGCTCACATGTTTCAATGAGTTTCCTAAGCCTCACAGATGAGGCCTGATGAGGCTCCAGGTGATTCCTGTCTAATTTGGCATTTTCTGTGCAGTTAAAATCACCTCCCAGAAACAAAAAAATCATCTGAGCACTTCTGAATTACATCACTCAAAATATTTTTAAAAAATCATTCTTTCAGTACTTAAAACAGGAACATAAACATTCACAAAACATATTTTTACCTGTTCGAACAGAACCTTAATTTTTAGAATGTGACCATTAATGACCTCTTCCACCTCTAAAGAATGAGGAATGAAGCTCTTTGAAAAAAGGATAGCCACCCCACCACTTTTATACGATTTATGGCTGAGAGTGACTACCTCCGGCCACTCCTGCTTCCAATCAAGCTCATTCTCCCTATCACTGTGAGTTTCTTCAACAAACAATACATCTAAATTTTTTAATTCCATCAGTTTAAAAAGCAAAGCCCTTTTTATATCACTCCTTGCTCCATTGATATGTAATGAGCCTATTTTCAAACTTCCCATGGCAAAGAGAGTAAAAAAAGGCACTAAGATAAAAAACGAGCATTCAGTTTGCTAAGAAATCCTTTGGCTTTACACATCTTCAGTTAACTGGGCCTTAACTTTTGTCTCAATCTTCCGAAGTCGATATATTTCCTGATCACTTAGGGGTCAATTCTCCCATTAGCGCGTAAGTCCTTTTTTACGCGCTTCGAGTTAAGCGCTTTTGAGTTACGTGTATTCTCCCCTACTCGCTTCGATCACGCCCACAGCCCTTAACGAAAGTTACGAATGTAACTACGGTTCTATGAATCCCAAATGACTGCCAGAGGGCGGTGCGTAAAGCACTGAATATTCCCCTTCGCGCATGCGTAGTTCGAGTATGTATACCAACAATGTCATCTGTGACCTGCAGGTGACCCAAAGAAGATTATATTTTCCGGTGTCACCTGAGGATCGTTTCTTACAGAATCTTCTCGCGAGCACACAAAGATTCTGAGTGACAGAGAGCTCTGGCGGTCATTCGGGATTCATAGAACCGTAGTTACATTCGTAACTTTCGTTCTATTTCATCCCTGCTGACCGCCAGAGGGCGGTGCTTAAAGCACTGAATGACTTATACCAACAAGGTCACGAAGAATCCGAATCACGGACCTTCAGTGTGCAAAAAGTCAGAAGACCCCGGCCGCAGAACCAGGGCTAAGGGGTGGGGTGTGGCCACGTTCACCCTGTAGAACCTGGAGAACGTGTCCGGTGACGACCATGAAGCTGCGGCACAAATGTCCTCTAAGGACACTCCCCTCAGGGCAGCCCATGAAGTAGCAACACTCCTGGTAGAGTGGCACCTCACGCCAGGTGGAAGGGGACGGTTACTCGCCCGATAGGCATGGGTGATGACATTAATAATCCAGTGGGACAAACGCTGCTTGGAGATGGCGCAACCCCTGTTAGGGCCACCGTAGCAGAGAGAAAGTTGTTCAGACCTTCGAATGCATACAGTAGCTGCAGTGTAGACCCTCAGAGCCTGCACTGGACATAGCAGTTCAGGCTCGTCCCCACTCTCCCTTGGATAAGGGTCAAACCGAGCCAGCCGAATAGGCTGGTTGCAGTGAGCGCGAGCTAACACTTTAGGGAGAAACGCTGTGTTCGGCCACAGAGTGACCCCTGAGCCATCCGAGTTCCACCTCAAACACGAGTCACTGACAGACAGGGCATGCAGCTCGCTGACACGCTTTGCAGAGCAAATGACCAGAAGGAACGCAGTCTTACAAGACACCCACTTCAGCTCCGCTTGTGTCAAGGGTTCAAATGGGGGCCGGCTTAGTGCATCCAGTACCAGGGGAGATCCCATGCTGGAGCTCTTGGGGCACTCAGAGGATGTAATCTCTGAGCCCCCTTCAAGAAGAGGGACACCAAACTATGGCTCCCCACAGTGCCATTGTCAATCCTCACATGACCACAAGATATTGCCGCTACGTACACTTTCAACGTCGAATGAGACCGACCTACGTCCAGAAGAGACTGAAAAGGTCAAGAATAGTTGGCACAGAGCAGCGCACAGGGTCCTCATCCCGACTTGTACACCAGTCGGAAAACAGTTTCCATCTATTCTCATATTGAAGACGAGTGGACGGCGCTCTTGCATTCAATATGGTGTATTTGACAGGGTCCGCACAGGAGCTAAACAGCAACTCGGGCCCTCCAGCAGCCAAACACACAGTTGGAGGCATCGTGGATTGCGGTGCCAGATCCGCCCCGCCAGCTGGGACAGGAGATCCCTCCTGTCGGGAAGGCGCCACGGTACACCGCGACAGAGTCCGTGCAGCAGTGGGATCCAGCTCCTCCCTGGCCACAAGGGAGCCACAAGGAGGACACTGCGACCCCCCTGAAGGATCCTCTGAAGTACCGAACGAATCAGAGGAAGCGGGGGAAAGGCATACAGGAGGCCGTCCGGCTAAGGGTGGGCCAATGCGTTCTGGCCCGAGGGACTGGTTGTCTCGGCTAAGGAGAACCACAGAGGACAGTGGGTAGAGACTTCTGAAGCGAAGAGGTCCACGTCCACTCTGCCGAAGAGGCTCCAAATAGTGCTGACCATTTCCGGGTGGAGGCGCCACTCTCCTGACGGAGTTTTTGACAGGAGAGGGAGTCTGTCAGGCTGCTCCGCTCTCCCGGTAGATACATTCCCCGAAGGCTGATCAGACGGGGGGGGCCGCCCACGTGAGGAGCTCTTCTGTCAGTCGCGGCGACTGCGCAGACTTGGTCCTGCCCTGATGATTTATATGATATACCGTTGATGTGTTGTCTGACCTTATGAGGACATGCTTGCCCCTCAGGAGTGGCAGAAAGTGCCTGAGTGCCGGGTGAGCCAAGGCAAGGAGACACCCTGAGCTTCCTGTGCCTGTGTCGCTTGGCATCCAAGTGGAAGCTGTTCAGCCACCTCTGCAGGGGGCGTAGTGTCAGCAAGCTCAGCGGAACCACAGCTGAAATGGACGTTAGTTCGCCCACGAGGCGAGGAAATGCCAGGAAGGTCAGCCAACGGCCCTCTTGGAACAGGGCAAGAAGGATGTCGCCCACACAGTGGGGGGCGGTCTGGCTATCATGGCTACACTGTCCAATGCAATCCCAATGAAAGTTGTAGCCTGAGATGGCACCAGGCAACTCTTTCCCATATTCACCTTGAGTCCGAGGCAGGCCACGTGGGACAGGAGACATGCTGTATCACTGGACACCTAGCACGGGATGGTGGACAGACCAGCCAGTCATCCAGGTATGGGAGAATTTTCAAGCCTTGAGACTGTAGAGCCGCAAGGGCTGCAGCAACACACCTCGTGAAGACCCTTGGAGAGAGGGAGAGCCCAAAGGGTAGCAACCTGAACTGCCAGTGGCGGTCTCGGTAGGCAAAGCGGAGAAACCGCCGATGTTTTTGAGTGATGGGGACACGGAAGTAAGCGTCCTTGAGGTCAATGGACGTAAACCATTCTCCCTGTGCCACAGTTTGCAGGACATCTGCTGTGGTCAACATGTGGAAAGGAATGACCTTCATAGATTTGTTCAACCCTCTGTTTCGCCGCCAAGATTGGGCGAAATCCGCCAGTCTGTTTCGTCACTAGGAAGTATGTTGAATAGTACCCCCGGGGACGCGACAGAGGGTCCACGGGCTCGATGGCGCCTTTGGCCAGGAGGGTGGATAACTCCTGGCCCAACACGCGAGCCTTTGCCGGGTCGCTGATGGAGGCTATTTTGACCCGGCCAGATGTGAGGGGCCGGCGGCGGAATTGAAGCTTGTACCCGTGGGTCAAGGTGGCAACCACCCTCGGGTCTGAAGTATGAGCAGCCCACTTTTGGAGCTGCTGATGTGAAAAATATCCGACCGCCGGCCCCACGGCCTCAATGTCTGGCCCCCCGGCCCCTAGGGCCCTAAGGGGGGGGGGGGGTAGACAGGCGGGCAGGGCCTCGAAAGTCCCGAGCTGGTCTCCGCATGGGACGCTGGACAACACGGCGGCCAGTGGAGTGGGTCGGCCGTGGTAAGCGGGTGTGAGAAGCAGCCGAGGAACCCCTCATTCTGCTGGCAGGAGGCCTATCAAGAAGAGGCATCCGCCCAAGGCCCGCAAGCTGCTGCCTGGTTTGCCCTGCCTGGATGGTCCTTTCCAGTGCTTCCTGGGCTGCAGGACCAAATATCTCTCCCGGTTCCATGGGGAGACTGCGAAGGAGTCTCCTGGATGCCTCTGTCAAGTTTGACTGAGATAGCCAAACCTGGCGACGAGCCTGGACCAGGATGGAGATCATCCGTCCAAGTTCCCTGGACAGAAGGCCGAATGCCTCCAGTGAGGCATCACAAAAAGTGAGAGAATCAGCAGCCACGTTGCCCTCCTGCAGTGAAGCTGAGAGCGCCAACGTGAGATTCGACAAAGAGTTCCCCATGCGGCCAGCACGTGCTCCAGCATCATAAGGCCTTGTGAGAAGGTCTCCAACAGGCCTGCAACTCCTTCAGATAGTCCTTAGAGTGGGGAATAACAAAGGCAGTGGGGGCTGGCCTGCGCCTGAAGAAGGCACTAGCAGGTGCAGCTTCTGCCTGCTGTGGTACATGCATGTGCAGTCGATCTAAAGCCATGCGCATGATTGCCCGCATGGAGCCATCCCCCAACTCAGCCACTGAACTCTGAGCCGAGGAGTGGGAGCCCCGCTCAGATGCCTGGGAACCCCCATTTTACGAATCGCTCCCATAACCGTGGAAGTAGGTAGCCGAAGCTGCCAGGGAAAACGTATCCCCCTCAGGTACCAGCACTGGCATTGGAGGAGAGGGTGCCAAATCACCTTGCAATGGGGTATCAGGCTGGCAGTCTCTGAGCATGGGCCTGACCTGGGCCAGCTCAGCAGACAGCTGATCGACTTTAGATGAGAGCCTGCTTTCTTTTGTCTCTTTTTGAGCAGATTTCGCCTTCTTCCTGGAGGGTGCGACTGCTGTAGCCGCAGCCTGCCGCTTAGACCGTCTCCAACCAGCCGGGGGAGACTGGCCTGATGGGGGGAGGTCACCATCATCCCCTTGATGTTCCACATGCGCCCGTCTGGCAGCCCTCACCGCCCAAGGCAAGTAACTGCAGTTCATGCAGGGGTTGTCTGACGGTGCCTCCCGCAGGTGCTCAGGACCAAGGCATGCGGGGCATAGGTCATGGCCATCCTCTGGCTGTAGAGGAGCCTCACATGACGTACAGAAATGGGAGTCATCCATTGTGGTGGCGCTGGAGGCTTACACGACACTCACCTGTCCAAATTAGCTCAGACGCTCCCGCTAGTATGCTACAGGGGCTTGCACTGGAGGGAGGGAGCGCGTACGCTGCCTATACCGAGTAAGGAACCCAGCTGGTATTTAATGAATACTCCTCGGATAACCTGAGCGCGAACGCTATGGACAAACCGAGTATGGACACCGTAAGCCAGAGGGAGGGAGCATGTACGCTACCTATACCAGGTAAGGAACCCAGCTGGAATTTTATTGAATACTCCTCGGATAACCTGAGCGCGAACGCTATGGACAAACCGAGTATGGACAACGTAAGCAGGAGGGAGGGAGCATGTACGCTGCCTATACCAGCAGGGGCTCAGTAACAAACCCAAATCGGGGCACAGCACGAAGCAAAACACAAACCATATGCTGGGGGGAAGCAGCGCGCATGCAGCCTCTACCAACAGAGTTTAATTCAAACTCACCTGCAGGTGTAGCTATGCAAGCGTTACCGCTAATAATTACTCACGCTGGACACCGGGAAACGCTTACGCATCCCGCCAGCCAGCAAACAAAGTCAGCTTGACCGACTAAATTAAACGTTGGGACACAGCACAAACACAAAAACAGACCATATGCTGGGGGGAGGCAGCGCCCACGCAGCCTGAACCAGCAGAGGTTAATGCAAGCTCACCTGCAGGTGTAGCTATGCAAGCGCTACCGCTAATAATTATCCACGCTGGACACCAGGAAACGCTCACGCAACCCGCCAGCCAGCAAACAAAGTCAGCTCGACCGACGAAATTAAACGTCGGGGCGCAGCACAAACATATAAACAAACCATATGCTGGGGGGAAGCAGCACGCATGCAGCCTGTCCCAACAGAGGCTAATGCAAACTCACCAGCAGGTGTAGCTATGCAAGCGTTACTGCTAATAATTATTCACGCTGGACACCGGGAAACGCTCACACAACCCGCCAGCCAGCAAACAAAGTCAGCTTGACCGACTAAATTAAACATCGGGACACAGCACAAACACAAAAACAGACCATATGCTGGGGGGAGGCAGCGCCTACGCAGCCTGAACCAGCAGAGGTTAATGCAAGCTCACCTGCAGGTGTAGCTATGCAAGCGCTACCGCTAATAATTATCCACGCCGGACACCAGGAAACGCTCACGCAACCCGCCAGCCAGCAAACAAAGTCAGCTCGACCGACTAAATTAAACGTCGGGGCGCAGCACAAACATATAAACAAACCATATGCTGGGGGGAAGCAGCACGCATGCAGCCTGTCCCAACAGAGGCTAATGCAAACTCACCTGAAGGTGTAGCTATGCAAGCGCTACCGCTAATAATTATCCGCTGGACACCGGGAAACGCTCACGCAACCCGCCAGCCAGCAAACGAAGTCAGCTCGACCGACTAAATTAAACGTCGGGACACAGCACAAACACAAAAACAGACCATATGCTGGGGGGAGGCAGCGCCTACGCAGCCTGAACCAGCAGAGGTTAATGCAAGTAGAGGTCTGCGCGGGACAAAATTTTCAGTCCCGCTCCCGCATTGTGCAGTCCCGCTCCCGCAAAGAATTATTATTTTCAGTCCCACTCCCGCCCGCGAGGGCCATATTTTGTCCCGCTCCCACCCGCAAATCCCACATGAAGCAGACGTTCGCGTTATTTCTCACGAAAGCTCTTGTCATTAGGTCGGGGAATTAAACATGCTGAGCTTAGCTGAGCACACCACTGACAGATCCTTCACCTATAGGGCACGTAGCGATATGGGTGCGCATTGCCAGGTGGCATGCGCAGCTGAGGCTTTACAGAGATACCCAACACACCTACCAGAATCTACTGTGAATATTAAGAATATTATACATTGCACATAGCTTATATGTCACTCCTCAGATTTAAATTCCAGGTAATACAAGTATAAGAAATTAATAGAAATGAAAGACACAGCTGATGGTGCCCCGCCCCTTACTTTGAGTGGATTTGAGCATAAATATCTACATCTCACGTTCAGATTGGTTTAAATGCAAACAAGTGCAATGAGAAATATTTGTTATTATTTACCTGGATTCTGAATCTCTGAATCTCTTTCTGAATGTTGAAATGGCAACATGTAGGCCTAATAATAATTATTATTTAAGTAGGCTAATCATTTTATATGCACTCTCCCGTGGTGCGTCTCTTATGAATAAAAGGAGAGATGGCGCGCACTTTCGAACTTCTTCTTTTAGTTTCATTTCTTTTCAGTTGTTTTTAGCAGAAGAAGGAGACAAACGTTTCGGTTGTTGCCTTCGTCAGTGTCTCTGATGATAATAATAATAATAATAATAAGAAGAAGAAGAAGAAGAAGACAGGCGAGCGCGTAATTCCAAGTGGAAATTTGTTATATTTATTGTTCAGCCATACAAAACATTAGGCTAACCCAGCAAAGCATTTTAACTAGAATATCCTATAGAATAGCCTATAACCCAAGCATAGTATTTATAAAGGTTATAACAAAACAGTCCTGAACGGCGTTGACAGTAGGCTATGCATCGTCAAAAACAACAACAAAAATCGACAGTACACGTTACTTTAGCCATTGTAGGGCTATAACAAGGCTGCACATTTTTAAAACTATTTGGGCTTGAGCCTCCGTGCAAGTGTTAAACTCAATATTGCATGCCTGACCTTGTTTGAATATGAATAAGAAAAAGGAGGAAAAAAAACGTCGGTAGGCTATTGCATGTCTAATTGAAATAACAGTAGGTTTAATCGAATGCATGTAAACGAAATAATTAGGCTTATTGCTTAGGCTATGGGGTTCTTTGAACAGCCATGGAGAAACAGTAAATTGTTCACTGTTGAGGGTTTCAACATACTGCGCCGTTCCTCCAGTATGCGACCACATATAGTGAAGGCGCGCTGGAACCTGGAATGGCCAGTACATGCCGTGCCAGTTTGGCAAGTATTGGGAAGTCATAGCAGTGCTTTTTCCACCACAGCAAGATATCTTTCGATTGGTGTGATTCAGATCCAATGAGTTTGACTTTCAGATAATCATCAATCTCGGCGTCTAAAGACTTCGATTCAGCACCCATAGCACCGACATCCTCCCATTCCTCGAAGTCACAAAACGTTATCTTTTTAGGTGGAGGTGGCTCCGCGCTTTCATCAGTTCGGACATCAAACCCCAACTCCCCGGTTATCTCTTTCACAGCTTCCGTCACATATTGTCTTTCATTTGCATTGATCATCCTAAGATGACGCAGCTTTGGAGTCAGGAAAGTTGCTACTTTCTAGAGCATGTCAATTCCGTTTGGGACAAGGTGGCTTAGTGACAGCAGTGCGTCTAGGCGTTGCGCACAGGCAGATGCGATGGCACTGAGTAGGGGGTCAGCCTTGGCCACTTCACAATGCTCCCTTAACTTCACGGACCATGGACCAAGAACAAGTGCAGCACTTAATGCCGTATTGTCAGACTCCAGGTCATTCGTTGCGTCTTTGAAGGGTTTGAGAAACGCTACCAGGGATGCAAGGATCTGTTTATTGATGCAGCTTATTTTGTCAAATTGGTTATTTTCAAGTAAGACTGTTGTGACCTCGTCATATTGCTGTGAGATAGAATGCAGCATATCCACTGTCGAATTCCATCTCGTCTCCACTGACTGTTTGAGAGACTTCGTCAGCTTGACTTGCAGGCCGGAATGTTTAAAATAGCTGACCAGCTTCTTTGCGTCGCTGATCAGCTGGCCTGCTTCAGGGACTTCACTCATCACAGTAGGAGACACGGCATGCGAAAGAACCGAATTCCGTGGGCACTGCAGTTTAGCCTTGTGAATCCTCGTAAGGAGGCCACCATATTCGCTCCTCTATCTGTCACAAACACAA
Source organism: Gymnothorax reevesii (assembly GCA_029721435.1). NCBI lineage: Eukaryota > Metazoa > Chordata > Actinopteri > Anguilliformes > Muraenidae > Gymnothorax > Gymnothorax reevesii. The sequence continues at coordinate 76,271,912 of CM056574.1, read as the reverse complement.
TCTTTTTCCCCAAAACTAAACAGTCGATTCCGAAGGCTCTTAAATTCTGAAATAATAAAGCACGGATATTTTCTCCTGTCTTTGAGGTTCCTTCATCAAATGGGGCAGAAAATAGCACTCTAGCTCTAAGTTGTAGTCTGAATTGATGTAATGCAGGGTGGCTGAGAGGAAAGAGGTTTTGCGATACGTTTCAGTCCAGACATCCGTTGTCACAGCACACCCGTATTTCTCAATCGTCTCCTTTATATCATCAACAACAGCTCTTCTAAATTTCAATGCCCTATCATCTACATGACGTGACACAGTTTTTGGATGGGGCAGAATATCTCGCACATCGAATTTGCCAATGTGGCTGCCGTGTCAACTAAGTGTTGGGCTAACTGAACTAATCCTTGACCAGCAATGCTGTCATACGGACGGAGGTCTGCAGCAATGAAATGAACGCATTTCTCCACGGTCTTTGCCTTCAAAGCCTCTGTCAATTTTGCGTTGTTCCCTCTGAACTCCAACAATTGCTGTCCTTTCAAGACAGTACATATATGGCGATTCAGGCCTGAGGTACCTGATTTATGGCCGTTGTATGTCAGAACTTTTTGGCACTTATCACAACAAGCAAAGGGCAGCTGATTTCCCTATGCGTCGTACACAAGTGAGAATGACTTCCGAATGTCTGATTTCAGAACTTTTGACTTCTTAACGGTAAATGTACCTCTTTTTAAAGCAGCACTGACTTCTGAAGCACTGTGAGCTTCACTAGATGAGCTCTGCTCTTCTGCCATGATCGGAGATCTCAAACACGGAAACCAGAAAGGAATCGGAACCATGCGAGATTAGACCACATCCGCAAATTTAAAAATGTCTTAAAATGATTTTATTAATGCCAGATAACATATGCAGCACAATGATAGCGACATAAATTAAGAATTTATAAATTTTATTTTAAACACGTTTTTAGTTAGAGGGACTGCAGCTTATCACCACTCCTGCCCGCTCTCGCATTGTGCACTCCCCTTCCCGCCCGCGCCCGCAATGAGCTTTCAAAATTTTTACCGCGCCGCACTGCTTTGTGTTGGGTCCCGCGGGAGTGCAGGGCTCTAAATGCAAGCTCACCTGCAGGTGTAGCTATGCAAGCGCTACCGCTAATAATTATCCACGCTGGACAACGGGAAACGCTCACGCAACCCGCCAGCCAGCAAACAAAGTCAGCTCGACCGACTAAATTAAACGTCGGGGCGCAGCACAAACATATAAACAAACCATATGCCGGGGGGAAGCAGCGCGCACGCAGCCTGTCCCAACAGAGGCTAATGCAAACTCACCTGAAGGTGTAGCTATGCAAGTGTTACCGCTAATAATTATCCACGCTGGACACCGGGAAACGCTCACGCAACCCGCCAGCCAGCTAACGAAGTCAGCTCGACCGACTAAATTAAACGTCGGGATAAGGATGCGCGAATGCAACCGTCACCGACAAGTAATTAACAAACACAGCAAAGTAACGTAGAGGCTCTCTCAACCAGAGAAAGATCGCCGTCGCAGTTCCTGGAGGGCGAACGATCGCTGCTCCGACCGACAATGGTCGCGGAACTACTAGCAACGGAATTTAGTAGTAAAGCAATAGACTCAATGCTTTCCAAGCAAGCAAACTACGCGCGAGAAGAAAATAAGAAACGATCCTCAGGTGACACCGGAAGATATAATCTTCTTTGTGTCACCTGCAGGTCACAGGTGACATTGTTGGTATACATACTCGAACTACGCATGCACGAAGGGGAATATTCAGTGCTTTAAGCACCGCCCTCTGGCGGTCAGCAGGGATGAAATAGAACTTCAGAATGTAGGCGGCCATATGAAAGAGGTGTGACTGATCCAAAAGAGAGGCAGACTCTGTACAAAGCTCATTTATTATGGCTATCAGGAAAACATGGAAAAAGGATTTTCTGATTAACCATGAAAATGCATTTGTGGTCCATGGAAAACGCAAACCAGACTTTAACTTTGAATATCGTCGGCCTGCTGATAAAACCTTGTATCTCCAAACTTATAAGAAACGAAAACTCGTATGTCCACTATTCTTACATGCAAAATTAAACATTTTTTATTTAAAACTATTTATCCATTTATATTTTATTATTATTATTATGTTATATTAATTTTTTATTTTCCTGTGAAGTTTGTCATTGTGAAGATACAAGGTTTTATATGCGGCTGTAATAGTAGGCCTATGTATGTCAGTACCAATTACAAGACGTAATTCAGACATCTTTTTTTATCCCCCGCCGCGTGATTAGCGCGAAGCGGGGGATATAGCATTGGGCTCCGTCCATAAGGACACATAAAATTGCGGCGGCGGGGGATATGTTAGTGACAAACACTTGTTATTTCTTACTCTAGCCACCATGGCATTAAAGCTATGCAAACAAACAAATTGCCGCGATAATGAAATAATAAATAAAGAATTTAGCGCTTCTCAATCAGCGCAATCAGATCATTGAAGATGTGCCCCTCCTACACCAGCCTGTTTGTTCCGTGGAAGACAGGGAAGAAGACAAAGGGAACATTCTTGTCACGCAAAGACAATCAAAGACAGTTTATATGATCTCATTTAGAAATTGCGCACTTGAAAACTACTACGATGTCAGGTTTGCAACTAAAGGACATGGAAACGCTTTAACAAGGATTCCTACCCTGCACGCGGTCATCTCCCCGCCCCGAAACCGCCTCAGTAATGACGGAATTCCATATCCATAGCCTATCATCCTATTTGATTTGAGCGACACATTCACTTGAACTTGTGCCTAATACTTTATTATAATCAATTATCCCATTTACTGATAACGATTCTTCCCATGTCGGCTATTCTTTAAAGGCTAAAATTGATTAACAAATGAATAGTGCTTTGGTATTTGCCAGGGTACGGCTCAATCTAGAGTAGCCTATTTAATAATATCTTTATTCACACATTAAATTACACAGTATTACCAATGGTAAAAAAATACTTGGACTCGAGTTAGTTAATACCAATATCCTCAATTAGAAAACCAATTCCCTCACTCGTGAGAATATCACAACTTTTTAGATTATCACGAACATATAGGGCAGTCGCATTTGTAAACAGAACATGGAAGACAATGATGGCGACGTCGACCCAAAGCCGAAAACCAAATTTCACAGATGTTGGTGTTGTATGGCAAGCGAGCAATGAAGGCTGATCCGAGGAATTAAGCTGCGAATCATTCTGGATGTGGCTTTGGAGGGGAGATGTAAGCGCAGTATCCCCGATTTAAAGCATAAATGGATAGATCTGCGGGCCGCTGTAAAAGCCAGGTTCTCTGCACACCGGAGAAGTGTACACGCAACAGGTGGTGGGCAACCATCATCCCCTGTGCATTTCACTGTACAGGAGGAGGGGATGGCATCCAGTCTTTCTGCAGTGGAAGTGCATGGAGAAGAACTTGAAGCGCCAACGAACTGCGTCAGACACACCTTGCCACAGACGCCTGTGATATGTGTATGACATCACCAGCCACTCTCTGAAACGACCCAGATGCCAGGAGCGACAGCGCAGTTCTGACGTTGATGACCACGGGTATGTTTTGTGGATAATTGCAGCGGCTGGATAGCTGTTCATCCAGAAGTCGGCAAAGATAGATGATTGCCTCATGCACGGTCCAGGCGAAAGCGCTGGATGCACTCGATGTTTGTTTGTCCCAGGATGCCAAAACGAAGCCGATATATGCGTGTTCGTCTTCGAGCTCAGCGCGCTCCTCTTACTCTTTCCCAATCATGCAAGAGTGCAAGCAAATGCAGGACTGGCATTTTGGCTTTAGATTTTGAGAGCATGGTAGAATGATGGTCTTATGTATACTCGTATTAATTAATTGTTTTGCGTTTGTAATTTAACTGATTGGAGAAGAGGCTGATGCAGAATATCATGTGATGATTTCGTTTGATAAATTATCATGGCTTTGAGAAATGTAGTTTAGAAATAAGGAAGAACAATCGAATATTAAATGTCTCAACCTTTACCATGTTAAATGAAATAAAAGTAATGTTAAAATTCGGCCTATAACCGAAATCAAACGCAATATTCAATTTCGCCTAATGGTGGCGCTTGACCTTAATACAGCCCTCAAAAGCGCTTAATAGAAAAAGCACGTAAGCCAGGGGGAGAATACGCGTAAGTGTTATTTGCATGAGAAACGCCCGGAAACGCCCCGATTTTGGCCTTGCTCCGCCCCAAGCGCGTAACTGCCTTCAAGGCGCGTAATGCACAGACTTAAGTCGAGGGGAGAATGCGCGTAGGCTGAAAAGCGCGTAGCTACGCGCTTTTTTCGACTTAAGCGCATGGGAGAATAGACCCCAAAAAGAGTCCTTGTCTTTCCTCAGTTCAGTCACTGACCTGATAATGCCTCTCAAATCTGGAAAAAACTGTTCAGTCTTTACAGCCCTTTGCCCTTTAGTTTGCAAAAGAAACTTTTTTATTTTTTCAAGAGAATAAACAGTCAATTCATTTTCTTGTGACGGTGACAAATCACATTCATTGTCGTCTGAAAACTCTTCGAGCACTTTCTTGGCTTTAGTACTACTTAGCTCTTTGTTAGATATATTATGTAAAATTTTCTCTTCACCCACATCTTCATTTTCAACTTTCAACACTTTGGCTGCTATTTTCTTTCTGCTTATCCCCATTTTTTTCGCTGTCCTGAACCTTCCTTTTACTGCTGACTGTTATACCCTGTGGTGTTTCCATATCTTGCAAATCCCTCTCAGAATCCTGCTCTATAACTCATTTCTGATCCTTGAGGAGTCTATCCTCCTGTATGAATTAATACACGGAAAGAGAATTCCCTGTAATCTTTTAAAGACAAGGCCAATTTGATAAGTGGCGCAGCTGGGGCCTTCAAGGAAGGCACAGACAGTCTAAAAATAAGATACTGACCCACAGAGAGTCTCTTCAGAAATTCAGCACCATATACTCAGGTCAATTTTGTCTTAGACTAATACAATGTCTCAATTAATATAAGTTGAGGTTTAATTCTTAGACACACGGTACTTGATTAATAATGTATTCAGATATAATGAATACAACAATTGTGTAGTGGCTAACTATAATCATGCTTATTGTAATACATTGATAGTACATTTCAAAGCTCATTCATTTGAAGAAATCTGATTATTAAAGTTACATAGATTAATATTTTCCCACAATTCCCTCCAAACCAGAAAATATTAATCATTAAAACAAAAAAAGACATCTTGTAGAAGGCAAAATGTCCTTGCACCTAGCACAGTTGCTGCAAGACGCTTATCAAGCTGCCGAGGTGCGCAATTACTCTCATACCAAGACACATTGTGTAAACCACACAAAGGCTTCAATGTTTTGGTTCCCCCCCCCCCCTTTTTTTTTTTTTAATATTTGCAAGCACAAATGTTTAGTAACATATACAAAGAGAGGGTATACTTCTTGTCAAAATGTGAATAGCAGACTTTGGTGAAATTCAAATACAAACCAGTGGGTGTCAGAGTATGCTAAGGGCGAGTAGATCTTCCCCATATGCTTCATTGTCCGATGTAGCAGCACTTACAATTGTTTTAGCAGCCTGATATTTTCAGGAGCTTCCTTTCCATCTGTGAGTCGACACACTCCTGCCTTAGGTTGTCACAGCTGTAGGTGATCTTACCCGTCTCTGGAGTGAATCACAACACACAGGTATTTATTATGAACTTTATTGACACTGGGAGTAAAAGTAGGCGGCAAAGGCCTTGATGGTTACTTGGGGGTATCAGGAAGGCAGTCAATCAATGTGGACTGTGGTTAGGAGCAGAAACATTCACTCTGACACCAGTTGATCAATTTTATTAATGTAGCAGACTTGCCCGTATATGCCCTCGATTTGCATTATTTTGCACAAATCCTAAGAAGTCCTAAAGCAATGCAGTTCAGCCTTATAAAAAGAACATAGGTCATTGGCAGTAATTTAGCTGGCAAGAAAAATGCTTACATAAAACTAAGTACCTCTCTAGTCCATGTATGATGGGACACTCCAGGGAGTAAACCAAGATCTGCGGGCTGCAGATCCCAGCCATCATTGCCTCAAATTCATCGCGAGCAGGCATCCGCCACATGGCGTTTGAGAATACCGCACATAGTTGTCCTAGCTATAAAAGAGAAATGCTAAATACAGTCACACTATCAATAAAGCACTATGAAGCAACATAATTATCATGTGATGGAAGTATTACTTCAGGTCTTCAAGCGATCTGAGAGAGAGAAGATTTAGGAATTGCATAGAGGTATAGTCTTGATCAGCCTCAAAAGAGTTCACACCCCGAGTGGGACTAAGGAATTCAGAGAGGAAGTATGGGTCTTGTGCTAATATAACAGCCAAATTAGGTTGTTGTGGTCTATGAATTTTTGCCCAATCCCAACAATCGCAATTGTGGGAGTAATAGATGAAACACTCAAAGTAACAACAACAACAACTTGACTCAGCAAAACAGGTTTTGAATTATGGTTCTGACACTCAATCAAGTAAGTCCTAATTCGAGGAAATTGATTTGTGTATTTTTATCCCCTCGCTCTGGATGTGCTTTACAAAATCATTAATTTCACCTTAATTATTCAGAATACAATGCCTTCTTAACCACAGTGCATGTGCCACCTCAAGAAATTAATATAATTTAAAAATTCATAATTACCACCTTACTCATCCTCACATCTGGGCCCTTGTCAATTTTAAATCAATAATTCTGAGCAGTGCTCTCATAATTTTTGTGCTTTATTATACTCTGGGTCAAAATGGAACAGAGACAATAATATCTTTTCAAAGAGTTTTTTAATGAATTATGATTGAGCAACCCACTTCAGTCTAGGGTTCCGCTAAAAGCATGGAGGAGATGCACAGTCAGGGCTTATTTGCCCCAGCTTGTGACAATTCACCACATCATCAGCAGAACCGGGTGGAGTTGCTTTAGACTGTGTTACAATATACAAATTTATATTTTTTATTCTTTTTTTTTTTCATTCAAAAACATAGATAAATACTCAATCGTCATACAGTATTTTTATTGGGATCCCAGCACGTAGAAGGTAAATAATCATTCCAAATTTGGTCAGCTCAGTCCGTTTCCGTTATTTAAACTCAAGACTCAAGTTGTCACTGTCACGCAAGTTGCTGTCCCTGTCACTGTCACAGTTCCCATCTCTCTCACTACTATAGTCAGGGAAGAGATTTTGTCCACTTAATGAAAAATAAATTTAGAAAAGAAAGAAAAATAATATGTGATCACGTTATTACACTTAGATCCTTCGAACCTCCCTCTCCCAGGGTGCAGTTCCAGGCTAGATCCCTTTCAACAGAGATCTTTGCCCGGGCTCCCCCAGGTTCAGAACTCTGCCTTCTGCTTCCTGGTGTCTCCTTTTCAGAGCCCACCGATCACAGAAGCACCACTCGCCTAATAACGCATTCGCTTTTGGGTTATGGTGGCCTGACTGTACATTGAGCCGAGCGCGGCGGCCACTTAGTGGTCTTACTGCCATCTGCGACCCGACCGGCCGGTGACCCAGTCGATAGCGATCCCCGAATCCCGTAGTGGTTACCAGCCATCCAGGTTGGAACCGACGGTCTGATCCCTACCCCACTTTGCTATGGGTATAGAAACTTTGACCGTTTTCACCAGCCTCGCCTGTTCACAGAGGTCGTCTCCAACGCCCCTCTGCTAGGTGTGGGCTGTCACCCGCGTACCACGTGTTGCCCACAGTTACATGTGACAAGCACGCCGACTAGACGGTACCACGGCAGTATGTCAATTCATACTTCACCAGACACGGGGGCCTTCAGTCCTCTCCCCTGCACTATAGAGAGTCTTTAACGTGCCCTCGGAACTTTGCTGTCCCGCCGCCGCCTGTTAAGGGGTAAGGTTCGGGGGGCCTAATCCCCTCCCTACTCCTATTCCCGCTTTTCCTTCGAGCATTACTTAAAAAATATTAATAAGACCTTAAAACCTTTTTGAGGTTACCCACTTTGCTCCTGAATGAGTTAACAATTACATTTCCTAAGTACTTTTCAATTTTTAACTCAGTACACCACAGTGGTACTTATTCAATAAAAGGACTAACAGTTAATTTTCCATCAGCAACCTAAATGTTTCATCAGCAATAATATTTTATTGATGACATATATATCTTCTGTTTTGCTTTAAAATTTTCTATTGTTTTTGTCACTTATTCTTTCTACTTATATCATTATTCTCTTTCTAAAAAAATAATTCTTCAAATTGTCCTTATTAATCATATAGCCTACTATTCTAATAATAGAAAGTTAATATTTCCTACCTCCCACCATTAAATTCTACTCATTAGCTGTTACCAGAAGTAAGGCTACTGTCCATAAAATTAGGAACACATGCTGTTTAACACAAATTGGGAAAAATAATACGCCACTGTACAATGAACATTCAAAAATTGTTTCTTCTAAATTTTTCAATTCTGTGCCAGCTGACCATTCAAAGGAGCATATGTTTTTTTAATTAATAAATACGAACAATGTTATTACACCCAAGCAAATTTTATTACTTTAAACCAAAATTTTAATATCAAGATCACCTTAGTGTCCCCTTTTAATGTATTTCCAGTCTGGCCAATACTCCAATGACAAAGACATACTAACAGTAAGACAAATTAACAGTAATAATGAACACACAATTTTGCAAATGAAGTTTGTCCCTTTACAATTCTACACCCATTAAAAGGCTAAACTTTTGCTCTGTTTGCTACCTAAATTAATTCCGCTTAGTTTAACCAACCACCTCCATGTTGCACATGCAGATTTAATACCTCCATCTGTCATCTCGTACTCACATGACCTGCTTACCAACTGCCAAATCCACTCTGATGACAATAACCAGCTAAAGTTCTTACTACCAAAATCATCATTCTTGCCTCTCTGAGAAACTGTGTAAAACTTTACAACTTAAATCACCATATTCAATGCATGGGCAAAAACAAAAACATGGACTGGAATGAAAACCAGGCAATCACAAGAATATGGCAAAACTAAACTAAGACAAAACATAAACATAACCAGGCAACCAAATCACAATACACAATACAAGGCACAGTCAGGCAAAGCAGAGATAATAATCCAGACATAGGAGAATGATAACAGGATTCCCTCAGTGCCCTTTCCGCTCTCACATTCATTCACATTGGAAAAGCTCCAAGGTTCAAATTTTCTTATGACCTGCTTCGATGGGTCACAACTCACCAAAAAACAGTTTGGAAAAACAGAGGATCGGCTAGAGACATCCCAACAGAGACCAAAAACTTCACCTCCAAGGAAATATTTTCTTAGAATCTTGGGCATGTATCGACCCAAAGATAAAAACTTCAATCTTTCCAAATATTTACAGGAGTATTATTACAATCAGCAATAGATGTGATGACCAAAGCAGGGAGACAAATTTTAATTAAATCCCTATCGCCCTATATACTGAAGCCATACCTTTGACTCCTATTTATTCCTAACCACACGTATATCTTAACACCATTATTCCTATTATTACATTTCCTATTATTCCTATTTCCCTATCCTAAGCCTGTGTGGCCGAATATCTGTAGTTGTCGTTCCCTACCTTATTCACGCACTGACCCGTTTCACCTCCCCGCTTGATCGGGGCGAAGAGATGTTAAGTAAACATCTGAAATCGTGAAGTTTATTGGGGCGGCCAGATAAACTGCACGCAAGCCTTCCTATGGAAGACTGCCTGTATACTAACAGGTCTTGTACAAGCCTAAATTCTCTATGAGAATTGCCCTCCTCGTCCAGACCTCTCAATGGTGCAAGTTGTGAAGTATCGATCTGGAACCAAATGCGAGGACAAGGGATTGCAAAAAATAGGTGCTTTATTGAATAAGGGGGGTAACCCCCGCAGGGAGAAAGGCAACAGTACAGAGTCCGTAATCCAAAGCTCCAAATCCAATGAGACAGAACAGAGTTCGTTACCAGGGCACCAATCACAAAAATCGTAGTCAGGCAAGACCGATTCGGTACACAGGCGTTGGTTTGAGGGAGAAGCAAACTCATAAGCCAGACGACAGTCCGAATCGAAACCAGGGCAACAATCCACAAAATCAAAGTCGGGCAGAAAAAGGGTCAAAAACACAGATGCAAAAATATCCAAAAAAAGGCAAACCAAGAATCAGGAGTCGGGCAATCCAGTCAGAAAGATAATTACAATGAGTCAAGGCGGAAACAAGCTTAGCACAAGAAACAAGGAAGTTACGATCTGACATGGAACTGAATGTGAAGACACCTTATATACACATTCGGGGTGAACAAATGACAGGGGAGAACAGGTGTGATCAACGAAACAATAATCAGGATTGACACATGAGGAATAATCTAATAACATGAATTTGGCAACTGCCAAAACGCAGACAGGGATCACAAGACATTCCTATGAACAAACAACAGCCCCGGAGGAGTACTAAAGTGTACAGTCTAAAGAAAAGGGAAAGCCTGAGATATACGTGGAAACTGCAGTAGAGATAATTAGTGATAGGCAAGGAGGGCGGAGATACAGATTGGGTGAATGCTGAGAAATCGTTAGTCTATTAGTATGTGCAGCTATACAATCCGGAGTGCATGTTAGTCAGTTAGTAGAAATATACAATGTTAATCTGTGTTAGTAAATTATCGAAAACAATAAACTGTTAGTACGGTTAGTGGATAGCGAAAGGAGGAAGGAAGGAAGAACACGAGATATGAAGGAAGATTGAAATCCCAGAAACCAGTAAATCACCCGAAGGAGTGGCACGCAAGACTAAACCGTGAGCAAAGACCTACACAAGACAAGACGGGGTAGATGTAGTGCAAAGCATGGCATGGCAGAAATAAACAAGACAAGAGAATGTAAACATGCCATGATAACTAAATAATCTGAATATGAGAAATAATAAAACAAGAAATCTAAATTACCAAAACACAATCCTAAGAATAGTCAGACATACGCAGAGGTCACTAAAACACAGAAATCAATAAACATGGCATAGCCAGGCACGAAACTTAAACATGGAAAAGCAAGGGTCCTAACACAAGTAGGACTTCTAAATCTATATTCTTCTATTAAGAATAGCCTGCTACCCAGACCTCTCAAATGGGATCACAGGACTTCTATATTCTCTTTTTGAATGAGAATAGCCTGTCTTCCAGACCTCTCAAATGGTAAGACAGGACTTTCTATATTCTCCTTGACAAGGGAATAGCCCATGTTCCAGACCTCTCTAATGAAACAATAGGACTTAGTGAGAGTAGCCTAGATCCCCAAATTTTCCTTTTTCCTTTTGCCGAATTTTTCTTTTAATTCAGGTATAATCTAGGACTTATTCGTAACCTTGCTGTGGTCAATCACAAAATCCTGTCGACACCATATTCCTGCCTACACCGGACACACAAATGCAAAAGGCATGCAGGTAAGATATAAAAACTTAAAACTGATTCAAAATTATCTAAAAACAGCATAAAATATCAAAACTGGTTCAAATTTACTTAAATTGATTTATATTCTATCCTTAAAGCATATGAGATCAATGATTATGTAATAATATGGATATATGATGTATATATGAATATATTTTACACAGACATGAAAACCCTCGATTGCAGACACCTATTCTAAATGTCTAATCCTCAGCAGGCCCAATTGTTTTAAGCCCAATAGGTATTCGGCAATCGACGGTGTACCGTGTCCGTTGTCCGGGCGTCTGATGCCGTTCCCGGACGAGATCAAATCTGTCCTTCCTTGATGTCAATCAAACCAGTCCCATCTGGGGTGCCAAAATTTGTTGTGGAATTCGTGACTGGCTTGGAATTGACCTTAAATGAAAGACCCAAAACACCGTTTATATTTGCAATTATGTTTTCATCATTTAATCAGAAAGTAAGTCAATACATAATCAAGAGAAATCATATGCATGTAATCAAAGATGATAATAATCAAACCATTGGACGAAACAGAAGGTAGAAACAGTACAATAAGGTAACTTCATGTGCACAGATACAGACAAATGAAAGATAGGCTTCAAACCATCAAATAATGCAGAAACCAAACACAACTGATGATCTTTAGCAAAGAATTGGAAAGAAGAATAGTCAGAAGCACTGGTCATTGGGCCAGCAGGCTGAGAGAGAGAGAGAGCAGCAGCCCAGAGCTCTTCCAAGTACCCATCTTTATAGCTCATTGTCCCTTTGTTGTCAATCTTCTGATTCTTCCAGCTGCAAAACTCCCTCAGTCTAAAAATATGCATGAACTCTACCCAACCAAGGTCTCTCCACCGCAGTCACATCATTTATTGCTTCAGGCATCAAAAGATATCTTATCAAGGAGCACAACTCATTTCTGATCCTTGAGGAGTCTATCCTCCTGTATGAATTAATACACGGAAAGAGAATTCCCTGTAATCTTTTTAAGACAAGGCCAATTTGATAAGTGGCGCAGCTGGGGACTTCAAGGGAGGCACAGACAGTCTAAAAATAAGATACGGACCCACAGAGAGTCTCTTCAGAAATTCAGCACCATATACTCAGGTTAATTTTGTCTGAGACTAATACAATGTCTCATTTAATATTAGTTGAGGTTTAATTCTTAGACACACGGTACTTGATTAATAATGTATGCAGATATAATGAATACAACAATTCTGTAGTGGCTAAATATAATCATGCTTATAGTAATACATTGATAGTACATTTCAATGCTCATTCATTTGAAGAAACCTGATTATTAAGGTTACATAGATTAATATTTTCCCACACACCAAACCAACCCTGCAAGCTAATTACAAAAACCAATGGTAAATAACAACAAAACTACACAAAACAAAAACATATAAAATCGCAAATCCCGCAAAAAAGATCTCACCCCGTACCCACTCACTCCGAATGCTCACGCACGCGCAGAGAGAGTAAGAAAGAGAGACAGACTAACTACCTACAATCTGCCAGACTGCCACTGTAGTGCGCGCGTGTGTGAGTATGTGACAGAGAGAGAGAGAGAAAGAGAGAGACAGACTGACAGACTAACTACCATCAGACTGCCACTCTAGTGTGTGTGTGTGTGTATATGTGTGTGTGTGTGTGTGTGTGTGTCTGAGAGAGAGACATTGCTTTTAACTTTTGCGTCAATATTTTGGCATGCACATTCTCGAGGTTCGTTCTGACGGAACGCAGTTCTAGTTTAAACAACCTTGTGCCACCCTCAACATACGCTTACGCAGTGCAATGGTACCATAGATATATATAATTAGAACACTAGATTGCTGATGTCGTCATATTTACATTATCCAAAGTGAAGCACCCAGCCGCCATATCGATACACCCAACTTCTTCATAAAAATGAATGGTTTCCTATGAAGCCAATTTCAAATAAGTCGATAAAAGCGAGAAAATGTTGAGATGTGCGGCTGCCTTTAGCAGCAATAAATATTAGAAGAGCTGTAATAAAACGTTTCATGCTTAAGTTAACGTATAAATGCAAAGTTGTCACTTTAATAGTAAAAAATCGCGTTTGGTGCTAGCTAGCTAATTAGCCGTCCCATTGACTTGAACAGACCGCTGATTGAAAGCGAACGCGAGCGATCGATGACGGTCACCAGCGAGCTACCTTGGCGTTGTGGGGACTGCATTGACTTAGTGGTAAATAAATTAAAAAGGTGGCTAACAAGCTAGCTAGCTACTTGTAATTGACATTCAAGGACAATACTTCTTACCTGCATTGAGACGGTGCGTTCAGGAACCACACGCAAGAGAGGGAAATCCAAAAAACGTATGCCTTTCATGGAGTCCGAGTCAAAGCCAGAAAACACAGGAATTGCCAAGCCACAATACTGAATCCAAAAACAGCGTCGACTAGACAGGCCGGGGTCAGAACCAGTAAGACAGATGGGCAGAGGTACAAAAATGATAGGCAAAAAGTGGTTGTCGATGGGCAAAGCCAATGGTCATACACAGGGCATCCAAACACAGAACTCGTGGTCATACAAAAATAGGTCAAAATCCAGAAAGGCAAAAACAGTACAAAAAGGGCAATGGCAAGAATCAGGGTCTGACTATCCAGTAGAAGAGAAACAATAATCAATGGCATACAAGGAGCTCTGCACAAAGAGATATTGATCAACGTTCTGACAAGAGCTGTGCGTGAAAAGACTCCTAATATACACACAAGAATGGTCACATGCTATACAGAGATCAGCTGTGGGGAATGAGGCTAATTACATCGGGAGAATCACATGAGGGAAACCCTTACCACAAAAATTGGCGAGAGACGAAATACGAACGGGAATCACACAGACAGCCTATGACATTTAAACAGCTCCGGTCCAGGAGTTCTACGTGCACAGATAACAAGAGCAGGAAAGTAATTAAGCACGTGCGAGAGATTCTCGCTGAACATAGGGGGAGGACGGTGGAACGCAAAAGGGGCGGAGAATACAACAGGGGCGACTGCGGAGAGGGAATTAGTCTATTAGTAGCGGTGCGGTTTTAAAACTTAAACCAGAGTGCTCATTAATATTTTAGTAATCGAATCTATATATACACATGGTTAGTTGTGTTAGTATACTATAATACAAGTGTTAGACTCGTTAGTAATCAGAACAGAAGAGTGAAGGGAGAAAACGAGATACGAAGAAATGTTTTAAACACCAGACTGCCTTTAAAGCACCCGAAGTCAGTGAGCACGCAGACAGGGAAGACGGACTGAACCAACTAGATCACAAGACAGGGGAGACAAGTGCACTGGAAGTGAAACGTGGAATGACCCAAAAACCATAATATTATAAAAGACAATAATCATAAACACAAAACATGAACAAAAACCAGAACCATGACATGCATGATATTTAAAACAGTGGACAAGTCGCTTTGTCTGTTTTATACAGAGCTTCAAAAGACAAGCGGGGAGAAAGGCTTCACCTGCGCGTCCTTTTGTCAGCGTTGGCATTAAATCGGGCAATTTAAATAGTCAACCAGGGTACAATGAAGTGAGGAAACCAGAGTGTAATTTGATAACGTACACGGACATTCATCGACATTTCTTATATCGGCGATAACTTCCAAGCAATTATCATATCAAAGGTAAAAGCCTCGGTCACGTCTCTGTTGCACTTTAAGTTAACAGCGAGTCACATTTCGATCTTTGCTTTAGAAAGTGTGCCGCTTTCCATCCTTCGAAAAGCACATATTTAGGGAGACAAAATGTTAGTCTGCGCAGCGATACCAAAATAACACAGACTCACACACGAGTGTTTTTGAAAATGTTATTTTAAAGTAGGCTAAAGTGAATGGCAGTCAATGAGCGAATTTTACTTCCGGGTGTATTGGCTCGTAGAACAGATGCTTCACTTAATTTTTGCGTTTCGCACTCTGTGCTGGCAGGAGCAGCACATTTCTATTGAATAATCCAGCTATTCCTTGATTGGTTGTCCCTTTCTTCAACCCACCACTACCCAGAAGTCAGCCAGTTACGCAATCAAATCTAAAGCAAGTGTATCAGCAATCTAGTGTTCTATATATATATATATCTATGAATGGTACCCTCCGGTTCGGGTGTAGTCCGTCTGGCTTGAACTGGTCACCCCTCTCCCAGAGGACGTTACAGTGCCCCAAAAACCTGTACACTTCTTTTGTACACCAGGTTCATGGCTACGTCTTAAAACCCAGATAAAATTCTGCTTCCCTCTGCTTGCACGTGGTACTGGTAGAATCCCAGAGAAAACTACATGGAGGATCTGCTCCTAAGCTTTTCAGCTAATTCCACAAATTTGTCTAACAGAACTTCAAACCTACCCTTACCTACGTCATTTGTCCCAACATGGACCATGACCACTGGATCCCTTCCCGCTCTGGGGTGCATTTCCCGAAATCATAGATACTGACAAAGTTGGACCCATTGACTGAATGGACGAACTATGTAAGTTGCTAATTACTACGCTTTTGGGAAACGTACCCCTGGCGTGGAGCTTGTCTGCACGCTCCAGGAGGTCTCCTACCTGGGCACCAGTATGAAACTCCTTGTCGCACGAACAGACTAAGCTGTCAATTTGTTTAATAATTGAGTCTGAGAACTGTTTTCCTTTCCATTTTACAGTGTCGTAAGGAAGTTCTGGAAGTGGGTTTGTCAAGTGTAAATTCCTATCTCTTTTTAACAATCATAATTTACATTACATTTTAGTTTAATGCTGTTAGTTTAGTCCTGATGCAGGTGTATAATGTTTTTCTAACAAATAACTCATTCTCTTTTAATACATTACATACTGTGCCACTTTGTTTTCAGTTCTGAAATGTAACCAAGTTACTGCCTAAATAATATGACTTGGGGGAGGTAGGAGCCCCCCTTACCTACTGAAACGTAATGAAGGAGTTGAATGCTGTGGATAATAATTAGCAGCCTTCTATTTTTGCGTTTCGCACTCTGTGCTGGCAGGAGCAGCACATTTCTATTGAATAATCCAGCTATTCCTTGATTGGTTGTCCCTTTCTTCAACCCACCACTACCCAGAAGTCAGCCAGTTACGCAATCAAATCTAAAGCAAGCTAAAGTGTCTATTTGCAAGTAGGAATAGAGTTGTGTTCAGTGAAGATTATATACCACCACTTCCGTCTAAAGAAGGTCATAATAAATTACCACTCTGTAATTTTTTGGTGAAAACGTATTAAAAAATACCATTGCAGGTAATGAGAATAAAATATATAATTCCCACAAGTATACTGAGGTAGAAATATAGGTAAAAAACAAAAACACAGAAAACAACTATTTTTATAACAGTTGAAAGGTGTTACACAGTATCTTGCATAATCTGAATGCATGTTTGAAGACTCATCCCATGACTAATGATTTGTTTAAATTAGTGAGGCAACATTATTCTGTTGTTCCAGTATGTAAGACGACATGAACTTTGAACATTCCTTGCCCTGTGAAGATATCTGGGTCAGGCTCATTGGCAAACACGAGACAGATTTAAACATAGGAGTATGCTATCGACCACCAGCTTTGGACAGTACAGTCAATGAAATGCTTTTTAGGAGGATTACGCAAGCTTGTAGGGGAGGAGGGACTATTATTATGGGAGACTTAAATTATTCTGGTATCAATTGGGAAATGGTGAAAGGACGGGGGGAGGAAGAATTTCTAGATGTTATAAATGATAATTTCTTGGTGCAGTACGTTTATAAACCTACAATAGAGAAGGCAATTTTAGACTTAGTGCTCTGTAATGACCCAGATAGAATTATCAATGTTGAGGTACTGGAGCCACTGGGGACAAGTGATCACTCTGCTGTTAATTTTGATGTTTCGTGGGAAGTTAAAAAGGCATGTTCAAAAATAAAAATTTCCAAGTTTAGGCGAGCAAACTTTGACAGGATGCGCTCATATCTAAGTGAAATAAAATGGGAGGCACTCCTGGGCTGTGAGTCCGTAAATGAGATGTTGGAAAGATTTAAGAGGGTTTTACTTGAATTACAATGCAGATTCATTCCAAAGGTGTCCAAAAGTTAGCTGAAAAAGCAGAATCCTCAGGAGATGACCAAAAGTATTTGTAGGATTTTGAGGGAAAAGAGGAATCTTTATAAGATGTATATAAAGGATAATAATGATTACACTACGGCTGAATACTGAGGTCAAAAAAGAGCTAGAAGACTGTATGAGAGAAAAATTGCAGAGGGGGCAAAAACTAACCCTAAGCGCTTCTTTCAGTACTGTAGCAGAAAAGGGAAAGTCAAAGAGCAGGTTAAGTGCATAAAGAATAAAAATGGATCGCTGCTATTTGATAACAAGGATATTGCGGATGCCTTACACAGTCACTTTGTTGAGAATTTTACCTCAGAGGGGGTCTTCATATGGCCAGAGGGCATGGAAATTACAGGCCAGTCAGTTTAACTTGCATTGCGTGCAAAATATTGGAATCTATCATAAAAGATGAGCTGGACTTATTTCTTGAACGTAACAGTATCTTGAGGGATAGCCAACATGGTTTTCCTGAGGGAAGGTCATGCCTGACAAACCTTCTGGAATTTTTTGAAGAGGCCACCAAGACTTAGGACCAGAGCAGGGCTTATGACATCATATACTTGGATTTTCAGAAAGCATTTGATACAGCACCGCATAAGAGACTAATTTTTAAAATGAGCTCCATCAGAGTTACAGGTGGCATTCTGGAGTGGATTCAAAACTGGTTACAGGACAGAACACAAAGAGTGGTGGTCAGTGGTATCTCATCTGAGCTATGTATGGTGGAGAGTGGCATCCCCTAGGGATCGGTGTTGGGACCCCTGCTGTTCCTCATCTACATTAATGACCTTGTGTTGTGATTCTGCTCTTTTGGTTTTGGTAGTTCTGCTATGCCATGATCCCTAGCCTAGTTTAAGTTCAGTGCCTGGCCTTGCCATGATTATTGATTCTTGTGTTTAGTGACCACTGCCTTTGTCTGACCATTCTTAGGATTATTTATTCTGTTTTTGGCATTTTAGATTTCCTTGTTTTATTATTTTTCATGTTTTATTTTATTAGTTATCATGCCATGTTTTCTTTGCCATGCTTAGCACTTTGTCTCCCCTGTCTTGACATGTGTGTATCTTTGCTCACGGTCCCTTGTCTTGCATACAACTCATTCAGGTGATTTATTGGTTTCTGGGTTTCAATCTTCTTTCATTATCTGGTGTTCTTCCTTCCCCTCTCTTTTACTGTCTTACTAACACATACTAACAGTTAATTGTTTTTGCTAATTACTAACCCAAACTAACCTTGTATATTTGGACTAATTTACTAACAAACACCCGGGATTGTATAGCTGCACTTACTAATTGACTAATGATCTCTCAGTAGTCGCCCAATTCTAGTCTCCGCCTCCTTGCCTATCCCTAATTATCTCTGCTGCTATTTTCTGTGGATTTCCACATTTACTTTGCGCTTTCCTTTCTTTTTACTATGCACTAGTACTCCTTGACCGGAGCTGTTCTGTTCATAAGTTTGTCTTGTGATCCCTGTCTGCGTTTTGGCTACAGCCAAATTCATGTAATTAGTTTATTCCTCATGTGTCCCTCCCTGATTATTGATACCATTAATTGCACCTGTTCTCCCTGATCATGTGTTCTCCCGGATTTGTAATTAAGATAATAATAATAATAATAATAATAATAATAATAATAATGCATCAATTTTATATAGCGCTTTTCTGGACACTCAAAGACGCTTTACAATGGAGGCATTATTCATTCACTCACACATTCACGCTCTGATGGTGGTAAACTACGTTTTCGTAGCCACAGCTACCCAGGGGCAGACTGACGGATGTCAGTTTGGTTCACTTTCTTGTCAGATCGTTCTTCCTAGCTTCCTGTGCCACGTTTGTTTACGCCTTGATTCTTAGTGATTTATCTTTCTGACTGGACTGCCTGACTACGAGCTTTGCATATTCCCTGTATTGTACCGCATTCTTGTTTATCGACCTCTTTTTGCCTGACTATGGATTTTGTGATTGGTGCCCTGGTTTTGATTCTGGATTACACCCATTGGACTTTGATTTTGGATTGCGGGCATTGTACTGTTGCCAGCTCTGTGGGGGGTTGCTCCCTTCAGAAATAAAGCCTCCTTTTTGTATTCTACTGGTTGTCGCACTTGGTTCATTTCGTAATTCCCAACATTTCGATCTGACCATGACGGAGCCAGCGACTAACCAGCCTCTGCAGGAGGCAATTAAACAACAGGGAATTCACCTCGAGTTTCAAGAGCGTCAGCTTCGCGCTCTCATGCAACACATGCAGACTATGAGTCTCCAAATGGCGGACCTCACTCGCTCAGTGCAAGATTCACAACTGCTGCATGCTCCCCAGCCTGCTGTCCACGCCATGCCTGTGCCTGCCCCCGCTCCACCACTGCCTGTCTGGGAACCACGCCTGCCTCCACCTGAAAGTTACGACGGCAGCCCTGGGTCATGTCGAGCATTCCTTACCCAGTGTGATCTCATCTTTAGCCTCCAGCCCTCGTCATTCCCCACTGAAAGAGCTCGGGTCGCCTTCATCATCACGCAACTGACGGGAAGAGCCAAGCAGTGGGCTACGGCTGCATGGGAAGCAGATCTACCCTGCGTACAGTCATCCGGTCTACTGGGAGAGGAGATGAGGAGGATTTTCGACCGCACGAAGTTGGGTCACGAAGCGGGGCGAGAAATTCTACGCATTCGCCAAGGCAGTCGTTCTGTGGCAGACTACACGATCGATTTCCAGACCCTGGCAACCAACAGCAGGTGGGGGCGGAGAGCATTGTATGACGCCTTTCTTAATAGGCTCTCTGAAGCTATAAAAGACGAGCTAGCTCCACGTGAACTACCGGAGGGATTGATAATTTGGTGGACTCGGCTATACGAGTGGATGCTCAATTAGAAGAACGTAGACGGTCCGTTCCCCACAGTCGGCCAGTCCATCGCTTCCAAACCACTCCATCACTATCACCCCCTCCTGGCGACAAACCTTCTCCTGAGGTGGAACCCATGCAACTGGGTCGTACACGCATCCCCGCGGAGGAGAAGGACCGCCGTCGCAGAGAGGGGGTTTGCTTCTACTGTGGCAA
The DNA here is from genome assembly GCA_029721435.1 of Gymnothorax reevesii. NCBI lineage: Eukaryota > Metazoa > Chordata > Actinopteri > Anguilliformes > Muraenidae > Gymnothorax > Gymnothorax reevesii. Next base: position 76,251,284 of record CM056574.1, on the reverse strand, counting down.
GGGGGGACATCACATTGCTCATTGTCCCAACAAGAAGATTCCCCCTGGTTCCAGGAATGAAGCTATGATTGGGATGACACCAGTTCAGGAGTCCAGGAGCCGCACGTGCCTACCAGTGATTTTGGAAATGGGGGGCAGAGAGTAAGTCCACCACGGCTCTCATTCATACTGGGGCAGAGGAAAACCTGATCGATATGGAGCTGGCCCGTGACTGGGCGATTCCGACCGAAAAGATCTTTCCGAACCGAGTAGCCAATTCACTCAGTGGCCATAAAATAGCCCAGATCACCCATGTGACCAGCCCCATCAGACTCAAGATCTCAGGTAACCGCCATGAAACCATACAGTTATTCCTCCTCCATTCACCCCATGCACCTATCGTTTTGGGCCACCAATGGATGGCCAAGCACCTCCCCAATATCGACTGGCGCAAGAATGAAATTAAGGGCTGGAGCCCTAACTGCTCTCTGACATGCCTCCATAACGCCCTCGAACCTCAACATAACCCATCTCCGGAAGAGATTCCAGACCTAGAGAAGGTCCCTCTTGAGTTCCATGACCTCAAGGAGGTGTTCTCCAAATCCCGGGCCACCAGTTTACCTCCTCGCCGTCCATACGATTGTACCATTAACCTGAAGCCAGGTACGATGCCCCCTAGAGGCCGTCATTATTCCCTCTCTCGACATGAGACTCAGGCCATGGAGAAGTATCTATCAGAGTCCCTTGCTGCTGGCATAATTTGGCCATCATCGTCCCCTGCTGGTGCTGGTTTTTTCTTTGTGTCCAAGAAGGACGGATCACTAAGACCTTGTATTGATTATTGGGGTCTCAACGAAATAACCATCAAGAACCCCTACCCTCTCCCACTCATGAATACAGCTTTTGATCTCCTGCAAGGAGCCAAAGTCTTCACAGAACTGGATTTACGTAATGTGTATCACCTGGTGCGCATCAGAGAGGGGGATGAATGGAAGACTGCTTTTAACACTCCCACTGGGCACTGGGAGTACCTGGTTCTTCCTTTTAGCCTTACCAATGCTCCAGCTGTGTTCCAGAGTCTTGTGAATGACGTTCTGCGTGGAATGATAAATAAGTTTGTTTTTGTTTGTCTTGACGATATTTTGATTTTTTCGGAGTCTCAGGAGGACCATGTTAAGCATGTGCGCCAAGTGCTCCGTCACCTCCTGGAGAACCGCCTATTTGTGAAGGCTGAAAAATGTGAGTTTTTTGTAGAAACAACTACTTCTCTGGGTTACATTATCTCTCCAGGCACCATTTCTATGGACCCAGTGAAAGTGGAGGCTGTCACCAAGTGGCCCCGACCAGAGGACCGTAAGTCACTCCAGCGTTTTTTGGGCTTTGCTAATTTTTACCGACGGTTCATCAGGAACTATAGCTCTGTTGCTGCTCCTCTCACTGCTCTCACCTCCTCCAAGTCCAAATTTCTTTGGTCCGAGAAAGCAGAGAACGCCTTCTGTGATTTAAAAACCCGTTTCACGTCTGCACCCCTCCTCACTATTCCCAACCCAGAGCTCCAGTTCATCTTCGAAGTGGACGCCTCCAATATTGGAGCTGGAGCCATCCTGTCCCAGAGGTCCACGGAGGATGGGAAGATCCATCCATGTGCCTTCTTCTCTCGCCGCCTCAGCTCAGCAGAAAGAAACTATGACATCGGCAACCGGGAGCTGTTGGCGGTGAAGTTGGCCTTAGAGGAATGGAGGCAGTGTCTGGAAGGATCCAAAGTGCCCTTTATAGTCTGGACAGATTATAAGAATTTGGAGTACCTTCAAACAGCCAAAAGACTTAACCCACGTCAAGCCAGGTGGGCATTATTCTTCTCCTGCTTCAATTTCCACATAGCCTATAGACCAGGAAGTAAGAATTTCAAGCCTGATGCTCCCTCCCGTTGCTTTGAGATTAAGGAGGAGGAACCTTGCCATGACACTATCCAACCTAAGGAAGCTTTTATTAATGCGCTTTGTTTGGACATTGAGAAGGAAGTCAAGGAAGCCCAAACTAATGCTGCTACCCCCAGTGCTTGTCCCACTAACTGTCTATATGTTCCAGCTGCCTTGCGCCCCAAGGTCCTGGAATGGGGTCACTCCTCCATGCTGTCCTGCCATCCAGGGGTACGCCAAACCAAGGATTTCATCCTCCAAAGATTTTGGTGGCCAGAAATGGCCCAAGATATTCAGGGTTTTGTAGCTGCTTGCTCGGTCTGCGCCCAGGCTAAAGCTTCACACCAGTCCCCTCAAGGTTTGCTTCTGCCCCTTCCTACACCACATCGTCCCTGGTCCCACATTGCACTGGATTTCATCACAGGCCTTCCCCCTTCCAATCATCACACCACCATTCTCACCATAGTAGACAGATTCTCTAAAGCAGTTCACTTAATTCCCCTCATCAAACTCCCTTCCGCTCAATACACCGCCAAACTTGACATACAACACGTTATTAGACTTCATGGAATACCTACTGACATCACTTCCGATCGCGGGCCCCAATTCACTGCCCTTTTCTGGAAATCATTTTGTAAAGCAATTGGCACTTCTGTTAGTTTATCATCAGGCTTTCATCCCCAAACTATCAGCCAGGCCGAGCGAGCTAACCAGTCTGTAGAGAATGTGTTAAGATGTTTATGTAATAGGAACCCCTCCTCCTGGAGCCATCAGTTGCCGTGGGTGGAATACGCCCTGAACAGCCACACCTCTGCTGCCTCCGGCGTCTCCCCCTTCGAGGCCTGCCTAGGCTACCAGCCCCCTTTGTTCCCATCTCAGGAGGAGGAGATAGCCGTCCCCTCAGCCCGTGAATTTGTGCACAGGTGCAGACGCACCTGGATTGCCATTCGCCAGGCCTTGCTTAGGTCGGTCTCCAGAATGAAGGAGCAGGCTGACAAGAGGCGCACATCCCCCACCACCTGCTCGGATCATCGACGGAGGCGAAGCCTTCACGGTCCTTGCCCTCCTGGACTGTCGTCGTCGAGGCAGAGGACTACAGTACCTCGTGGACTGGGAGGGTTACGGACCGGAACATCGCAGTTGGGTACCTGTCCGACACATCTTGGACAAGGACTTAATCAGAAACTTTCATGCCAACCACCCCAGACCAAGGTGAAACGCCTGGTGGCGTTTTTTTTGGAGGGGGGTACTGTTGTGATTCTGCTCTTTTGGTTTTGGTAGTTCTGCCATGCCATGATCCCTAGCCTAGTTTAAGTTGCCTGGTCTTGCCATGATTATTGATTCTTGTGTTTAGTGACCACTGCCTTTGTCTGACCATTCTTAGGATTATGTATTGTGTTTTTGGTATTTTAGATTTCCTTGTTTTATTATTTTTCATGCCATGTTTTCTTTGCCATGCTTTGCACTTTGTGTCCCCTGTCTTGTCATTTGCTCACGGTCCCTTGTCTTGCATGCAACTCATTCAGGTGATTTATTGGTTTTTGGGTTTCAATCTTTCATTATCTCGTGTTCTTCCTTCCTCTCTCTTTTACTGTCTTACTAACACATACTAACAGTTTATTGTTTTTGCTAATTACTAACCCACACTAACCTTGTATATTTGGACTCACTAACAAACACTTGGGATTGTATAGCTGCACTTACTAATTGACTAATGATCTCTCAGCAGTCGCCTAATTCTAGTCTCCGCCTCCTTGCCTATCCCTCATTATCTCTGCTGCTATTTTCTGTGGATTTCCACATTTACTTTGCGCTTTCCTTTCTTTTTACTATGCACTTTAGTACTCCTTGACCGGAGCTGTTCTGTTCATAGGTTTGTCTTGTGATCCCTGTCTGTGTTTTAGCTTCAGCCAAATTCATGTAATTAGTTTATTCCTCATGTGTCCCTCCCTGATTATTGTTACCATTGATTGCACCTGTTCTCCCTGATCATGTGTTCTCGCGGATGTGTATTTAAGATGTCTGTTTGGTTCACTTTCTTGTCAGATCGTTGTTCCTAGCTTCCTGTGCCACGTTTGTTTACGCCTTGATTCTAAGTGATTTATCTTTCTGACTGGACCGCCTGACTACGAGCTTTGCATATACCCTGTATTGTACCACATTCTTGTTTATCGACCTCTTTTTGCCTTAATTCTGGATTACGCCCATTGGACTTTGATTTTGGATTGCGGGCATTGTACTGTTGCCAGCTCTGTGGGGGGTTGCCCCCTTCAGAAATAAAGCCTCCTTTTTGTATTCTACTGGTTGTCGCACTTGGTTCATTTTGTAAATCCCAACACCTTGATAGGAATATTGAGAGCATATTAGTTAAATTTGCAGATGATACTAAATTGGGGGGTTTGGCAAATAGTTTAGGGTCCACTAGAGTGATTCAGGATGATTTGGATAGAATCCAGAATTGGGCAGAAATGTGGCAAATGAAATGTAAATGTAAATGTAAAGTTGTACAGGTAGGTAATAAAAACATTAGGGAAAAAACGGGAATACTTCATGGGAGGTTTAAACTGGAATGTACTGCACACAAGAAAGATCTGGGAGTGATTGTTGACCAAACCCTCACAGGCTCTACCCATTGTGCCGTAGCAGTTGAAAAAGCCAGTCAGATGCTGAGATACATTGCCAAAAGATACATTGCCCTACTCAGATCATTGACTAACCTACTCATATTAAGGGAAATGTGCTGGATTTAGTTTTGACCAATATCCCTCAACGTTGCACCAAGCCCAATGTAACATTTGGTCAGTTTGACTGTGATCATGCTGTGATCCAGTTCAATTTTCAAACAGTGTCAACAGACTCCGCACATGCGCGAGAAACGTGTACAATTTTAAAAGAGCTAACTTTGTGGGGCTACGATCTCACATGGACAAAGTGTCATTTCACTCTGCTCTTCTCCATCTTGATATTAATGTTAATTGGCAAAGTTGGCTTGATCTTGTGCATTCATCTGTCAATAAATTTATTCCCATCGCTGTAATTAAAGATGTAAATTCTCCTGCCTGGGTTGACAGTGAAGTGCGCCACCTGAGCAACAAAGTACAATCCACACGGAAACGAGCTAAAAACGCAAAACTGCAGCATTGTGGGCGAAATTTTGCAAACTAAGGAATAAATCAAAAAATGTACTTTGAAGTACAATCAGTATTTGGATGTTCTCGGTGATTCTCTTGCCAAAACACCAAAGTGTTTCTGTGGATTCTTCATGAGTAAAACAGTGACAAAAAGTATCCCCAGTTTTGTTGCTTACAGAGATAAAACTCCCTCCGATCCTAGCACAAAGGCTAGTCTGTACAACTAGTATTTTCAATCCCTATTTCCCCCTATCATCTAGAAAGAACATTTCCGGATATAACCGTCTTTAAACATGCTCATTTGGGTGATTTAAGGATTACTGTCCATATTGTTGAATCAGTTTTGTTTAACCTTGATATAAATAAAGCATGTGGGCCTGATGTGTTACCAGCTCGGATTGTAAAAGAATGTGCTCGTGAATTGGTTCCGTTACTTTGTAGTCTTTTTAACAAATCTCTTCAAACTGGAGAATCACCACTTGATTGGCTAAGAGCAAATGGTATTCCAGTCCATAAAAAATCTGACAAAGAAAATGTGAGTAATTATCGACCGGTATCATTATTGTGCATTTATAGCAAGGTGCTGGAAAGGAGCATACTTAATTTTGTCTATCCTCATGTAGTGCCTGTCTTACATCACCTACAACATGGTGTTGTTAAGGGTCGGTCGATAACAACTCAGTTAATCCAGGTATTTCACGAGGTTGGCAAATTCCTAGATCAGTGCGGACAAATTGATATTTTATATCTAGACTTTTCATCTGCTTTCAATTCTGTCCCCCATGACTTACTTTTAACATAACATGAATGGCAAGAACAGGCCTTACAGCCCAACTAAGCTCGCCAGTTTCTTTATACTATTGTGAATATATCCCTTCAGATGCTAAATGACTCAATGGTATCTAGCTTTAGGTTAAGCCTGCTCTTGAAAACCCCCAAGGTCTCTGCCTCAACAATATGGTCAGGCAAGCTATTCCACATTGAAATTACTCTTTGGGTGAAGAAATATTTCCAAATATCAGTGCTAAATTTACCTTTGGTCAACTTCCATTTGTGACCCTGAGTTCTACTCTCAACTCTTGGTTGAAGGAATCCTACATGATTTGCCGCATCCACTTTGTTAATCCCTTTAACGTATTTAAAGACCTCAATATAATCACCCCTGAGTCTCCTTTTCCTAAGACTAAGGAGATTAAGGGTCTTCAGCCTATTCTTGTAGCGTTCATCTTTTGTACCTGTGTTATACCCCGCCCCTTTTTCCCTCTGAGGTGCTGTTCTGCTGACCTGACTGGCTGAATCCAGTGCACCTGCTGACGGATCGTTGGGCTGATTGCTGGGTGTGCCCTGCTTCACTCTAGCCTTGTAAAAAGGTTTTAGTCCAGCTATGAGCGCGCCCCCTCGACCCTGCTTGTTTTGTAGAGGTTTTGTTTCAGTTTTTGTCTTAACTGTTGTTGGGTGTCTTCGACTATTATTTCCAAATGTAGTTTGTTCATAAGCAAACACATCTTACATCTTAACATCTAAACTGTTTGTTTACTGTTAACATCTTGGCCTGCCATAGTTTAGTTGATTGGAAGTTCCATTTTGTTTGTTTCTCTGCCTGAGATTGTAAGGCCTACGTGGGGCCAGGTAATAAATCCTACTGTTCAAATTTTATTCAAGTGACTCTGATATCCCTGTGGCTTTATGGGTACGGCTTATGCACCATTTAGTTCGATCCATACTATACTTGGGTTTATGCCGTAACATAATTGGGGGCTCGTCCGGGAGCTGTGTTTGAGTTAATTGGTTGGCTACTGATTAATTGGTTGTGGTGCAGCTGAGTTACATGGTGGTTTTGTCACATGTGTTTGCCACAGATTCAGTCACCTATGTAGGTTTATTGTATGTGTCTCTTTAGTTGGTAGGTTGTGTGGCCTGTAGGTTATACCTTTTCTCTAGCCTTGATATTCTAGTCTCTTGATCTTTATTTTTATTATGGAGTTTGATTAAGATCAGTTTGTTGAAGCTCCATCAGTAGAACAGCTAGGTAATTGTACTGTGAAGCAGTTGAAGTCAATTGCTGATCATTTTGCAATTGAGGTCAAGTCTAGTCGCAAGGATGAAATCCTGGCCCACATTAAAGCTGAACTGGTAGAGAAACGTGTTTTCCAGGGAGGAGGTGGGCTTATACCCTACTCATGGTACACCTGAGATATCAGGGGATTGTTTGAAAGCACTTGAGTATGAGCTTAAATTTAAAGAACTGCATTTGAGATAACTGGAAGTTACAAGTAGAGAAAGGGAGAAAAAGCTTGAGTATGATCGTGATATTGAGGTCCTCAGATTGGAGCTTAATGCCAAAAGGGACCGTGAAAAGCTGGAGGTTGAGAGGAGTCTCCTGGAGAAGGATTTGGAGCTTGGAATTACCTGCAGGTCAGAGCATGGCAGCCCAGTAGCTGAGTTTAATGTGATTAGAAATATACGCTTGGTTCCCCCTTTTCAGAGAAGGAGGTGGATAAGTATTTTACACATTGTGGGCGTGTTGCTTCTTCTCTGGGCTGGCCTAAAACAGTTTGGACCTTGTTGTTACAATCTGTCATTACTGGAAAAGCACAGAAAGTTTACTCATCTTTGACTTCAGATGGTAGTTTGGATTATGACATGGTAAAAAGTGCAATTTTGAGGGCCTATGAGCAGGTTCCTGAATCGTATTGCCAGCGGTTATACTAGGACGCCTGAAGGTCAAACTTATGTTGAGTTTGCAAGCACTAAGGAAGGCCTTTTTGATAGGTGGTGCCGGTGTCTGGAAATGGATGATTTTGATAAACTGAGAGACTTAATTGTTCTTGAAGAGTTTAAAAATTGTCTTCCTGAAGAGATTGCTACTTATTTAAATGAGCAGAAGGTTCTTCAGATATCTAAAGCTGCAAAACTTACTGATGAGTACATCTTGACTCACAAGACTGTCTTTGAGAAGCCTACTGTACGTGCTGAGAGGGTGCCCAATGCCTCACCTAAAGCACAAACTGCTTCTGTTTCTAAAACACCTGCTGGTTCCTATAAGGTTGGAAGCAATGGCAACCAGCAGAAAGAGTTGGACCACAAGGGCCACTCTCATGTTAAGTGTTTTTATTGTAGGAAGCTGGGTCATGTGATGGCAGACTGTCATGTCCTCAAGAAAAATAATGCAGCTAAATCTACACTTCTTGCTAGTACTGCATTTTCTTCTTTCGATAGACCATTGTCTATGGGTAAGGTTATTGAACCTAGAGTTGAGGATGTGCTTGAGGAGTACAAGCCATTTATTTTAGATGACTGGGTGTCCATAAGTGCTGACTGTGATGACCGAGTTCCTGTTAAAATACTCCGGGATACAGGTGCAGCTCAGTCTTTTGTGTTGGAAAACATCTTGCTGTTTTTTCAGAAAACAGCTATTGGTGCTAGTGTGTTGATACAGGGGAGTTGAAATGGGCTGTGTAATGTTCCCCAACATAGTGTTCAGTTACAGTCATCCCTTGTATTTGGACAGGTTGTTGTTGGCATAAGGCCTAGTTTGCCTCTTGAGGGTATTTCTTTTATTCTGGGGAACGATTTAGCGGGAGGAAAAGTCCCTGTTCACCCCCAAGTGACTCCAGTTCCCTTGAGGTTGGATGCTCCTGATGAGCTATCCCAGAAATATCCAAATGTGTTTCCTGCTTGTGCTGTTACTAGGGCCATGTCTAAAATGCTTCCCAAAGACATCCCTAGTGTTGTGCAGGATGATCCACACCCTGTTGTGGTAGATTTGTCTGAGACATTTTTGAGTTACCTTGAGTCTGTCTCTAAGCTTGATGAGGGTAAGCTTTGTACTAACATCTCTGTGTCTTCCTGTTCAGAGACTCCAGAGAAGACTGAATTGTTGGAGTCCGTGGTGAAAGAGACTCCTGTGAGTAACCTAACTGTGCCTAGAGAACACCTTAAAGCTGAGCAGAGGAAGGATGCTACTCTCCTCCCTCTCTTTGAGAAAGCTTCAGATGGTCTTGGTGAGATGGCTACTGGTTATTTCCTTTAGGACGGTGTGCTGATGAGGAAATGGTCTCCTACAAACGTTCCACCAGAGTATGATTGGTGCCAAGTGTTTCAGGTAGTGGTTCCCACTATGTTTCGACCTGACATTTTGAAAATGGCCCATGATGGTGTGATGGCTGGTCATTTAGTGGTCAATAAGACCTATGATAGAATTCTACGGAATTTCTTTTGGCCTAGCCTTAAAACAGGATGTGGTTGCTCACTGCAAGTTGTGCTATGCCTGTCAGGTGGCTGGAAAGCCAAACCAAACCATCCCAGTCTCACCTTTGTTTCCTTAACCTGCTTTTGATGAACCTTTCAGCAGGGTTTTGGTGGATTGTGTAGGCCCCTTGCCTAAGACACGGTGTGGAAATGAGTATTTGCTGACCATCATGTGTGCATCCACCCGTTTTCCAGAAGCTACTCCTTTAAGGAATATCTCAGATCGCACGGTAATAAAGGCTCTTGTTAAGTTCTTTTCTATGCTTGGCCTCCCTAAAACTGTTCAATCCGATCAAGGATCTAACTTTATGTCTAAAGTGTTTCACCAGGTTCTGGAGCAGTTGGGAGTGTCACACTGTTATTCAAGTGCCTACCATCCTGAGTCTCAGGGTGCTCTGGAGAGATTTCATCAAACATTGAAATCAATGCTGAAGGCTTATTGTCTGGAGTCCCAAAAGGACTGGGATGAGGGAGTGCCGCTCATGATGTTCGCAGTGAGAGAAATGGTACAAGAATCACTTGGCTTTCGCCCTGCCGGGCTGGTCTTTGGCTACACACTTAGAGGGCCTTTACAACTCCTGAAAGAGAAGTGGCTGGCTGACACGTCTACTCTATGTAACCTGTTAGACTATGTATGCCAGTGCAGGCTTAGGCTCTCTAAGGCTTGTGAGATTGCTAGCACCAACTTAAAAGCCACTCACGAGAAGATGAAAACCTGGTATGATCGGATGGCTGAGAGAAGGTCTTTTGTGCCAGGACAGAAAGTCCTAGTACTGCTACCTCTCCCTGGTTCTTCACTTCAGGCTCAGTATAGTGGTCCCTACACTGTACTCCATAAGGTAAATGATCTGGATTTTATAATTGCCACTCCAGTCCGACGGAAGCAGAGTCGACTGTGGCATGTTAACATGATAAAGGAGTACTGTTCTCGTGATGTTAATGGCCCAGTATCTGATGCTAAGATCCCTGTACTGTCTTGTGTGCCTGCAGAGACCTGTGTGGAGCCAGATGAGTTGGGGTCCTGTGTTCCAGGCCGTAGACTTCACAACTCTGATGTTCTGGCAGACCTTGACGGTTACCTGGCACATCTGCCAGAGTTTGAGAAGTCTACATCAGTGGCTTTGTTACAGTCTCACCTGTCATTGTTTTCAGATATTCCTAGTCAAACTACACTGATAACTCATGATATTGATGTAGGAGATGCTCCACCTGTTAAACAACACCCCTACGGTGCTAGCCCAGAGAAGCGTGTCCTTTTACAGAAGGAAGTTGAGTACATGGTCAAACATGGCATTGCTAAACCCAGTTATAGTGCGTGGAGCTCCCCCTGCCTGTTAGTCCTGAAACCTGATGGTACTCATAGGTTTTGCACTGATTACTAAAAGGTCAACACCCTGACCAAAACTGATTCTTTCCCATTACCACGAATGGATGATTGTGGTGATCATGTGGGGGCAACACAGTTTGTCAGTACACTAGACTTGCTTGAAGGCTACTGGCAAGTTCCACTTTCTGCCAGAGCAAAAGAGATTTCTACTTTTGTCACTCCAGATGGTCTCTAGGAATATTCTGTGATGGCCTTTGGAATGAAAAATGCTCCATCTACCTTCCAGAGGCTTGTCAACAGAGTATTGTCCGGGTTACAAAACTGTGAGGCCTATTTAGATGACTTGGTGGTGTACAGTTCTTCGTGGCAAGAACATTTGACCCAGTTAGCTGTCTTTGAACGCTTGTCAAGTGCAAATCTTACTGTAAACTTTGCTAAATGTGATTTTGGAAAAGCTACAGTCACATATTTGAGAAAGATTGTGGGGAAGGGCAAAGGTAGAGGCCATTGATACTTTTCCCATTCCAGACAATCGAAAGAGCCTGAGGAGGTTCCTGGGCATGGCAGGATATTACAGGTCCTTTTGTAAAAACTTTTCAGATGTTGTAACACCCCTTACTAATTTGTTGAGTCCCAAGGCTTCTTCTGTTTGGACACCAGAGTGTCAACGAGCATTCAAGGGGGCTAAGTATCTGCTAGCTACTACGCCAGTGCTAGCAGCTCCAGATTTCTCAAGGCCTTTTAAATTGGCCATTGATGCAAGTGATACCGGTGCTGGGGCCTTGCTATTTCAAGATGCATCAGATGGAATTGAACGTCCGGTTTGTTTCTTTTCCAAGAAGTTTAACAAGCATCAGAGAAACTATTCAGTAGTGGAGAAAGAAGCTCTCGTCTTGGTTCTGGCTGTGACTCACTTTGAAGTTTACCTGACTGGATCTAACCCTATTGTGGTTTACACAGACCACAATACATTGGTGTTCCTGGAACGACTTGGTAAAACCAACCAGAGACTGCTGCGGTGGAGTCTCTCTCTCCAGTCCTATCTCCTTCTCATGCAGCATGTCAAGGGACGGGAAAATCTGCTGGCTGACGCTCTATCTAGAGTGTAAACTGCAGCCTCTTTCTACGTCTGGGCTGCCTGCTGTTTATAGAACTTGCTGCTGGGGTTGCTCCTGTCCTGGTGTATTTGATCCTGGGGAACAGCTGTGATGACCTTCATGGAGGCCCTGGATGAAGGGTCTACTGAAGCGCCTCATCCTGTTGGTGCTCCCTCGGTTCTCATGGGGGGGGTTACAGGCCAGTTTCTCTTCTGATGTTTCAAGTTCTCTTTTGGTTTTTCCATTAATTATGCATACTGCAATTAATGTCTTTATGTGTGGGGGTGTTATACCCCGTCCCTTTTTCCCTCTGAGGTGCTGTTCTGCTGACCTGACTGGCTGAATCCAGTGCACCTGCAGATGGATCGTTGGGCTGATTGCTGGGTGTGCCCTGCTTCACTCTAGCCTGAAAAAAAAGGCATTAATCCAGCTATGAGCGCGCCCCCTCGACCCTGCTTGTTTTGTTTCAGTTTTTGTCCTACCTTTTGTTGGGTGTCTTGGACTATTATTTCCAAATGTAGTTTGTTTTGATTCCTTTTTTTTTTTTTTCATGTTATTTTACTTTCCTGGCAGGGTGGTAAGCAAACACATCTTACATCTCAACATCTAAATTATATGTTTACTGTTAACATCTTGGCCTGCCATAGTTTCGTTGATTGGTAGTTCTATTTTGTTTGTTTCTCTGTCATAGATTGTAAGGCCTACGTGGGGCCAGGTAATAAATCCTACTGTTCAAATGTTATTCAAGTGAGTCTGATTTCCCTGTGGCTTTATGGGCACGGCTTATGCACCATTTAGTTTAATCCATACTATACTTGGGTTTATGCCGTAACAACCTGGAATAAGCTAGGTGGCTCTTCTCTTGTTCTCAAGAGCCTCTATATCTCTCTTAACGTATGGTCCCCAGAACTGTACACAGTACTCCAGGTGTGGTCTAACGAACGTGTTGTACAAAAGAAATATTACCTCCTTAGATTTGTACTCAATACTTTTGGCAATGTATCCCAGCATCCAATTACCTTTTTTAACTGCTACGGTGCAATGGCTAGAACCTGTGAGGGTTTGGTTAACAATCACTCCTAGATCTTTCTCTTGAGCAGCACATTCCAGTTTTAAACCTCCCATGAAGTTATCCCGTCTAATTTTTTTATTACCTACATGTACAACTTTACATTTTGCTAGATTAAATTTCATTTCCCACATTTCATTTCCCACATTTCTGCCAAACCCCCCAATTTAGTATCATCTGCAAATTTCACCAATCTGCTCTCAATATTCCTATCAAGGTCATTAATGTAAATGAGGAACAGCAGGGGTCCCAACATCGATCCCTGGGGTACGCCACTCCCCACCATACCCAGCTCAGATGAGATATCACTGACAACTACTCTTTGTGTTCTGTCCTGTAACCAGTTTTGAATCCACTTCAGAATACCTCCTGTAACTCATTTTAAAAATTAGTCTCTTATGCGGTACTGTTTCGAATGCTATCTGAAAATCGAAGTATATGATGTCATAAGCCCTGCTCTGGTCGTAAGTCCTGGTGGCCTCTTAAAATAATTCCAGAGGGTTTGTTAGGCATGACCTTCCCTTCCGAAAACCATGTTGGCTATCCCTCAAGATACTGTTACGTTCAAGAAATAAGTCCAGCTCATCTTTTATGATAGATTCTAATATTTTGCACGAAATGCAAGTTAAACTCACTGGCCTGTAGTTTCCTGGCTCGGTACGGCCCCCTTCCTAATATGGTAATATGGTATTGGTATTATATTGCCCTGTTTCTAATTATTTGGTATTTCTCCAGTTTCTAAAGATCGTCTGAAGATGGCGGATAGCGGCTTAAAGATGAACTCACCAGCTTCCCTGAGCACTCTAGGATATAAGCCATCAGGACCTGCCGCCTTTTCAGCTTTTAGTTCATGCAACTTGTCTAATACTTCGTTATCCCGAAGCTCAATTTCCGCTAAATAATCTTGAGCATTTGATATGCCGTCTGGCCAAATAAAGACCCCCTCTGAGGTAAAATTCTCAACAAAGTAACTGTTTAAGGCAGGGGTGTCAAACTGACCGGTAAACGGGCCAAGAGGCTGCAGGTTTTCACTCCAACAATGCAGAAGCTCACCTGATACAACTAATCAGTTGATTAAATCAGTGCTTTCAGGCGAGCTTCTGCTTGGTAGGATTGAAGACCTGCAGCCTCTTGGCCCGTTTGCCGGTCAGTTTGACACCCCTGGTTTAAGGCATCCGCAAAATGCTTGTTATCATATAGCAGCGACCCATTTTTATTCTTTATGCACTTAACCTGCTCTTTAACTTTCCTTTTTCCGCAACAGTACTGAAAGAAGTGCTTAGGGCTAGTTTTTGCCCCTTACAGTATTCAGCCCTAGTATTCTCATTGTTATCCTTTATGTATATCTTATAAAGATTCCTCTTTTCCCTCAACATCCTACGAATGCTTTTGGTCATCCACTGAGGATTCTGCTATTTCAGCTTACTTTTGGACACCTTCGGAATGAATCTGCATTGTGATTCAAGTAAAACCCACTTAAATCTTTCCCATATCTCATTTACGGACTCACAGTCCAGGAGTGTCTCCCATTTTATTTCAGCTAGATATGAGCGTATCCTGTCAAAGTTTGCTCACCTAAAATGGAAAATTTTTGTTTAAGAATACACCTTTTTAACTTCCCAGGAAACATCAAAATTAACAGCAGAGTGATCACTTGTCCCAAGTGCCTCCAGTACCTCAACATTGCTAATTCTATCGGGGTCATTACAGAGCACTTAGTCTAAAATTGCCTTCTCTCTGGTAGGTTTATTAACATACTGCACCAAGAAATTATCATTTATAACATCTAGAAATTCTTCCTCCCCCCTGCCCTGTCCTTTTACCATTTCCCAATTGATATCAGGATAATTGAAGTCTCCCATGATAATAGTTCCACCACCACGACAAGCTTGCGTAATCCTCCTAAAAAGCATTACATTGATTGTACTGTCCAAAGGTGGTGGTCGATAGCATACCCCTATGTTTAAACCTGTCTCGTGTTTGCCAATGAGCTAAGGAATGTTCAATTTTGGGAATTTCCTGCACATTAATGTTTTCGTTCACATAGAGTGCTACGCCCCCTCCTCGCCTATTACATCTATCCTTCCTAAAGAGCTTATAACCTTCTGTATTATATTCATCTCCATCCTCTTCACATAGCCATGTCTCTGTAATCCCAACTATGTCATAGCCCTCACTGATCAGTACAGCCTCAAGTTCTGGAAATTTATTTTTTACGCTTCTTGCATTTAAGTAAAAGCATTTCTAGTTATTACTAATGCTCTTCCCACTTGATTTCCCATGTGGCCGCCGCCTCAAGCCCCCCACTACGCTTTGTTGCTTTAAAAGTAAAACATCGATAGTGCATGCTACACCGTCAGCTTCCATCGGGCAGTCTGCATTTCCTTATGTGTAACACTCACTAACCAGCAGCCATACCACTATTCGATCAGCTTCAGCTGCGTGGCTGAAGCTAAGCAGGTGTGGGCTTGGCCAGTACTTGGATGGGAGACCACTGAGGAAAACCAGGTTGCTGCTGGAAGAGGTGTTGGTGGGCCAGTAGATTGCGATCTTCCCTCTGACGGGATAATCCCCAATGCCCCAGTGCAGTGACGGGGACACTGTACTGAAGGAGACGCCGTCTTTCGGATGAGACGTTTAACGGAGGTCCTGACTCACAGTGGTCATTAAAGATCCTATGACACTCTTCGATAAGAGTAGGGGGTTCCCCGGTGTCATGGCTAAAGTCCCAACCTGGCTCTTTCGATCTGCCGCCTAATCATCCCCTGATCTAATTGGCTGTGCAATTCCTCTGTCCCTCCCCACCTCTTCCCCCAGGGCTCCCTTGAAAAAGAGATTTCAATCTCAACGGGACTTCCCTGGTTAAATAAGGGTAAAATAAAATAAAAAAAACTAACCTCCCTGCCCCCAAGTACCTTTTCTCCATAATAAAGTTAACAATATCGTCCATTTTTCTTCGAAGTCCCCCAAGCATTAAATAAAGTGCTGATTAAACAGCTAAAACATTCACGCTGCAATGATAAGCTAACCGCTCTCACATCCGTGCTCATAACCTTACACCTTATAAGGCTGAAAACTCACTAACTCAGTAATATCTGAATTCTGAAATACACCTTATTTTAACAGAACAGAAATGTCACTTTTAGGAAAAATCAAACGACATATGCCTCCATATTCAGCAGAATGGTGTAATGAACGTACCTAGGGATCTACCAACATGCGTGGGCTGCATGCATTTGGAGAAACGAAAACCTCGGCATTCGATGTCTTTAAACGCGGTATAAATTCTACAGCAAAAAGCCATATTAGAGCAAAATGTAAGCAGAGTAGAAGTATAACCTGTTTTCTTCAGAGACAGATGTATCGGGTAGAAGGAACCCTCCAGTACTGTTTCATTTGGAATAATTCCCATTGACCGCGTCCATACAACATGTATCTCGTGAATGAAACTGAACACTTCAGGCCGATTTCGAGTGCGTTTGTTTCTTTGATATCGCATCATTTTCAGCTGCGCAACCGTGGCCAACATTCGAAAAACACAACAGACCTTACTTTTACGCTTAGCTTTGTATCCTATTCTTATTGTCCGATCAATGTATTTCAGTTATTGAGGGAAGTTGAAACACTCGGGAATTGGATATGAAACGAGTCTATCAATACATCGTTACCGGGGAAACTTCACGAGGGCATGAACTATAACTATAGAGTTACGCATATGAACCTGAGTACATAATTCAGTGACTGGCTATTGACACCAGTACTTGGGTGGATAGAAGGGAGCGCTGAATTTGTCAATGGAGGAATATATGCGTTAATCCATGGGAGAGAACTACGCATATTTTGTGTGTGATGAATGTAATTGACAGTAGAATGTGAGAGAATCAATACTACGTCGGATTTTTTGCTTCACAAAACATATTTTTTTAACCACTATTTGGAATACTGTTGGCTCGCTGTAGCTAAAATGGTTGCTACAGAGTACTAAGTTTTTTTCTGTCGCAAGTGATAATTTTTTAAAACTACTGGATCGATACTATGGGCAAGGATATTGACCAGTTTGCATATCAGGCTTAGCTGAGTTTAATTCATGCTACTCCTGAAAAACAGGGATTGGAGGGAACTTCTCCATACTCTAAATCGTGTTTCAGCTCTGTCTGCTTGTGAATATTCAATAGCTGATCCGTGGGTGCCATCTCGTGGTCGAGTACTGTAACTAAGTGCTTAAATTTGCATATCTATAGATGCGAGCGTCTTCTTCTGCAGAAAGGGGTTAAACACAATGGCATGACAAAAGGAGCATGATGCTGGTGGGTTACTTAGAAACATTTCTGAAGATGTTAAATGCTGCCATGGCACTGGATGAAACACCATCAAGCTTTTCAAAGAGACTGGTTCACCGACAACTAGTGGCAACTGAGGCAAGGCCATAGCCAGGATTTGTCAAATACCGAGGTCAAAAATGATGACCCCCCCCCCAACATTATAACTTGACACATAAGTTTGGTGAAAAGCACATATATTTTTCTATTTTCAAATAAAAACAGAACCCATTTTGTGTGTGTGTATGCCCGCATGCATGCGTGTGTGTGTGTTGGAGAGAGATTGCCAAAAAAAGTTTTGCTTTTACATTGTTTTAAAAGGAAAACCTGAAAAATTGGCACATCTAGATAGTACATCCCATTATATCTCACAAAGCAGATAGTGTGCTATTAGTGCTATTAAGGTAAAGGCACTAGAGCAAGATTATCATGATCCTCACAGGGAAATCATTGTACAATTCCAATGAAGCTGGGATTTTGTGGAAAATTGTCATGGTTCTGGTTTTTGATCATGTTTTATGTGCTGGTTTTGTGTTCATGATTATTGTCTTTTATTTATTCTTTTTGGTTTTTGTAACATTCTGGTTTTTGGTTCATTCCATGTTTCAGTTCCATTGCACTTTGTCTCCCATCTTGTGATCTAGTTGGTTCAGTCCATCTTCCCTGTTTGCGTGCTCACTGACTTCGGGTGATTTAAAGGAAGACTTGGTGTTTAAAACAATCCTTCGTATCTCGTTTTCTCCCTTCACTCTTCTGTTCTGATTACTAACAAGACTAACATTTGAATTTTGTATTATAATCTACTAACATAACTAACCATGTATATATATTCGATTACTAAGTACTAATGAGCACTCTAGTTTAAGTTGTAAAACCGCACCGCTAATAATAGACTAATTCCCTCTTCGCAATCGCCCTGTTCCATTTCTCCGCCCCTTTGCTTTCCGCCGTCCTCTCCCTACGTGCTTAATTACTTTCCTGCTCTTGTTATCTGTGCATGTAGAACTCCTGGACCGGAGCTGTTTAAATGTCATAGGCTGTTTGTGTGATTCCTGTCCGGATTTCGTATCTCGCCCATTTCCGTGGTTAGGGTTTCCCTCATGTGATTCTCCCGATGTAATTAGTCTCATTCCCCACAGCTGATCTCTGTATAGCATGTGACCCTTCCTGTGTGTATATAAGGAGTCTTTTCACCCACAGCTCTAGTCAGAACGTTTATCAATATTTCATTGTGCCGAGCTCCTTGTACGCCTTTGATTATTGTTTTTCTTCTACTGGATAGTCCGACCTTGATTCTTGCCATAGCCCTTTTTGTACTGTTTTTGCCTTTCTGGATTTTGACCTATTTTTCTATGACTACGAGTTCTGTGTTTGGATGCCCTGTGTATGACCATTGGCTTTGCCCATCGACTACGACCTTTTTCATCGACTACGTTTTTGTACCTCTGCCCATCTGTCTTACTGGTTCTAACCCCGGCCTGTCTAGTCGATACTGTTTTTGGATTTCGTATTGTGGCTTCGCAATTCCTGTATTTTCTGGCTTTGACTCAGACTCCAATAAAGGCATACGTTTTTTTGATTGCTGTCTTTCGCGAGTGGCTCCTGAACGATACCTCACAAAAATGTGATTAAGAACAGTATACAATGATTTGCAAATCCTTTTCAACCTATATTCAATTGAATACACAACAAAGACAAGATATTTAATGTTCAAACTGATTGGTTTTTTGGAAATATTAACTGATTTTGAATTTCATGCCTGCAACACTTTCCAAAAAACTGGGACAGAGGCAAAAAAAAGACTGGAAAGTTGTTGAATGCTCAAAAAATACCTTTCTAGAACATTCCACAGGTGAACAGGTTAATTGGTGACTGTCATGATTAGGTATCATGAGAATCCACGAAAGGCTCAGTTGTTCCCAAGCAAAGCTGGGGCGAGGTTCACCACTTTGTGAACAACTGTGAGAGCACAGTCCAACTGTTTAAGAACAACGTTTCTCAACATGCAATTGCAAGGAATTTAGGGATTTCATATCTATAGTCTGTAATATCATGAAAAGATTCAGAGAATCCAGAGAAATCCCTACACGTAAGTGGCAAGGTTGCCAACATTGAATGCCCATGACCGTCGGTCCCTCAGGCAGCACTGCATTAAAAACCGACATCATTCTGTAAAGGATATTACCAGGCGCGTCGTTAGACCTGAAAATTCCGGGGCTAATATCCCTCCCTTTATTGAAAATAATTAGTCCTGGCTAATTCTCGATGGGTTTCCTTTAGTAACACGTTTTCCAATTCAAGAATAATCAGGTGGCAATTGAAGAAACGGCTTCTCTCCATGTGATCTAACAGCGACAAAATAATGGGCTACATTCAGTACAGAAAAATAATTGGTCACACTTTAGATGAAGTGTTGCTCATAAAGACTTTTCCAGCATGTGTAATGCCTTGGTAAATGAGACATAATGTCTTCATAAATGATACATAAGCAATTGTCATGCTTTGTAAAGGGTGAAATAACAAATCCTTACTTAGCTAGTGGGTAAATACTATAAAGGGTGACATTGTCAGCTAAGTGACACATCTGGCATCACATGCTGAATGGGGATGTGTTATTTCACCCTTTACAAAGCATGAGATTTGCTCATGAATGATTTATGAACACATTGTCTCATTTATGAAGGCATTATACATGCTGTATAAAGCCTTTATAAGCAACACTTCTTCTAAAGTGTGACCAGTGAGGGATAATTAACGAGAAGGTGTGCATTCCACGGTTTTAATGCACAACGCGGAGGGAGGGTGGTTGCCTCCGTGAAGTGCCTTAAAACCACTTTAAAAAATGGAATGCTCACCTTCAAGTTGATTATCCTGCTAATACCAAGGTCATTTGCCAGCAATATCAACTCGCAGCATTCAGAAATTTTTGATGAAAGTTCTGCATTTAAAAAAAAAAGAGCTGGTAATCATTAAACAGGCGCTACGCTTTCTCATACTCAATACTACACTCAAAAAATAAATTTGGCCAATTTCATCAGTTTTACGTATTTCAATTACATGACAAATTTCCATCCGATTGAGTTGAGTAAATCTAACATAAAATTATTAATAGCTCCAATGTAATAATATTGAATAAAACATAGATTAATAGATTATGAGGATTCATGCATTTATAGCCCATATTATTTACCTTATTTACTCAAATTAGATTTATGCATTTTCTTTTAATAAATTCTATGTAATTCAAATATGTTGATGCACCCATTACAGTTTCTTAAATTCAGTTCATTCAGATCACATTAAATTAAAGACATTACACAATTTCAATTATTGTTCATTTATTGAAATCCATATATTAAAACTGACATTCAGCTGCAAACTCAGCCATAACAATAAGAGCAGCAGCAAATTAAGACCTCCGTCTTTCACAGTGAGTTTAGCACAATAACTGTGGCCTGAAAAGTCCATAGTGCATATCCACAGATCCATTAGTCTTTGGTTTTTTTCAAAATAAAAGATGTTATAAAAAACTTCTACAAAAAAAAACCTGGCTTCTATGCTGTAATGAACATAATCCCGCGTACAAACAACCTAAAACATGAAGGTTATTTTCTATATATTTATATCTCTTTTTTTCTTTCTTCTTTATTTTTTTATGCAAAAAAAAAAAAAACTTAAGATTGACCACCAACAAAACTCAGTCACCTCTTCAATTAGGCAACATTCACGTGTTGAACTTCTTGTTTACAAGAGCCAAATTGGCTGCAATGACAACTTTTCTACAGTCCCAATTTGCATTCAACAATGTCCATACTTTGCAAATAAATGAATTTTCTTCAAACATGTTGCTCAAGTTATTCGAACAAAGGTCCCTCATGGACTCATTCATAACTGCATTTTTGTGACCAGATACCCGTCACTTAAGAAACAAAAAGAAATTTGTTATGTGTAACAAGTTTTCCCAACCCTGTCTATAGCTGGGTTTTCCAGTTTTCCATCAAGGTAACGTCATATCCTGTGCCAGAAAGCCATCTGCTAAATTTTCCATTGAACTTCACATTCCAAAGTCATACAATTTTCAAACAAACCACTTTTAAAGTACTTTTCTGCAAGTATGCAGTGAACAGCGTCAGTATCAATAACATTTTGACAAAATAAAACTCAACAACCTGAAACGTGCTTCATAAGAGAGTAATATGACAATTAGCGATTCAAACTTTGATGCCGTGCTTAAGACAAAAGGATGTGGATCATGAATGCACACCTTTCAATGTTCAATGTCCCTTCAGTGCAACAATAACAACATTATAGTGTCCATTTCTTTTAAGTGCAAACTTAATGTAAACTCAAAAATGCACTGCATCATAAAGTTCACTGTAGCATCTTGATTTTTAATGACTGAGCTTTGGGTGAAAGCTTCTTTCCATCCAGGTTCATCAATACCTTCTGGAATACTTCAAATGTGCATTTCCATACCTGTGGGTAGCTTAAGTTCAGTGCATAGACCAATCCAAATAGCATAGCACATCCACGGGTGATGCTTCTCAGGCCAGCAAGGACTTCCACCCCCTCAACCAAAACGCCCACATCCTCGGGCTCCTCTTCTGGCCCTGCATTTTCTTTTCTGATCACATAGATCCCCATAGTGGTCTGAGGAAAGTCCCTCTCCATTTCTTCAAAGTCCACATTCTGACCAAAACAGAAGATCAGGCTGAACAGTGTTTGACAAAAATTCCAAACAAGGAGTCAACATGCCTCCAGAGAAAGAAATATTCAGACAGACTTAAGAAGACTCCAGGGGGTACGCTATTAAAGTGGATAAAGGGTTAGGTCTGGCTTACTTTGGCTAGTCTGGCTTATTTAAGTATTCAATCGACATGGCTAATTGTAGCCTCGGCTGAGTTTCCATGGTTACTTAAACTTCAGAACTAGCCTGCTCTGGAGCAGCTTAACTGTCCAGCTAAGTTGAGCTGTGCTTATAAGGATGTCTGGAAGACAGCAGGTGGTGTACCACGAGGTTCCATCGAGCACATTGATAGCCTTGTTTATATATTTGATTCATTCAGGCTAGAAAGTCCAGCAATATATTTTAATAGATAGATATTGAGAGGAAAAATAGATAAAGATTGATAAATGACAGATAGATCGATGACTGACAGATATTGAGAGGAGAAATAGAAAGATAAAAGACAGATAAATGATAGATGACACAGATGATAGAAAGATAGATGGATAAAAGACAGATGGAAAGATAGATGATATAGATAAATGACAGATAGATGGTGATAGATGATAGATAAAGATAGACAAATGACAGATGATATACTTTTGTATTATAGATGATGGATTGATAGATATGTTATCTTGATTTATAAAATACCACTCATACATGAAATAGACCTGTGAGCTGAAAATAAAAAGCACTCTACTTTAGCAATTAATTCAGTAACGCCCAGAAGTTTGTTTTATGTTAACTTACCTGAGAAATTCAGAGGCAATTCTCATTAATAATACAAAACATTTTTTCCCCTCAAATTAACGGAATGTGCTTCTGCGTAGGGCTGTGTGATATGACCTAAATCTCATATTCCGACACAGGTTACCTGATATCCCGATAACGATATATATCACGATATAGCAAAATTTCTTTAATTTTCATTAATAAATAGTTTCTATAAAATCGCCACATGGAAAGGGCATATTGACAAATTAAAGGTACTTAATCATATTTTATTATTTTTTTCCTTTCATTTGTAACCTTTGTGCAAATTTTCAATTCAACAGTGAACAACAATTCAAAAGCGAAAAATAACCTCGTTTCTGGAATTCTGAGGATACTAGTGGACAAAGCAGACTTGGATTATTCTGGACGATGTGTTCGACGATGGTTTAAAAGTTTGTCAACAGATGTTTTGTGAAGTTGTCGTTGCTACTGGGTGACCTCATTTGCTTCCAGAGAAAAGGAATTAGGATAATTTTTCAAAACTCTCCAGTGGCCATAACGTTGCGTCAGGTGAAAAACAACTTTGTCCGTTCGAGACATCTAATGCTGAGTAATTGATATACAAATGATGGTTTTTGGGTGGACTATCACTTTAAACTGTGTTATTATGCATGTTAGGCAGTCAGTTAATGTGGCCTATGCTCATAAACTCCCATAATAAATTACTGAAAATGACCTGATTTGTAACACAATGATATAAACGATATAGCCATTTTTCTATCGATAGACATTTTTCCATCGTGGCACGATATATATTGTCATATCGCACAGCCCTACTTCTGCGCATTGACATTTTTACTGACCTTGTATTCCTTGATGAGTTCCTTGCTGTCCTCATTGAGGTAGACACTCAAACATTTCAAGATGCAGTCTCTCTTGATGCCAATGTCATCACTCTGCATCGGGGGAGGGGGCGCAAAAGAAAAAGAAAAAAAAAAAAGAAGATACTTCAGTGCTGAATATGATTAATACTTTTACATTTTAACAGGCAAACATCCAAAGCATGTACCTTAGCCGTCAATGCCAATATTTGGCGGATCTTGTTTCCTGCGACTCCACCCTTTCTGTGGAAAACCTTCATCAGGTTCTCTGTGTACTTGTCTAGTTGGGAGATGAACCGAGATTCACGTTAATCCTCATAAACTCTGCATTTATCTGAAAGACAAAAATTGTTGAACAATCAGCCATAAGACACAGGAAATCATGTGTTAGAGGCTATGTTAAGTGTACTGGTAGTTAATAGCAACATGCAGTTTGCTCTACTCACTAACTTACTTTATCAGCTTCAAAAAGAGCTGGCCATCTGTTTCGGATTTCAGCAACCATTGGTGTGTCTTCAACCACTTCTTGCCGTCTGTATGAGAAGGTAAGTTGCATTTTCTCCTTGATCACTGCCCCATTGTTCCGCTTCTTTACTTCAGTCAAAAGAGCAACTCGTTCCTTCTCTAGGCTGTCTCTGGTTTCTCCTTTAGGGTAGCATGGAAGGAAATTTACTTCTGCCTTCCTCGGCTTCTTAATGTTGGCAGCAGGCTTTCCTTGACCTTGACGTTTATTCCTCAGGGAATTTACTGCAACTTCTGGGTGTCCATGTCGCCCAAGAATGGAGCGCAAGTTAGCCATCTTCACCTTCAGGTAATGCTTCCATCCATCATAGCCTGTTTGGGATCCCCTCTCACACAAACAGGGGTGGGCCTTTGTAAGGGCCTTGGCAGCTTCTTCTAGCTGACCATCCTTGGGGTATGCAGTGTACTTGACAAGTTCTTCGGACATACCTTCAAGAATATCAGACCTCAGCTTTGGAGAAGGTGAGAGTAGAGTGCCATTTTTTCTAAATTCTTCATTTCCCTTCTCCAGCTGTAGCTCTGCAGCACATGCAAAGCGAGGTACCACAAAGACTTCAGGCCAAGAACATGATCTTGTCTCAGGAGAGGATATCTCAGAAGATGACACACTAGGAGATGACAACAGTACTGTACTGTTACTTTCTGATGAATCAATTGATACAGCATCTTCATCTTGCAAGGAAGCTGAATGAATTATCATTCCAGCTGTGGTCACTGGAGCAGTAGGGCTGATGACAGTCATGGGCAGAGTCATGTGAACACCAGAGGTTGTGACCTCAATGGGAAGGTAAATTACCTTAAGAGTACTTCGGTCTTGAACCTCACTGGTTGATGACAGATTGATGTATTCATTCCCAAAGTCTTTATCTTGGAACTGAAGCCTAAATGGCTTGTCAAGCCCAAAAACAGTCTTTATCCTGAGACAAAGTTCTTCCACAGACTCTGGCATTCCGGTCTCAAGGGTCAGCTTTCTGGAGTCATGGTCCCCACCAACAAGGATTCTCAGGGTAATTCGACCAGCCATGTCCGAACAGAGTCACTCTGGAGAAGTGAGAGAAGACAAAAAGGGAATTAATAGCTTTCTACCTTTACATTTTGTTTCATAAATAGTTCGATACCATTTTTTGCGCAGTATCATTTCATGCCAACTCATTGAGAATTTAGAGCTTATATACATGTCGCAAACTATGCTTGCAGTTTCTTCAATGTTAAATACATTTTTCAACCCAGTCAAATGAGAAATAAGCTGTTCATTGTACACCAAAGGATTGTTTATTAAATTTGACCTGAGAACCAAATAAAAAAAATAACTACAAGTGTTTTGAAAAGAATTACAGGAGTTTGAAAGGTTCCACTGTTGAAATCATAGATTTCCAACTCAAGTTGGCATGAAATTACCCTGAAATGTAATTTCCCCCATAAATACCCAACAACCCCCACCCTGTATAAAAAATTGATATCAGAGTAGAAAGTTACATGATTAAACCTGTGATGAGTATGTGTCTTTTCAAAGTCACCATTTTAATGCCCCCAACCATGTAGTCAGCAAGTGGATAAGGATCACTCAACTGATCAAGTGAAACCAGGACAACCTCTCTACTAGGTGATGTGGTCAGTTCAAATGCTCTAAAATGCTGCCTGTACCAGCCACACATTAGCCTGACAATAAAGTTCAATTTGTCCTGAATGATGCACATTTGCTTGATTTCTGCAAATTCAGGGAGTCCTCCAGCAGATCTGTATGCAACTAGCATTCCGTTTCTGTAGTTGATACCTTTGAATGTCACATTTTTTGCAAGATGGACTTCAGTTATACCCTGAAAAACACTGCCTGAGGGTTGATGCCACCTCCTGATTTAGAATACCAACAGGGACAGTGGACACATGTGCTACTTCCAATGTGGATTTCTTGAGATTGGGAGAACTGATATGATAAGCTATCATATGCTGATGTTTGGATGCCAGGGTTAGTGCTATGTTTTTGAAACAATTTGTGTTTCGTGCAACTTGTTTGAAAAAACTGTGTTTGGCCTCAAATCTCATGGTCCATAGTGCTACTAATGGGCCAAAAAATTCTATCATTTGGGGGTAGTGTTCGAGAAAGTGATGTTTTGGCAAGAGCTTTATATCAGGGGAAAGTTCTAAAAATCTAACTCTATGCTCAGAAATTTTGCAATTTAGGTATGCAATGGTCTCATTTGTTTGCACAGGAGCTACAACTAGTTCAACAATGTCCTTCAAGTCTAAGAGCACCTGCCAAGCTGGCTCACCTTCTGGTATCAGTCCTCCAATCATAAAGGGAAGCAGTCTCAGTAATGACCAATTTTCATGCGCATTGCCTCCTATGGTTTTTTTAGAGGCATAAGTTGGCGGGATAGAATGTGGTCGGTTGGTTTTATCACCCCACTTGTACGGAAAATTCTGGATCACTGTGTTTAGACGATCAAAACTAAAGTAATTCTTTGAGATCAATAACTTTAAGCAACGAGCAAGCTCTACTGGCACAATGCCCTCAAATAAATCGTGCACAAGGTCAGGAGGATAGCCTCTGCTTACATGAAAATGAGCAAGGTGATTGGTTAGAATGCAAGCTCTTTTTACGCCAAAGCAAGTTGTTCCACTCTCTTGTGCAAGCTTCACGTGTGCATCATGCGTCTCTTCATTTCTAAGTTGAAAGGCACCTGACAAAACGTCTTTAGAATTTATTTCCGACCTCTCACCTGTACAAAATCTGCAAACGTATTGTCCTGAGAAGCTTTCAATGAATCCTGCAATCCCGTGAGCTCCGAGATTGTCTGCAATGACACACTGAACTGTTCCTTTAACAAACTTTCCGAGCTTTGAGATAAATACACCCTGGTGTTCTAAAGTAGCAAGATCTTGCAAAAGGGGCTCTAAAACTTTAGCATATCCATATGCCTTTAAATAATTAGTCTTACACAGAGTTGCCAAATTGATAGAGGTGAATGCAGAATGACAACCCGGCGGCAAATTACTTAGAATCCAATAAACACCACACAACTTATGTCTCTTCCGTGACGTCCCAAGGGGGTTACAAATTTCAAAATCATCAATGTACAAATATATAGTTATTTTCCAGTCCTCACCATTAAAGAAATTATTTTTTTTGAAGAACAGACCGACCCTTGTGGACTTGTAGAGCTTCTTCCCAGACTCTATGGCAGTACTTTCATTTGTTCGGTGAAAGTTAGCAATCTCTTTTAATACTTCACTATTATTGACTACCTGTTGCAGAGACTGCAACAATGGAATGTACTGAAAAGTTTGATTTTTCTTGGTATCAAGTATAAATTCAACAGGCTCTATAACACAAAACTGTTTTTTTGTAATACTGTTTGCGTTTAAAGCCAGTAGCAAGTGGACCCTCTTTGCCTATAGCTTTCCCCAGTGGATGAGATTTACTAAGTGCAATCGCAAGTTCTTTAATGACTGATGTGTCAATTTGGAGGTTGTGATTTTTCAAGATATCGGAAAGGATATTTAAGGTAACTGGAACAGATGCTGAGCTTATTACGAAGTGGATCTCATCCAGCAATTCATCAATGGCAGTAGTGGAAACGTGAAGAATATTTTCCAGCTTCAGTAGCACAGCAGCAACTTTCTGTTCTATGACTTTTGAAAGGTCTTCTACCCCAAGACTGTCACCTTCCACATTCAGTGTGTCACATTCTACATCTATATCTGTTGATGGGTAATCAACAGAGTCATCTAAAGGCAGAGGCTGTGCAGTGGTAGGAACCACACCAGCTTTAAAATCTGTTAAACTGTGAGGCTTATGCTTTCTGTTTTTGTGAGAATTAAACGTACTGTAAATGTTAGTTTGAAATGTACATCTTTCAAAGATACAGGTAACCGTTTCATGCCTCCTCAGATGTTCATTAATATGAATAAAGTAATCCCGCTTGGATGAAATATTCTTACAAGCACAAATTTGACAAGAGAATGTGACTAATTTGAATGACTTCTGAGTTGTTTGTGTGGAATGGCTCCGATAAACATGACTCAAAAGTTTTTTCCATAAAGTGAAAGTACATGGGCAATCTGTATACACACATGGGTATCTGAAGTTGCGCCCATGATGGCAATGTCTGATTCGAAAATGTTTCAATAACTCATATCTACTTGATATCAATGCGTCACACACCTTACACTGCCACATAAGACCTGCAGGTAGATCAGATAGGGAGAAAATTACCACTTCAGCAGAAAAATAATCCCATCAGTAGCTGTATTCTTCTAGTTTGCTATTGCTAGTCAAATAGATTAATAAAAATATTTCCTCTTGACCACATTCTAAGAAAAAATGTTTTTACTGTGTTATGTGATGTTCTGTGTATTTTATTTGTAGCCTTAAAACTTGACATGAAAAAAAAACTCTTTGAAAATAATCACAAGTATTATTATAAGCTAGTACATGATACCTACCAATGTAAAGAGGTTGTCAGGTGCACAGTGTTTTTTCATTTATTACCAATATTGTTCAGGGAGGTTGGCCATCTACAAGAGAAAGTACATGCTTTAGAAATTAAACAAATTCAAATACCTAAAACATGCATACAAATCTATTGTGACAATCAAACTGCACAAGCCATCGTTTTATCTCCTCGAGATGTACACAGGACTTTTGTGCCACAGAGCTAAAACAGAAAAGAGATGATACAGTGCGGACCCACGGCATGCGGTTGGAAACGCTCGACCACTCTGCCTGCCTCACTTAAGAGATGGGTTTTCATCAACACCAACACGACGTTTATCTGCTCTGCAATGCTTACAGCTTTTCTCCCCCATATTGCGGCACACCTAAAGCAGATGGTAGGCTTTTGCAAAGTAAATTTATACATAAACATGTTTTAATTTAAAAAAAAAAAAAAAAACACCACACAAACACCTTCATAGATTCAAGACAAGTGAAGCACTTAGGGCTGGGTATTGCCACCTATTTCCTGAATCGATTTGATTTCGATTCGCAAGGTCCCGATACGATTTCCAATTGGATATCGATTCATTCAGGAATATTTCAGCTACAGTACCTGTTTTGCTTGAATATGGAAAGGAGTCACAGAGAACTAATGGCAGAAATTATACTTTCAGTTGAATTATTAATAAGAAACCTAACTTGGCACAATATTTGAAATACTAAAGGTCATACTAAAAAGTGACCCCAAATGTGTTTCCTGATAATACTTTTTATTGACCAACACATTTGATCAGTCAACATAATACAGTACAACATAGACTTAAGTCAGTAGACGATTATTCTCTGAAACTGGGTCAATTTAACATGCGTCACTTTGCAAGTAAATTTTCCAGTAAATGTTACTGAATTTAAACCAATATCCTTACCCCATATGGACATAATCGACTGTACATGAATATTACAATACATTCAAAGAAAATAATATTGGATTTTTATTCGAAATCTGGTTGAAATGGTAGACGACAATTGGGATGTTTTATCATGAAACACTGCTTGATGTACATTTATGACTCGTAGTCAAAATGCCTCTACCTGCAAATAACATTGTTATCTGTTACATCGGGCAATTCATTACTTAAGTAGTTTGAGTATTTTTGTACTTGAGTTTTTTTTAACTGGGACTCCATTTAAAAGAAAAAAGTACACTTTTACTTCGTTACTTTGACACTGGCCACTTCGCTACAAATTACAATATCAGAGTAATTCTTCATTTAAGGATTATCTGGATTTGGCGCGTTCGAGAAGAACAACGGTGCTTGGCAGGGTATCTTCAGCGCCTTGTGCAGACGTGACCGCCAGCAGACATGGAGCTGCAGATTTATGCATGCAGAACAATATTGTATGACTAGATGGCACCCCCGGATCAGTTATTGAATATCACAAGCAAGATGGAAATGCACGAATTAAAGATCAATCTTTGAGTAAAATGAATCGATATCGAAAATTTAAATTAAAAAAAAAAAAAAGGTCTGAATCGGAAAATCTATTTTTTGAACCCAGCCCTAGAAGCAGTCGGATGAAGTAAGTTAGGCGGGCGTCTCCTTATATCATGGCTGCACCCTGGGGCTGCAATGTAAAGAGTTAAAAAATGACCGCGCTACAGCCTCGTACCGCGGTCATTATCGGACGACTTAATCCACGGAGCCACTTTTTTGGTAGCAGCCCGTTTGCTGGCAAATACTCTTTTTTTTCAAATATATCATTTTATTTAATATTAACATGCATGCGGTCTCCGTTCAGCACCGCGATTAACTGAAGCTCATGTTAGCTTGGAAAAAGAGTTTTATCTTCACGCTAAATAGTAGCTCACATTTGCTCCGGTTCACGAGATGACCCCCGACGTCCCAAAATACGTTACAATCCAGTTGACATGAACAATAAACATTAACTGCACTTAGAATATTCAATTACTGACAAGAACTATAAATAAATATAATGAATTAAATATAAGGAAAATAAAACGCTTACCAAAGTCCAGTGTGACTGCGGAGCCGAAGACCGGAGATCGGTGTAAGTGCCGCGCTTTGGGGAAGATGTTGTTTTTCTTCGTCGGTCTTACCTTACCCGTAGCAGATCTACGTTACAAACACATACTGCCCCCTACTGACCGAACCGTTATGTAAACGGATCTCATTTGTTTTATGTGTTTCGTTTGAATTCACTTTAAAGTAGAAGGAATCACGTCGTTTTTATTAATTTATCATAACTAAAGGTGAGAAATTTGTGTAATTGGGTAAAATCAAGTAAATTTGTTCTTATTATTCCTATGACAGGGAAAAATCATTTTTTTGAGTGTATAGGCCAAGCTAAATTGAACCAGCTACTTTAGTTCATCCTACGTTCATGGAGAAGGAATTTCTTGCTCACGCTTACATCCGTTTACCAGCTGATGATTTGATTACGGATTCCAGCTGAAATGGTAATTATGCATAACGCAACATTATGCGCGATTATGCAGACTGTAGCTAACTTACTACCCGTAATTACAATGAACTTATAACGGTTTCCGGAGTCAGCAAGCTGAAATCAGTCTGCTAGCATAGCTCGTAGGTAGCGAACTGTCAGCAGTTGCTGATACATGAAGTGGACACGTTAGCTTCCTTTGTAACCATACACAATTACAATCGTTTAATGAATAAAGCCTGATTACTTCGCTGCTATAATATTTACAGTCATCATCGCTTGAGTGCGATTCCTATTCAACATTAATTTCATATCATTTATTTGCTTATTTTTAAAAATGGGACAAAACATAATAATGAACATTAACAATGTAAATATGTAAGGGATGAGAGCCAAGCGGCTAATTTCCTTCCCTTGTCCCATTGGCAGGTAGGTGTTCAGGGAAAGAAAGAGAAGGGAGAAAGGGAAAGACATCTGTTATGGCCCCAATTTGTTATTACATTTATAACACAACAGCAACAGCAAGGGATGACAAACACAGTTTTAATAACTAAAACACATTTAATTTTTAACAAAGTGATAGACTAATAACAACCTACAACTAAAGACCAAGATTGATAAATAAGAAAAAACAGAAATTTTTACAGTCCCTTTTTGGTGGGGTGGCTTGGTGATGTCCTGGATGAAGAAAATGCTCAAACACAGGCAAAGAAATCCACAAAAGAAACGTCACAGGTCTTGAACAGAATGGCAGGTCTGGTCATCTTCTTGCAATTTCTCCTACTACTTTACTGTCTCAATTCTTTTCCTTATATACTCTTTTGCAGACCCCACCCACATTTAGACCTCTTTTTTTTAATTTTCTGAGACTTGCCCCAGACATGTCCAGGACATGTCTAAACATGACTCCAGTCTGAGCTTAACAAAAAAAAGGTAAATACTGCCATCTAGTGGCCTATATTCACATTACACATCAAAGCAAGTAAAAGTATAAGAGAGGAGAAATAAGGCATGGCATAACAACAAGACATGATGATGACGGAGTTGACAGTGTAGCTGAGCTGGGGATGACATTATATAGATAGTGAAATTCTATTGCACTAATGCCTGTACAATTATAAAGTGCATGTGCTGAAAACTCATATTAGGAAGTCCATTTCATATCAAGAAGTCCATGTAAAATGGCAATAGTGCATGCAAATACTGGATTATTATAGCAAGATACCCAGTAAAGTGCAAAATGCTGTAGCTGACTGTCCGTAATAAAGCACAGAAGTGCTTGAATGCCCGGTATCAGGAAGTCCATATAAAGTGGTAATTGTGCATGTAAATATTGGATTGTTATTGCAAAATGCCTGGTAAAGTGCAAAGATGCTGTTACAGACTGTTCATAATACAGTGCTTGAATGCCGGGTAAAGTGCAAAATGCAACTGCTGGCTGTCATGGTCTAGAAGCTTTAAGAGCTCTTTTTGTTGCTCTCGTCCGGGACGATCGTTTTGCTCCCAATCGGATTCCTCGGCCAGCTGGCATTGATTGGGGGCGTGGCCCGGAATCTATTTAAGCTCCTATTTCGCCTCACTCCCATTGCTAGAGTGTCAGTTCTACTTTGGCAAGTTAGCCGGTAAGGTTCTCAAGAGATTTTGCTAAGCACTTTGTTGCTTATCAGGAATAGTGTTAGTGAGTAAGGGATTCTTTGGTTTATTTCCTTTTCTTTTGTTTTCCTCTAGCTCTCCCTTTTTTCTACCACGGACGACGGCAGGTCCGTTGGTCGGGCGAGCCTAGTTATTTTTATCTGCTTTTAGTCTCTCGGCACACTGTGAGTGTTGCCTTTTATTCTGGCCGCTGCTCTTTGCGTCCACTGCCAGTACCCATCACATTACACTCTAGCCAACATAGGGACACCAGCGGTGGCTGAAATTAAGAGGGCTATCGCCAGCCAACGAGAGATGTAAGTTGAGTTCGCTAAATCACTTTCACTTGGGTAGCGCAACAATCACTCGGAATCATTCTCAGTCTCTGGAAAAAGTGGGGGTTGGTAACCCACTTGGGCTTTAAGCGGGGAAAGCCCCGTGGAGGAATTGCACAACGAGTTGTGAGAATACTCGGCCCAAGCTTAAAATCGACACCAAGATAAGGGATTATCCGCCGCCAAACATCGGAGAGTGTTTTCGAGAGACTGATTAGTTCGTTCCGTCTGCCCGTTGGTCTCCGGTTGAAACCCCGAAGAGAGACTAACCGTGGCCCCCAACTGCTTACAAAATGTCTGTCAAAATCTGGCCGTAAACTGCGGGCCTCAGCTAGACATCTTGCGGAAGGCCATGCAACCAGAACACATTGCTGACCACAAGATGCGCTGTCTCCAGCTTGGGTAGCGCAACAAAATTTGCCGCTTTAGAAAAACTGTCTACCACAACCAAAATGACCATGTTGCCGTCAGATACAGGCAGCCCCGTAACAAAATCGAAAGCGATATGCAACCAAGGGTGCCTGGGAATGGGCAAAGTTTGCAGCAAACCCGCGGGAGGAAGATGGGAAGTCTTATTCCTGGAACAGACACCACAGGCAGCAAAGAACTCCTGAATGTCCCTCATCATCTCCGGCCACCAAAAACGTTGGGCCTGTAAAACCCCAAAAGAGCAATCACCAAAAGGCGGATATTGCCCGGGTTGAAGGCCTTACGTGTTCTCTTAGTCTAACTTGAATTAGAGCATTCTTCTGGCTGGTGTGAATCACAATATAATGGATATTATTCACCGTCCGAGGACGGGGCATGAAAGCGCAATGGTTACGATTTATCTGACTCCATATAACAGTTAGAATACAAAATTTAGCAATAATCTCGTTAGAAATCTGACTCCAAATTAGAATTGATAATTTAGGGAACACCTGCGTGAATCTCGAAACAGTGATAACTGTAACTTAAACTCTAAGGACAAACATGACGTGACTATACCTTGAATTCCAAACAGACAACCACCGCCGCTACATTAATGTTCCTGGGCATTAACACCATGTTCGAATACTAGGTTCGTTGGTTAGGTTAGAGGTTGAAGTCAACCAGCACTGCAACAGCATCTTTTGGCTTGAATTACAGTGAACCCAGATTCACTCCACACTTGGGCTATGAATCCGTATATTGGTAGATCCTGGCTGCCTAAATCAACTTAACCAACCGATTCCCACACCGGGCCGCTGGCCAGTCGTTCCTCAGTGGGGCTAAAATATTCCCCTAGGTATTCGCCGAGACGGGGCTAAGAAGAATAAAAAGATTAAAAGACACGAGACCACGCAAGCTAGAAAAGGAATAACAATAATTTAATTCACCAGGTAGGCACAACTTGAATAAAACAAATCAATGATAAGCCAATTACCGTTACATATAATTTAGAAGGATTTAGAGTATTTTCATACCTGGAAAAGATGAATGACCACGTAGAGCTAAAAGTCGCTCCACGTGGTCGGGGAGAACTCACATGTTCCCGCGCTCCGGAACAAGGCAACATGTCACCCCTCCCCACTTACCAACACGATTCAGACATTGACAGAGAAAAAGACAGGACAGGATAGAAGCAAGAAGAGAAGAGAAGAAGAGAAGACCCCGCCCCCCTCAGGATCTCGTACCTTTAAAGGCTCCAAACCACACCTCCGAACAAGGTAGAGGGAAGGTTGGCCGAATCAGAGTTTTACTGGCCTAGGTGATAAGATAATTTGCACAGGGAGACTAGGGTAGTTGCTTGAATGAATCTTACAAACGAACCATATTTCCAAGGGAAATGAAACATATTCCATTCAACTCCTTGGACTCCCCCGAGAATAAAGAGACCAAACATGATAGGAATGTGTGCTAAAATGATGCAGTTGTCATGGAAAAGCCTTAAAATGGAATATTATAGCCCAATAGTGTGATAAATATGTGAGAGGTTCCTTTTAGGATATTGAATAGAAATATATTATGAATTTGATAGAAGTTTAGGTTGTTTTAAGCCGATTAAGGTAGCTGCGCTTTAACTTCAATGAAACCAGTGAGTTTGAGTTCCGGAGATGCTGGGCCTGCTAGACTTGATGGCTCCCACCCCCCGCCGTGGGGAACAAAGGATGCCACTCTCGCAGGCAGGCAATAAGACCATTCTAGGGTTATAAAACTTTACTGCTAGCTTTTGGGCTGCACCAGATCAACCAAACACTCAGATTTTACATGCATAATGGGCACGTGTTCAAACAATATGATTTTTGACATATATTGTGAACCAAATTAAATATTCAGGTTCTACAGGCCCGGAACTGCTTGGTCCGATGGGCCCCCGGGTGCCTCGCCAGGCGGGAGGAGTGTCCCTACTGGAGGACCTGTGGCCTAACTCTATGGGGGACAAATAAACAGCCAGGAGGCTCCCCCCCAGGACCGGGATCGGATTTCAATGCCTCCTGAACCACCGCCTCAACTTCCCACTGAATAGGTGCTACGATCTGGGCAGAAGGAATAACAGGCTCTGGGGTAGGATCGCTATCCGTGCGATCGTACATACATGACAGAGCATCAGGCTTAATATTTTTTGAGCCCGGGCGGTACGTGAACGTAAAATCAAAGTGGTTAAAAAAATTTGACCATTGTTTGACCAATGACCAATGCCGGGAATTACGCTGTTTCGTCTGCTGAATGTATTGGAGGTTTTTATGGTCGGTCCAAACCACAAAAGGGTGCTCAGCTCCCTCCAACCAGTGACGCCACTCCTCGAGCGCCAGCTTGACCGCTAATAACTCCCGGTTACCAATACTATAATTCCGTTCGGTGGCGGACAAAGACCGGGGGAAGTACGCACATGGGTGAAGCTTATTATCCCAATGAGGGCGCTAGGACAGAATAGCACTCACGCCCACCTACGAAGCATCTACCTCCACGACAAATGGGAGGGAGGGGTCGGGCAAAACCAAAATAGGCTCCAAGCTAAAAAAGGTTTCTTTAATTCCTGAAAAGCAGCATCAGCTGCAGGAGACCAAAAAAACGCTGAGGAGGTATTCTTTTTAGTGAGCCCAATAATGGGGGCAGCAACCACACTAAAATTACGAATAAACCTCCTATAAAAGTTTGCAAAGCTCAGAAAGCGTTGGACCTCTTTAACTCTCTGCGGTGCAGGCCAATTCCTGACCGCAGCCACCTTGTCCGGGTCCATCCGCACCGACCCCTTAGAAACAATGAAGCCCAAGAATGAGACAGTTTGGGCATGGAAAACACAATTCTAGGCTTTAACAAAAAGTTTGGCACTGAGCAGGGCTTCCAGTACACATCTGACGTGTTGTTTGTGCTGCGACAGTGTTGAAGTAAATATCAAAATGTCGTCCAGATAAACAAAGACGAATTTCTCTAACATCTCTTGGAGCACATCATTGACGAACGCCTGAAACACCGAGGGAGCGTTAACCAGCCCGAACGGTAAGACCTGATATTCGTAGTGCCCGTCATGCGTGTTAAAAGCCATTTGCCATTTGTCCCCCTCCCGAATGCGAATCAAATTATAAGCATTATGAAGATCTAGCTTCGTAATAAATGACGCCTCCTGCAGACGTTCAAATGCGGAATTCATTAACAGAAGGGAGTATCGGTTTTTCATTGTGATTTTATTCAAACCCCTGTCATCAGTATAGAGTCTCAGACCGCCATCCTTTTTCCCTACGAAAAAGAATCCCGCTTCGGCAGGGGACGTGGATGGCCAAATAAAACCATTGGCGAGAGCCTCCTGAATATACTCTCGCATAGCCTTACGCTCAGGTCCTGACAGCGAATATAGCGAACTCCTAGGCAGAGTTGTCCCAGGATAAAAATTAATTTCACAGTCGTACGGACGATGCGGGGTTAACGTAGAGGCTTGTTGTTTACTGAACACCTCAGCCAAATTGGCGTAATCCCTGGGAACATTCAGATGCAAGTCAAAGTTCAGGGTAGCCCCAAATTTTTTACCCTGCTCAGAATCTAATGAATCTGTGACTGATTCCGAATCGCTATGTTCCTCCAAAAAGTAATCATCCTCTGGCTCCCGCCAGTCAAATTGAGGATCCCATTCTAACCCCTCCTCTGCCCCTTCTTCCAGTCAAGGAAGGTACGGAGTGATAACCTCCTCACACTCGCTCTCAGTGTCAGCCTGCCCCATAGCTTCACGTTCGAAAGACCCATTATCATTAGTTCTACAATGAGTGCTACACTTGGGACCCCAACGGACGATAGGATTAATCTGTCTCCCTCAGCTATTACAAGGATCATGTTCCCATAACCACGAATGACCCAAAACTATAGGGAAAGTGGGGGACCTAATAATAAAAAGGCGAACCTCTTCAGAGTGGCTACCAAAAGAGATGATAATTCTTAATGGTTCGGAAGGGAAATTGGGT
The DNA here is from genome assembly GCA_029721435.1 of Gymnothorax reevesii. Classification (NCBI taxonomy): domain Eukaryota; kingdom Metazoa; phylum Chordata; class Actinopteri; order Anguilliformes; family Muraenidae; genus Gymnothorax; species Gymnothorax reevesii. The sequence goes on along the minus strand of CM056574.1, from coordinate 76,214,063 downwards.
CTGCCCCTCTAGCGCCCCCTGAATCGCTAGAGGGGTTTTCCGTTTCCCCGTAGCTTAGGACAATGTGGACGGATATGACCCGGCTGGTTACAATAAAAGCAGATCAATCTTCTGCTAATGGGACTCTTAGACTGAGGGTGAAACGAACCGTCCACTTGCATGGGTATCTTTAATGGGTGAAATAGGAGATGCACACTCGCCACTAGCAATTTTAATCCCATTGTCAGCCAGCGGAGATTTATTTAGTCTCTCCTGGCTGCGTTCGCGTATGCGATTGTCAATTCGCACAGCAGTACGAACCAAGGAGTCTAAGGTCAAGCAGGGTTCTAACGCAGCCAGCACATCCTTAATCTCCTCCGTAAGGGCATGGCTAAATACCGACCTCAGAGGAGCCTCTGGGCAGCTTGTCTGTGGCCAGAGAACGAAAAGCAATAGAAAACTCAGCTGCACTTTCTTTGCCTTGTCTAAAGTGCATTAAACGCGTAGCTGCGTCTTGTCCACAAATGTCCTGATCGAAAACAGAAACCATCTCCCTAACAAGGGCCTCTACCGAATTTACAACCGGTGAGTTAGATCTAATTAGTGGGCCGACCCAATTGAGCGCTGTGCCAGCCAACAGGGATTATATAAACGCAACCCGAGAATCCTCATTAACCAAACGTGATGGCTGAGCCTGAAAAAATATTTCACACTGGGAAATAAAATCTTAATACTTTCTGGCCTCGCCACTGTATCTTTGGGGCAGTTGTAACTTGGGTTCTCGGGGAGAATGTATGGATGGTGCTTCTGTTGTAACGTTAGAGATTTAATACTCTTAGATAAATCTAACAGGACGCTCTGCTGATGCTGAAGAGCAGTCTCCTGCAGCTGTAACCTCTCAGCAAGTTCAGAACGCTGATTACAAAAAACTGAAAGTGATTTAGCAAATCCAGCCAACATCTCTTGTTGACTGGCTGTAGCCCTCTTAATTTCAGCCACCGCTGACGTCTCCATTGTGGCTGGAGTGTACTGTGATGGCGTTGGTGGTAAGACGCTAAGAGCAGTGGCCAGAAATAAAAGTAAAAACCAGCAGCGTGCTGAGAGACTAAAACAAATGGAAATCCGCGCTACCAAAGGACCTGACGCCGTCCGTGGTAGCAAAACAGGCGAGCTCAAAATGAATAAAAAAGAAAAGGGAAATAAACCAAAATAATCCCTTACTCAGTAACACTATTCCTCTTATGCAGCTAAGATCCTGCCAATACTCTGTCTTCTCAAAGACCTCACCGGCTTAAGCGTCAAGAGCAAAATGACACTCCAGCAACACGAACGAGGAAGGACGGGAGCTTAAATAGAGTCCAGGCAACGCCCCCAATCAATGCCAGCTGGCTAAGGAAGCCGACGGCGAGCAAAACGATAACATACCGGACGAGACTAACAAAATGAGCTAACAAAGCTCCTAAACCATGACATCAGCCATCTGAACTTTTTCAGAGACTACACCTGCAAGAGACTGCTCTTCACAATCAGCAGAGCGTTCTGTTAGATTTGTAAAGAGTATTAAATCTCTAACGTCACAAACTTCACAAATAGTTGCAGAAGCATCATCCATACATTCCCCCAGAGAACCTAAGTAACAACTGCGAGGCCGGAAAGTGTAAGGATTTTATCGCCCAATGTGAGATATTTTTTAAGGCTCAGCCATCACGTTTTGTTAATGAGGATTCTCGGGTTGCATTCATATTATCCCTGTTGGCTGGCACAGCGCTCAATTGGGTCAGCCCACCAATTAGATCTAATTCTCTGGTTGAAAATTGTCGAGGCCCTCGCTAGAGAGATGGTGTCTGTTGTTGATTAAGACATTTGTGGTCAGGACGCAGCAGCGCATTTAATGCACCTTAAACAGGGTAAAGAGAGCGCAGCTGAATTTTCTATTGCATTTCGCTCTCTGGCCACAGAGACAGGCTGGCCGGAGGCACCTCCAGTGACTGTATTTAGCCATGCCTGTTGTGATTTACAAAATGAACCAATAGCGAACACCAGATGAATGCAAAAAGGAGGCTTTATTTCTGAAGGGGGAAACCCCCCAACAGAGCTGGCAACAGTACGAAGTCCGCAATCCAAAAACAGATTCCAATGGGCGTAATCCAGAGTCAAAATCAGGGCACCAATCACAAAAATCGTAGTCAGGCAAAAAGAGGTCGATAAACAAGAATGCGGTACAATACATGGAATAGGCAAAGCTTGTAGTCAGGCGGTCCAGTCAGAAAGGTAAATCACTAAGAATCGAGGCGGAAAACAAACGTGGCACAGGAAACTAGGAGAACGATCTGACAAAGGAATTGCATAAACAGACCATCTTAAATACACATCCGGGGCGAACACATGACCAGGGAGAAACAGGTGCAATCAATGATACAATAATCAGGAGTGACACACGAGGAATAATCGAATTACATGAATATGGCAAAAGCCAAAACGCAGACAGGATTCAGAAGACAAACCTCTGGACAGAACAACAGCTCCGGTTAAGGAGTACTAAAGTATATAGATTAAAGAAAGGAAAGCACAAAGTATGAGTGGAAATCCACAGAAATTCGTAGCAGAGATAATTAGGGATAGGCAAGGAGGTGGAGACTAGAATTAGGCGACTGCTGAGAGATCGTTAGTCAATTAGTACGTGCAGCCCCGAGTGCATGTTAGTAAGTTAGTAAAAATATACAATGTTAATGTGGGTTAGTAATTAAGCAGAAACAACAAACTGTTAGTATATGTTACTAGATAGTAAAAGAGAGAGTAATTTACGGGAACACAGACCATGCATCAGCTGGGGGGAACAGAACAACCCTGTCTTCCGCTGGGGCACCAATTGCAGCTCTCATTGAGAGATAATGAAACTTGTTTTCCCAGACATCAAGCCACGGGGCAGGCTGATGCCTGGAGTGAGTGTGAGGAGGATATCCCACTATACTCTCCTAAACTAGAAAAAAGGGTAGAGGAGGGGTTGGAATGGGATCCTCAGTTTGACTGGCGAAAGCTAGAAGACGATTATTTTTTAGAGCATTTTAGCGATTTGGAATCAGTCACAAAGTCATTAGATTCTGAGCAGGGTAAGGAATTTGGTGCCACCCTGAACGTTGACTTGCCTCTGAATGTTCTCAGGGACTACGCTGATCTAGCTGAGGTGTTTAGTAAACAACGAGCCTGTATGTTACCTCCGCATCGTCCGTATGACTGCAAAATTAATCTTTATCCTGGGACAACTCAGCCTCGGGGTTCGCTATATTCGCTGTCAGCACCTGAGCGTAGGGCTATGCGAGGGTATATTCAGGAGGCTCTCTCCAATGGTTTTATTTAGCCGTCCACGTCCCCTGCCGGAGCGGGATTCTTTCTTGTGGGGAAAAAGGATGGCGGTCTGAGACCCTGTATTGATTACAGAGGTTTGAATAAAATCACCATTAAAAATCGATACCCCCTCCCGTTAATGAATTCTGCGTTTGAACGTCTGCAGGAGGCGTCATTATTTACTAAGCTCGATCATTGCAATGCATATAATTTGATTCGCATTCGGGAGGGGGATGAATGGAAAACTGCTTTTCACACGCATGACGGGTACTACGAATATCAGGTCTTACCGTTCGGGCTGGTTAACGCCCCCTCGGTGTTTCAGGCATTCGTCAATGACGTGCTCTGAGAGATCATACAAATGACGGGGGGATATAATCATCAGTATGTCCGTCCGTCTGTAATCATTTTCTTGTCCGGAACATTTCTTCATACCTATGCATCTTAGGTTCACCAAACATCACAGATATATTAACCAGTATGAGTAGATGAGTCTTTTACTATTTTGAAGTTTCTTGATTTATTAATTTTTGCGGTTTCCGTGGAAACGTGGAACTTAGATTAACTTTGAAGGTGTCTACCTTGTCCGGAGCATATCTCATAACCGTATGGCGTCGGTTCACCAAACGTCACAGATATATTTACCACGATGAGTAGATGTGCCTTTTGCTATTTTGAAGCTTCCACATTATCTAATATTTGAGGTTTCCATGGAAACGGTGAACTTTAACTTTGACGGTGGCTGTCTTGTCTGGAGTATATCTCCTAAATCGTATGGCCTAGGTTCACCAAACCTCACAGATATATTAACCACTATGAGTAGATGTGCCCTCTGCTATCTTGAAGCTTCTACATTATCCAATATTTGAGGTTTGCATGGAAACAGTGAACTTAGATTAACTTTGAGAGTGGCTGATTTGTCCGGAGCATATCTCCTAAACTGTATGTCCTAGGTTCACCAAACTTCAATGATATATTAACCACTATGAGTAGATGTGCCTTTTGCTATTTTGCAGTTTCTTGTCCTTTTAATTTTTGTGATTGTCTTGGAAATGTTGAACTTAGATTGACTTTGAAGGTGGCTACCTTGTCCGGAGCATATCTCCTAAACGTACGGTCTAGGTTCACCACACTTCACAAATATATTGACCAGTATGAGTAGATGTGCCTCTTGCTATTCCGAAGCTTCTAGATTAGTTACTTTCTCAGGTTTCCATGGAAACATTGAACTTAGATCGACTTTGAGGGTGGCTACCTTGTCTCCTAAACTGTGTCTCCTAGGTTCATCTAACTTCACAGATATATTACCCACTACGAGTAGAGCTGCCTTTTCCTATTTTGGAGTTTATAGATTCATTTTTCTTTAGAAGTTTCTATGGAGACAGGGAATTTAGATTGGCTTTGAGGGTGGCTGTCTTGCTTGGGGCATATCTCCCAAACCATATGATCTAGGTTCATTAAACTTAATTCACAGACACATTATCCACTATGTCAAGATGTTTTCATGAATACAGAATCCGTTTACGTGACCACTAGTGATCATGACATCTCTTCTCACACATGCAAACTCTGCATTCCAATATCTTCATCATAAAAGCTGAGTTACGATATGTGGGGGTCGGGATATGTCATCTCCAGATGACTCTTGTTTATGCTCTTTTTCTGAGGTTTTCCATGTCTGGACTAGATATTCATAGTTCGTAAAATTTCATGTTTTCTGAGACATTTTCTTCACAAATTACTGTTCTATGTTTTTGCTGGGGGTCAGGGGATATGCCATCTCCTGATGGCTCTTGTTGTTAAAGCCAAAAAATGTGTTTTCCACGCCCAAACTGTCTCATTCTTGGGCTTTATTGTTTCTAAGGGGCCGGTGCAAATGGACCCTGACAAGGTGGCTGCGGTCAGGAATTAGCCTGCACCGCAGAGTGTTAAAGAGGTTCAACGCTGTCTGGGCTTTGTGAATTTTATAGGAGGTTCATTCGTGATTTTAGCCCTGTTGCTGCCCCCATTATTGCGCTCACTAAAAAGAATACCTCCTCAGCGTTTTTTTTGGTCTCCTGCAGCTGATGCTGCCGTTCAGGAATTAAAGAAACGTTTTAGCTCAGAGCCTATTTTGATTTTGCCCGACCCCTCCCTCCCATTTGTTGTGGAGGTAGATGCTTCGGAGGTGGGCGTGGGTGCTTTTCTGTTCCAGCGCCCTCGTTGGGATAATAAGCTTCACCCATGTGCGTACTTCTCCCGGTCTTTGTCCGCCGCGGAACGCAACTAGAGTATTGGTGACCGGGAGTTATTAGTGGTCCAGCTGACCCTCGAAAAGCAGCGCCACTGGTTGGAGGGAGCTGAGCACCCTTTTGTGGTATGGACCGACCATAAAAACCTCCAATACATTCAGCAAACCAAGCGGTGCAATTCCCGACAGGCGCGATGGTCGTTATTTTTTAACCGCTTTGATTTCACGCTCACCTATTGCTCGGGCTCAAAACATATTAAACCTGACGCCCTGTGACGATTGTATTATTGCACTGATCGCGATCCTACCCCGGAGCTTGTTATTCCGACTGCACAGATTGTGGCACCCATTCAGTGGGAGGTTGAGGCGGTGGTTCAGGAGGCGTTGAAATCTGATCCCGGTCCTGGGGGGGAGCCTACTGGCTGTTTATTTGTCCCGCATAGAGGTAGGCCACAGGTCCACCAGTGGGGACACTCTTCCCGCTTGGCGGGGCACCCGGAGGCCCATCGGACCAAGCAGCACCTGGCCCAAAATTTTTAGTCACCGGAGATGATGAGGGACATTTGGGAGTCTGTGGCTGCCTGTGGCGTCTGTTCCAGGAATAAGACTTCCCATGTCCCTCCTGCTGGTTTGCTGCGACCTTGACCCGCTACCAGGCACCCTTGGTCGCATATCGCGTTAGATTATGTTACGAGGCTGCCTGTATCTGACGGCAACACGGTCATTTTGGTAGTGGTTGACCGTTTTTCTAAAGCGGCTCATTTTGTCGCCTTCAGCACGGGAGACAGCGCATCTTGTGGTCAACAATGTGTTCCGGTTGCATGGGCTTCCGCAAGATATCGTGTCTGACCGAGGCCCTCAGTTTACAGCCAGATTTTGGCAGGTGTTTTGTTAGCAGTTGGGGGCCACAGTGAGTCTCTCCTCTGGGTTTCACCCGGAGACCAACGGGCAGACAGGTAGCGCGACCCTAGTTATTTTTATCTGCTTTTAGTCTCTCGGCACTCTGCAGTTTTTGCCTTTTATTTCTGGCCACTGCTTTCGGCATCCAATTTCTAACAGCCATCACACTGGCTGTCCAAAATAAAGTGATAAAGTGCTTGAAGTGTTTGATTTGAAAATGCTTGATTGCCCATGATAAAGATATATTGTAGGTTGCGTTTCATTCTTAAAATAAGACAAAACAGGAGAAGTGTCATATACTACAGATGGTTACACACCAATGGTTGCACAACAGATAACAAGCATACAATTCAGACAATATTATGTTCACTGATCTGGTTTTCCAAAAACGCTGCTGTACGATGTAAGGAGAAAAATATTGCAGTTCGTAATACACATATTGTGCTTGGTAAAAGGTTCCATGTTTAGGATGCACGATTGGAGAATGTTGCTTGACAAAACGTAGTTTTCCTGAGTAGTACTGTCACCCCTTGATCCAGCTCTAGTTGATCTGTGAGAGTTTCTTTGAACAAAATTTAGCAATGGTGGTAGAGCTTGACCGAGCAGAATTTTATAAACAAGAACAGAATCAGTGTGTTTTCCCAGTTCAATTGGTAATACTTATTCAGAATGCGACAATGATGGTACATTATGTGTTTTTTATCAAGTACTTTTTAGGCTTGTTTGTAGACTGTCTCAATAGGTTATAGAAATGTTTTGCATGATGTTGACCAGCTTGTGATATACAACTTAGCATATGTGATGCAATCACTGATTAGAAGTATAGCTTAGCTGTCTGTGGTTAGATTATTTGTAACATAACTAAAATTGGACAAGTTAAATTTCATTTTGTCCATTTTGTTTTCTTTACCTGTTGTTGAAAATTAAGGCGAGACACGGCAGGCAAAAACATGGATTTTCCATGCAATGGTCAAATTTGAGATTTTGAGATCCTTGAATATGTATTCTTTCAAACTGCAATAAAGAAAAAATAAAAATTATACATTTAGACGTTTATTTTATTACATTTTGTCTACTTGCGGCAGTGAGTTTCTTCCGAATTTACCAAAAAGTTAGCATTCCAACGCAACGAACAGTACTTCGCCTCTTCACTGAAGTCTGTCATGTCCGGTATCGTTGAAAAGCTCTGATTCTCCTGCACAACGCTGTGTAATCCAAATAAGGGTATTTCCTTTCTGTCAGTCACGAATTGTGAAAGTTCATATGGGGATTTAAAGCTAATGACAAAATCTCATTGGCTACTGCTGGTTTCTGCTAACGTGATTCGCTCAGATGCATCACGTGGTGCGCTCTGACACTTCCGTCTTTAGCTTGCCGCGGAACCATGGCTGTGTCCGAATAGTTAAATAGTCACGTCCTATCATCTAATTCCGAACCACTTCTCTAAAACCCCTGTGTAAAACGTCATGAGACAAAGGAAAGGTGTGAAGGGGACTCTTTTACAACTTAGGGAGAGAACCGCGCTCATAAGAGAATCCGAATGCACTTACACTGGGCACAGTGATAACCCGCCTCCTGCGCGTCATGTTTGTTTGTTTGAGATTAGGTGGCATGCTTGCGTTCCCATGCCGTGGTCAGCAATTAGTCAATCAACGCAATGCATGTGTTCCACGATCGTTCAAGTTGTTTAAATCAAATAGGACCATTTGAAACGTTTTTATGCAATTCCATTGCTTTCAACCCATGTGTAAAGAAAAGCGTGAAAAGTCTGGAGTCATAATTATTTCCATGTCACTAGTGGTGAAATCCACCGAAACGCATGTGGAACTGATAAACCTCCATGCACAAGTACTTCAATTCCGCTTGAGAGTCTCTTACAAACGCGCTGGTTGAATGGTTTCTGACATACGGAACGGGAACGTGAATATGACACTTAAACTGTGAATGCGTTAAAGTTGATAGCCTTTTGTCCTAATTATGCTGCGCCGGGTGAATAAACATTGATACAGAAAATCATGGGTTCTGCAGCAGTTTATTGCTCAAGTGCAGTAATTGCAAAGAGGACACTCGTGCCGACGAAGCGTCTTTACATCTACACCAGTGGTTTTCAACGTTGTTCTGGGGACCCACTGTGTATGCTGGCTTTTGTTCTAACCACAGCTGTAATCGCAGGATTTTAACGAGCTGTTCATTAGTCTTAATTAAGTGTATTTAATGCTTAGAGCAGTTATTTGCCCTCTTAATTCACAAGATAAGAGAAATATCCGTGTTTGCCATCCAGAATAAAAAAATCCCATACCCACATTGCTATGCATTGGAAATAACAACATAAAATGAGAGAAAAAAATGTATCTAATCAAATTAAAGATGTATTTGGCTCCTACTTGGTGAAAACTAATCGGCACATCAAGACAAATTTATTCGACAAGCAAATGGTAAAGAGTCAAACCAGCTCTGTGTTAATCTAATTAATTCACCTGAAGTTTTTTGAAAGAACTTGAACTTGAAACAGTTGCGTCCCTCAGCCCAGTTTGGGGTTTACTGAGTTCTTCAGTGTCTAATTTGATCAGTTTCAAATGTTACAATGCTGGAAATCTCTTACAGTATAGAAATAAAACCAAAATCTTCAAGGATATTTCATTCTTCATAGCATGTATGGATGCTTCTATGAAACATTTGGCTAAAAATAGTCAGTAACAACGCTAAATATAAAAAACAACTAATTAAGACATTAACAACTTTTAAAAAAGTTAAAATCTTGTGACAACAATTGTGGTTGGAACAAAAATCAGCATACACAGTGGGTCCCTAGAACAACATTGAAGACCACTGATCTACATGATTGTAGAGTGAAAGTAGAAGTGTTGTTGCATTTGACGTGAGTTTTATCTGCAAGTTTGAGCAGTGTAGGCCAATATGTTTATTAGTTGAATAACTACAGGTGTAGGCCTTAGATGTCTGTTATGTTATTAAATTATCAATTTTCATTAGCTTAAAATATACCACATTACTATTTTTTAGGGCCTGAGCATTTATTCTGTTTGTGAGCAATTGTTTCCAACAGAAATGCATTAAATTCCCCTATGTAAATCTTTGAATGCCGTTTTCTCAAAACAAGTTTTTTGTCATACTCCAAGTCTAACTTCTCTGCCTCTGTAGTACCTATATATACAAAACTTTGCAGTTATACACTTAGCAATATTCTGAAGATATTTACTGAGGCATTTGTTAATATCTCATCCCTAGCCTGATTTATGAGACATTTTATTCCCAAAAATATGGCGAAAATTGATTTTTTGAGGCCATGGACAGCATATTTTGATTTTCTCAGTAATAAAAGCAGATATCTTTAAATCCCTCTGTAATTGTTTTTTCATCTTATATGTTAACAAAATGAAAAAAGAATTTTGCACCTGACTTTATCAGATGTTTAGATTTATCTTCCTAAAATATATGCAAATTAGCGCATATTTAATGAGATAATGCCTGATTTGCATATTTAAACATAAAAATTTCAAAAACTTGTAATACAATTTTTTTTCATACTATTGCAAGTAATTAACTGAGGAAGTTTCATGATGATATCTATTATTTAAAATTTTTACCCTATTCACCTGTAGTGTCTCGCCTTAAGCTTGGAGTCAAGAATGACTCTTAAATATTTAAAATTTTGTACTACTTCAATTCTTTGATTTTGGACAACAACATCAGGATTATTAGCATTATCCACCCTTTTTGCAAAGTACATACACACAGTCTTAGATATGTTAAGATGTAAATGAGAGCTCTCCAGCCATTTATGTACAGAACTCACAGTAACGGTCAACTCTTGTGCCGATTGTGTTTTGTCCTTTGCATGTACATGGCATCATCAGTTCATCAGTACATCAAAGCATGGTATGCTTTACCCTGGGAATTTCAGGTTGATTAAACCTTGCAATGTCTTTGAATTCGCAGCTGTTACCAGATTGGTATGTGGCTGCTATTTGTCAATCATATAAAGATTTATTTTTATCATTGGTAATACTATTTGATCTTCATTCTGAGACAATATGTGTTATGGATTCCTCGGAAAACACGGGGAGAGAACACAGAGAACAGAACACACTCGGAACAAGGGGGGAGAGACGTTATATGCAGGAATAACCAGATTTAATAATAAAACTAAAAAGACTTGGGAGGAATATAGACGTGGCACACAGGCCAAAACAAACACCATGCACAAGCACTGAAAAGGGGAGAAACTCAGGAACTAACACAACCAAAACTCGGGCACTCGGAAACATAAAGGGGCTGGGCACGGACAGGGGTACTCGGGAAAACTAGGGGGCTCGGGACGAACTGGGGCACTCGGGAACACGAGAGAGCTCAGGACGAACTTGGGCACTCGGGACACTAGGGAGCTTGGGACGAACTGGGGCACTTGGGACACTAGGGAGCTCGGGACGAACTGGGACACTAGTGAACACTAGGGAGCTTGGGACAGACAGGGGCACCGCTGGCGCAGATGGCAAACTTGGGAGGGCACAGAAGGCAGAGGGCAGACTCGGGACAGCAGGCAGAGGGCAGACTCGGAAGGGCACAGATGGCTGACTCGGACGGCACAGATGGCAGAATCGGAAGGGCACAGCAGGCAGAGGGCAGACTCAGGAGCGCAGCAGGCAGAGGGCAGACTCGGAAGGGCACAGCTGGCAGATGGCTGACTCGGACAGCACAGATGGCAGAATATGAAGGGCACAGCAGGCAGAGGGCAGACTCTAGAGGGCACAGCAGGCAGTGGACAGACTCGGGACAGGAGGCAGAGGGCAGACTCGGATGGGCACAGCTGGCAGATGGCTGACTCGGACGACACAGCTAGCAGAGGGCAGACTTGGGAGGGCACAGCAGGCAGAGGGCAGACTCGGGAGGGAACAACTGGCAAATGGCTGAGTCGGACAGCACAGCTAGCAGATGGCTGACTCGGGAGGAACAGGGACACTCGGACACAGAACTGGGATGGAGGTGGTGGGAGGAGTGAGAGATGAGCGATGAGGGAATGGGGGCGAACTCAGATCTGACCAGCTCTGCACTGCCGAGGAATACATAGGAACGGGGCATGGACAAACACAGGTGCTGAAAATTAATATAATTAACACAGGGGAAACCCAATTACATGAAACAAGAAAACATCCTCACGAACAAGGATCACAAGACTCTCCCATAGACGGGATAAATAAAGTGAAAAAGGACTCCTAAGCGAATAGAGTGAGAGGCAGGACAGATGAGAATAATGCAGAGAATCTGCAGGAAACACAGTGAAGCAGATTAAGCGAAAGCGAGAGGCGGAGAATAGAACAGGGCGAATGCAGAGAGGTCGTTAGTTAATAAGTAAGTGCAGCTGTACAATCCTGAGTGCTCGTTAGTCTTATATACAAATTGTTAGTTTTGGTTAGTAAATTATAGGAAAACAACAAACTTTTAGTACAGGCAAGTAATATAAAAAAGCAAGGGGAAATACGCAAACAAGAACGGAAGGAAGGCTGAAACCCAGAATCTATTAAATCACCCGAAATAGTGACGCAATTTATAAAGACGAAAACGGCAATGAACTATGAGGCGACCGGGGAGACAGCAAAGACCGTACATGGGTAAGACGTGGACTGGAATAACACGGGAGAGATACGAAATGTGAAACACTAAAATATCAGACTAAAAACGGACATCACAAAAATAATAAAAACCCAAAATTGAATAACCAAAAGACAGAAACCCACAGAACACAACAATATGCAAAATTAGAACTATTGAGTCAAATGGTTCAAATCAAAGAAATTTGCATTTATGACTGCCCTTTCACACATCCTTAATAATAGTATGATGTTTCATGATTCCTGCCAGCTAAAGTGAGTATAGGGATGAGTGAAATTGAATCTTGTTTGAACTATCATTTTGCTTTCGAAGGTTTTCATGGCAACCTTCACCATGATGAAGCAGGCAAAATTTACAGTTGCTCACACATTAGGTTTGAGATAAAAGTTATAAAAATTTCAGGAGAAGTTTGACATTCAAATAAATTAAAATCAATGTCAAGGTCACTAAATAAAAGTTCACATACATTTATAAGATCTCGTGTCACACAAACACAATCCTAAGCTCTGAAGCAGTTTTGGAGATACAAGTCATTGAAAATTCATATGTCAGTTGTGAACTTTGAAGGTCACAGAAGGTCAAGTTGAGGCAAATGGACTTCATACATGACTTTCTTAATGTCATTATATAAATCTTGGTTAAATCTGTGACCATTTTGGTGATACAAGTCACTTTAACTTCACTGTTGAGTTTGACCCTCAATGGTCACTGACAGTCAAGTTGTACGTCACCAGATGACAGTTCATATCACTTCCTAGATGTCAGTAACACAGACCTAGGCTCCATCTGTGACCCTTTTAGAGAATGAAGTCATTGAATTTTCACTGGGTCACATTTGACCTTTGAAGGTCAGGACGAAGGTCACCTGATGAAAGTTCATATATGACTTCCTATATGTTTCTAATACAAACCTAGGCTCCATCAGTGACCGTTTTGACAATATGAGTCATTGTAATTGTATTTTGTCAATTTTGACCTTCAAAGGTCACCAACAGTCAAATTGAATGTCAGTAAATGAAAGTTCATACGTTATTTCCTAGATGTCAGTGACACAAACCTAGGCTCCATCTGTGACCTTTTTAATGATCGAAGTCATTGAATTTTCACCGGGTCAGGTTTGACTTTGGAAAATCAATATGAAGGTCACCAAATGAAAGTTCATATATGACTTCCCATACGTCTCCAACACAAACCTACACTCTTTCTGTAACAATTTTGCTGAAATAAGTCATTGAAATTTCACAGTATAGTTTGGCCGTTGTTGGTCACTGAAGGTCAAGTTCAAGATCACCCACTGAAACTTCATACAAAACTTCTTATATGCCCACAATGTGAACCTAAGCTCTATCTGTCATAACTTTGGTGATAGAAGTCATTGAAATTTCACTAAGTTCATATTTGATTTCCTATACATCTCCAATGCAAATCTACACTTTATCTGTAGCGATTTTGCTATTAGTCATTTAAATTTCACTGTGAAGTTTGGCCATTGAAGGTCACTGAGGGGTAAGTTCAAGGCCACCAAATGAAAGTTCATATATGACTTCATCGAAGCGGTTGTTCCCAATGACATGTTCCCAATCCTCAATATTTTCAAGCCTAGAAGCCTTTGAAAATAGTTACATTTTGCCTGACCTCAAGTTTGACCTTTTCACGGTCATCTGAGATGAACTTCACCGAAGCCAAAATACACTGCCCTCAATAATTATTGGCACCCATGGTTAAGATGTGTTCTGTAGCTTCTAATAAATTCAGTTTTTTCTAAATAATAAAAAAAATTAATGAATCCAACCTTTCATTCGAGTGCATTTATTCAGTGAGAAAAAAATCCCACATTAAGAAATAATTCTTTTACTTCAAATCTTGTGTACCACAATTATTAGCACCCCTGATGTTAATACTTTGCACAACCCCCTTTAGCCAACAAAACAGCACCCAATCTTCTCCTTTAATGTGTCACAAGATGGGAGAATACAGAAAGAGGGCTCCGCGACCATTCCTCTTTGCACAATCTCTCTAAATCATCCAGCGACCTGGGTCCTCTCCCCTGAACTCTCTTCTTCAGCTCACTCCACAGGTTTTCAATGGGGTTGAGGTCTGGGGACTGAGATGGCCATGGGAGGAGCTTGATTCTGTGTCTGGTGAACCATTTCTGTGTAGATTTGGCCACATGTTTAGGGTCATTGGGCTCTAATTTCCTGGCGCAGCGCAGGTGGCGTAGCGAAGCGCAGGCCGCGCAGTGGTAATTTCGTAGGGCGCAGCCCGCGTAGTGGTAATTTCGTGAGGCGCGCAGCCTTCGGTAGACCAAGGTGCGCCGAGATGGGTGTGGCGGCGTAGTAGGGGGAGGTGTCACATATTCATGAAGACGCAGTGACAATTTCGTAGAATAAGTCTCCGCTGGAGTTGCGCAGAAAACTCGCCAACTCCAACCTGGTTTAATTTCCGTGCAGTGGTAATTTGGCTGACCGGCGCAGAGAGCGCACACGTCACCGAAATCTCACAGGCAGCTTTACAGAATGTCAGGCGCATTTCAATGCAAGAAATAATTACAGGAAGCACGATTTAATGTAACTATCTGAATAAGGACATAAATTATTGTATCTATATCGATTGTCCTGATGTCAGATTAAAGGCGGTTGCCACGCGTAATGGAAACTTGACCGGGCTTAATCAACGCAGCTGAATCTGTGATGCAAACTAACGACTTCACATCTTTCTCAGCCAACCACAAACTGTATATATATATATATATATATATATGTATACATATATATATATATATCGAATGCTTGCGTTCTATGCTCATTAAAGCCGCTTCCACACTGGACGCGAAACGAATTTTTCGCCCGACTGATTACAGACAAAGTCAATGCAAAGACGCGATAGTTGGACAGGGTTTTAATATAGCTCCGTGTCCGAAAGTCATAAAAGTTCTAATTTTTCCGAGTATTCCAGGAATTATTAGACGTGGAAACTTGGCCATTTTTGTGTTCGACCTTCACAGAATGCAAATTGATAGCTATCGACTTTTCTTGGTCTTTTTAGCCTATTCTTCTGTTTTCTTCCGTTGAAGATAGCCAGCAGTCTTTATTCGGTCTTTCTTTTGAAAATTAGTCAGATGGACCGAACAGATTCACGCTTTATTTCCACAGCTGAGATAAAACAGTGCGTGAGCAAATCAATTCCATGACCATTGACAGTGTGAAGAAATTATCGCATGCACGATTAAGACTGTCCGACACGAAATGCAAAATACTCCATGTCCACCAGCCAGCAAAAAGTAAAAGTATTGAAATGAGAACAGATTTATAACGGGATATCCAACAAAGATGACCCGCTAAAAAATAAATCCCAGTGTTCATTGGATGTTCTGTTGTTAAAATGTTTCTTTTTATTCTTTATTTCGATATCAATCTGTTCTAATCGTCCTCTTTTTTTTTTTTTTTTTTAGCTGTCAGACACGGAGGCATTGTACATTGTCCCATGCCAGTGTCGACTCGCTTTACTGAGCAGAGCTTAAACAGAAACATTGATTGAAATTCTCGGTACTCATCTTAAAGAACTGAGCCCTCTTATCAAAACATTCACGTTTAATATCGACAAGAGTCAGCAGATTTGAAGAAATTAAAAACAATAATAGACTGTCGGACACGGAGATTTATTAAAACCCTGTCAGACTTTCGGGCACAAGACGCAATATGTCGAGCGAAAAATTCGTTTCGCGTCCAGTGTGCAAGCAGCTTAATACGAGGCTACTATTATTGTCACTTCGGTTTTATCGTCTTCAGTGGGGAAAAGGAATAGGCCTACAGCCTGATTGCTATGATCTCGTACTGAGTTAAGATCGCATATTGAAAATAAATGTGTCACGTATCTTGCATTGTTGTCCATGCATGTTAATCCCAAAATTTAAAGCAGCAACAGTTTGTATTAATAGGAACACGCTATCCATCGTTTCTCTTGCCAGTGAGCAGGATTTGACTCGGCTGTGTCGCCTTCTTTGCCAACTTGCGCTGGAAGGAGGGGCAGAGGCGGGACAGAGGAGTTCTTGCGCCAGGCTACGCCGGGCACGAAATTGCCGCATACGCCTGGACACACCCCGTTGGCGCGGCGCACCCCCCATGCGCCGCGCCTGCGCCGCGCCTACGCCTGGTCTACGAAATTAGAGCCCATTATCTTGCTGTAAGACCCAGTGATGACCCATCTTCAGCTTTCGGGCACAGGCCTCCAGATTTTGATTTAAAATGTCCTGGTATTTAAAAGTGTTCATGATGCCATGCACCCTAACAAGGTTCCCAGGGCCTCTGGAAGAGAAACAGGCCCACAGCATCACCGATCCTCCCCCATACTTCACAGTGGGCATGAGGTGCTTTTCTGCATACTCATCTTTTCTGTTCCGCCAGACCCACTTAGAGTGTTTGTTGCCAAAAAGCTCTATCTTGGTCTCATCTGACCAAAGCACGCGGTCCCATTTGAAGTCCCAGTACCACTTAGCGAACTCTTGCATTTATGATTGTGAGTGAGAAAAGGTTTTTTCCAAGCATACCTCCCAAACAGCTTGTTGGCATGTAGATAGGGCCTGATGGTTGTTTTGGAGACTTTGTGACCCCAAGATGCTTCCATTTGTTGCAATTCTTTAACCATGAGCTTTGGAGAACTTTTTATTTCTCTTACCATTCTCCACACTGTGCATGGTAGCAAAATAACCTTGCGTCCTTGTCTAGGCTTTTTTACCACTGTTCCAGTTGTTTTAAACTTGTTAATGATTCCTCTGACAGTAGATATGGGCAGGTGCAGGCGAGTAGCTATTTTCTTTTCGCCACTGCCTGACTTGTTAAGGTCGACACACATCTGCCTTACTTGAATGGTGTGTTCCTTTGTCTTTCCCATATTGAAGAGTGGATAAGAGAAATGGCCTCTGTGTCATGTCATATTCATACCCCAGGGAAACAGGAAGAGATGATTTACCAATTAAATGTTCCTAGATTCTCTGATCAACTTTGTAAACTACTGTAGAAATGACAGAAATACTTCAATTACATTTATTTCCTAGGGATTGTTAGGGGTGCCAATAGTTGTGGAACAGATGACTTTATGAAAAATAATTATTTCTTAGATTTTTTTTCCCCCTTAAAATTCACTTGAGTTGAAGGTTACATTTTTCTACAATTTTCAGTGTGAGAGTATGCTTCTGCAATAAAAATGTAATTTATTTTAAGCCTTTTAACACATCTTAACCAGGGGTGACGAAAATTATGGAGGGCACATATTGAAAACATATTGACGTTCTTCTCCCCCCCCGCGCTGTTTTACACATCATGGCATCTGCTGGAATGCTTTCGCAGACGCGCGTAGTCCACGTCAGGCGCGTAGCCCACGTCAAGCCACCCCGTGGTATGCGCAATAGGCAGGTGGTTTTCTTATCATCTCCTAGGCCTTTCTCACCCAGGCTCCCCCGTGTCCATCTCCTGGTAAAACAAAAGACTAGAAGAGACACACACTGCTCTTGTTTATGGTCCTGAGGTCTGCTTGGTCCTAGATAAGCTACATGCCATGACACACTGGAATTCAGAGTTATTCAGGCCCCTGCTAAATAAAAAATATGTTAGCACACACACACTGGGCCTATGATCTGAAACAGAATATGTGCAAGCAAGGATAATCAATTCAAAACAATGAATCAATAAACAATCAAATGGAACCAAATAAGCAATTAATAATGATTACATGAATCAAATAAAAAAAATGTTTCCACAAATATATTTGGAATGAACTTCAAACCTTACTGAATGGTTCAGTGAGTGAGGAAATAAAAAATGAAGCCCAGTCTGGAGCTAGGTTTTTGGGCATGTCCTGGGCATGTCTCAGAGGGGAAAGTCCCAAAGAATTGAAAAAAAGTCTGGAAGGTGGGAGGGGGCTGGAAAAGAGTAAAAAAGGACTAAAATTGAGAGAGTAAAGTAGTTGGAGAAATTGTGGAAGGATACATTTAACTAGACCTGTCACTCTTTACAAGACCTGTGAAGCTTGTTTTGTGGATTTTTGCCTGATCTCCCAGGACATCACAAGACAGCAACCCTATTTCTCAATTACCATGGGACTGTAACTATCTCATTTTTCAATCTTGGTCAGTCTTTGTTTAATTAAATCTATTTAAGTTTTACAATTTTGTCTGTCATCCCTGTCCGATATGTCATGACAAATTGGGGCCATAACAATATATATCTAGAAACCCCAAAACCAGTGAAGTTGGCACGTTGTGTAAATTGTTAATAAAAACAGAATATAATGATTTGCAAATCCTTTTCAACCTATATTCAATTGAATACACTGCAAAGACAAGTTACTTAATGTTCGAACAGGTAAACTTTGTAATTTTTTGCAAATATTAGCTCATTTGGAATTTGATGCCTGCAACATGTTTCAAAAAAGCTGGCACAAGTGGCAAAAAAGACTGAGAGAGTTGAGGAATGCTCATCAAACACTTATTTGGAACATCCCACAGGTGAATGGGCTAATTGGGAACAGGTGGGTGCCATGATTGGGTAAAAAAGCAGCTTCCCTGAAATGCTCAATCATTCACAAACAAATAACAAACAAATGCGTGAGCTGATTGTCGAACAGTTTAAAAACAACATTCCTCAACGAGCTATTGCAAGAAATTTCGGGATTTCATCATCTACGGTCCGTACTATCGTCAAAAGGTTCAGAGAATCTGGAGAAATCACTGCACGTAAGCGCCAGGGCCGAAAACCAACATTGAATGCCCGTGACCTTCGATCCCTCAGGCGGTACTGCATCAAAAATCGACATCAGTGTGTAAAGGACATCACCACATGGGCTCAGGAACACTTCAGAAAACCACTGTCAGTAACTACAGTTCGTCGCTACATCTGTAAGTGCAAGTTAAAACTCTACAATGCAAAGCGAAAGCCATTTATCAACAGCACTCAGAAACGCCACCGGCTTTGCTGGGCCCAAGCTCATCTAAGATGGACTGATGCAAAGAGGAAGTGTTCTGTGGTCTGATGAGTCCACATTTCAAATTGTTTTTGGAAACTGTGGACGTCGTGTCCTCCGGACCAAAGAGAAAAAGAACCATCCAGACTGTTATAGGCGCAAAGTTCAAAAGCCAGCATCTGTGATGGTATGGGGGTGTATTAGTGCCGAAGGCATGGGCAACTTACACATATGTGAAGGCACCATTAATGCTGAAAGGTAAATACAGGTTTTGGAGAAACATATGTTGCCATCCAAGCAACGTCTTTTATTGGACGCCCCTGCTTATTTCAGCAAGACAATGCCAAGCCACATTCTGCACGTGTTACAACAGCATGACTCCATAGTAAAAGAGTGCGGGTACTTGACTGGCCTGCCTGTAGTCCAGACCTGTCTCCCATTGAAAATGTGTGGCGCATTATAAAGCGTAAAATACGACAATGGAGACCCCGGACTGTTGAACCACTTAAGCTGTACATCAAGCCAGAATGGGAAAGAGTTCCACCTGAAAAGCTTCAAAAATTGGTCTCCTCAGTTCCCAAACGTTTACTGAGTGTCGTTAAAAGGAAAGGCGATGTAACACAGTGGTAAAAAGGCCCCTGTGACAACTTTTTTGCAATGTGTTGCTGCCTTTAAATTATAAGTTCATGATTATTTGCAAAAAAAAAAAAAAGTTTTTTCAGTTTGAACATAAAACATCTTGTCTTTGCAGTGTATTCAATTGAATATAAGTTGAAAAGGATTTGCAAATCATTGTATTCTGTTTTTATCTACGATTTACATAACAAGCCAACTTCACTAATTTTGGGTTCTGTATATATATATATATATATATATATATATATATATATATACATATGTGTATATATATACATTTTTTCTGAAGTATATTGTTGTCTGTTTACTTATTTTCATCTACACCAGTGGTTCCCAAACTCAGTCCTGGGGCCTCCCTGTGTCTGCTAGTTTTTGTTCCAGCATTGATTGCAATCATAGGATTTTAACAGGCTGTCAATTTGGCTTAATTAGGTGCATTTAAATTTCGAACAGCGATTTATCCTCCCTTGACATACAGTATTTTGACAGATATGTGTTTTGTATTGATGTAATGACCTCAGCTCCCAGGATGCCTCAGGTCACAGGGGAAACTATAAAAGGAGCTCCCCCCTCACCTATTTTTCGCTCTCTCTCGAGCCATGGACGTTCTACACCCTTCTACTGTGCTGCTTTAGTTCTTTTGTATGTAAGCTCTTTTGATAATAAACTAGTCAAACGTTACAAGGCATCCTCGCGGCATTCTGTACCTTTAAAATGCATGTGCCCGCTCGGACACAACAATATGCAAACAGACAGTGAAGAATAAATTCCACATTCCCATTGCAGTATATGAGCAACAACTGCATAAAAGGAGAGAAAAATGTACCCAATCAAAGGAAAAAAAAAATCAATGGGTTCCTGATTGGTGAAACTGTCGACACATGGTTGTCATGTTACAGGTTTTCCCTTTAAATATTTTCTGCCTTAATTATAGAGTAGTGGTCATTTCCAGAAAGGGGCTTAAAAATAGGAGTAACCCCAACCCAGGGTAGAACAAGATGCAACCCATTTAATCTGATGCAGAAAATTCTCTAGTTTCGGAAAATGATGGTTGTAGTTAGCTAAAATGTGTTTGAGTATGTGTAATTAACGAATTAGTGATGCAAAGTCACAACGATCGAAGCAAAAAACTTCATATAACTTTTTATCATTTTATGGCTAGAAATTTGAAGTAATCTTAACTAAAATGGTCCTAAATCATCCAGACTAGTTAAACTGAATGTGCTATGCATTTCATATCACCATATTTCACATCTATTTCCAGTGATTATAAAAATATTGACCAAAAATGAGAAAAAACTCATTTTCGTTCGATCTGCTGAGATTTATTAATTGTATCCAATCACAAATGCATCAAAGATGAACATATTATACATGAAAATGTTCCTTGTTATGTTCTCTACACATTAGTATAAAATATGTGTGTTCTTGCGTTGGCATTTTCCCACAGGAGTGTACCATTTTGAGTTACGTAATTTTAGGGATTGGTCCCTCCCTGTCCATCTCATCCGAGACTTTAGTGGTTAAGGTCTTCGTGCCTTAGCTTTTCATTTGAATATTGTTCACTCTAGCAAGTCCACTTTTCACTATTCCTTACATGACACTAACGCCAATATATGGACCCCGCACATATTTCAGATGATCAACCTATGGCGACCGGTCAAGAAAGGGGGTTAGTGGAGGCCAGTAGAATCCAGGCTGACTTCCATGAACGCTTATCAGGCCAGGAAAAGAACATGGCCCTGTTAATAAACCAAGTCGCTCGTCTCACAGAAAATGTGAATACACTCTCTCCAATTGGCACAAGCATCACACCCAGTTCCACCCTCAATGCCACAGATACCTAATACTTTACCCTGTAAAACACCGTTAGCTGAAACGAAATGAGAACCTAAGCTGCAGCTATCTAATCGGTACAATGGTCAGCCTAATAATTGCCGTAACTTTCTGGCTCAATGAGAGATTTTCAAGGCACAACCATCTCGTTACAGTACGGAAGACTCGCAAGTTTGTTCTATTTTATCTCTACTCGAGGGAAAAGCCTTAGACTTGGTCAGTCCACTGATCCGAGATAATTCTGAGATTGTTGATTCACTCGACAAGTTGAGGAGTGAACTAATTTCAGTTTTTGATCACAATGCTACAGAACAGGAAGCAGCCACCCGTTTGATGAATCTAACCCAAGGGAGGAATACCATAGCCAAATTTTCTATTTTATTCTGGTCGATTGCCAGTTCTACGGGGTGGCCGGATAATCCTTTAATGTCTTTGTTTATTTGTGCGTTGTTGGAGCCAGTGAGAGACGCCTTGGCTATTGTTGATACTCCCAAGTCTCTTGATGCAGTCGTTAAGATAGCCATTCCTGTAGATGACGAAGCGGGAAAAAGGGTTTTGGGTAAAGGCGGACAGCCTCAATTGCAAACCCTTAATTCTGAAGTCGCAGCTGCCCCGGCTCCTCCCACGGACTCTGATAATGAACCTATGCAGGTAGATGGCGCCGTGGCTCGTAAAGCGACGAATATTAAAGGGAAAATAATCTGCTATTATCGTGGAAAACCAGGGCATATCAAACCTTGTTGTCCAGATTTAAATGCTCAGTCCTTCGAACTGAACGAAAGGAGTTAGAGGGACAGATACTTCACCCCTTTCGAACTTTTGTTCCGGGTGTGTTGGCATTTAAGAACCAGTAAATTGAAGGCTTTTTTTGATTCTGGGTCAGTTGATTGCCTCGTTGATATTAAATGGGCCTGTGAGAGTTTCCTACCCGTCCGTTCCCTCCCCAGTTTGCATCCTATTTTAACTTTGAATGGGCGGGCCTTGGGGTGGGGCTTGGTTTCAGAAGTAACTGAATGCCTGTTAATGTTAAACAAGGCGGTCACTCAGAGCGGATAAAAATTTTTTTTTGGTTGATTCCCCTTCCTTTCCTATTGTTTTGGGACATGCTTAGCTTATCAAGCATAAACCTCAAGTTAACTGGGGTAGTAGAACTAAACCCATTATTCAATGGGGCCCTGATTGTGAGAATCATTGCAGTCAAATTTCAGTCAAATTGCAGTCAAAACTCTTTTGGTTCTTCACAAGAAAGCAGGGGTAGTGTGAACTGTGTCAGTGATGATGACGGGGAGGACTTGATTTATCTAGACTCATAACTGTAGAGGATGGGGATAATTTAGACTGGGATCCTCAGTTTGACTGGGAGAAGCCAATGTTTGAGCAAGGTCCTGCTAAGACCCCGATGGATAGGGGCAAAGGGAGCCAGCACAATAGAGTGAAGTTGTATGTGGCCCCGGACGAATTTCTGACCGAGATGGATTAGGATATTGATGAAGCCAGTGATAATGAAAGCCAGGGGTAGCCTAAACTGATCGCGTCTATGGGCTCATCTGAAAGAGAGAATGACTAAGATAATTGGAATGTGGGGGCTGCGCTGGATTTTGCATTACCCTCCAATGTTCCTTCAGAACATTCTGATCTGGCAAAAGTTTTTTGTAAGCAGAAAGCTACTACTTAACCACCTCATCGCGCTTACGATTGTGCTGTTGATCTTCTGCCAGGTACCACGCCCCCTAGAGGGGCCCTATTTTCACTCTCAATCCCTAGAAGTAAAGCCATGAGAGATTATATTCAGGAGGCTTTGGCTAATGGCTTTATTAGACCCTCTACTTCTCCTGCTGGAGCAGGTCTGTTCTTTGTTTCTAAGAAAGATGGCAGACTCCGGCCATGTATTGACTATAGGGGTTTAAATAATATCACTATCAGGAATCGTTATCCACTACCTCTCATGAAAGCAGCGTTTGAACGCCTCCAAGGAGCGTCATTTTCCACTAAATTGGATCTCAGGAACGCTTACAACCTTATTAGGATACGTAAGGGACGAAGAATGGAAAACAGTGTTTAACACCCACGACTGGTACTATGAGTACCTGGTGGTGCCCTTTGGCCTCATTAATGCCCCTGCAGTCTTCCAGGTGTTAGTTAACGATGTGTTACGCGATATGCTGGAAAAATTTGTATTTGTTTATTTCAACGATATTCAGATTTTTTCAGCATCTCTCAGTGAACATAAGGCCCATGTACGTCAGGAGCTCAAAGCTCTGTTGGAGACCAAACTTTTCGTAAAGGCAGAGAAATGCCATTTCCATTCCAGGTCAGTCTCTTTTTTGGGTTTCATTGTTTCTGAGGGCAAGGTCCACATGGATCCTGGCAAGGTGTCAGCAGTTATGAACTGGCCAGTTCCTCAGTCAGTCAAAGAGATTCAGCGATTTTTAGGGTTTGCCAACTTTTACAGGCGATTTATTAGGAATTTTAGTGCTGTAGCTGCTCCTACTATCGCCTTAACTAAGAAGGATCAGTGGTCTTGTTTTGTTTGACTCCTGAGGCACATGAGGCTTTTGAGGGGCTAAAGAAGAGGTTTAGTTCCAAACCGGTTTTTGTTAACCCCGACCCATCCCTCCCGTTTGTGGCGGAGGTTGATGCATCTGAGGTTGAGGTCGCTTTCTCAGCGCTCCCAGCACGACAAATCTTTACACTTACACAAGGCACAATGCAAGACAAGCGCGGTGGGCAATGTTATTTAACCGTTTTAATTAAAATTCGACCTATCGACCGGGGTCGAAGAACATTAAACCAGATGCTTTGTCTCGCATATATGATCATTGGGACAGGGAAGCTGTCCCTGAAGCTATTGTCCCAGAGAATAGGATCATTGCTCCGGTTTTATGGGACATAGAAGCCATGGTCCAGAAGGCCCTAACTACTGACCCAGGGCCAGTGGAGGACCACCTAACTGTTTATTTGTTCCAGTGGGGGTACGGTCTCGCGTCCTTCAGTGGGCTCACTCGTCTAGGTTGGCAGGTCATCTGGGGGTGCTGCGCATCAAGGATTTCCTTTCTCGACGTTTCTGGTGGCCTAGTCTGGACAAAGATGTTCTGGTCTCTTAGGACCATTACCCATTCCTAAATGTCCCTGGAGCCATATAGCATTGGATTTTATTACTGGGTTACCAATGTCTGATGGTAATTCGGTGATTTTGGTTATGGTTGACCGTTTTTCTAAAGCAGCCCGTTTTGTAGCTTTGCCCAAACTACCGTCCACTCAGGAGACTGCTCAACTGATGATCAATCATGTTTTCAGGCTACATGGTATTCCTCTTAATGTGGTCCCTGATCGGGCACCACAGTTTACTGCTGGATTCTGGCAGTCTTTTTGCAAGCAGTTAGGAGCATCAGTGAGCCTGTCATCAGGGTTTCATCCTGAAACTAACGGCCAAACTGAAAGGACTATCCAGTCCTTAGAGAACACGTTACATTGCTTGGCGGCCAATAGCCCCACTTCATGGAGTCGTGTTCTTCCGTGGGCAGAATATGCCCATAATTCGCTCTGGAATGCTTCTACTGGGCGTTCGCATTTTGAGGCTCAAATGGGTTATCAATCCCCGCTTTTTCCTGAATTGGAAAAAGAGGCCGAGTTTCCCTCTGCAGGACGTTTTATTCGACGGTGCCTCGCAGTTTGGAGTAAGGTTCGCAGGGCTCTTGTACGTGCCTCTACTAAACAGAAGCAGTGGGCCCATAGGAGGCATCATCTGGCCCCTTCTGATCGCGTTGAAAAATGAGTTTGGATCTCTGCACGGGATCTCCCTCTGAGAGTGGAATCGCAGAAGCTTGCCCCACGGTTTATTGGTCCATTTTTATTTATTTATTTATACTAGGAGTCCGATTGAAAGCAAGCTCTCTTTTGCAACGGAGCCCAGTAGCAAAAAACAGAAAACACCAAGTACAATAAATTAAAACAATGACTACATTACACATGTACTTTCCTGTTTTGAGGAAGCTAATAAAAGACATTTAAAACAATCAATTGAAATAAGACTTTCCAACTTTAAAAACTGCTGAATCCTATTCCACCTCTGTGGAGCATAAAAGCAGTTTTACCCAGATCAGTACGCACCCTTAGGACATCTCAAATCAAAAAGTCAAGAGTGCGCGGTCAGATATCCAGGCAGTTTACCAAACAATGCCTTGTATATGAAAAGGCTACAATGTTGCTCCCTTCTCATGGCCAACAAAGACTATCCAGCGTTAAAATAAAGTGTACGGTGATGTGTTAGGAAGCCATCTCCAGTTTTGAACCTAAATGCAGCGTTGTACACTGCGTCAAGTGACTTCTGCAAGGAGGGTGCAGTAGGCATACAAATCACATCACTATAATCTATTCTAGAGAGAATAGTTGCTTGAACAATCTTTCTTGTGCAATTCTTCGGAAATCAGGCTTTATTCCTGTACAGCATAGCCTATTTTGGCTTCAAATTCTTCACCAGCTCATCAGTATGGTTCCTAAAATTAAGATTGTCATCCACCCAAATGCCAAGGTATTTGTATTAAGGAACTCTTTCGATTTGGTTTCCATTTACTGTCGTGATGCAACCATTATGGAACCTAGCAGCTGGTTTTAGAGAGAAAAGCATGAATTTAGTTTTTTCAGAATTTGAAATTAGTTTAAGGTCTAAAAGATCCCTCTGAAAGATTTGTAAATCTGACTGCAAATTTTTAAGAGCCAATGGTCACTAAAATACCAAGGGAAAATGCCATTAACTTTAAAATTATGAGGCCTATTAGTTAAAATAAGATCCAAGAGCTTAGCTTTATCAGGACCCTTAGGATCAGGCCGTGTAGGACGCATGATCAGTTGAGTCATATTCAAATTAATGCTCACATCTTTCAAGCTATTTGAAGCATCCGAGAGCCAGTCGATATTAAAATCACCAAGTAAAATGATTTCAGAGTTTTCTTGCGCAGACAAATTTGCTAAATTATCGACAGCGTCGGATTGAGCTGATGGTGGACGATAAACCCCAATAACTGTCAGTCGGCTGCAGTTTATGCTATTTCCTAAACAGACACTCAAAGCTGAAAACTCAAAACTCATTTAAAATCATAAGGAAGATTAATTCTGTGACCGTTTGGCTGCAGCTCTTTATGTCTGTGAAGATTCATACTACCTTTCATGTCTCTTATATTAAACCGGCCAGTACCAGTGTTTTGGCACCTGTGGACAAGCCACCTCCTCCACCTCGGGTTATTGATGGGGCGCCAGTCTACACCGTTTGGCGCATTCTGGCTGAGAGATGTGTCTGTAAGAGGGAAACAGTTTTTGGTTGACTTGGAGGGTTATGGGCCAGGGGAGCGTTGCTGGGTCTCTTCGAAGGATATTTTGGATCCCAGCTTGATTTCTGAGTTTCACCAGCAGAGTACTAGGGGAACTTCTGGTGCTGTTCCTTGAGAGGGGGGTCCTGTCATGTTGCAGGTTTTCCCTTTGAATATTTTCTGCCTTAATCAGAGCTGCTTTCAGCTTCTGGGTATTTTTCTTTATTGACAGGACTGGTTTGGTCTTATT
This sequence comes from Gymnothorax reevesii, assembly GCA_029721435.1. Taxonomy (NCBI): domain Eukaryota; kingdom Metazoa; phylum Chordata; class Actinopteri; order Anguilliformes; family Muraenidae; genus Gymnothorax; species Gymnothorax reevesii. The sequence continues at coordinate 76,186,996 of CM056574.1, read as the reverse complement.
TGTCGAGTTTCTCACATCTTTTGTCCTGGTTGTTTCTTTTTTACTATCATTGCGGAGTTAACTATGTTCCTTTTGCTAATCAGCTATCTTTTCCTATCTGCTGACTGCTTATGTGGCTGATTAGTAATTCTTAGGTGTGTGAAGTAGTGTTGTAGTACTCAAGACAGGTCTCGAGATCACTTTTACATGGTCTTGGTCTTGGACGTAACGGTCTTGAGGTGATTTCAAAATCCAGGCAAGCAGCTGGTCCTGGTACAGCCTCTTCATTACTACGCAGCCTTTTTTAAATGCAGCCAATAGGAGGAATCTATTTAAAAACATTTTACAATGTATATTTTTCCATGCCTGCATGGTCTCCCTTCCCGTCTCTCTGTCTCGTCTCCCAACATATGCACAACGAATTGGTCCAGTGAACCAGTAGAAATGTCAGCGAATTCATCTATTATCAGGTTATCCGATACGGATTGCAAAGAATCTACTTTTGTATATGCGAAATAATGAAGGAAAAAAAGGTTTCTGCTGTGTGCAGATTTTGTCAAATCGCCTTGACCAAGACTGCTGGTACAAGGGTTGGGTTCAATTACTATCACAGTAATTGTGATCAATTACTTTTGTAATTGTAATTTAATTTTCATTTCATTTTTTATCGAAAAGTAATTGTAATTGCAATTGAACATTCTATCCAGAAAGCACTAGCAATTGTAATTACGGAACAATTACAATCAATTGTAAATGAAAAAAGTAATTGAACCCAGCCCTGCCCGGTACAACGTTAACTTTCACCAGGCACTTGAAGAGGAAACTTGCCGAGAGTTAAGCTAACATAGACTAGCTCTGTTCTTAAACTCTGAGGGAAAAAAACTCCCAAACGTCTCAAGACCAAACAACTTATACATACTTTCTACACTCAATAAAAATATAAACGCAACACTTTTGTTTTTGCTCCCATTTGTCATGAGATGGACTCAAAGATCTAAAATTCATTCCAGATACACAATATTACCATTTCTCTCAAACGTTGTTCACAAATCTGTTTAAATGTGTGATAGTGAGCACTTTTGCTTTGCTGAGACAATCCATCCCACCTCAGACCACCATCAGACACCATGATTAGTGCACAGGTGTACCTTATACTGCCCACAATAAAAGGCCACTCTGAAATGTGCCGTTTTGTCTCACAGCAAAATGCCACAGATGGCGCAAGCATTGAGGGAGCGTGCAATTGGCATGCTGACAGCAGGAATGTCAACCAGATCTGTTGCTCAGGCATTGAATGTTCATTTCTCCACCATAAGCCGTCTCCAAAGGCATTTCAGAGAATATGGCAGTACATCCAACCGGCCTCACAAACGCAGACCACGTGTAACCACACCAGCCCAGGACCTCTACATCCAGCAGGTTCACCTCCAAGATCGTCTGAGACCAGCTACTCAGACAGCTGCTGAAACAATTGGTTTGCATAACCAAAGAATTTCGGCACAAACTGTCAGAAACCGTCTCAGGGAAGCTCCACTGCATGCTCGTCGTCCTCATCGGGGTCTTAACCTGACTCCAGATCGTCGCCGTAACAGACTTGAGTGGGCAAATGCTCACATTCGATGGTGTCTGGCACGTTGGAGAGGTGTTCTCTTCACGGATGAATCTGGGTTTACATTGTTCAAGGCAGATGGCAGACAGCGTGTGTGGCGTCGTGTGGGTGAGCGCTTTGCTGATGTCAATGTTGTGGATCGAGTGGCCCATGGTGGTGGTGGGGTTATGGTATGGGCAGGCATCTGTTATGGACGAAGAACACAGGTGCATTTTATTGATGGCATTTTGAATGCACAGAGATACCGTGATGAGATCCTAAGGCCCAATGTTGTGCCATACATCCATGAACATCACCTCATGTTTCAGCAAGATAATGCACGGCCCCATGTTGCAAGGATCTGTACACAATTCTTGGAAGCTGAAAATGTCCCAGTTCTTGCACGGCCAGCATACTCACCGGACATGTCACCCATTGAGCATGTTTGGGATGTGCTTGACCGGCGTATACGACAGCGTGTACCAGTTCCCACTAATATCCAGCAACTTCGCACAGCCATTGAAGAGGAGTGGACCAGCATTCCACAGGCCACAATTGACAATCTGATACACTCTATGCGAAGAGGATGTGTTGCACTGCATGAGGCAAATGGTGGTCACACCAGATACTGACTGGCTCTGAGTCCCCAGACCCCCAATAAAGCAAAAACGGCACATTTCAGGGTGGCCTTTTATTGTGGACAGTCTAAGGTACACCTGTGCACTAGTCATGGTGTCTGATGAGCATCTTGATGTGGCACACCTGTGAGGTGGGATGGATTGTCTCAGCAAAGCAAAAGTGCTCACTATCACATATTTAGACAGATTTGTGAACAATGTTTGAGAGAAATGGTAATATTGTGTATCTAGATTGAATTTTAGATCTTTGAGTCCATCTCATGACAAATGGGAGCAAAAACAAAAGTGTTGCGTTTATATTTTTGTTGAGTGTATATTATTGTAAAAATGTTGTACAGGCATGCACGGTATAATCTGTTCAGTACTCGGAATATAAGTTGTTTGCAAGCATCTGCTGACTAACCCTGGTTAACTGCAGTTAATCTCGCTCGCTCTAGCTGAGTTAAGGGTTATAGATAAGGTCAGTTATCACTAGAATTTTATGAAGAAAATTTTCTGGCGAATTCACTGGATGAAGCATACTGCTACTCAGTCATAGTATTGGGGAGCTTGTGCTGTTTTACAAATGAATGGCTTTGAAGTTTTGAAGATAGCTATGTATGCAGGGTAACTCCTGATGGTCTTATAAATGTCCTGGTGTCATGTTGAGTGTTCTGATCTTCAGTGTCTTCATTGGCTTTATCCGAAGTCAACAGCCAGATGAAAATAGCTAAAAACGGCAGGTGGTCAACTGGTGGTGGTTGCCCCCCATTTGCCCAGTTTGTCATCATTAGTGCCGATGTCAGTCTTGCAGAGTAAAATTAGCTAAATAAGGCAGGTTATTCACTGGTTTCGGAAGATCCCAAAATTCATGAAAGGAAATGGTCTGTCTTGGACTTGATCTCGATTTTGTCTTAGTCTAGTTACCCTTTGGTCTTGGTAGTGTCTTGGTCTTGACTAAGGCGGTCTTGACTACATCACTAATGTGAAGCCTATATATTACCCAGGGCTCCAGCACTTCTTTGCGTCAGTGTTGTCTTGCACTGCTTCAGTTTAGGCAGAGGTTTTGTCCGCGAATGTGTGGTTTGTTTATTTTTTCCGCCGAGCTTTGTTTGTGTTTTAGTATCTACATAGTATTTCTCTCCTAGCCCTTTCGTTCTTAGTTTACTCCTGAAGCCTCAGTTATTCGGTTTTCTTTTGCATTTAGATTTTCCCACAGGAGTGTACCTTTTTGAGTTACGTAATTTTGGGGATTGGTCCCTTCCTATCCCTCTCCTCTGAGACTTTAGTGGTTCAGGTCTTCGTGCCTTAGCTTTTCGTCTGAATATTGTGCACTCTAGCGAGTCCACTTTTCACTATTCCTTACACAAAAAACAAAAGTAGATAAAACAGCTTTGACTCTCATTGGCTTACGTTATTGAGTGCAAGCAAATTATTATAAAGAAATCTGATCACTTGTAGTCAGCAACCTGATTTCAAGGTTACTGATTTTCTCAGTGCCTGACTTGATCTGTTTAAAAATGGTATGACCCAAAATTGCTTGCAACATAGGAAAAGAAAAAAAAAAAACAGTTTATTCAAGCTTCTTTTATTCTTCAAGGCACACATGGATATTGCTATGAACATTTGGCTGAATACAGCAAATGACATCTTTAAACACAAGATCCACCTAATTAGGACAAATTAATAGCTTATTAAACTATATGATGGCAAATATGGTAGGAACGAAAACTAGCATACAAAGGGAGGCCCCAGTACTGAGTTTGGGAACCCTGATCTACAATAAACAAAAATATAAATGCAACACTTGTGCAAAATATGACCATGTTCAGAAGCTCATTGTACTTTCATTGAGTGTTCACAGGTTGTATGACCAAATTGCAACACATTTAATGATGTATTTAAACAGACAAACAAAAATCTCATGATGGCGTGATGATGAAGGGAATGGAGTCTATTGTCCAAATCTCACAAAGCAATATTGGGTATGTCCGTCTTTGGCCCATTGCACTGCTTCAGATCTGCTGTACAGACTGTAACAAATGGTCACTGGTGACTTGGGGGACATATTGCCATTTCTCATCTAGAGCTGTGCGGAGTGCATGTATATTGGCCGAAAATGTGAACCAATGATGAATGGTGGACAAATTCAAGAAATAAGCCATTGAAGCACACAAATGTTTTCAGGCTCAAGGAACTCTGTGCATACATCGGTGACAGTGGCGTGCACAGACATCATGGAGGGCAAGTGCTCAGAGGGGAGGGGGAGGGAACTTTTTTGCACACGTGGAACATGTTATTATAGTGTGAGATTAAAGAAATAAAATCAACATTACACGCACATGTACAATGCAATTCATGACTACTGTCATTCATCACAAGAAGTCACATGGGTAGTCTTTATGGAGATATTTTTCTCAGGCAATGGAGAACTGCCTGATTCTTCTTTATGTGTTCATTTATGTTGCCTAACAATACCTACACAAAAGAAAACGCTCAGCTTAACATAGATTTGCAAAGTCGACCGACATTGTTTGTGGTGGTCGCCCTCACGTTATCTATCATTGTTTGGGCTATAGCATTAAACTAGCTAATCAGGTGACCAGTCGGCTAAAAAATGCTCAGTTGTTTGGTGCTGTATGAGCAGTGGCGTACCGTCAGATGCCAGGAAGGCTTTCAGGAACATCACCCTTTCCCGGATAATTGCTCTTAAACGGTTTGCGATCAGGTTTGATTGATTAACAATCAAACAGTTAATTAACAGAGTCGCCACCACCAATGCGTGACACGTAATGATTAAGAAATGCTAATTACAAAGCGATTACTTGTTGGCTATGTTGATATAATTGATGTGAATCCGCAAGGATGACAATCTGCCAAAAATCCGAAACTTTTGCGGACTTCACAGCAATTATTTTTTTCTTCACTCAGCTGTGCTACAACGCACTTTGGCTGTCACATTCAGGGTATATAGAACGGATTCTCATGGCTAATTGCTCAATGAACGTCGCGAATTAATTCACGCAAATTCAGAAATTATAGAGACGTAGGCTATTGATATTTTTTCCGTAGCCATTGGTGTGCGGAAGTAAGTTAAACGCTGTATAATTTCGTAGTGCAATGTATAACACGGCTTTCAAAAACAAGTTAGATTCCCGTCGGTTCCTCCAATCAGTCTGAGCAACGGTTGCTAATTATGGAATTATATTTGTGCCACAATCCTGAGCGAGCAATTGGACATTTTGAGCGCAGAAAAATATATTTCGCAAGCACACAAATCTTGTTTAGAGAAAAAAGAAATTTTGTGAGCAAACAAAACCTTCTGATTGGGCGAACAAAACTATTCTGTGCTCAACAAATATTTTTGCATGTTTGCTATGACCAATATAAACGTGCAATATTAACCCCCTTCCCTCAGTTTCACTCTATACCCTCTCGCAAACTCATGTTCTGCGCGCTGGCAGACCGCAGCATGCTCGCTCAAAGCATGTCTCTCCCTCTCTCTCAGTCTGACCTCTCTGTGTGCGCTCAGCTTCACCTGCGCGCTCGCTCGAGCTGTGCAGTGTTACGAATGTGCCACAATTCTGATTGGCTGCTTCGGTCTCCAATTAGATGCATTATGCCCAACCACCAAAGAAAAGGGGGAAAGGTAATGACGAAATTTGTCTGTGACTGGATAACAGTACTGCCCTTGTTTAGGACAGGTTAAGTTTAATGTTAAATCTCTAATATCTTGAGACATCGACTGTTGTGTGACTCGTGTCCCTCTTAAGCAACACTGGCTGCTGCTAACTATAGCATTGCACAATGTCTTCTGAACATCAAAACCAAAATGCCACACCGCAGCCACGAGCACCACGTTTTATGGACCTTTATCAAATTTTGTTGGTTAGTCTGTACACATTCGGCTTGCGAACCAAGTTAGCTATCTAGTTAGGTTGCTAGCGTCAGGTCAGCCAACTAATGTCCGGAGAAAAGCAGAAGATTACTGACGTTAATGTTATTTCCATGATAGCTGGCAAACTGAACACTCTTAAAAAATAGCTTTGGCACCATTCTCCGGCTGATTCATTTCAACATATAACGCCTGAAGAAGGCACTTTACAGATAAGTCTATCGACATAAAAGTTTGCCTTGACGTTCATTCACAAATGAACCAACCGAAATAATGACCTCTACCGTGGAGAGTGCTTCGAACTACGGGACAGTTGGTGCCAGCGTCAGCTCAGCTCACCAGTATCACCTGGCGCTAATATTCGTGAAAGCGTGTGTTCGGTGGCGCAGCGCGGGGCTTTGATGCGCGTGTCCCCGCTGGCAGCTATGAAGGCCGGCATTGCACCACCGGGCGCCGGCTCCCTGGCTCCGGACTGATGGGCCTCTTCAGCCGCGCATCGTGTGTTATTACCGTGATCTGTTTCTGCATATTTCACGAACATTAGTGCCAGATGATACTGGTGAGCTGAGCCGACGCTGGCACCGGCGTTCCCGTGGTTCGAAGCACTCGCCGCGTTAGAGGTTATTTTTCCGGTTGGTTCATTTGAGAATAAACTTCCAGGTTTTTCCAAATGTATTCCACATAGGTTTAGATTATGCTTTCAGGTTATTTGTCTAAAGCAGTACCCCAAATATCGCTAAACAACCACAACTGCAGTAATTTGACACCACATTATCTTTCGTTCTGTATATACATCCATGCTGCAGTATTAAGCCAGCACAGCAACACCAACACCGGGAACGGCAGCAGCACCCTGGTTTTGTTAGCTACACCAAAATGCAATATTACCCCTAATTAATATCGTTTATCACACCTGCACTTGCTCTGCTATTTCAAGTAAAACTGATTGCTAATAGTGTTTAAGCATTAGAATGAGATGTCAATCACTGCATAAAACACGTGTCTTTGCTTTCACAAAATTAATCAAGGATGATCGTGTACTTCACTTGTGGATGTGTAACATTAGATGATCAGACTTGATATGCAGGTTATAAGTGTAGCCTATTTCATTTTATGGCGACAGACATATCGGCAAAGTTCCTTCTTCAGGGGTGTTGAAATAAATCAGCTGGGATAAAGGTGCCAAAACTATTCTTTTTTTAAGATTGTCAAGTTCGCCAGCTATCATGGAAGTAACGTTTAATGTCTGTAAGCTTCTGCTTTTCTCCGGACATTAGTTGGCTGACCTGACGCAAGCAACCTAACTAGATAGCTAACTTGGTTCGCAAGCCGAATGTGTACAGACTAACCAACAAAATTTGATAAAGGTCCATAAAACGTGGTGCTCGTGGCTGCGGTGTGGCATTTTGGTTTTGATGTTCAGAAGACATTGTGCAATGCTATAGTTAGCAGCAGCCAGTGTTGCTTAAGAGGGACACGAGTCACACAACAGTCGATGTCTCAAGATATTAGAGATATAACATTAACCTTAACCCGTCCCAAACAAGGGCAGCACTATTATCCAGTCGCAGACGAATTTCGTCATTACCTTTTCCCCTATTCTTTGGTGGTTGGGCATAATGCATCTAATTGGAGACCGAAGCAGCCAATCAGAATTGTGGCACATTTGTAACACTCTGCACAGCTCGAGCGAGCGCGCAGGTGAAGCTGAGCGCACACAGAGAGGTCAGACTGAGAGAGAGGGAGAGACATGCTTTGAGCGAGCATGCTGCGGTCTGCCAGCGTGCAGAACATGAGTTTTCGAGAGGGTATAGAGTAAAACTGAGGGAAGGGGGTTAATATTGCACGTTTATATTGATCATAGCAAACATGCAAAAATATTTGTTGAGCACAGAATTATTTTATTCGCTCAATCGGAAGGTTTTGTTTGCTCACAAAATTTATTTTTTCTCTAAACAAGATTTGTGTGCTTGCGAAATATATTTTTCTGCGCTCAAAATGTCCAATTGCTCGCTCAGGATTGTGGCACAAATATAATTCCATAGCTAATCGGGGAGGTAAACTGCGAGAGGTGTCCGTCATTAAGAAGTGAAAGGTGAGGTTATTGCAGGCCCTGTGTTTCTGCCTGGCTGGTGGGGCACAAGACTGTGGCTTCCAGTCGCTCAGCTGATATGCTCCTGCAGCGCATCTATGCCCTGCGCGCGTGTTCACGTGACAAAGGAAGAGAGGTCGGTAGTGCGTGAGGAGGTGGCCCATTTTGGGGCATTTTTTTCAGTAGTTTTTAATCACACAGCTTTTCTAAAAGATCATTTCAACATTAGCCCGACTAAAGTGTTAATAATAATAATATACATAATCATTAAAAAAAACAACAAAATTTCAAAAGGACACTTTCATTGATAAAGGGCAAAGGGGCAAGTGCTGTAGCACCACCTAGCGTCTATTTGTGCACGCCACTGGTCGGTGACATGGGTCTGGCATGGTGATGCTGGATGGTTATTGTTTTGATGGACAAATGGTAGGATGATAGTCCGCAGTATCTTACTGTGATATCGCACTGCATTCAAGTTGCTGTTAATGAAATGCAGTTGGGTGCGATGTCCATGGGATATTCCCACCCAAACCAGCACTCACTACCATGTGCCACCATGCGCACCACCACAATGTCAGCATAACGATCCTCCATCCATCCGCACTGTGGAAAATGTGACTTGAAAAGAAAAAAAAGGTCTTCCATTGTGCCATCAGCCATCAAATGTGTCTATTCACTCAGTCAAACCAATTTTTTCATCAAGCTGAAATGAGGTCCAATCCACATAAAGCCAAACACGCAGAGATATGGACTTCCTGGATATAATATTTCAAAGTTTAAGCAAAAATGCAGTAATCCTGGGGACCAGCTGTCTCTTCTGGTCTCAGACAATCACAGAGATGGGGAGTTCAGATATGGTGGTCTTGGGCGGGGGTCGTAAGACATGGTCGTCATGCATGTGGGCGGTCTGCTGTCGTGCGCAATTCCTCAAAAACGTGTTTTATGAAACATGGACGTTAAGAGCCCTTGCAACAGCCCTGAGAAATTTTCCTGCATTGAGCGTGCCAATGGCACGCCATCTCATGGCTCGAGTCATCAATGGCATTTTGAACAATGGCAAAACTGGGACTTTTGCTGTGGCCTTTTATTGACCGGAGTACAGGATGTGCCTGTGCTGACAGTACCTGATTTCAATAGCTCTGGATCAGGCCCCACCTGTCTGACAGACCGATTTTGACAAAGAGCATGAACTTCACAATGATGTGGAGAAGGTGACTGACATGCACAAAGACCAGTGGCACACAACCTTAGTCACAAAAATAAACCAGACAAAGCCAACCTCAGAAATAATTATGCGGAATTTTGAAATGACTAAACTGTTGCATTTATATTTTTGTTCAGTGTATATGATCCAATATTACATGCAATAAGTACCCGAATAGTATAATCATCACTGCACACTACTGTATACTAAAGAAAAATTCGAAGTCACATTTTAAAGCTTCCACTTTCACTGATGCAACTTCAAGGTCAGGTGGAACATAACATGGCAGCAGAGGTGTTAAAGAGTCTCCAAAGAGTAGGATCAACTCTTGAGGGGAGACGTTTGGGCCGATGGTTGGGAGTAGGGAGGGGTGTGCTATCCTCTAGCACAACTGCTTCCTGTCACAGGTAGATGTCATACTGGCCCGGGATATGTACAGCTTTCCAGTGGGGCACACACAGACTTCATAGAGCTCCTGAGGATTCCCCCCCGACATCCCTGCCACTCCCTGGGGCAGACTGGGGAGCCGCACTGTTTCAGCATCCAGGAACAGCTGCGTGAAGACGAGGGGCATTTGTCATTAAATGGAACGCATAGGTGAATATCCATGACAAAATACACTCACAGGGCAATTAGTCTTTGAACAGATCACATTAACCACTTCCGCTCCGGAGTTGGCATTAGAGGGATACTGGCAGTGCTCTCACCTCACCTTAAAGTGCATTACACACTGAGAGGCAAAGAAAACACAATCCCATTTTCAAAGGTCGGCTGTAAAACATAGAAAGATTTCATTGCATATTATGTGTGTGTCTGCGCAGATCAATCACAAAAGTTCTTTTTTTTTTGGAATAAATTTGGCATTGCCAATCCCACCTGAATCTGGAATGCCCAATTGGTGAACTATGTACAAGGCTTGCTCGTTTGCGACCCCTTGTAGCCAATTCAGGAGAGTGAAGACAGTTCACAGCTCTCCTCCGAAGCACGTGTCTGTCAGCCACTGCTTCTTATACACTTTTTGGTTGAATCTTCGCAAGTTCAGAACGAGGGCGGAGGATACCCGAACATGAACAGGCCTAGAATCTCCCTGAGGAGCGCCCATCTGGCCAACAGGAGGCGCTTGAGCAACGAACCCAGTTTGAATCCCCAGTTTGACACCCTGTAGTGCAATAGCCAATTGTGCGCTACTCTGAAAAAGCTGCCGACTACTGCCGGTTAGTACGACCGGGGATCGAATTCGCAACGTGATAATCACTTCTGCACTGCAATGCAGTGCCTGAACCGAGTGAGCTATCCGGTAGCTCTACAAAAGTACATTTCTGACCAAACATGAGTCCTCTATCGTCCATCTAAACGCACTTGCACATGATCGAATCTGCACATAGTCAGCATCTGGTGTGTCCACCTTGGGCACGAACACAAGCCTGTAAACGTTGGGGCACGGAATCACACGAACAACAAATGAAATATATGGGTATAGCGTTCCAGTGATGTTGCAATGCCTGTGTGAGCTCAGCAACGTTGCGTGGTGGATTCTGCTGACGTCTCACATGCCAACTAAGTTCGTCCCACAGGTGTTCTATTGGAATCATGTCTGGTGATCTGCAGGGCCACTGCAATACTTCGATATTGTTAGCTGTAAGGAAATTCCCCATTAAGATGGCTGTGTGTGGCCGAGCATTGTCGTGCTGAAAGACCAGTCAGTTTCCTCCATGCTGTCTCAACAAAGGAAGCAGAACTGGCTAAAGAACTGTTTTGACGTAATGCCATGCCGTCAAGTTGCCTTGCAACTGACGGTGCGACTGCTGATGGGTCTCCCTCTGGTTCCAATGATGGTGTGGGCAGTCTGTGCAGCTGGCTTGAAACGATCTCGGAGGTGTTGTACAAAAATGTGCCGATCCTGACGTGCCGTGGTCCCACGCTGAACACCCGGACGTGGCCGGTCCTCCACGTTGCCAGTGACTTGATAGCGACTCATGAGACAACTCACAGTCGACAGATGCACGTTAAAATGTTGTGGGACCTCAGTCTGGGAAGTGCCAGCTCGAAGCTTTCCAATGGCTTCATGTCTTTGACCTAGCGTTAACCGTGGCATGGTGCATATGGATGACAATGTGAAGTCACTGTGTTTTTGTAGGGGTCAGTCATGTGCTGTTTGAGTGCAGTATCAATTTGCATGTCATGCACCTGTGTGGCAGAATGCAGCTAAAGAGATGGGTTTTGGCGTTTCACTCATGACATCATGAACTAAACTCCATCTGTCTTCACACACCATGGCAATAAACCATGCTCATGCTTGGTATAGGTTTTCATTAACTATAACCTTTAATGTTACTCTTGTAACTATTGGACAATGGAAAATGATCATTGCGTTTTCTTTGCCTCTCAGTATATATCCAAACTCGATCCCAACTAGGTTTCCAAATTACTAACTAAGTGTTAATTTCTTCTGTTGCGAGGATGAGCCCGCATCCATTTTCACTCAGCTTGCTTGCTCAATGATAAAACTATCAGGCACTTTCCTCTCCACATTTATGGTGACATGATGTCTAACAAAGCTTCTAAATTCCAGTGACTTACAAAACAGAATAGGTCCAAGCACAAAGTGCTGGAACCCCATTGTTTTTACTCAGATTATTATATACTCAGCAACAAAAGTTTCTGTGACACCAATATTGTTAATTATTTTTCATAACGCAATTATGAAATTGTCATACATGGTGATATCAGACTGAAACAGTACACGTAAACACAACATTGAAATGGAAATGCGAGAAAATGACTTTGCACGTGAAAATGTGCGTAAATCATGCTTGTGGATGGCAATAAAAGAGGAGAATTTTTGGAATGTTCACAATGTGCCTGATGAACGACGGAAGCATCACTTATCGAAAACAGCCATTTCGGATCAGGAACTCTACCCTCTAAATGCCAAGACTGTCTGAAAATGATCGGTGGAGGGCCATTGGGATGATTGAATCCGGAACCTCGCAGAGGGAAGTTGCTCATCGCCTGAATGTCCACCGAAACACCATTTGGAACTTATGGCAGCGTCATCAGCAGACAAGACATGTCAGAGACCGTCCTCGCAGCGGCCGTCCACGAGTAACCACTTCCAGACAGGACAACTGGATTCGAACAACCCATCTCCGAAATCGATTCCAACCTGCAACCATAACTGCAAGAACGATACCTGGTTTGAGGCGACTGTCTGCACAGACAATCCGTCGCCGTCTCCGTCATTTTGGCATTGTCCCACGTCGGCCAGCAAGACGTCCAATACTCACAGTACAACACCGACGACTGCGTCTACAGTGGGCACAACAACATCGACGGTGGATCCAACGTCAGTGGGATCTTGTACTCTTCATTGATGAATCAAGATTCATGCTTAACCGATGTGATGGTCGTTTACGTGTATACCGTCGACGTGGAGAACGTTATGCCAACAACTGTGTTCAGGAATTTGATCGTTTTGGAGGTGGTAGTGTCATGATTTGGGGAGGGATCACGGCTAGAAACAGAACAGATTTGCTTGTTATTGATGGAAATCTGACAGGTCAAAGATATCGCGATGAAGTGCTACGGCCATTGGTGGTACCGTTTTTGATGCAACATGGTCCCGGAATAACGCTGCAACATGATAACGCCAGACCACACGTTGCAAGGATTGTACAGCAGTATCTGATGCAACAACATGTCAATGTCCTGCCATGGCCAGCCAGATCCCCAGACATGTCCCCAATCGAGCAACTTTGGGACGAGATGGATCGACGTTCGCGGCGGTTGGATAACCCGCCAGCTACACTCCAGGAATTGCGACAACGTCTACGTCAGATTTGGAATGACATCCCACAGCAATTTCTGGCACATCTGATTCGGTCCATGCGCCGGAGATGCGTTGCTTGCATCATGGCACGAGGAAGTCACACCCGGTATTGAAGTGTGAAGGTCACAATTGGTTAGACGTCAGACAAGTGCTTCATGACGCATGAAAATGACATTTTTCGTTTTGAGTGACGTTGGCACTGAAAAGTCAGTGTTTCTCCTGTTAAATAAACATATTGATTGCATTGAGATCTTTGCGTGTCATTTATAAAATACACATAAATGGTGTCACAGAAACTTTTGTTGCTGAGTAGCCTTTCTTTTGTAGCTGGAAGCCTATTGTTCTTGCTGGGATTATATTTTCCTGTTTTTTCGTTTTTTGTCTTTTTCATCCCAAATTGCGGTCAAACCATTTCAGACCGGTTGAGCATGTTGAGAGGAATAGTTGACGGCTCGTGAACGGTGTGATATCTGTTATGTTTCGTGACCTAGGTTTTCCTCCATTTTGACTGAAAGATAAAACCTTTAAGCAGCATCTTCTCCAGAACGGCTGAACAGATTGCTCTCAAATTTGATAAACAGCTTTAGCTGAAAAGGGGACGCAAAGTTTGAAAAAATGATTACGTTTCAGTAAAAACTAAAGAAGTTCGCTGTGACCTAATTATATCTTGTAACGTCATCAATTTTAAAATTCTCGAACCGAATGACATAAAATATGTTCTAGGTGTGGATTGACATCGGAAGATTGAATCTGCAGGGTTTTTTTTTTCTTTTTTAGGAATAACCGTTTTGGTGCGATTTCTGAAAAACTGACCCACTTTGGTGGTCACGTGACAGAAAACATTCCAGATCCAGAGAATCCAAAAGAAAAAAAAATTAGTTTCTTCGCCTACCGTTTCGGAAATCATAGCCCAAAATGTGTACCTCTTAATAGCGCTAACATTTGGCCAAACAAAATAATTTTCATGAATGTTGCTTATTTTTACATCCTTAACAAGTCCCTAAAGTTACATGATGTTAGCTTTCAGATAAAGTCATTAACAGGGCTACTGAAATTTGATTGGCTGATGTTGGCAATTTTGTTTTCGCTAGCAAGCCGTTCTTATCAATTTTTATTAACTGTGCCCCCCATGAAGCCTGCAAAAGTTGATCGGTCAATTGCTTCAAATGACCTTTTTATGAAAGGGTTATGATCTTTTTTTTGTTATAGAGCCACCTATTAACGGATTTATACCAACTTCGGTGGGTTTGTGTCTTATAGCCTGTGGATGAAATATCTGAAGTTTGGTGAGGATTGGATTACGCGTTGAGGATTTACAACTCATTGTATAAATTTAGGCCATACCTTCAAATTTCATTGGTTTATTGCAACTATATTTTTTAACAAATTAAAATTTCCATCAGCAGGCTTATAGAGCTTGGTCTAAATATGCAGTATAACACACTTGGTGCAAATTGATCACACTGTAGAGGAGGAGATAGAAATTACTCAAAATTGCTTGAAAATTTAATATATGGACATTTCTTTTCTAGGCCTTACGGTTCAGAAGATGTAGCCAAAAATGCACTGTACATCTCTATAGTGCCACCATATGGCCAATTGGTACAGCTTTTTTTTTTTTTTGCCTTAGTAGTGGGTGACTATAGAAACCTATGAGCTAAATATGGCATGTCTGACACTGACAGCTTCCGCTGTGCAAACACTTTTCGGGAAGAAAAATAAGAATAATAATAATCGGAAAGATTACAATAGGGTTCCAGCACTTTGTGCTTGGACTCCTAGCAATAAACAGCGTGATTTCAATAGGGTCCTCCGCGGATGACTTGCAGTCAGCTCGGGCCCTAATAATAATAATAAACAGCGCGATTTCAATAGGGTCCCCAGACAACTTGCAATCGACTCGGGCCCTAATAAACACTACAATGACAAGAGGGTCGTTGCACCCTTGGTGCTCGGGCCCTAATAATAAAATACACAACAGTTCCAATAGGGTCTTCCGCCCTCAGTGCTTGGGCTGTAATGATTTGCTTTTTATCATCTAAATACAGTGAAGAAGGAGAGCATTTTGTAAAGCATTTTGAACATGATGTATAAATTATTTTTGCATTTGCATGAAATAGCCAAATGTCGGCTGACAGAAAACCAAACAAACCCTTTCAGGCAAATCTGTGCCGTTTCATGACCATTTAAATTTCAAAAAGCTACAAACAAAAATGCTGTCGAATGAAATTTGGCAATCTACAGACTGAAATGATTAACTGAGCAAATTAACTAGTTGATTTCTAACTCAGCAGAGTAGATGGGAACCAGGTAAGTGTAATTGTTTGTTAAAAGGCTATGAGTCCACAGACCTGAACCTAAATATGCTCAGCGCACTGCAGACATACTGATATCAGTTATTTTCTGGAACGATTTCACAAGACCTCTGAATCAGTTTCGGCAACTATTTGTTTAAGACCAGATCATATTTCATTCGAAGCGCTGATTACTAAAACCCCACAAGTCAAGTCAAGTCAAGTGTGACTTATGGGGTTTTAGTAATAGGTGCTACTTTTGTTGAAAAGAAAAGGGCGAAGACCACCTGTACACCTCATGGCAGCATTCTTAAGGAACCCTAATACTAGCTAAATCTCATTGAAAGATTAACTTGTCAGTGGAGGTATATTAGCTCTCACCATTTTGTCCATGGTATGCAGAATAACATCCTCATTGGAGGCAACCTCAATGTTTCCAGCCATTGCTTTGATGTGTACTCCCATGGGTGCATCCATGCTCAGGGAGCGAGTGGGTGACTCCAAACTAAAAAAGAACAGATGGGCCTAATTAAGAAGGAAAGAAGGAGGAATCCAATGAGCCCCAAGCATGATGATGTACACGCTAGGCATTATGGGATTGAAGTGGGGTCTCGCTATCTTGCTATGCTCATTAACAGATACAGTGTAGCAGATGAGATGATTAACGTTTGGTTCAATATGACAAGTTGCACCATACTACAAACCCCAATTCCAATGAAGTTAGGACATTGTGAAAAACGTGAATAAAAACTGAATACAATGATTTGCAAATCCTTTTTGACCTATATTCAATTGACTGGACAACAAAGACAAGATATTTAATGTTCAAACTGATAAACGTTATTGTATTGTGGGAAATATTGACTCATTATGAATTTGATTCCTGCAACGAGTTCAAAAAAAACCTGTGACAGGGGCAACGAAAATTGGGAAAGTTGAGGAATGCTCGAAAAACAGGAACATTCCAGAGGTGAACAGGTTAATTGGAAACAGGTAATTCAAGGTTAATTGGAAACAGGTAATTCAAGGTTCAATACTTTACTTCCTTGTCGATGTTTTTGATTGGAATTTGTTTCAATGGATCTCACACATTGACCACATTACTTAAAAAAACATAATCAATCTAGATAAAATCCAACGAGAAGATAAAATCAATCCAACAAAAAAAAAAAAAACAAACAAGGAGATAAAATCAATCTTAAGGAAATAAATACTAAAGCCCCGTGGAGGAATAGCAACAGTAAAATGAACAATAAATGAGTAAATAAGTGAATGAATAAATAACCACTGCGCATAAAACCATAAAACGGTTCCAACCCTATAATTAAAACCTATGTGTTGCTAAAAGTGTAACAAAGTGTGAAGGAGTCGGACAGCTTGGGGGTATGTGCTATTCTGGAATCTGCTTGTTCTGGTCTTGATGCTTTCTCAGTCTTATTTGTGTGAGGAGAAAGTTAACTAGAGTGCCTATGGCCCTGAAGGTTGCTGGCAGTTCTAGCTCCAACAGGAGAAAAGTAACAAGCATCAGTCTGCGGATTCAACAGGAAGCCAAGACGAATTTTTGCGAAAGCAACATATTGTTGACATGATACTGGTGTTAAAAAGCTCCAGCTCGGACATCCGGAAAAAAAATTAAACGCGTTGAATTTTTTCGCAAATTTTGGCGGTGATGGCAAATTGTCCCATACCACTGCAAATCAATTCACGGTCCTTCGAATCAATTTGTCTATGTGAAAGAAGAGAACTGTTTCATTTGCACACTTCTGCGGGCCAATGCTGCTCAGTGAGAAAGTTATCATTATTGTGCAACTCGACTGAGCGGTCACACTTTTTCATGAGTAACAGACAGCAAAATTTATATGTCACTTTTCTGCAATTTAGCAAAAATATAATCTTTAAGAAGTCTACATCATGAAATCCAATTAGATTTTTTTCCAACATGAATTTTCACTGTCGTCTGCCGTCAATTTGTGAAGTGCGCCATCTTCTCAATTCACTTCTGGTTCTTGCTCTGCTTTCAGGCAATGATTCTTTTTACACAACACTGCCACTGAGTGGGTCTAATTAGTACTATTCTTTTTATCCATGATGCTAATCGGAATCAACATCCAAAAATGGATTTTGACCAGTTTTCATCGCCGCAATCCATCGCAAAAGAACGTCGACCATGCAGTTACAATGCCTGTAAAAATTTAAATTATATATGGGTTAGTGCCTAATACATACTAATGTCTAAAGACATTATTAAACAACGAACTAAATAGATTGATTTTGTCACATGACCTTGACCTTGAAGACCAAAGTCAAATCCATGGTGTGTTTGATCAGCATACATGATTTTTCATTAGTATCCAATACATACTGAAAATCTAAAGCCAACATTAGGCTGTTTTTGTCATTACCTGGACCTTGTTGCCCAAGGTCAAATCCAATATGCCGAAAACACCAGCATATATGATTTGCTATTAGTGGCTAACACATACCAAAGCTCGAAAAACAATATTAAACTAGAAGAGCACTCAGAGAGCGCAGAACCTCCGCCGCCAGGGGGCAGCAAAGCCAAAAGCACGGCGATTGGAACTCCGGCCCATTGGAAAGACTTGAAATCTTGAACTTTGGAGTATATCTCAGCAGTACTTTGGCCGAGATATGCCTAAATTTAATCACCTCTTCCTTGACTTAATACCCACCTATCCTGAATTTCATCAAAATCCGGCCATTAGTTTTTGAGTTATCTTGTACACAAACAAACAAACAAACCAACAAACAAACGGCACCGAAAACATAAACCTCCTCGCGGAGGTTAATAAATATGGGCCTTTTTGTCATATCAACTTGGCCTTGAGGCCCGACATCAAATTTGACTGACTGCCTAAGAATGTTCAGCATACATGGTTTCCTATAGGTGCCCTAAATACACCTGAGCTCTGATTGCCATATTCAGCAGGTTATAGCACATTTGTGCCATTTGATCTTGACACCCAATGTCATATTCAACTTGCTGAGAATGTTAGGGTTTCATGATTCCCTGCAGGTGTCTCACACATACTTCAGCTCTAAATGCCACATTAAGCTGTTATAACACATATTTGTCATTTGACCTTCACATTGAGGCTCAAGTCAAATTCGAAAAACCAAGAATGTTTGGCATACATGACTCCCAATACATGCCTCATACATATCTAAGCTCTAAAGTTTTAGCACATTCCTGCCATTTGGCCTTGATCTTGAGGCCCAAGGTCAAATGTGACTGACACAATGTTCAGCACACCTAATTCTCTATAGGTGACTCATACGTACCTAAGCTCTAAATGTTATATTAAGAGAATTATAGCACATTTTTTCAATTTGACCTTGACCTTGAGGCTCAAGGTCAAATTCAACCTGCTGACAATGCTCAGCAAGCATGATATGCTGGACATGCGCAAGTCCAGACACGTTGCCTAGGTGGCGCTACGAAGGAGCAATTCAATCAAAATGTTGTTTATACAGTTGAAGCAGGTCATGATACTGATTCCATAGCTGCGATAAAAAAAATTAATCAGACAGTTTCTGAGAAAATTGCACCCAAGTGCCAAAAATGGCCATTTTCAACATAAAAATGCCAAGCGATTCAATAAAAAAATTTTTTGCTCAGACATTAACTTGATGACCTGTTTGATCACATCCCCAAATAAAAAAAAAATTGTAATGTGGAAAAAAAAAGCCACTAGATGGCAGTATTGACAATTTTTTTTGTTGAGCCAAGTCTGGAGCTAGGTTTTGGGCATGTCCTGGGCATGCCTTAGAGGGGAAAGTCGCAGAGAATTGAAAAGTCTGAAAGGTGGGAGGGGGCTGGAAAAGAGTATATCAGGAGAAAAATTGAGAGAGTAAAGTAGTAGGAGAAATTGCAAGGAAAAATAGTGGAAGGATAAATTTGACCAGACCTGTCACTCTTTTCAAGACCTGTGAAGCTCGTTTTGTGGATTGTTGCCTGAGTTGGAGCTTTTTTCTGTCCCAGGACATCGCAAGATAGCAACCCCATTTCCATTACCAAGGGACTGTAAATATCTCAATTTTGTTATTTTCAATCTTGGTCAGATTTTCTTTGTTTAATTAAATCTGTTTAAGTTGTAAAATTTTGTGTGTCATCCCTTGCTGTCCGATATGTCATAACAAATTGGGGCCTTAAAAAATTTTGGGGGCTGGTCCGGGATAGACCACTGTGTGAGTCATTTATTGAAAATCCAAAATTTCAAATTGTGAAATTTTTTTTTTTAAATTTTTCTGGATATATATTGACAGATCAACAGCAATGGTTGATTTCTTGGCATGACCAACCGTAGAGGTTTTGAAGTCTTTCAAAAAGACAGAACTGCTAGAAATATGCAAACAGAGCTGACAGA
Source organism: Gymnothorax reevesii (assembly GCA_029721435.1). Lineage (NCBI taxonomy): Eukaryota > Metazoa > Chordata > Actinopteri > Anguilliformes > Muraenidae > Gymnothorax > Gymnothorax reevesii. The sequence goes on along the minus strand of CM056574.1, from coordinate 76,167,113 downwards.
TGTAAAACCAGCCATGCAAAAAGCAAAACTGGCTAGAGAGATTGTTGAATATTACATTGATGAAAATGTGTTTGCACCAGGAGATCTGGAACAGTTTCCAGTGGAAAATCCAAATGTAGAAATGGAACTTAAATTAAAAATGCCAGAGATTGAAATAGAGGAAAAAGAAAAACAAAGGCAGTTTGAGTTTGAAAAATTAGCAAGAGAGAGAGAAAGAGGAAAGAGCAGAAAGAGATTTTGATTTACAGAAGTTAGATAGAGAAGAAAAATTTAAATGGATGCTGTAAACAAATTTCATGCTAGCCAGGAGGTAAAACGGGTGCCTCCATTCACGGAAAAGGAGGTTGATAAGTATTTCCAGTGCTTCGAGAAGGTAGCTAAGAGTTGTCAGTGGCCAAAGGAACACTGGCCTCTGATGTTGCAAACTGTACTCAATGGTAAAGCTCAACAAGCCTATTTGGCTTTGTCTGCAGATTATGAGAGGCTTACTGACAGAAATTCAGAGGTCTGAAGAAATCTGACAAATCAGATTTATGTGGAATTTGCTAATGAGAAGAAGGTTTGCTTTGAGCGCTGGTGTACTGCTGTGGAAGTCAAGGATGATTTCAACTCACTAAAAGAGATGGTGTTAGTTGAAGAATTCAAGAATTGTCTTAAGGATGATATTAAGACCTACCTTAATGAGAAGCAAGCAGACAAATATGTTCTCACACAAGTCCAAATTTTAGTCCAGCAGTAACAATAGATGGTCCAAATTTCAGAAGAAAGGTAACCGTGATATCCAAGATTCCTCACCCAAAGACAAAGACAAATCTGGTGATGGTGCTCAGAAATCTAGTCACAGGTCTGATCGAAGTGTGAAAGCTGACAGTGACAAAAGTGGTCTAGTTTGCAATTATTGCAAGAAATCTGGTCATGTTACAACTAACTGTTGGTTCCTTAAAGCTAAGAAAAAAAGAAAATGATACCAAACCTTTTTGAAGACAAGGTTAGAAAACCCAGTAGTAGATGACGATCTGATAAATTGCCTGCTCCTTGTGGGGCTTAGAAGCCTGATACTGCTGACTTTGTGAAGGAGGAATTTCTTCCATTTGTGCCAAAGGGATTTGAGGTTCTGAATAGGCATTCTCCTCCTGTACCCATATATATCCTAAGGGATACAGGAGCCTCTCAGTCACTTTTGTTGATGGACTCCTTGGAGTTACGTGATGAGACCGCTTCTGGGCATTTCATACTTGTATAAGGTATTCAAGGGAAGACTATATCTGTACCCCTATGCTCTGTATTCTTGAAGTCAGATTTAGTTACAGGACAGGGAAAGGTGGGACTTATGTCAAGTCTACCTATCAAGGGTATTTCTCTATTGCTGGGCAATGACCTGGCTGGGGGCAATGTAGTTCCCCCTGTTCATCTTACTTCACAGCTGAGCACTGAAGATGGCGATGAAGACCCATCCCTGTATCCTTTTTGCGCAGTGACCCGTGCTATGGGAAAGAAGGCTCAAGAAGATGATGATATGGTGCCGTCCAGCACGTTGAATAGTCATGAGTCAAGATAGCGACCCCATGTCCATTATCAAGGGACTGTAAATATCTCATTTTTGTTATTATCAATCTTGGTCAGTTTTTCTTTGTTTAATTAAATCTGTTTAAGTTTTAACATTTTATCTGTTATCCCTTGCCATCCGATATGTCATAACTAATTGGGGCCATAACAAATTCATCAGACCGTTTTCGAGATACGGCTTTAAACAGACGATGCAGACGCCCACAACACCGCCAGACTTAAGGTGACATTAGGTTACTGGCCTTCGGCCGGCAACCTAAAAAGGCCGTTAGCCGGGTGGGAGCGGGCCTTTAAAATCCTAAGCCCTCTTTTTTGCAGTCTGAGCTCATAGATTTCCGAGAATAATGGGATTTCACACTCATTAATTTCTGATGCAGTGCACACCACCTTGTTCAGCTGCCTCTCCTCTGCAAAGACACTCCCAAACCAAACAGTAATAGCAAAGGTAAGGATGCTCTGTACAGCCTGATAAAACTGCAGAAAACCTTTGCAGGACCCACCATACTTTTTCAGCTGCTTTTTCTTGTGGTCTTTCTTGAAAATGGAGCTGGTGTTGTCCTTCCATTTCAAGCAAGACGAGATGTTAACTCCCAGAAATTTATACCTGTCCACTCTCAGTGCTATTGATGGCTAAGGGAAGGGGGTCATCATGCCTGTTTTGAAAATCCACAACTACCTCCTTGGTTTTTGAAACATTCAGTTCCAGATTATTTGTATTACACCAGTCCACCAGAGATGAGATCTGGTTTCTGTACATTGCTTCATCATTCCTGGTGATTAAACCCACTACGGTAGTATCATCTGCAAATTTGAACAATGTAACTGACTGATAGTGTGAGTGTCCGGATTAGGTATAGTGCAAGTTAAAACTCTACCAAGCAAAGCGACAGCCCCGACACTCAGAAACGCCGCTGGCTTCTCTGGGCCTGAGGTCGTCTGAGATAGACTGATGCAAAGTGGAAATGTGTGCTGTGGTTTGACGAGTCCACATTTCAAAATCTTTTCGGAAGTCATGGACTTCGTGTCCTCCGGGCTAAAGAGGAGAAGGACTGTCCAGATTGTTATCAGGCCAAAGTTCAAAAGCTAGCATCTATGATGGTATGGGGATGTGTTAGTGCCCATGGCAAGGGTAATTTGTACATCTGTGAAGGCACCATTAATGCTGAAAGGTACATACAGGTTTTGGGGCAAAATATGCTGCCATTCTAGTGATGTCTCATTCAGGGACTTCCGTAATTATTACTGCAAGATAATGTCAAGCCACACTCTGCTCGTCTTCCAACAGTGTGGCTTCAAAGTAAAAGAGTACGGGTAATAGACTGGCCTGCCAGCAGTTCACACCAGTCTCCCACTGAAAATGTGTGGTGCGTTATGAAGCGCAAAATACAACAAAGACCCCAGACTGTTGAGCAACAGAAGTCGTACATCAAGCAAGTATGGGAAAGAATTACACCTACAAAGCTTCGACAATAAGTGTCCTCAGTCTCCAAACGCGTATTGAGTGTTGTTAAAAGGAAAGGTGATGTAACAAAGTGGTGAACATGCCCCTGCCCCAGCTTTTTTGGAATGTGTTGCAGGCATCAAATTCAAAATGAGTGAATATTTCCTGTAAAACAATAAAGTTTATCAGCCTGAGCATTAAATACCTTGTCTTTTGTAGTGTAGTCAATTAAATACAGGTCGGAAAGGATTTATAAATTAATATGCAAAAAAAGCACTATTAGCTCGTTTCTGAACAATCCAGTGGGACTGCACGTTGCTTCTTTCAATTAGCTGGATAACCAAGCTAGCTAGCACATAAAAATCATTAGAGATACAGTCAACGCCTAATGAAGGCTCAGTGACACCAACAATTATGCAAGCACTGTTTGTTTTGTGTTTCTAGCTCAGTTGAAGTGTACCGTACCAACGTTACTTGCGCATACCTTCATTTGACATCTGCTGTGGCCCGCTAGCTAGCTAGCTACCTACGGAGCTACATGAAACACTGAGCAGCCCGTCTTTCATGTACCTGCCTGCTAGCTATTGTAGACGTAAAATTATGTTGGCTGGGTAGGAACAATTTGGGCATTGCCTCTACTAGCTTGCCAAGTTACATTCTCTGGACAGATCCTGACTTTGTTAGTGGCACTTCAGCCTCATTGCATCATGCTCTATTAATATGCAAAAAGACACGCGGGTTCCAATAAAATCCAGTGAGAATATATGTTGCTGTTGAAACAAACGTGACAGAATAGCGTCAAAGGCAGTAATAAGCATCAGTATGTGCATTTAACTACATAACAATCACAGTGAATAATTTCAAAATTGAATCTCAGCACAAGTGCAACATGCGACTTAGATTTTATTGTCGTTTGGCCTCGACATTCCATCCAACGTCATAGAGCATCTTCCAACTTATTTTCCACACATTTCTCTAACAGTTCAGCGCCGCTGATATCCACCCTTCACCATAATACAATAATAATAATAATAATAATAATGCATAATACAATGCAATACCTGCCCCCATTTTTGTCTTTGAGACCCCAATTTAATACCACAATTCCAGGTGCAGGTCCAGGTCTTTGATCAATGGGTCCATTCTCAAGGCCAGTGGTACAGAATTCAGGCTATAAACTCTATTGTGGCACATCTGAAACCTTGTTGCTAACTAGACAGAATCACCATTGGAATGATTTGGTAATCAAATATAACAAATACAACATAAAACCATATAAAGTTGGGATGGTATGTTATAATAAAATTAAATCGAAAAGTAGTTATCTTTGACCTGTATTACATACAATGGCACATTGTTAGGTGTTTCACCACATGAATTTTACAGAATTTTTCAAAGCACACTTCTAAATTTTGATTCTTGCAAAATATTTAAAAAAAATGGGACAGTAAAGTGTTAACCACTTTGTACTTCTGTCATTCCTTTTCACAACACTTCATGAATGTTTAGGGACTGAGGACACTGAGGGCTCTAAATTCGTTGACCAGGCACAGGCGCGGCGAATGGAGGGAGCGCTGCGCCAAGGGGGTGTATCCAGGCATATTTTGCAATTTTGTGCCCGGTGCAGCCCGGCTCAAGTACTCCTCTATCCCACCTCTGTCCCTCCTGCCAGTGCAAGAGGCAAAGAGGGAGGAGAGAAGCCGAGAATGGGTTTAACACAGCCGAGTCAAATCTTCACCAATCAAATGAGCTCCTCTCCTCACTTTTAAAATTGGAAAAAAGAAGCCTCTGTCCTATATCTGCATGATGCGTTAATGTTGCATTTTACCTTGCTGCTTCAGGAATGTTTTCTGCCTCGCTTACTTCTCTATTAAGCATTACGAATATGAGTTAGCTAACTCGCTAGGGCATTGCGAATTATTACCCTTCGCGAACTTGAAAGGAATTTCAAAATTAAACTAAGTCAGATCATTCAAACTTATGAAGCTGGAATGAAATACGACCATTGCTCATTTATTTCTTCTGCCTGCATCATTGGGAAGAGTAGCGATGGATAGCATTTTCCTATTATTACACCCTGTTGCTGCTTAAAATGTAAGGATTAACATACATGGACAACAATGCAAGATACGTAACACATTTATTTTTGAAATGTGATCTGCAATCAGGCTGAATTCCTTTGCCCCACTAAAAGCGATAAAACCTAAGGGACAAATATAGTATTAAGCCGCCTGCACACTGGACGCAAAAAAAAGTTTTTGCAGAACAGATTGCATTCAAAGTCAATGCAAAGACGCGAATACACGTCTTTACATTGACTTTGAATGTAATCAGTTGGGCGAAAAATTCGTTTTGCGTCTGGTGTGAAAGCAGCTGAAGGACACATCCAAATAGCCTACACACGCACTCACCCGCCCACATGCACACATCTCTCTCTCTCTCTGATCTGACATCAGGACAATCGGTATAGATACTATAATTTATGAGCTGATTCAGATAGTTACATTAAATAGTGGTTGCTGTAATTATTTATTGCATTGAAATGTGCCTGACATTCTGGAAACCTGCCTGTGAGGTTTTATTGCCCCAATATTCCTGCTACCATGTCTTAAAGGGCATCTAAAGTCGAATCTCAGATGGGATGTTGAATATTCAATTTTACACACAAAATCACTTGCTTTTGTTGCCATCTTGCATTATCACATGACAAATTTCATTCATTTAAACTAATGTTTTGTGTACATGCGGAGATAATCTTTCTATTTCGGTTCGTTTGCGCAGGTACGGCTCGCTGATTAGCCGATTAATAAAAACAATGGGAATCGACTTTAAATGCCCTTTAAGGTGTGCAACAGTACGGGAATTTCATTGGGCCTCATGCAGCAATATTCTCCTAAATTTCTCTTATATTTTTGCTACGAGAAAACATAAGAGAAATAAACTCCGGATGCACCAAATGCTCTTACCGTCCAAATCTGTTTTTACCTTGGTGTGCTAAATGTTGAATCCCACTTGATCGTAGATCGAAAGTGCATGGCCAGTTGTTTTAAATTAGCATATATGACACCCACTAAACACCATATAAGGGCAGGTGACGTGCCGCGTGCAAATAGCTGACTGTTCGTGGCAATCAAGGGCGCTTTCACATTAGGTACGATTGTTCCGTACCGTGCCAAAGTACAATTGTCCCCCCTACCCTCTGCCCCCGCTGGTCAGCTTCCACACTACAGAGTGAGTCAAAAAAACAACGCGCTTTTTAACAGGTCATTTTGCGATGGTGTAGCAATATACATGTATACAACATATTTTGTACTTTTGTCTCAGATCTTTCCACTGATATTGGCACCAGGTAAACTTCATTAGTTTTCAGGCATGACTGCACAGAGGAAGATTAAGGGGCTCAAGTGAAATCTGACTTGTGCCAACTGACCAGGGCTGGATTTGAAATTGACCATGCATGTCATAATGGGTTGCATAATCATTTGAACTTAAAAACAGGTATATGAATCTTGCCTGCATTGGTTGTAATGACCTGGCACTGCCAGACATGGTGCGTCCACAGTTTACCCCCAGGCAAAGGGCCTTCTTGTTCACTGAATATCATTGGACACGGAATGTTACAAATGTGCTGCTGAGTTTTCGGTGTCAGTTTCCTAAAGTGCCATAAATGTCTTATGTTGACTTGAAATTTCACAGAGGGCATTCTGTTTTGTTTGCTTTGAATCAGAGCCTGATCAGTTGGTACAAGTGAAATTTCACTTAACTCTTTAAATTGTTCCACAGCAGTCGTGGGTTTAATCTAACAAGGGGCAAATTGAATCAAAAGAAACAGAAAGAGCAGCTGAAAACATACATGTAACATGTAGAAGTTGTATACATTGCTACAAAATATAATAATTTGATTTTTAAAAAGTGTATAGTTTTTTTTTTGACTCACTCTATAATAATATTCTACTGTGTACTTGCATACATGTCAAAATTCCAATACAGCACGTTGCAGTATGCACCTAGGTGGTTTTAAATTGGGAACTATTTTAAAAGGAGGCACCGGTATATTTCGGGGGTTTTATCAGTGAGAAGGGGGTTTAGAATATTAATATCGTGAATGCATATGCTGCGCGTGCCCTAGCAACCCAGTGTGTCATCAGTAACATCGATTACCACGTATAGCAGCACAAAAAATTTTACTCAAAATTTTTTTGACTGAATGTTTGGTGTTTTACAAATTCAAATCTTTCTCTGGGTACCCAAACATCAAGGTAAGCCGAAAATGTACTGATTACATTCAATATAGGTAGAAGTTGAATTTCGAATTCCCCCTGCATTTTTGGCCAATTATGCTGTCCACTGCCTCATACCAAGAAAATTTATCTTTCTCATAACTCGAGCTTCCAGATTTCCGCATCGCATCCTGCAAAATTCACTCATCATGGGTTCACGCCAAGGCTTATCGAGGGGTTCATGAATTTCTGTATTCCTCAAAACACTTTTGGAGTTACAAAGAAATACAGCATTGAAAACAAATCCAAATCAATTGAAGTCAACGGAGACCACTTTTTCAAGCGTAAAAGACAACATTTAAAAACCACAAAATGCCTCCATACTACTTGTGGCATAAACCAAATGTGTGAAAGACCCGCCATTCAAATTGACTCATAAAGACATTTTTTCACTATATTTCTAGCCTAAATGTCCAATGTAGCCGCCTTGGTCATTTTCACGGAAGAAGTTCAAAATTCAATACCTCAAGCAACGGTGACCAACGAGGGCAAAAAATTCTGCAACGGCCCTAAACATCTCCAATTGGAGAAACGCACTGCAGTTTTGAATGTTCGGTTTCACTGACAGAACAGTGCATTTTTATGGTCGGCCAACTTAGCGATGTAAACTTCTTCCGTGAAAATAAACAGGGCTCTTTTAGCTAAGTGGCTACATTGGATATTAAGGCTAAAATATAGTGAAATGACATCTTTATGAGTCAAATTTGAATGTCGGGGCTTACAGACACTTGGATAATGCCGCACACACTGTCGTAGCGGCCACCCTGCAGCCCCCGCGGTGTGGGGGGCCCCGCAGTTCAGGGGACTCTACTTGATTTTCGGCCATATTTTTTGAGTTATGTTGTACACAAACAAACCAACAAACAAACGGCGCCAAAAGGTTATTGTTGGCTGCGTGTATCGTCCACCAGACACGGATATTAACAACTTTAATGATGCTTTTGAGAATACTTTAGATCTAATAACTAAAGAGGGTAAATTGTGTTATATTCTCAGTGACTACAATATAGACCTTTTCAAAAGTGAGACACATTCATCCACCCAGGATTTTTTAAATGCTCTATATTCCAATTACTTTTATCCTGCCATTCACAAACCCACCAGAGTTATTGACAGGTCTGCAACTCTAATTGACAATATATTAACAAATAGTCTGAATGAAGTGCTCCATTCGGGTATCTTATTTTCAGACATCACTGACCACTTCCCAGTCTTTCAATTTACCATGCTTGACAATGTTAAGAATAATCAAACTGAAGTCAACATAACTTATCGAAAATTTAATGATAGAAATATGGCTTGTTTTAAACAACTTATCAATAATCATTCCTGGACAAATGTATACTCTCAAACTAACCCTAACAGTGCTTACCAAAGTTTAATGGACTCTTATCTCTATCTTCAATAAGTATTTTCCCTCAGTCACGGCAGAAGTCTTCAAAGAAAAAAAATAAACTTTATAAAAAATTCTTAACTAACCCTACACCACTAAATCAATCTAACTACAAAACAATGAAAATAAATTTACTTATCTCCTTAGATCAGCAAAAAAAGATATTTTATTGACAAATTCAAGGCTTCCTCAAATAATACCAAAGAAACATGGACTATTATAAATCATCTATTACATAAAAAGAAACCTGTGACAGAAATACCATCTTGTTTCGCTGACAGAGGGAAAAAGCTTACAGACTCATATGAGATTGCATGTAGGTTTAATGATTTCTTTGTCAATGTAGGTGCCTCTTTGGCAAAAAAAAAAAAAAAATCCAGGTGGTGGTCTCCTTGACTATATTGATGGTTGTTTTCCTACCTTTAAGACTGTTGATCACTCTGATGTAAATGAAGTTATAAGCATTATTGAGAAACTCAAATCAACCAGTTCAGGACACGATGAAGTCAGAAATTGTCTTGTAAAAGAGGTCAAATATTTAATAGCCGACCCCCTAACGTTTATTTTTTCCCTGTCATTGGTGAAATTCCAAGTGATCTCAAAATTGCAAAAATCATCCCCATATTCAAATCCTTTGCAAATTATCGCCAAATTTCAATATTACCCTGCTTTTCAAAGATTCTTGAAAAATGAGTTTACAAGAGAATTCTACAACATATTAATTCAAATAATATACTATACAACCATCAATATGGCCTCTGCAAGAATTATTCTGCTTACATGGCTTTGTTAGATCTTTTTGAAAAAATCTTTACTGCTCTTGACAATAATGAATATACTATAGCAATTTTCTTGGACCTATCAAAAACCACAAAATATTGCTATCAAAACTACATAGATATGGTTTCCAAGTAATGTTTTTCAATGGTTAAAAAGCTATATCACTGATAGGCAACAATACGTTCATTTTAATAACTGTAAGACTAACAAGGTAACATTGTCATGCGGTGTGGCTCAAGGCTCAATTCTGGGTCCGTTATTAGTTTTAATTTATATCAATGATTTTGCCAAGTACAATTTTACCTCTTTTATTCGCAGATGAAACAAATCTTCTAATTTCTAATAAACACTTAAAACTCTTTTAAAAGAGGCCAACTTTGGCCTACAAGCTTTTTCAAAATGGTTCAAATTGAATAAACTGTCTCTTAACATAAATAAAACTAATTTCATACTATTTTCAGGTAGGAAAAAGTATGACCTGAATGAAGTCAAGCTCTTTATTGAAGGCTCCAAAATTAAAAAGGTATCCTCTGCTTGCTTTCTTGGTGTCATAACTGACGAAAATTGTACTTGGAAAGAACATATTGCAAAAAAAGTGTCTAAGTCTTTGGGTATCATCAGAAAGATCAGTTCATTTCTTAAAAGATCCAGTTTACTGGTTTTCTATAATAGCTTAATATATCCATACCTAATTTATTGTAACATAGTGTGGCCCAATACCAGCCCAACCAAACTCAATAAGCTTCACTTACTGCAAAAACAATTTGTTAGAGCTGCCACAAACTCGAACTCTAGAGCTCCATCCTCTCCACTATTTTATAAACAAAGGATCCTAACCATATTTGATATCAATATCATACAAATATGCATTCGTTTACAAAGTAATTCATCAAAATCAAGAACTGCCCAATCACTTTCAACAATATTTTTGCAGACATTTCAGTTTTCACTCATATAGCACAAGACAAGCAGAACACTTGCATCTTCCCCTCCACCACACTAGCAGAGGGCTGTACTCTGTCAAATACAAAGGGAATGTTGTGGAATGAACATCACAATCTTGCTGACAATGCCCCCTCCTTGTCAATATTTAAAAAGAGACTATTCTTGAAATAAGTAGAACACTATGTATAGTGGTCTCTTAAGACCAGTTCACTTGTGGTGCAATCTATGTTTGCTGTTACTTATTTTAATTAGTTTGTTCTTGTTTACCTTTGCTTATTATGATTTTTTTTTCTTTTCTCTGCCATCCTGTATTTTATCATTCTGATCTTATTTTCAATTACTTATACTTTATTTTTCCCATAGGATGTACATTAATTCTTGCTTGAATAAGCATTTATGAGGTCAGGGTGAGGCCGCTCTATAAGCCCTTTCGATTTTCGGTCCTCACCTGCACATTTTTTTTTCTTCTTTTTAACTCACTCCTCTTGAGTGATCTCTTTTGTAATACATCTCTCACATGTGCAAATAAATAAATAAATAATCTAATAAAAAATGCCTCAAATTTGCGGCAAAGATTCGCCTGAACGTTAATTGCCAAATCTTCGGTGCATTTGACTATTGCCTGCAATGCAAACATTCTCTTTTGCATTCACGTTCGGTATGCTTCACAAAATGTTTTCCACTTCACGTAGCCTATATTTTTAAGCTCTTAAAACCAGGGCCATCTTTGAATAACTTAATTTTTTTTTTAGAAATATCTTTAATAATGCATACAAAATTCCTTGATGAAAGCTGGAATTCAGAGGTCTGCTCTTTATTCAGATTATTGACATTTTTTCAATCTAACACGGCAACCTGGTTAGGTCCGTCTGCTTCTCATTATCACTTCTTAATCATTGTATGCCACATTTTTATTTTGATTAGTCAGTTGACTGAATAAATGGCTTGATTGCAAGTTAGACAAAGTACGTGGGAAATTATTTAAGGTGAGCTACTTATGCCAAGGCGATGGAGGGTGTCCAACCTCCCTGGTAATTAGTGGACTTCAAATCACTGTTTTCTTCCCGGAAGCATTTCAAATGACCGCAGTACGAATGTGTCATAGAAAAGGTAATAAGCAATCACGTCTGTCTGCCTCATAGTGGCAGTTACTTTTATTGCGCTTAAATTAATCGCAATTAATTACTGCGACAGCCCTAATATATATAGTGCAGTGAAAAAGTGTTTACCCCCTTCCCAATTTTTTTTTTGTATTTGTCACACTTAAATGTTTCAGATCAAACTAATTTTATTATAGGACAAAGACAACCCGAGTAAATACAAAATGCAGTTTTTAAATGACTTCATTCATGAAGGGGTAAAAGCTATTCAAACCTACTTGGCCCTCTGTGAAGTAGTAATAGCCCCTAAATCCTACTAACTGGTTGTGCCACCCTCAGCGACAACAACTGCGCAGGTGGAACAGGGTTGGGCAGTATTTTTTAATTGTGGTGGTACTTGGCGCTTGGAAAAAGTGGTAGCCTCTGGGCCCATGGTGCTTTAATGTGACCCTGGTGATACAGGATTTAGCTCGTGAGGTGATGTGCTATCACAGGTGCAGATTCCCCATATTTCGAAGGAAGATAAAGCTCTAGGGCTGATATAGGGTTTGATATGAAAATACCCAAATGATAGTCTTCATTTGTTCACCACAACCGGTGCGAGTTGATGACAGGTTACTTTGGAATCCACGTTTGTTCTTACAGTGGCTAGCTTAATCCGTTCATTTTTTCAGCTCAGCAAGAAGTTTTACAGTTTTACAGACATATGAAGTCTTAATGTGTGTGAACCTTCATTTAGTGACATTGACAATGATTTGAAGGTCAAATATCACATGATAATTTCATGAGTTGTATCATTACTATAAAATTGCTTGTTGGTAAGCTGCAGGATCCTTGGTCCTTCTTTTTTTTGTTTTTTTTTGGCAACTTTTCTTTTGTACAGAATGTTGTTTAAACCGTTTCGTTGTGTGAACTGAAATGATACGAATATTCTACAATTCCTTAATGTTACAGAAAAGCAACTTGTTTAAATTTGTGATGCCTGAAAAATAAACATTTTTTAAAGCATTAAGTGGCCACGATGTCTATCCCATTTCACTCTATTATTGTTTTAGATAGGGCAGAGGGAGGGGGCCCATAGTCTAACCTGCATGGGGGCCCCAAAATATTGTGCAATGCCACTGGCCGCACAAGTAGTATGTTGGCATTTTGTAGTTTTAAAATTATGTTTTTTACGCTTGAAAAAGTGGTCTTCGTTGACTACAATTGATTTGGATATGACTTCAATGATGTTTTTCTTTGTAACTCCAAAAATGCATTGAGGAAGAAAGAAAGTCATGGACCCTTTGATTAGCCTTGGGGTGAGTAGATGAGTGAATTTTCAATTATGGGTGAACTTTTCCATTAATGTCCATTTTGAAATAAGCTAGGTAGAGCAGAGGTAGACTTGCAGGTCAATCAAATATGTATCACGCATTCCGAAGCAAAAATATGAATCTGAATGGAACGGTCTTGTCTTTTCCTGCCTTTGAGTTTCTGAGTTTCTCCTTGAATCGCCACCTTATCATGGTGGATGGGTTTGAGTACCTGGATGATCCTAGGGGCTATGTTTTCTGGGGCTTATTGCCCCTCGTAGGGTCTCCCAGGGCAAACAGGTCCTAGGTGACAGGTCAGACTAAGAGCTGTTCCAAACCCCGTAATGAATGCATGTATACCAAGGACGTTCACGTCGCCCGGATTGGCGTCACCGGGACCCCACCCTGGAGCCAAGCCTGGGGTTGGGGCTGGCAGGCAAGCCCTGGTGGTGGGGTCTCTACCCACAGGAGCCGGCCAGGCGCAGCCTGAATGAGCGATATTGGCCCGCCTTCCCGTAGGCCCATCAGCTAGGGTTCAAAAGGGGCGGATGCCTTGTGTTTTGGGTGGCAGTCATGGGCGGGGGCCCCAGCGACCCAATCCCTGGACGCTGTATCTGGTTTTCGGGACATGGAATGTCACCTCACTGGGGGGAAGGAGCCTGAGCTTTTGCGGGAGGTCGAGCGGTACCGGATGGAGATAGTCGGGCTCACCTCCACGCACAGTCTGGGCTCTGGAACCCAACTCCTCGAGAGAGGCTGGACTCTCTACTAGTGGAGTGGCCCGCGGTGAGATGTGGCGGGCTGGTGTGGGTTTGCTTATAGCCCCCCAGCTTAGCCGCCATGTGTTGAAGTTTTCCCCGGTGAACGAGTGGGTTGCTGCCCTGCGCCTTCGGGTCGGGGACAGGTGCCTCACTGTCGTTTCGGCTTATGGGCCGAATGGCAGTGCAGAGTACCAGGCCTGCTTGGAGTCCCTGGGAGGGGTACTGGAAAGTGCTCCAACAGGCGACTCCATCGTTCTGTTGGGGGACTTCAATGCCCACGTGTGTAGCGACAGTGTTACCTAGAGGGGCGTGATTGGGAGGAACGGCCTCCCCGATCTGAACCCGAGTGGTGTTCTGTTATTGGACTTTTGTGATAGTCACAGTTCGTCCATAACAAGCACCATGTTCAAACATAAGAGCGTCCATCAGTGCATGTGGCACGAGGACGCCTGAGGCCGGAGGTCAATGATCGACTTTGTGGTCGTGTCATCTGACCTTTGGCCGTATGTCTTGGACACTCGGGTGAAGAGAGGGGCTGACCTGTCCACTGATCACCACCTGGTGATGAGTTGGATCTGCTGGCGGAGGAGGAAGCTGGACAGACTTGGCAGGCCCAAACGTGTTGTGAGGGTCTGTTGGGAATGTCTGGTGGAACCCACTGTCAGAAGGGTTTTCAACTTTCACCTCCGGGAGAGCTTTGACCAGATCCCAAAGAAGGCGGGAGACATTGAGTCTGAATGGACCACATTCCCCACATCCATTGTTGATGCGGCCGTTCAGAGCTGAGGCCGTAAGGTTTCCGGCGCCTGTCGCGGCAGCAATACCCGAACCGGGTGGTGGACACCGGAAGTAAGGGATGCCGTCAAGCTGAAGGAGTCCTATCAAGCTTGGTTGGCTAATGGGACCCCAGATAGCAAAAAGTGATTGAATCAACATTGTGATATTGTCAGACTCAAGATTGCATTCAACATTGATGTCAGATATTGAAAAAAACATTGAAAGTGCTCGCTATGATCAACATGGAAATAACACTGAATTTCCAATCAATTCTGACAATGAATGATTCAACTATGATTTGATCAACATTGACTGAGTTTACATACACACCATATTCCTGTATTCATCGGAATATGAGAATATGAAAAGAGGAGATGACTGTGTGCATTCAGATAATGAAAGACATGAATATATTGGAATATATCGATGGCCGAAAGCACCGTAACAATGATATCTTTAAGATGTGCGAAAGGAGATGCTGGTTTTGTTTTAACTGCCAACCAAGTTATGCATTGCTGGAAAACTCTGAAGGCGGCATATTCCAAAGCGAAAAAAATACAGGCAGTAGCTATTTTTACACCAATCGTAATCTTACTCCAATTTGCTATTCTTATGAGCTTCCGTATGTTTATGCACAATGTAGGAAATCTGGACTTTGTCCCGTAGGCTGATTTATACAGTCTATGCTTATACCACGGCATTAACTATAATATATCAGCTGACGTTAGCTAGCGGGACGTCAGTAACATTATATACGTTTTCTAGCTAGTTGCTTAAGTTAGCAAACGGGGTAGGTAGTTATGAGAGCGTAATATTAGGTTCAACGTGGGCGTCACTCTCCACAATCAATAGTCAGTTGTGATTAGTGTCGTGTAGAAGAGCTGATAGCTGCACAAAGTTTATCCTTGCAAGAAATTCTAGAGCACAAATTGGCTTATGAGTTAGATGGCAAGCTTGCAAAGTTAGCTGGCTAATAACTAACCCTAACTAATTTGAGAAGAGGACATCCTGACTAACTTAAATTAAGCAGGCTAGCCGGTCTAGTAATGTGAACCACAAGGCACGTAGCGAAAGCGGGATATTTTTAACACAGTTGAGAAGCAGTTTTTTTCCGAGGCCGAATTTCCTATTGTGCATGCAGATACGGAAGTTCGTAAGAACAGCAAATTACAGTAAGCTCACAACTGGCATTAAAATAGCTACTGCCAAAAACAAAACAATACCAGCGGCCCTCATTCAGCCAGTTCCATTTATTTCGCGGTCATGGATGACATTCTGGGACAGAGACCGCTGGCGATGGAAATGGCCAAGAGAGTGGAGTCGATGTCGGCTTTGAAGCCCTAACTGAAGGCAACCAAAGCCATGATATATTGGCTGAAAACCCAATGTTGAGAAGTGGTGGATATGCTAATAAACAAGTAAACGGAATATACCCATCGCTCCGCGCATGTAAACATCTTCGGAATATTACCCTAACCCAAATATGGACCTTTAATCGGAATATGGTGTGCATGTAGACGCAGTCATTGAAAGAATGTAGAATTGCATCAACAATGATTGAACTTTATGTATGCATTAATAATAGCATTGTTTCAATGTTAATGCAAAGGGCCATTTCAACGCTTTTCCACTCTCCTCTGTATGTTTTTAATATGCCTCGTTAAAAAATAATCACTTTATTACTCTATTTATGGTATAGTTCAACAAGGAGCATGCCAAAGTAGTCTACTAGTCAGTGATATCACTGTCATATGCCTGAATGGCAGTGATGTCACTAATAGACAAGTTTGGAGCAACCACCGCAGAACACCAAATAGAGTAAAATGATTAATTCTTTAAATAAGGCATAATAAAAACATACAGACAGAGGTTAAATTGCTGAACTAGTTCATTGAGTATGCTATACTGCAGTGATTCTCAACCTTTTTATACAAAGACCCCACTTTACAGGGAAATGTTTTTGGGGGACCCTATACTTCATTATAATCATTTCATAGGTGAATATTCGAAAATGCATTGAGAGCATTGATAAAACAAAAATGCAGTGCCAACGAGAACTGGAAACTGCCAGTCCTATAAACTTCAGATAATCACCTCCACCTTAAAAAGCAACAGGTGCAGCTCGTTAAGGTGGAGGTGAGAGAAAGCCACAGGGGAGGGGCTGCAAGGAAAAAACCCTCACAGATTGGCTATTTCCACTTTTAAAAGAATCCAAGGTTGAGAACAGCTGTTTTACTGCATGCTCTATTAACAAAAAACAATAAAACAGACCATTGGTCATTTAGTTATTTTTTAAAGATTCAAAAGAAATGACTCTTTTGTACATTTTAGCTCACAAGATTTCTTTTGATCTTTTAAAGGAGGACCATATAGAACAACACGTCTTAACTTAATCTTATAGTAATTAACTCCAACATAATATCCACGGTCGATTATTTTTCCATACATACCCCCTGTTCTTTTAAATTACCATTAATTAGCTGAAATTGCTGTTTCCAGGAGGCTGCCATTAATGCCTCACCTGGCATGAGAAGTTGCGAGAGTATAATGTCACTCACGTGCATGATGCATGCGACGTCAAAATGTCTGAATACATGGATATCCAAATAAATTAGACCACCAACCAATTTAAAATTGTTCTTTGAGCGAATCAACTGTTTGATTGCAAATTGAGCAAAGTAAATGGCGGGGCGGGGGGTGAAAGCAACTTAACTTCACTTAGTTCAGCAGGCAATTGGCCTGAATGTGTTGAGATTTACGAAATGAACCAAGTGCGACAACCAGTAGAATGCAAAAAGGAGGCTTTATTTCTGAAGGGGGAAACCCCCCAACAGAGCTGGCAACGGTACAAAGTCCACAATCCAAAAACAGTATCCAATGGGCGTAATCCAGAATCGTAACCAGGGCACCAATAACAAAGTTCGTGGTCAGACAAAAAGGGTTCGGTACACAGGCGTAGGTTTGGAGGAGAAACAAACTCATAAGCCAAAGACAGTCCGAATCCAAAACCAGGGCAGTAATCACAAAATCAAGGTCGGGCAGAAAAAGGTCAAAACTCACAGATGCAACAATATCCAAAAAGGGCAAACCAAAATCAATAGTCGAGCAATCCAGTCAGAAAGATAAACACTGAGCAATCAAGGCGAGAAACGTGGCACGAGAAAACTAGGGAGAACGATCTGACAAGAGTGTGAAGCAAACAGACATCTTATATACACATCCAGGAAAACACATGACCAGGGAGTACAGGTGCAATCAATGGTGACAATGATTAGGGAGAGACACATGAGGGATAAACTAATTACATGAATTTGGCTGTAGCCAAAACGCAGACAGGGATCACAAGACAAACCTAAGTACAAACAACAGCTCCGGTTAAGGAGTACTAAAAGTGCATAGTCTAAAGACAAGGAAAGCATGAGATATAAGTGGAAAACTGCAGCAGAGATAATTAGGGATAGGCAAGGAGGCGGAGACTAGAATTGGGCGACAGCTGAGAGATCATTAGTCAATTAGTAAGTGCAGCTATACAATCCCAAGTGCTTGTTAGTAAGTTAGTCCAAATATACAAGGTTAGTGTGGGTTAGTATTTAGCAAAAACAATAAACTGTTAGTATGTGTTAGTAAGACAGTAAAAGAGAGAGGAAGGAAGAACACGAGATAATGAAAGAAGATTGAAACCCAGAAACCAATAAATCACCTGAATGAGTGGCACACAAGACAAGGGACCGTGAGCAAAGATACACACATGACAAGACAGGGGAGACAAAGTGCAAAGCATGGAAATGAAAACATGGCTAGGCCAGGCACAGAACTTAACATGACAGCAAGATCAGAATCACAACAGTACCCCCCCTCTTAAAAAACGCCTCCAGGCGTTTCACCTTGGTCTGGGGTGGTTGGCATGAAAGTCTCTGATTAAGTCCTTATCCAAGATGTGCCTTGCTGGCACCCAACTGCGATGTTCAGGTCCGTAACCCTCCCAGTCGACGAGGTACTGCAGTCCTCTGCCTCGTCGACGAGAGTCCAGGAGGGCACGGACCGTGTAGGCTTCGCCTCCGTTGATGATCCGGGCGGGTGGTGGGGGATCAGGTCCAGAGGACAGGGGGTGGGTTACTGCAGGTTTTAACTGGGACACATGGAAAGTGGGGTGTATGCGTCGCATGGACAGGGGGAGACGGAGGCGAACGGCAGTGGGACTTAGGACCCTTTCAATGGTGAAAGGGCCCAGGAATTTGGGGAAAAGCTTACCCCCGTTACCTCTGAGGGGAATGTCCCTTGAAGACAACCAGACCCGCTGCCCAGGTCGGTACATGGGCGCCGCGGTGCGTCTCTTGTCGGCCTGTTCTTTCATCCGAGCGACCGACCTGAGCAGGGCCTGGCGGGTGGCAGTCCAGGTGCGTCTGCACCTACGGACGAATTCGCGGACTGAGGGGACAGCTACCTCCTCCTCCTGGGACGGGAACAAAGGGGGCTGGTAGCCCAGGCAGGCTTTGAAGGGGGAGACGCCGGAGGCAGCAGAGGTGTGGCTGTTCAACGCGTATTCCACCCACGGTAACTGATAGCTCCAGGAGGAGGGGTTCCTAATACAGAGACATCGTAAAACACTTTCCACACACTGGTTAGCTCGCTCGGTCTGGCCATTAGTCTGGGGGTGGAAACCTGATGACAAACTGACTGAAGTGCCTAAAGCTTTAAAGAATGTTCTCCAAAAAAGTGCAGTGAACTGGGGGCCGCGATCGGAAGTGATATCAGTGGGTATGCCGTGGAGTCTAATGACATGTTGGATTACTAGGTTGGCAGTGTCTTGAGCAGAAGGGAGTTTAGTGAGGGGAACTAAGTGAACTGCTTTGGAGAATCTATCAACAATTGTGAGAATGGTGGTGTGGTGATTGGATGAGGGAAGGCCTGTGATAAAATCAAGAGCAATATGGGACCAGGGGCGGTGTGGTGTAGGAAGGGGCTGCAATAAACCTTGAGGTGGTTGGTGAGAAGTCTTAGCCTGGGCACAGACCGAGCAAGCAGCAACGAAGCCCTGGACATCTTGAGTGAGTTCTGGCCACCAAAACCTCTGAAGAATAAAGTTCTTAGTGCGGCGGATACCAGGGTGGCAGGACAGTCTGGATGCGTGTCCCCATTCCAGGACTTGGGAGCGTAAGGTAGCTGGCACATATAAACAATTGGTGGGACACGCACTGGGAGTAGCAGCATTGTTTTGGGCATTTCTGACTTCTCTCTCAATATCAAGACATAATGCATTAATGAACGCTTCTTTAGGGAGGATGGTATCTTTGTTAATTTCCTCTTCCTGGATTTCAAAACAGCGGGAGAGGGCATCAGGCTTGACATTCTTACTTCCAGGTCGATAGGCAATATGAAAGTTGAATCGTGAAAAGAAAAGTGCCCACCTGGCTTGTCGCGGATTGAGTCTTTTGGCCGTTTGTAGATATTCCAGGTTCTTGTGGTCTGTCCAGACGATGAAGGGTACCTTGGAGCCCTCCAGCCATTGTCTCCACTCCTCTAAGGCCAACTTTACCGCCAACAGCTCCCGATTCCCAATGTCGTAGTTTCTTTCTGCAGAGCTGAGGCGGCGAGAAAAGAAGGCACAAGGATGGACCTTACCATCTTCTGTGGACCTCTGCGACAGGATGGCTCCAGCTCCGATATTGGAGGCGTCCACTTCAACAATAAACTGGAGTTCTGGATTGGGAATGGTTAGGATAGGTGCAGAGGTGAAACGAGCTTTTAAGTCATTGAAGGCCTCTTCAGCCTTTTCGGACCACAGAAACTTGGATTTAGAAGAGGTGAGAGCAGTAAGAGGAGCGGCAACAGAACTATAATTCCGGATGAACCGGCGGTAAAAGTTAGCGAAGCCCAAAAATCGCTGGAGAGACTTACGGTCCTCTGGTCTGGGTCAATTAGTGACAGCTTCCACCTTTAGGGGGTCCATCCGGATGGTGTCTGGGGAGATGATGTAACCCAAAAACGTAGTGGTTTCCACATTAAATTCACATTTTTCAGCTTTAACAAAGAGGCGGTTCTCCAGGAGGCGACGGAGCACTTGGCGAACATGTTTGACATGGGCCTCCTGGGACTCTGAAAAAATCAGGATATCGTCAAGATACACAAACACAAACTTATTTATCATGTCTCTTAAAACATCGTTGACAAGGTTTTGAAACACTGCTGGAGCGTTAGTAAGCCCGAAAGGAAGAACTAAATACTCCCAGTGTCCCGTGGGAGTGTTAAAGGCAGTCTTCCATTCGTCCCCCTCTCTGATGCGTACCAGGTGATAGGCATTACGGAGGTCGAGCTTAGTAAAAATCTTAGCTCCTTGCAGGAGATCGAAAGCAGTGTTCATTAGAGGAAGTGGATAGCGATTCTTGACAGATATTTCGTTAAGTCCACGGTAATCTATACAGGGTCTTAATGATCCGTCCTTCTTAGACACGAAGAAGAATCCGGCACCAGCAGGTGATGATGACGGGCGTATAATGCCAGCAGCAAGAGACTCTGAGAGATACTTCTCCATAGCTTGGGTTTCTGGTCTGGAGAGTGAATAGAGTCGGCCTCTAGGGGGCATAGTACCTGGCTTCAGGTCTATGGTGCAGTCATAGGGTCGGTGAGGTGGTAAGCTGGTGGCCCGGGACTTAGAGAACACTTCCTTGAGATCATGAAACTCTAGGGGGACCTTCTCAAGATCTGGTATTTCTTCTTGGGATGGGCTGTGTTGAGGTTCGCGGGCGTTGTGGAGGCATGCCAGGGAGCAGTTGGGGCTCCAACCCTTAACCTCATTCCTCCGCCAATCAATATTTGGGAGGTGTTTGGCCATCCATGGATGGCCCAAAACAATGGGAGCATGGGGAGAATGTAAGAGGAGGAGCTGAATGGTTTCGTGGTGGTTAAAGATGCGCCTCATCTCCTCACCCAGCAAATTAGACGTTTGCACGCAGGGTAGATCTGCTTCCCATGCAGCCGTAGCCCACTGCTTGGCCCTTCCCGTCAGTTGCGTGATGATGAAAGCAACCCGAGCTCTTTCGGTGGGGAATGACGAGGGCTGTAGGCTGAAAATGAGCTTGCACTGGGTGAGAAAAGCCCGACATGCTCCCGGGTTCCCGTCGTACCTCTCAGGCGGTGGCAGGCGTGGCTCGCAGACTGGCAGTGGTGGAGCAGACGCAGGAGCAGGAGTGGCATGGACGGCAGGCTGGGGAGACTGTAGCCGCTGAGCGTCTTGCACAGAGCGAGTGAGATCCGCCATCTGAAGACTCATGGTTTGCATATGTTGCATAAGAGCCTGAAGCTGACGCTCTTGGAATTCTAACTGAGCGCCCTGTTGGTGCACTGCCTCCTGCAGAGACTGGTCTGACGCTGGCTCCGTCATGGTCAGATCGTAATGTTGAGATTTACGAAATGAACCAAGTGCGACAACCAGTAGAATGCAAAAAGGAGGCTTTATTTCTGAAGGGGGAAACCCCCCAACAGAGCTGGCAACGGTACAAAGTCCACAATCCAAAAACAGTATCCAATGGGCGTAATCCAGAATCGTAACCAGGGCACCAATAACAAAGTTCGTGGTCAGACAAAAAGGGTTCGGTACACAGGCGTAGGTTTGGAGGAGAAACAAACTCATAAGCCAAAGACAGTCCGAATCCAAAACCAGGGCAGTAATCACAAAATCAAGGTCGGGCAGAAAAAGGTCAAAACTCACAGATGCAACAATATCCAAAAAGGGCAAACCAAAATCAATAGTCGAGCAATCCAGTCAGAAAGATAAACACTGAGCAATCAAGGCGAGAAACGTGGCACGAGAAAACTAGGGAGAACGATCTGACAAGAGTGTGAAGCAAACAGACATCTTATATACACATCCAGGAAAACACATGACCAGGGAGAACAGGTGCAATCAATGGTGACAATGATTAGGGAGAGACACATGAGGGATAAACTAATTACATGAATTTGGCTGTAGCCAAAACGCAGACAGGGATCACAAGACAAACCTAAGTACAAACAACAGCTCCGGTTAAGGAGTACTAAAAGTGCATAGTCTAAAGACAAGGAAAGCATGAGATATAAGTGGAAAACTGCAGCAGAGATAATTAGGGATAGGCAAGGAGGCGGAGACTAGAATTGGGCGACAGCTGAGAGATCATTAGTCAATTAGTAAGTGCAGCTATACAATCCCAAGTGCTTGTTAGTAAGTTAGTCCAAATATACAAGGTTAGTGTGGGTTAGTATTTAGCAAAAACAATAAACTGTTAGTATGTGTTAGTAAGACAGTAAAAGAGAGAGGAAGGAAGAACACGAGATAATGAAAGAAGATTGAAACCCAGAAACCAATAAATCACCTGAATGAGTGGCACACAAGACAAGGGACCGTGAGCAAAGATACACACATGACAAGACAGGGGAGACAAAGTGCAAAGCATGGAAATGAAAACATGGCTAGGCCAGGCACAGAACTTAACATGACAGCAAGATCAGAATCACAACAGAATGGGTTTGCTTGATTGTTACATTTGGCCTTTGTGTGCAAATCTTGTTCAATTATTAAATAAAAAAAGTTTAAAATTTGCGGCACAGATGTGCCTGAACGTGCTGGCCCAGTCTTCGGTGCATTTGTCCATTGCTTGCAATGCGTAAATAATTTCTCTCTCACATTCACGATTGATGCGCTTGACACAATGTTTTATACTTCACATATGTTTTAAGATGCTTAAAAACCAGGGCCATCGTAACATGATTTTATTTTTAAGAAATCTTTTTTAATTATATGTTAAAGTTTTCAGACGAGAGGTGGAATTCAGAGGTCTGCTATTTATTCAGACTGACATAATTTCAATCTAGCACGGTAGCCTGGTTTGGGCTTTCTGCTACTCATTATCTCTTCTAAATTATTATGGGCTAGATTTAAGTTTTGATTGGTCAGTTGGCTGAATAAATGGCTTGATTACAAGTTATGCAAAGTACACGGGAATTGATTTAAGGTGAGCTAATTATGCCAAGGTGACGGCAGCTGTCCAGTCTCGCTGGTAATTAGCAGACTTAAAATCACACTTTTCTTTCCGGAAGTATTTCAAATGACCTCTGATGTAAGTTCACCTCTAAATTAAAGTTGTTTTGGATACAGAAAGGTAGCTAATAATCAAGCTCCTCTGTCTGCCCCATAGAGAAAGCAGGAATATCTCGGTCATTCAACAATCACAATGCAGGACCGCAGGACAATGGACATTCATGGCGTTGGCAGCCGCACTGATGTCACGATTCGGGGCGCCCCAAGTGGATTGAGGGTGAATTTGTCACGGTCCACTAGTTTTGTAAAATCACTCATAAAAATTAAAGAAATTGCAAATAAAAAAAAAGTTGTAGGAGCTTTTCTTCATAATATATTGAAATAATATTACCCACCTTTCCCAGCTATGATAGTCCTCCTTTAAGGTTTCCTGCCTGGCCTGGGTGAAGGAAGCATCTTAGAGAAGCAACCCCCCCCCATCAGCACCCATCAGCACCGTTGAAATGAAGTCAAATCATGATGGAGCCAAGACCAGTTACTGCTGCAGGGCCAGTTGGTGCTGGAGCGAAAGCATGTAGCCTAATCAGAGGGAAAATTGGCTCGGGGGTGAACAGCAAGTCCAAGCGGTATGCGTGGGATAATATCAGCCAACAAATCGTTGCAGCATTACCCTCGGTGTCTCGGATGGCTAAAAGTTGCTCTCAGCGGTTTTGTGAATTACTTTTAAGATTTTACTCCTACATAAAATGCTTTAGCGCGTCTTAGGAGTAGTACTCCTAGCGCTAAGATAAGATGCTTTGTAAATACGGGCCCAGAACACTTTATTGAGCAGAGCTTAACAGAAACATTGATTGAAATTCTCGGTACCCATCTTGAGGAACTGAGCCATCTGATCAAACATTCACTTTTAATAGGCTATCTAAAAGATTCAGTAGACTTCAAGAGATTAAAAACAATAATTGACTGTCGGACACAGAGTTATATTGACGCCATCCCACTGTCGGACACGGAGTTATTTTGAACACGTAGATACTGCGTTTTTATTAAGCCTCAGCCATCATCCTCATGTCCACGGTTGTCGCTGGCGGCCGTTCTCTATTCTGTTCAACTTCACGGTGTAGAGATCTAGGATATTGAGTCATAGCCCCACCTGCTGTTTAACAGGGACAATAACAGTGAGGACATTTGTGAGGAAATCCTTTACGCCATGTGAGCGGTAGAAAACTGCCAAAAGTGATTTGTACTTGTAGGAAATGGTTCTCGTCGTATACTTGTAATCGGTATGTTTTGTAATTGTAAAACTGAATGCATTCGTGTGTTAATGGTGTTTTGTATTTGCAAACCACACTGTATTTGTTTGCAAATCGTTTTTTATATTTGCAAATCACACCTTGTTTGTACGTGAATCGTTTTTATATTTGCAAACCACACTGTATTTCTTTGCAAATCGTTTTTATATTTGCAAACCACACTTTCTTTGCACGTGAATCATTTTTATATTTGCAAATCACATTGTATTTGTTTGTGAATCGTTGTGCATTTGTAAAACATGTT
Organism: Gymnothorax reevesii; assembly: GCA_029721435.1. Classification (NCBI taxonomy): domain Eukaryota; kingdom Metazoa; phylum Chordata; class Actinopteri; order Anguilliformes; family Muraenidae; genus Gymnothorax; species Gymnothorax reevesii. Next base: position 76,142,208 of record CM056574.1, on the reverse strand, counting down.
CGGTTTGTATACTAGGTTTTGGCAGTAATTTAACTCCATACGCGACCCGGCCCCGGATAAGCAGAAGAAAATGCATGGATGGATGGAGTTTCTGTTTTACACTATACGTTTTAGAATCCAGTTGGACAGTCAATCAAACACAGATTCGCAACACATCTTAATGGTGACAAATCATATGTATGAACTGATAGGCGGACAACCTAGCAACTGAATGTACAATGGGTGCATCACGGTGGAAGTAGAAGTGGAGATGCTGACAGAGAGGGGAGGGTTATCAAAAAAACACAGTCATGATTGTGACAAAGTGGTCGAGCACTGTTAAGGATGAAAGATCATCAATCACTGAGGAGGCAGCCAGAATGCGCACAGAAAACCATTATCTAAATCCATGGTTTTATTTAGGGGAATTCTTTGAAGTTGTCAGTTCTAAAAATGATTGTTTGTCAATTGTCGAGGTGCAGTTTTTTTTGTGTGTCGCAGTATAACCTGCTGCGCAGAAAGTGCCCTAGCGACTTCTACCTTTTTACTTAAAGAAATTCAAGAGCTTGTACATTGATACTTTTGCTTCAATTAAGAAATCGGACACGGTTCTAGAACTTTTATTGGAGTATTTTTTTTTTTTATTACAAGAGTGTCTGAAATTTGAGTTGGGTCAGGCATGTGTGTACTACTTTCTCCTCTGCTGAGTACTGGTATATTAGCATTACAGGTTCCAAGACCCTAGGTCAAATTCTCATTGCAATGCCAACTTTGTGTGCTGCGTTAGAACACATCCTTCCAAACATTTTGGCATCAGTTGATTGATGATTGTCGATGGCCTTCACAGTCAACTTGACCTGAAATGTAAGACCTTAACAAGAGTTGTCAGAAAGACAACAAAGCTCGCCGGGGCAAGGTTAAAGTTTTTCTGCATGCGGACGCGGACGCGGACGGACGCGAACGCCGGTGGTACGACAATAGCTCTCCGGACGTTACTCGTCCCGGCGAGCTAAAAATTGTAATTTGCATCACTGATGATTTTCCATTTTGGAATTTTGGAAAATTACATTGAGACTGTAAAAGATGGCCTTTAGCATGTTTTTTTGTGTTCTGTCGCATCAAATAGTGAATTGCATACTGTAAGCGAGACAGTCGCAAGCCTTCAGAGTTGGAGTCATTAAAAGCTTTTATTAACGGGTCAGTTAGGTCCGAGAGATGTGGTGACAACAGCTGCCCAGTGTGATTTTTTTTTTTCTTTCCATGGTGCCCAGAATTCCTGGCAGCGCCCCTGCAAGCAGGACACATTTGTGGTCAGAAGATCCAGGAGGAGCCAGTGGGAAGGACTTGTAAGCCCCCTTTAGAGTGCCACAGCACAGGTCCAGTGTTTACCCATGTTGCGTTGGACATTTTACATACTGGTACAGATGACCAAGATGCTTTTTCAGATCACCAAGTGTACAATGGTGAGCATCAGAACAAATACTTTGCAATTGGTGCACAAGTTTAGCAATGGAGGACGCTGCTTCTGCCTCGATAGCTCTGGGATTTTGTGTATAAACCATCCACAAAAATACTTGTGGGATTTCCCGTGGCAAATAAAATTGGCGCAGTGAGACAGATATGAGTTCACTGTGGGGATTACACTTTGATTCTCTTACTTTGACAGTCTTGCACCAGTGAAAATTTACATACAAAACCCAAAACCTGTGAAGTTGGCACGTTGTGTAAATCGTAAATAAAAACAGAATACAATGATTTGCACATCCTTTTCAACCAATATTCAATTGAATACACTGCAAAGACAAGTTACTTAATGTTCGAACGGGTAAACTTTGTAATTTTTGAAGTTGGCACGTTGTGTAAATTGTAAATAAAAACAGAATACAATGATTTGCACATCCTTTTCAACCGATATTCAATTGAATACACTGCAAAGACAAGTTACTTAATGTTCGAACGGGTAAACTTTGTAATTTTTGGCAAATATTAGCTCATTTGGAGTTTGATGCCCGCAACATGTTTCAAAAAAGCTGGCACAAGTGGCAAAAAAGACAGAGAGTTGAGGAATGCTCATCAAACACTTATTTGGAACATCCCACAGGTGAACGGGCTATTTGGGAACAGGTGGGTGCCATGATTGGGTAAAAAAGCAGCTTCCCTGAAATACTCATTCACAAACAAGGATGGGGCGAGGGTCACCACTTAGTGAACAAATGCGTGAGCTGATTGTCGAACAGTTTAAAAACAACATTCCTCAACGAGCTATTGCAAGAAATTTAGGGATTTCATCATCTACGGTCCGTAATATCGTCAAAAGGTTCTGAGAATCTGGAGAAATCGCTGCACGTAAGCGACCAGGCCGAAAACCAACATTGAATTCCCGTGACCTTCGATCCCTCAGGCGGTACTTCATCAAAAACCAACATCGGTGTGTAAAGGATATCACCACATGGGCTCAGGAACACTTCAGAAAACCACTGTCAGTAACTACAGTTCGTTGCTACATCTGCAAGTGCAAGTTAAAACTCTACAATGCAAAGCGAAAGCCATTTATCAACTGCACCCAGAAACGCCGCCAGCTTCGCTGGGCCCAAGCTCATCTAAGATAGACTGATGCAAAGTGGAAAAGTGTTCTGTGGTCTGACGAGTCCACATTTCAAATTGTTTTTGGAAACTGTGGACGTTGTGCCCTCCAGACCAAAGAGGAAAAGAACAATCCGGACTGTTATAGGCGCAAAGTTCAAAAGCCAGCATCTGTGATGGTATGGGGGTGTATTAGTGCCCAAGGCAAGGGCAACTTACACATATGTGAAGTCACCATTAATGCTGAAAGGTACATACAGGTTTTGGAGAAACATATGTTGCCATCCAAGCAACGTCTTTTTCATGGACGCAATGTGTTGCTGCCTTTAATTTCTAAGTTAATGATTATTTGCAAAAAAAAAAAAAAGTTTCTCAGATTGAACATTAAACATCTTGTCTTTGCAGTGTATTCAATTGAATATAAATTGAAAAGGATTTGCAAATCATTGTATTCTGTTTTTATCTACGATTTACATAACGAGCCAACTTCACTGGTTTTGGGTTTTGTACAAGCAGGCCACCAAGACTTATGACCAGAGCAGGGCTTATGACATCATATACTTGGATTTTCAGAAGGCATTCGATGCAGTACCGCATAAGAGACTAATTTTTTAAAATGAGCTCCCTTGGAGTTACAGGTGGTATTCTGGAGTGGATTCAAAACTGGTAACAGGACAGAACACAAAGAGTGGTGGTCAGTGGTATCTCATCTGAGCCAGGTATGGTGGGGAGTGGCGTCCCCTAGGGATCGGTGTTGGAACCCCTGCTGTTCCTCATCTACATTAATGACCTTGATAGGAATATTGAGAGCAGATTAGTTACATTTGCAGATGATCCTAAATTGGGAGGTTTGGCAAATAGTTTAGAGTCCGCTAAAGTGATTCAGGATGATTTGGATAGAATCCAGAATTGGGCAGTAATGTGGCAAATGAAATTTAATGTTGGGAAATGTAAAGTTGTACATGTAGGTAATAAAAACATTAGACGGGATTACTTCATGGGAGGTTTAAAATGGGAATGCGCTCCACACGAAAAAGATCTGGGAGTGATTGTTGACCAAACCCTCACAGGCTCTAGCTATTGTGCCGTAGCAGTTAAAAAAGCCAATCGGATGCTGGGATACATTGCCAAAAGTATTGAGTGTAAATCCAAGGAGGTGATGCTTCTTTTGTACAACACATTCGTCAGACCACATCTGGAGTATTGTGTACAGTTCTGGGGACCATACTTTAAGAAAAATATAGAGGCTCTAGAAAAAGTTCAGAGAAGAGCCACTAAGCTGATTCCGGGTATAAAAGATGAAAGCTATGAGAACAGGCTGAAGATCCTTAATCTCTATAGTCTTAGGAAAAGGAGACTAAGGGGTGATCTGGTTGTGGTCTTTAAATAAGTGAAAAGGGATTAACAAAGTGAATTTTGTTGGATTCCTTCGACCAAGTGTTGTAAGTAGAACTCGGGGTCACAAATGGAAGCTGACCAAAGGCAAATTTTTCACTGATATTCGGAAATATTTCTTCACCCAAAGAGTAATTTTGATGTTGAATAGCTTGCCTGAACATATTGTTGAGGCAGAGACCTTTGGAGTTTTCAAGAGCAAGCTTGACTTAATGTTAGATATCACTGAGTCATTGAGTATCTGAAGTGATATATTCACAATAGTATCAAGAAACTGGCGAGCCTAGTTGGGCTGAACGGCCTGTTCTCGCCATTCCTGTTGTGTTATGTTACTCACTCAGAGCTGCTTATTATTCTACACACTCAAGCTGCTCATTATTCTACATTCCCAGAGTTGCTCATTATTGTATACATTCAACGCTGCTTATTACAGAGGGGTGCAAAAATTTGGGCACCCCTCGTTTAAATGTGTGTTACAATTCATCTCCAAGTGATTGAAAGAAAACCCAAACTAAATGCAACAAAGTTAAACATGAAACCTTTCTGCAAATTTAAAAGCAAGGTTTCTTTTTTTCTGAGTTTTTAAATGATAAGAAAGGAAAAAGGGTCCTGGGCAAAAGTTTGGGAACCCTTTTAGATTATTCTTTGTTGTATTTTAAGAAGATTATTACTAAGGCCTAGACCCAGGTGATTTACTCGTTAGGAATTCAATGAGTTAGGTGAATATAATTCCAGGGTTGAACTAGGTTGTATATAGTCTGAAGCAACTCCATGCCTTCTGAAGTATCCGACTGTGGTGGCTGTTGAGTCTGGTGTTAAAAACCATGTGTTCCTCTAAACAGTTGTCCAAGGATGTCTAAATCAATATAATTCACTTCCACCAACAAGCAGAGGGCTACAAAAAACTCTCAAAATGTTTCAAACTACCCATTTCTACAGTTAGAAACATCGTAAGAAAATGCAAAATAAATGGAGCAACTGAAGTCAAACCAAGATCTGGAAGAACTAGAAAAATTTAAGATGGAATGGCCCGTGATCTGGTGAGAAATGCTCAGAAGAACCCACACATCGCTGCAAAAGAGCTGCAAAAAAGAGTAGCAGACACAGGTCTAGTTGTTCACAGGACAACAATACTGTGTTTTTTAAACAACAAAGACCTACATGGCAGAGTTGTAAGAAAGAACCCTTTCCTACGTCCAACACAAAATTAACCTTCTGAAGTATGCAAAAGAGAGCTAAACTTTGACTAAACCAAAATTGAACTTTTTTGTTTGGTTTGTTTGGAGAAAAAATGGTGAAGCATTTGTAGAGAACACGTTGCCAACTGTTAAGCATGGAGGTGGATCCATTATGCGTTGGGGTTTTGAAGCAGCTGGGGACACAGGTAAAATTGTGCGGGTGGAAAGTAAAATGGATTCCACCAAATATCAAGACATTCTAGAGGCTAATGTTCAAAGCTCAGTCCAGAAATTGAAGTTGAAGAGAGGTTGGGTATTCCAGCAAGACAATGACCTGAAGCATACTTCAAAATCCACCATGAAGTACCTCCAAGAAAGATGGATGAAGGTTTAGGAATGGCCATCAAAGTCCCCAGACTTGAATATGATTAAAAATCTGTGGAGAGACCAAAAACATACCGTGCATGCAAGAAGGCAGAAGAATATTTCTGAGCTAGAGGTGTTTTGTCAGGAAGAATGGGAAAATTCCAAAGATAAGAATTGTTCGACTCTTAGCTGGCTACTGGAAGCGTTTGAAAGCTGTTATTGATATGATCTGTGTCTGTTTGATTTTGTATTTATTATTTTTCATGTTTATTCATCCATTCCTTCATTGCATTGCACATTGTCTCTCCTATAATATCTGATGTGATTTGTGTTGTCATGCCAGTGCACCCCTGTTTGCGTGCAGACACGCTTTGGGTGATTTCGGAAGTTTTCCGGTATTTCACAAACTTCCTTCAAGTCCCCTTTTACCTTTTTCCCGCTGTTCTGAAATGACCATATTAATTAACCACTAGGCTGCTTAGTTAGTACTGGTAATTTTACTGAACACTACTTCCTTTGTCTGTACATAAACTAACCAACTAACATTCACATATTTTGATTATAGTTTGATTACGTGTGTAGATATCACTGTTTACTAATATAACTAACTCTGCCCTGCTCTGCTCTGTTCTGTAACTACACCCATTTTGGTTTCCCTGCACTCTGCTTTGATTACAGCTCTCTGTCCGGGAATCTTAACTGAGCACTTGAACTCCTTGACCGGAGCTGTTTATCTGTCATAGGTTGTCTGCGTTGATCTTGTCTGCGTTGAACCTGTCTGCGTTTTGGTTTTTGCCAATTGTTTGTGCAGGGATGTGATTTGGGTGAAGTGAAATTATCTGAAAATTTCACCAGGGGTCAGCTGGGTCCAGGGCAGCGCCCTGGTGGGGGGGGGGGGGATACGGGGGGGAGAAGCTCCTAGGTTTTCGTGATTTTTAGAGCCCTAAGTGTACTAAGTCTTAAATATAAAAATAAAAAACAGAATTATTATCCAATGTATATTCAAGCCAACAAACACATGCAATCTTTGATTTCTAAAAATCTGCCACTATTGCACTCAGATAAAAGTCAAATAACATTAATTGAATATAGCCAATCTATCAATAAAATCATTGACTTCATAGTCAACTCCAAAATCATATCACAAAGTCACATGCTCATGGGTTTTTTTTTAATGAATTTAGATTATTCTTATGTTTAATAAGAACATAATCACTGTAGATACTCACCACTAATAAATCATTTTTCTTTATCCAATCATCTGTAGAAACCATCTATGAGTTCTATGAGTATTTGCAGTTTCCGATTATTGACTAAAAGCACAATCCTTATGTAACTCCTGGAAATATGCATTACATATTAACCTAGTGAATAAGCTAAACAACAACGGAAAACAGTGTCACTAACAAGCCACATTCGGCTATATTCGGTGTCCAGTGACGCTCCATTTACATGAAAAAACAAAAGTGAAACTATGAGGAAGGGCTCCTCGTCGAGGTCCTGAAGAACCTTTAATTATACGACGCGATAGAAAAGTTGCGTGTCTTAGTGGTATCATTCGCTAATGTTGCTAAAGGTCATGGATTAGCTGGGCAGCTGATGAAATAACCATGATTTAGCTTTGGAGCTAGACGCCCAGCTGTGTTAGCACTGATAACCTGTGCGTATGCTGGCCACAGTAACCAATTAATTCAGCATTCACCGAAGTCAAAATGTAGGGTGATAATGCTTCATATTAAAGTGTGCGAAAGTGAGGTAGGAAAATAAAGGTCCATCGGGTTTGTTGGTAAGCTCACGTAATGCAATGTTATGGTTTAACTGGCCATACTACCATTAATGGGAGCTGGCGAAGGTGCATCAAAGAGCTAAGACGAGCACCCACTCGCACTCCCGGGGGACACTAATTCACACTGAACCAACCACGCAACTTACCACCGGAGTACAGCATTTGTCTTGACAAGTTACATAAAGGGACGCAGCAGTGTTCGGCCATCAACCACTCACGCCGCTGAAATTTAGGCTACAAGACTGCTTCATCCTCGTTCCACTAGCCCAATGGGCTACACAAAATACAGGGATACGGACAATTAATTATTATTACTATACTACAAGATATGTCATCTTGAATATACGCAATATCTAAGTCGTTTCTTTTCCGCAGTGTTGGAACTTGCCGCCACGGCCTTTGCCCACACACCATGACATTTGACCGGAATTAGCTGGCCAATTTGAAAACGGAAGTTCTGTAGAATGCATCATGCATAAGATCAATTCCGTTACGGAAATACTAAAAGTCGGAATGCTGTAGATATGAAATCAGATTTTCATGACTGAAAAATCAGAGTTTGATTTATTTTTTTAATTTTGAAGATAAAAAAGCGGAAAAAATCACATCCCTGTGTTTGTGGTTTCGGACTTCTCCATGTCTGCTTACCTCTGTAATTAGTTCTTATCCAATTCACCTGTTCCGTGCATAGCATGTGACTTCCCTCTTGTCTATTTAAAGTCTTCACTGCAGTTCATTCCTTGTCAGAATGTTGATCAATTTAAATCTGTGCAGAGCTCCTCGCATGCCATTTGTTTATTGCTTCTTCACGACTGTTTTGCCCGACCTTGAGTTTGCCATTGCCCTTCTGTTCCTGTTTTGCCTTTTTGGATTTTGACTTGTTTTTGTTCAACCACAATTTCTGTTTTGGATGCCCTGTGTATGACCTACCTTTCTGGATTTCGACCACGAGTTTTGGCTTACTGTCTATGTACCGTTGCACACCTGCCTTAATGGTTTTGACTCCTGCCTGTCCTGCCGACTTCGCTTTTTGGACATTGTTTTTGGCTTGGCAATCCTTGTGTCTTCTGGTCCTGACCCTTTTTGCAATAAAGGCTTACAATTTTTGGATTATCCCTGAGTTGCGACTCGTTCCTCTGAGCATATCATTACAGTTATAACTGCTCGAGGTTTACAGTTATAGCTGCTCGAGGTGAAGTTCCAAAGTACTAATTGGCAGGGTTCCCAAACTTTTCCACAATGTTTTTTCCCTTGTTTAATTTTTTTGAAACTGTAAAAAGTTCAAAATAAAAATTATTCTTCCTTTAAAATGTGATGAAATGTGTCATGTTTATCTTTTATAGCATTTAGTGTTCAAGTTTGCTTTCAATAACTTGGAGATTAATTGTTACACACATTTAAACCAGGAGCGCCCAAATTTTTGCACCCTATTGTATTTACACACCCAGAGCTGCTCGCTATTTTACATACCCAGAGCTTCTCACTATTTGACCAGCCGAGCCTCCCTGGCACACCAGACAAATTCACAGAATCTAATGATACTTCAAAGAAAATAATATTCCGATGGGAAGAGGCAACTGCATATGTAAATTATCTGTCATGGTGTCAATATACATTTGAATTTTGTTTATTTTGCCTTTTATGATTGGAATTTTTAAAAAATAATTATTTTTAACTTTTAAATTTGTTTTTACTCACAGGTTACCAGAGTACCATGGCACACTAGTTCAGAAACGCTGCCCCGCTCAAAGAAGTGATTAATACTGTAGCGGAACGTACAGAATGTCTTTGAGAGGATCTGTCCTGACCAGGGGCGTCTCTACGGAGTGTTCAAACAGAGCACCTTCTGGACCTGTAGAGAGGAGAAAAGAGCCTGAGTGTAATGAAATAGCATCAAAAACGAATAAATTGGACTGTCAGAAAAGGTGCAAGACTGAAGGTTTCCTAGGATTCCTAGAGCTGTTGTGAAACGCATTGATAACAGAAGACAAAAATCTTTTTATTGCAACACGTCTGGTATAATTTGACAAATGCAGGCAAAATAGGAAGTGCAAAATCTTATCCAGCCAGAACTAAGAGCCATGACCCCAGTTGTAGTGTTCTCATGGAGTTACTAATCTTTGCTTTATTTGTCTATTCAGTCAGGACCATAAAACCAAGTCTTATCAAAATCTGACCTCCAGAACTGCAGAGGAAGTTGAGCATGCGACACCCTATCATTGGATTTTGAATTGAGTCCAATAATCAACACATGGTCACAGCCATGACACTGAGACATAGAGTAGCGGTAGCGCAGTGGTCAAATAGGCTTGACTTGAGATCGTAAGGTCCTGAGTTCAAGCCATGCCCACGGCCTTCGTGGTGTGTTCCTGGGCAAAACACTTCACTCCCACACTCCACTCTTCACTCTACCCAGGTGTATAAATGGGTACCAGTAAATATACTGAGTCAAAAAAGAAACTTCACCCACATAAATTTGTAAATATTTTCTTGAAACTTTTTCATAAAAGAGTTTTTATTATCACTAGGGGTAAATGCGTTGTCAAAGACATCATGACACACATCAACTCCGACGTGCACAGGTATGTAGCACGTGTAAGCGTACGTTAAACTAAAACCATGTTTTCTTGTGTTCATAGTCACGTGACCATATGAGAGATGTGCAACTGAGGTGACGTTTGCACGTTTGAATATCATCTCGGAAATACTAGTTTTTACAGTTAAGTACACATTGATTTTCAATGCCATGGCTGTCAAACATTCAGCGTGAATGTGCCATTGGCATGCTGAATGCGGAAACGTCCGTCACTGATGTTGCAAGGGTTATGGGATGCAGTCGACGGACTTTCCATGATCTTCGAACACGTCTCCAACAAACTGGCACCACAGCTGACCGACCTAGTTCTGGTAGCCCACGTGCAACGTCAAAAGCAGAAGACCAACAAATTGTCTTACGTCATATGCATAATCGATTTGTCACTGCAACATCCACAAGGAATGAATTGTTTAGAGGTCGTGTGACTGCCCAAACCATACATAATCGCCTGCGCACTGCTCTTATTCAAGTTGTTACTTACCATTTTTACTCTTGGACATTTCAGTAGCATTTCCAGTGGAACTGGTTACATTATGGAAATTATTTTTATGATACACCATATTTAATGAGTACAGAATTTTAAAAAATCATTATTTAAAACCTCATTTCTTGTATATTCAACTTATCGACCTCCAAACGAGTGTGAAGTTTTTATTTTGCTGAGTATAGTCAGGGAATCCTAACTAAGAGCCGGGGGAGTACCTGCGATGGACTGGCATCCCATCCAGGGGAGTAGTAATACTCCTAGTTGCTTCATGCCACTGAATCTGGGTTTAAGCACCGGGCCGATGGGCCGCGAGCCTCGAAACAGGCTTACTTCCTTTCTTAATTTCTTTTGTCCTCAAAACAGATATTGAGTTTTAAGGTCTGTAAGCCCCGACATTATGATTTGACTGGGATAATCATTTTCACTATGTTTTTCGCCTAAATGTCCAATGTAGCCACTTAGCCTGGAGCCATGTTTTTTTCCCCCTCAGGAAGAGAGAAGTTCGTTACCTGTAGGACTCAAAATATGAAGAAGAAGAGGACCTAGAAAACTTGAGGTAGCCTCAAGCTTGTGTTTGCATGCAAGCAGTGAACTATCGCCGCACGCGATGGGGAGATCTGTGCGCATGGTGACGTATCACGTTTACAGTTTAATTTGAAAACTTACGTACAAAAAAAGAAAAGTCTGAGGACTTTGATATAGAAGATGAGCATCATTTCTTTGCTCAGCCTTATTTGTTTGAGCCAGAATATACAGACGACAAACTCCGACATATGGACGAGAAAACCGCAGCTAAACCAGACCAACAGGCTATTGCAGACTACAGAGAGAGAGCAATGGAAACCTGGTGGTGTAGTTGTACGATATGTGAACCATTGCAACCCGAAGAGAGCCTTCGTTGAATGGAATGGGATTTGATAATGCTACCACTGATGTCTCCACTGACGAGAGCACTGGTACTGAACCACGCTGCATTACTTAAAATCCGGAGTTTCCACCATGACTAACCCGCGGTGTTCTGGAGATGGTGCTTATGAAAATGGACTGGAGGAAACAACCGAGACCTGCAGGACCAGACGGCACACTGTCAGTAGAGTAAGTACCATTTTCTCGTACGCCTAATACATAAGACAATTTTTCTGGTGGCTACTTGCATTACAATGCTATCATATCTTGTGCTGCGCCCAGTGCCGAATTAAAGTATTTTTTATTTACTTTTTCCGCAGTGAGCGTCGGTTGGTGGCATACCTGGTGGTATTGGAGTGGGTCTTGAAAGTTTGAAGACAACACTAAAGGCTCACTTACATCCCGTCGTGCGTGATTAGAGATCGTGTGGACTCGGAGTTCCTGTCAGGCGTGGCATTGTCGCAGGGTGAAAATTGAATCGGAGGGGAAGTATGTAGTAAGTACTTAATGAGTGGGTGTGTCTAGCTCTAAAAGTGAGGCCCGCAAGTGGTCTGTACGCCTTTTTGTAAGTTGGAAGTAGTAAGGAGCACGTAAGATCTATACTTCTATCGCACACAATGAGTGGGATAATCTAACGTTAATTGCAAGTGAAGTGTATGTTTTCAAAAATCGTACTTACCAAGTAAGAGAAACGTAAGAAAAACGTAAGGAGCAAGAAAGTGTTAAGCAAGACAATTGTGCGTCAAATTGGAATAACGCACCGATAATCACAATAATATAAGGGTGCACTGAGTCTCTTCATCATTAACTGTTTCAGCATCCAATATGGCACTACCTAGAAGGATGCGCCATCGTCTTCTACAGCTGCTGTTGCAAGCTGTACAGCCTCTTGCGTGGTAAGTACGCCTTCGTGGGTAAATACCCCGGAATTGCTGCATGTTTTGCCTGCATTAAACGCATGCCTATCGAACTTACTCAGTACTTTTGTCCTGCGTACTCCGAGCATACTCCAGGCGTGCTTATTGTCGCTGCCAGGTCGTAGCGAAAAACTGGCCGGCCAGTTTTCAGGCTGCGTGCTATGCGTCCTGTTTGCGACCACCATAAAAAGTACTTTCCACCTGCGTGCCTCTCACTACTTGTCCCATTTTTGGCACGCAACCCGCTCGTAGTACCACGCACGACGGAATGTAAGAGAGCCTTAAAGTTTAGCCGTCCTGTGACATGACAGCCATCCATCACAACTAACCTTCTGCCACTGCACTGTATATGGGATGTATAGAATCAGAACAAGCTTTTGAAATTATTTAAAGACATTTTAATTGAGTGCTAATTTGCTACATACTTTTTCATATTGTCTCGTTGTACTACATCTGGGACTGGTTCAGGTCTAGTGAACTGCAAAGAATTCCTTATAACAAATGACAAGGAGTGTCATGGAAAGCTGCATATGAGTCACTTTTAATAAAAAAAAAAACAAGTTGTTCGTCGCTTTGTCCACCATCAATATTTAAGTCATATCCAATCTTTATTCCAAGGGAGATCATATTGCATACTGAAGGGGTTACAGAATCAAGCTTTTATAAAATTGAAAATACATGAGGCTCTAAATGCATAGACCAGGCACAGGCGCAGCCAATGGGGGCTGCGCCGCCCCAACAGGGTGTGTCCAGGCGTATGTTGCAATTTCGTGCCCGGTGTAGCCTGGCGTAGGTACTCCTCTGTCCCGCCTCGGTCCCTCCTGCCAGGGCAAGTGGCAAAGGGGGAGGAGATAAAGTGAAATTGTGAATAAAATCAAAATGCAATGACTTTCAGACCACATGAGCCAATGTTATTTACAATAGAACATAGTTAACATTTCAAATGTTGAAACAGACATTGAACATTTTTATCCACAAAATGATTTCAAATTTTCTGGCTGCCACAGGTCTCAAAAAAGTGGGGACACAGGCAAAAAAGGGCTGAAAAAGCAATTAATATATAAGAGAATCAGCTGAAAGAACATTTAGCAAATAATTAAGTTAACTGGCATCAGGTGTGTAACTGTCATGGTTTGGTCCCGCTGGATGTAACCTGCAATCCGGCAGGCACTGGGACCAGGAGCCCAAAAGCAGGACAATAGGACTGACACGCACAGGCTGATATTAAAAGTTCTTTTATTTTTGTAAGTATTAGAAAAAAGACAATCAAAAGATCCGGGGAGCAGCAGCACAAATCAGCAGGGCTCTGCTTTCACTTCAACGAGCCACACCTGTTGTTCGTTGAAGTGGAGGCGAAGCCAGCAGGAAGGGGAGGGACTGCAAGGCAAAACCCTTACAGTACCCTCCCCCCAAAAGGCACACAAAACCCGGAACACATGGCGCCAGCCCGACCCCGGAGCGCATGGCGCCAGCCGGACCCTGGAACGCATGGCGCCAGCCGGACCCCGGAACGCATGGCGCCAGCCGGACCCCGGAACGCATGGCGCCAGCCGGACCCCGGAACGCATGGCGCCAGCCGGACCCCAGAACGCATGGCGCCAGCCGGACCCCGAAACGCATGGCACCTGCCGGACCCCGAAACACACAACCAGACCCTGAACGCATGGTACCAGCTGGACCCTGAACGGATGGCATGAACGCATGGCACCAACCGGACCATGAACGCGTGGCACCAGCTGGACCACGAACACATGGCACCAGCCGGACCCCGAATGCATAGCACCACCCGGATCCGGAACACACGGCACCGCCGGACCCGGAACACACTGGAGCACACCTCTGCTGGACCTGGAACACTGCTTTCCACTGGCCCCTGCGCGCAAAACACTGCTGCTGCTCCCCCTAAAAATCAGCCTAGCTGGATCCACCTCTGGCAGCTGCTGTCTGTCATGGTTTGGTCCCGCCGGATTGCAGGTTACATCTGGGACCAGCAGCCCAAAAGCAGCAAGATAGGACTGTTATGGCCCCAATTTGTTATGACATATCGAACAGCAAGGGATGACAGACAAAATTTTAAAACTTCAACAGATTTAATCAAACAAAGCACTAACCAAGATTGAAATATGAAAAAAAATGAGATAGTTACAGTCTTTTGAGATGGGGTTGCTTTGTTGCAATTTTGTGGGACAGGAAAATAACAAAACATAACATAACATGAATGGCAAGAACAGGCCTTTCAGCCCAACTATGCTCGCCATTTTCTTCATACTATTGTGAATATATCCCTTCAGATACTAAATGACTCAATGGTATCTAGCTGTTTTCGCTCTTTCAGCGTATGCTGCTATCGCAACTTCTGACGTCCCAGCAGTGAGTGACAAGGGATTCCCTTCTGCCTGATCACGCAAGGGCTTCCCCGTCAACGCTCTACCAGCTGACTTGGCCTTGACGTTCCTGCACTGGGAAGTGTTCGAGCGCGGAAGGCTTGTTTCCCGTGACTGTCTGTGTTACGGCTGGTTTGCTGCTCTCCGCGGAGTTCGATCTACGGCCGATTATAGACTGACTCGTAGGCGTTCTCACTTGCTCCCTAATCTCAGCGATCGTTTGCAGTGAAGTTGACTTTCATTTTTATTCATTATTAATAAGTGTGAATAATTTGATGCTTCTCATGATGCTAATTATTTTGTTTATTTTCTGCTTTATGTCCAATGAAAATTGTCCACAATATAGTAGGCCTAATACCTGTCCGCCTAGTTTGAGCTTGAATGTTTCAGGTTATAATAGGCCTATGTGTGTCACTTCAGGTTTTCTGGACATAGTGTTTTTGCCACAAGGGCTACGCAATCTTGAGCGTTTGAAAAGTGTCCTCCCATTTGCCCTTATTCTATTAGACATGGTTTTTAGTCGTTACAACCGCCCCTGGTCTGTCTCTGCTTCTATCCTCTCTCTGTCCTCCAGAGCCCCTGAAAATAGACTAACATTTAAAAAATCAACAACAAGGCTGTTGATTTTGATGATGTTGTTTATGTCTGGAAATGTTCACATTAATCCTGGCCCTGATTCATCAGAGAATCTACCTACTTTGCTTACTCCCCATGACTTTAGCTGTAGACATGGCTTGGGCTTCCTTCATTTTAACTCTAGGAGTTTAGTGCCCAAGCTTGATATTTTTAGCAGTTGGTTCAAGATAGCTAATCCTGATGTGGTAGCCGTTTCTGAAACCTGGTTAAAACAATCTATTCCTGATAGTGTGGTTCATATCCCTGGTTACAGTCTCTTCAGAACAGATCGGAAAGGTAGAGGTGGGGGGGTTGCTTTGTACATCTCTGACAGGTTCCAAGGGTCTCTTCTTCATTCGGTATCACTGCCTAGGCAGTATGAATTCTTAGCAGTTCAGATCCTGGTAGTAAATACACCTCTGACTATTATCTGTTGCTATAGACCCCCCTCTGCAATAAATGAAGCCCAGGGGAACTTAACTGCCTTGATTTCAAACTATCTCAACACTGAGGTTATCCTCCTAGGGGATCTGAATTGGGATTGGCTAAGTGTTAAGTCTGCTGCTTTTAAGAGGCAATGTGATTTTATGAACTTAACACAGATCATCCACAGCCCTACTCGAATCAATCCCCTCAATTCTGATGCTGATACTTTGATTGACATAATTCTTACGAATGCTGTGCACAAATATGTCTCAGTTGGTGTATTTGCGAATGACTTGAGTGACCACTGTGCGATTTCTTGCGTCCGGAGTACAAAGCTTCCCAAAATCAAAGGCTTGACTGTTTTAAGACGCTGTTATAAGTACTTCTCAGAGCAAGCCTTCCTTATTGACCTGGCTGCTGTAGACTGGTCCCGTATCTCTTTAATTCCTTCTTTGGATGATGCTTTTAGTTTCTTTCATGATCATTTTGTCTCTTTGATTAACCGTCATGTTCCTCTCAAGAATTTCAGAATTAAAAATCGTTCGAATCCCTGGTTCTCTAGGGACCTTGCTGACCTGATACATGACCGAAATAAGCAATGGGCACGTGCCAGGAAATCCAAGTCTGCGGATGACTGGCTCTTGTTTCGTATTCTTAGGAACAAGTGCACTACTCTCATCAGGAAAGCAAAAGCCGAGTACTATTTATCTCTTGCTACAAACAATTCTAATCATTCAAATATTTGGAAAGTTGTTAAGTCTCTCCAGAAGAGAAAGGGAACCGCTGGCCCTCCATCTAAGATTCGGATCGGAGTATCTCATGTAACTGACATTAAAGAAATGTCCAATGCTTTTAATGCTCACTTCAAGAAGGCTGGGCATCTTTTTGAGGAACAAAATGCTTGCTCCCCTCTTCAGGTTGAACAAGAGATTGCAGGCTTACCCATAAATTTTGAGTTCTCCCCCATCCAGGTATCGGATGTTTTGCTTGCCCTATCCACTCTGGATCCAAAAAAGTCTGCTGGTCCAGATGGCCTGGACCCGTTTCTTCTTAAGATTTCTGCCCCTGTTATAGCTCAACCAATCACAGATATTTTTAATCTTTCTCTAACCTCTCAAAGGTTGCCTGCTTTGTGGAAACAAGCCTTTGTGTTGCCTCTTCTCAAGGGTGGTGATCCTTGTGATGTAAATAATTATAGGCCAATTTCTAATTTGTCTGCCTTGGCCAAAATTCTTGAATGCCAGGTATCAGCCCAGGTGAAACTCTTTCTCGACACATCCAAGATTCTTAACCCTATGCAATCCGGTTTTAGAGCAAAACACAACACTGTATCGGCATGTCTAAACGTCATAGATGACCTTAGGGCTGCTCTGGACAAAAAATCTTTCTGTGTGGCTCTGTTTGTCGACCTTACAAAGGCCTTTGATACAGTCGACCATCAAGTATTGCTTAAAGGCCTTTCAAATATTGGTTTTGGTCACAACATATCAGGTTGGTTTAAGGATTATTTATTTAGTCGCACACAATGTGTAAAGCTTGGTGACACGGTATCTGACCCTATCACTCTTGAGAAAGGAGTCCCTCAAGGCTCAATTCTGGGTCCATTGCTTTTTCTCCTATATATTAATAACATATGCAGTCATTGCAAGTTCTCTAAGTATCATATGTATGCAGATGATACGGTTTTGTATACTTGTGCTCCTTCTTTGAATCTTGCTGTGTCAAATTTGGCTTCGGATTTTGTCTCCTTGCAGCAGGATTTGACGCGTAGTAAGCTCCTACTTAATGGCCAAAAAACCAAGGCCATGCTATTTACCCCTAATCGCTTAGTAAATATTCCTCCACCCATCAAAACTCTTGACGGAACATCCATTGAATGGGTTGAAGTTTACAAATATCTTGGTATTTGGCTGGATACTAAGCTTACTTTCAAATATCATGTTGACTTTCTGGCTAAGAAATTAAAATTTACTTTGAGTTTCTTTTATCGAATGAAGTCGTGTTTTTCCCCTGCTTCACGTAAGCAGCTCGTTACAGGCCTCTTCCTGTCGCAGCTGGACTATGGTGACATTGTCTATAGATTTGCCTGTGCCTCAACACTGGCCAAACTTGATCCTCTCTTTCACGCAGCCTTGAGGTTCATCACTAACTCTCCTTTTAGGACTCACCACTGTACTTTGTACTCAGCTGTTGGTTGGTCCTCGTTAACATCTCGCAGGTTGTAACACTGGTACATTTTTATTTATAAAGCCATTCTCGGTAACCTCCCCTCTTACATCTGTGCCAAATTTGTTTTGGTTCAAAATTCTTTCAATCTGAGATCCAATTCTTGGCTACGCTACGTTGTGCCTCCACTCAGATCTGAGTCAGGGAAAAGAAGTCTTTCCTACTTTGGGCCTTGGTCGTGGAATGACCTCCAGTCTAAACTCAAATTGGCTACACTGGTTTCTCTCTCCAGCTTTAAAAGGATCATCAAGGATACTCTCTCTAGTCACTGATCCTGTTTTGATGTTTAACCTACTTCTTTATATAATCTCCCCAACATTTTTATAATTATTTTAGGTCTCGGGCTCACTTGTTAGGATTACTTGTTATTTTCTATTTCTATTTATTTATTTATTTTAATTCTCAAATTTGTTTCTTTATAGGTATTTATTGTGCTGGTTGTGTTGTATGTTGTGTGTTATGTTTTTAATGTATTGTCCTTTGTAGGATTCAACGTAAACTTTATGCCTCTTGGCCAGTTCGCACATGTAAAAGAGACTTGTCTCATGTGATTTTACTGGTTAAATAAAGTTTAATAATAATAATAATAATAATTTAGGTCAAGCCTGCTCTTAAAAACCCCCAAGGTCTCTGCCTCAACAATATGGTCAGGTAAGCTATTCCACATTGAAATTACTCTTTGGGTAAAGAAATATTTCGGAATATCAGTGCTAAATTTACCTTTGGTCAACTTCCATTTGTGACCCCGAGTTCTACTCACAACACTTGGTCGAAGGAATCCTACATGATTCACTTTGTTAATCCCTTTAACATATTTAAAGACCTCAATCAAATTACCCCGAGTCTCCTTTTCCTAAGACTAAAGAGATTAAGGATCTTCAGCCTCTTCTCGTAGCTTTCATCTTTCATACCTGGAATAAGCTTGGTGGCTCTTCTCTGAACTTTCTCTAGAGCCTCTATATCCCTCAAAAAGTATGGTCCCCAGAACTGTACACAATACTCCAGGTGTGGTCTAACGAACGTGTTGTATAAAAGAAGCATCACCTCCTTAGATTTGTACTCAATACTTTTGGCAATGTATCCTAGCATCCGATTCGCTTTAACTGCTATGGCACAATGGCTAGAACCTGTGAGGGTTTGGTTAACAATCACTCCCAGATCCTTCTCTTGTGCAGCACATTCCAGTTTTAAACCTCTCACGAAGTAATCCCATCTAATGTTTTTATTACCTACATGTACAACTTTACATTTTGCTAGATTCAATTTCATTTGGCACATTTCTGCCCAATTCTGGAATCTATCCAAATTGTCCTGAATCACTTTAGTGGACCCTACACTATTTGTCAAACCCCCCAATTCAGTATCATCTGCAAATTTAACCAATCCGCTCTCAATATTCCTATGAAGGTCATTAATGTAAATGAAGAACAGCATGGGTCCCAACACCGATCCCTGGGGAAAATGGTCCAACACAGGCCAAAATCCACAAAACGATCTTCACAGGTCTTGAAAAGAGTGACAGGTCTGGTCAAATGTATGCTTCCACTATTTCTCCTTGCAATTTCTCCTACTACTTTACTCTCTCAATTTTTCTCCTTGTATACTCTTTTCTAGCCCCCTCCCACCTTCCAGACTTGTTTTCAATTCACTGGGACTTTCCCCTCTGAGGCATGCCCAGGACATGCCCAAAACCTTGCTTCAACCTGGGCTTAACAAAAAAAAAAAGTCAATACTAGTGGCTTTTTTTCTCCACATTACAGGACCCACACGCACAGTCTGATACTTAAAAAGTCTTTTTTCTAATACAAAAATAAATCAAAAGATCAGGGGAGCAGCAGCACAAAACGGCACGGCGAAAATCTCAGAATGTGCAGCTCTTTAATACTCTGCCTTCACCTCCACTTCAACGAGCCACACCTGTTGCTCATTGAAGTGGAGGCAAAGACAACAGGAGGGGGAGGGACTGCAAGGCAAAACCCTAACAGTAAAATGATTTGCTGTAAAAGGGATGTCTTAAAGAGGCTGAGTCTCTCAGAAGTAAAGATAGCCCGAGGTTCTCCAACATGTGAAGGCTTGCGTAGAAAAATTGTGGAATATTTTAAAAACAATGTTCCTCAACATCAAATTGCAAAGGCTATGAAGGTCTCATCATCGACAGTGTACGACATCATCAAAAGATTCAGAGAACTGGAAAAAACTGCGTAAGGGACGAAAGGCCGAAAAACCTTCACTGGATGCCCAAGATCTGCGGGCCCCCAGACGCCACTCACTCACTGGCATGGTTCTGTCATTGACATTACTAAATGGGCTCAAGTTTACTTCGAGAAACCACAGTCCACTGTGCCATACACAGATGCCATCTGAAACTCTATCATGCAAAAAGGAAGCCATTGTTGAGCATGATCCATAAGTGTCGCCGTGTTCTGTGGGCCAACACTCATTTAAAATCGACTGAAGCAAAGTGGTAAAGTGTCCTGTGGTCAGAGGAGTCCAAATTTGACATTCTTGTTGGAAATCATGGGCGTCGTGTCCTCCGGGCTAAAGAAGAGAAAAACCACCCCTCCAGTTATCAGTGTTCAGTTCAAAAGCCAGCATCTCTTATGGTATGGGGATGCATTAGTCCATATGGTGTGGGACACTTGCATGTTTTAAAAAGCACCATGAATGCTGAAAGTTATATAAAGATTTTAGAGCAACATATGCTCTTAAACCTTTGCTCCAGATGACATCTATTGCATGGAAGGCCTTGTGTGTTTCAGCTCGACATTGTAAATCACATACTGTAGCATGGCTTCGTAGTACAAGGTGTCCATGTGGTGAACTGGCCTGTCTGCAGTCCTGATCTTTCATCAATTGAGAATATTTGACGTATAATTAAACTAAATGCCCGTCAAAGGAGACCCAAATTCTCCAGCAGCTGGAAGCCTGTATTAAACAAGAGTGGGATCAAATTCCAATGGCTAAACTCAAGAAACTTGTCTCCTCAATGCCCAGACGCCTCCACTCTGTTAAAAAGAAGAGGGAATACTTCATCATGGTAAACAGGCCCCAGTCCCAACGTTTGAGACCTACAGTGATCTGATTAAGGAAAAAAATTTTATGAGCATTTTTTGCGAATCATTATATCAATTGATTAGCAATTGTTTGGCACATCTTTGAAATAATTAGAAAAAATGAGAAAACAGTATATTGATTTTAAATGACGAAAAGGACTTTTTTCTTTCCAAATGACAAATTACAATTACAATAGAAATACAACTCCACTCCGAAAGCAAAACAGATTATTTCCAAAAGGCATCAATTTTACCCTGAACAATCATAATTTAATACAGCACACTTTCGCTTCCCAATGAAATTTCTGTAAGCTACTTGTAACCTGGAGCACAGCTGTCTTATCTATACGTTACTGCAGCATAGTTCACTGATCAGAGATGTGAAAATCCATTGCCATTAAAATCCAGTCACACAAGGCACTCTCCAACTCTGTCACATTTTGAGACATCATGTATTTGAATGATCAGAAATCACTGTGTATGTTACAGGAGAGGCCGGTAAACTTGCAATTCCCTAAACCACACAGCAATGGGACAAGTTTTTATGACTTTGAACGGTTTACCGTGATGTTTGGGAAAGTAAAAACAAAGTGTACTTCCAGTCAAGGCAATTCAGAGTTATAGCTGAAAGTGGAGGCCTGATCCAAAATTCTTTCCATTATGGCAAAAACCAAATCACATTGCTTTAGTATAGCAATGATTACAAAGATTTCCCTTAACTAGCGTCAACTACGCTGGAGGATGGCTAGTTTTTTTTTCTGAAGAGTAATATAAAACGCGATAGCATGCATAAGATAATGCAGCTAAAAGTAGCTATGATATAACATGTCTCAGGCCTGAACTGTCTGTTACCCCTTTCCCCCCCGAGCTGATGCTGGTGCGGGTTCGGAGCCAGAGTCTGACTCAGCACCGGTTCTTTAGTTTTCCACAGCCTAAGCACTAGCTCCTGGCTCTTAAAACCAGTGCTAGAGTAAGCTCCAACTCTTGCTGGTCCAGAGCAGGCACCGATTACGTGGGGCGAAGTTTACCAACACGACCAGCGTGGGCACGGAAGTATTTTTGAGCATTCTGCGTTTTTCATTCCAGCTTTGTAACTTTGAACAATCTAATGTAGGTTCATTTTGAAATGACATTCAAGTTCGCTAATGGCAATAACAGTAATTTGCAAATGCCCAATCTGACCAGCTAACTCATATTCGTAATGCTTATTAAAGATGAGAGCGGCGCAGAAAGTAAAATGAAATATAAAGGCATCGTGCAGATATAAGACATATGCTTATACATCCCAACGTTTACTGTGAGCAGAAGGCTGTTAAAAGCAGGGCTCACATCTACTGTCCAAGGTGCAGGTCCAGGGTGAAGCGCTGTGTGGTGACTTTTGCTTTTACATTCAAAACACCTTGCCTTAAATTTGCAGTTCTTAGCAATATGTGATGACGAAGAACAGCATTTGAAACACACATTATTCTCTTTTAAGAATTTCCAGCGGTCTTCAGTGGTCTTTTCCCAGAATGCACGGCATTTGCGCAGGGGGGTGTGGTTTTCTGCATATGTGGCACAGTTTATTGCAGTCATCGGATTTTGATGGCGGCTCTCCAGCGTCAGAAACAGCTTAGGGAAATCTAAGCTGTGTTCGAAATCGCCCCCTACCATGGATGTAGTGCACTATATAGTGTGTCCGCCATTTTGTAGTGTTGTTCGAATTCTTTTCATCCACTATATAGTGGACTATTAAATACCCATAATGCACAGCGGAATCGAGTGAGCAAGCTATGTACACTACATTGTAGTGCCGTATACCACTTTGCACCGCGGTTACGTTTTTCAATGAAGAAGATTGTGCAGCGTAAGGTGGCTCCGCCCTCCAGAAACACATTCTTCAATGTTTCAATAAAGCTGCTTTCACACGAGACGCGAAACGAATTCCTCGCACGACAGATTGCATTCAAAGTCAATACAAAAAACGTGAATACACGCGTTTTCGCATTGACTTTGAATGTATGCGAAAAATTAGTTTCGCATCCGGTGTGAAAGTGACTTTAGGATGTGAAATAACGTTACATTAGCATGCAAGCTGAAATATTGCAGTTATCGATGTCTCTTTATCTTGCTAGCTAGCTAACAAAACAGCTCGCTCGCGAGTATTGCATTGCGTGCGAACTGTAGCCTTTAAGCTCGCAAGCTAGTTGGCCATGTAGCTAAATACAATGGCGCGTTAATTATGACACACAGCTTGGTATCACTTTGGCTTGCTCGCTATCCTATTGCTAGCTAGGTAGCCAACTAGCTCGCTAGCGAGTAAGGCTCGAATCGTAGCCTTATTTCGCCGGGTAATCATGACCCAAATTGACGTAAATTATGGGACGTAAGTCACTTGGGGGGGACCACAATTTCAGAGCAGCGAAGCATTAACGGTTAGGGAAAAAAAAGATGATACACCGTTTGTACGCTTTCATCACAGGAATATCCAGCGCATTTGCTGACGCAATCATGTACAGAAAATTCCGATGTAGTGTCCGAAATCTCCTTTGGTCATTCCCTATGTAGTGCACTATATCATATACACGATGTAGGGAATAGGGAGTGAGTGGATGAGTGAACGATTTCGAACACGGCCATAGTTTCGCGGACAGAGTTTTCCCTCTGTTTGTTTTCTTCCAGACTGTCCTGTTCACAGTCCTGTGTGCCATGTCTGTGTGAGAGATGAAGTCGAAGCTAGGATCATTCGTAATGCCAACCTCCTGGCTAACAAAGTCCACAAAACAGGAAAATGGAAGATAAGGAACATAATACCTCTTCTTGTAGGATGCATTAACTGATGCCCACTTTTTCTGCAGACTAAATGGAAGCT
Source organism: Gymnothorax reevesii (assembly GCA_029721435.1). Classification (NCBI taxonomy): domain Eukaryota; kingdom Metazoa; phylum Chordata; class Actinopteri; order Anguilliformes; family Muraenidae; genus Gymnothorax; species Gymnothorax reevesii. Next base: position 76,118,460 of record CM056574.1, on the reverse strand, counting down.
ACTGCACTATTGGGATGACATTTCTTGCTGTGTCAAGGAAAGAGAGGCCAGGCAGGTGTCCTTCCTGCTTGGCTGCCTGGAGTTCCACCAGTAAGTAACTCAACTTTGTTAGTTTACAGCAGCGGTTCCCAACCTTTTTAGGCCGCGCACCACCTTCTACTTCCCGACCTAGCTGAGGCACCACCACGCCCAACACATAAATTGGCACAGTCTATTTATAGTCTCATTGAGGGCATCAAGTTTAATACAACAAAATATATGAACACACACCTGTTCATTAGTGAATGTGCAATAATAGGCCAATTGTGCTGTCACATTTGAAAGGTGAGGAAAATAATATGAAAATAAAAAGTATGGTCGCTGATCGAGCCCACAATTAACCGGCCAACAGACTACAGATCAAAGAAAGGCACAGTCTTTTTATAGCCTCATTGAGTGCATCAAGTTTAACACAAAAAATAATAAAAGAGAAATAAAAGAGTGAATTTTATTTTAAATAAGAGTTTTGAATTAAAAGCCTACAGATGATTTTCTTGAATTTTTCTAATGTGTGACATTGCCACATAAATTTTAAGTGTTCTCTTATTCTTTGAATTATATTTAAGTTAACGATATATGGTTGTAATTGCATTTTACGAGTTTCCCGTTATTCTTACTCGAACTAATGTACACTCAACAAAAATATAAACACAATACTTTTGTTTTTGCTCCCATTTGTCATGAGATGGACTCAAAGATCTAAAATTCATTCCAGATACACAATATTACCATTTCTCTCAAACATTTCTCACAAATCTGTCTAAATGTGTGATAGTGAGCACTTTTGCTTTGCTGAGACAATCCATCCCACCTCACAGGTGTGCCACATCAAGATGCTCATCAGACACCATGATTGGCACACAGGAGTACCTTAGACTGTCCACAATAAAAGGCCACTCTGAAATGTGCAGTTTTGTCTCACAGCAAAATGCCACAGATGGCGCAAGCATTGAGGGAGCGTGAAATTGGCATGCTGACAGCAGGAATGTCAACCAGATCTGTTGCTCGGGCATTGAATGTTCATTTCACCACCATAGCCGTCTCCAAAGGCGTTTCAGAGAATATGGCGGTACATCCAACCGGCCTCACAACCGCAGACCACGTGTAACCACACCAGCCCAGGACCTCTACATCCAGCAGGTTCACCTCCAAGATTGTCTGAGACCAGCTACTCAGACAGCTGTAGCTAACAGACTTGAGTGGGCAAATGCTCACATTCGATGGTGTCTGGCACGTTGGAGAGGTGTTCTCTTCACGGATGAATCTCGGTTTACATTGTTCAGGGCAGATGGCAGACAGCGCGTGCGGCGTCGTGTGAGTGAGCGCTTTGCTGATGTCAATGTTTTGGATCGAGTGACCCATGGTGGTGGTGGGGTTATGGTATGGGCAGGCATCTGTTATGGACAAAAAACACACGTGCATTTTATTGATGGCATTTTGAATGCACAGAGATACCGTGATGAGATCCTGAGGCCCATTGTTGTGCCATACATCCATGAACATCACCTCATGTTTCAGCAAGATAATGCACGGCCCCATGTTGCAAGGATCTGTAGACAATTCTTGGAAGCTGAAAATGTCCCAGTTCTTGCACGGCCAGCATACTCACCGGACATGTCACCCATTTGAGCATGTTTGGGATGTGCTTGACCGGCGTATACGACAGCGCGTACCAGTTCCCACTAATACCCAGCAACTTCGCACAGCCATTGAAGAGGAGTGGACCAACATTCCACAGGCCACAATTGACAATCTGATAAACTCTATGCGAAGAAGATGTGTTGCACTGCACTGAGTCCCCAGACCCCCAATAAAGCAAAAACGGCACATTTCAGGGTGGCCTTTTATTGTGGACAGTCTAAGGTACACCAGTGCACTAGTCATGGTGTCTGATGAGCATCTTGATGTGGCACACCTGTGAGGTGGGATGTATGGCACAACAATGGGCCTCAGGATCTCATCACGGTATCTCTGTGCATTCAAAATGCCATCAATAAAATGCACCTGTGTTTTTTGTCCATAACAGATGCCTGCCCATACCATAACCCCACCACCACCATGGGTCACTCGATCCAAAACATTGACATCAGCAAAGCGATCACTCACACGACGCCGCACGCGCTGTCTGCCATCTGCCCTGAACAATGTAAACCGAGATTCATCCGTGAAGAGAACACCTCTCCAACGTGCCAGACACCATCGAATGTGAGCATTTGCCCACTCAAGTCTGTTAGCTACAGCTGTCTGAGTAGCTGGTCTCAGACGATCTTGGAGGTGAACCTGCTGGATGTAGAGGTCCTGGGCTGGTGTGGTTACACGTGGTCTGCGGTTGTGAGGCCGGTTGGATGTACCGCCATATTCTCTGAAACGCCTTTGGAGACGGCTATGGTGGTGAAATGAACATTCAATGCCCGAGCAACAGATCTGGTTGACATTCCTGCTGTCAGCATGCCAATTTCACGCTCCCTCAATGCTTGCGCCATCTGTGGCATTTTGCTGTGAGACAAAACTGCACATTTCAGAGTGGCCTTTTATTGTGGACAGTCTAAGGTACTCCTGTGTGCCAATCATAGTGTCTGATGAGCATCTTGATGTGGCACACCTGTGAGGTGGGATGGATTGTCTCAGCAAAGCAAAAGTGCTCACTATCACACATTTAGACAGATTTGTGAGAAATGTTTGAGAGAAATGGTAATATTGTGTATCTGGAATGAATTTTAGATCTTTGAGTCCATCTAATGACAAATGGGAGCAAAAACAAAAGTGTTGCGTTTATATTTTTGTTGAGTGTAATTGCAATATTCCCGGCATGGACTGTACAGTGGTTCCGAGACCGTACCTCAACAAGGCCACTGAAAGAAAAATTTCGCTGACTCGAGACCCCCCGGACCAGTGGTCCGGACCAGTCCCCTAGTGGAGCAGGACAGTTACTGCAGTGGTCCTAGCTCCAAAGACCAGTGGTCCGGACCAGTCCCCTGGTGGAGCAGGACAGTTACTGCAGTGCTCCGTGCTCCAAGGACCAGTCCCCCAGTGGAGCAGGACAGTAATTACAGTGGTCCGTGTTACAGGACAGCACAGTACACACAATGTTACAGCCCCTGCTGCTCATTTGGGTGATAACCGATACCAAAAATGATATTTTTTCCATCCACACCTAATTGGAGAGATCATCCAGGATCTGTCGTGGAATTAACATTCAGAATTATTCTGCATACTCCATCATGTTGGCCCGCTGGCAAATTCAGGCATAAGACAAAGCTGAAAATGATACAACATCAGTAATCATTCCTTGTGCAAAATAAGAAAAATACTTCAACTTACATTATGTAAGACATGTCATATTTATTCATGACAATTGTTTTCAAACAAAACAATTTAGATACTTGCATCCTTTCCAACTTCAGACTTGGATAATGCTCTCCTTGAGACAATCATGACAATACCCACAACCAGGGCAAATTTGGCAATTTTACAAAACCTCTATTCACAAGGAACATGTGAAAAGTGCATTGTACAACTGTACAGCAATTAAACACAAATGGAACATCGGTGTACTGTAAATGTACCTCAGTTAGTAGCTAAATGTGCTTAACAGACTGTTGCTTAAATTAAACATTAACTGAAAACAGGGACCCACCCTGGACAGCTCGCCAATCCATTGCAGGGTGCACACACACATCATTCATTAAAATTTAATTCCAATATTTAATATCGCAAATGCATATGCTGCCCATGCCCTCGCAACCCCGTCTCGTCTGGAACATAGCTGCTGCCATTTTATGCCATTACCATTTTTATCAGCACCAGAAATTAAGCTCTAAATTTTCTTGACTAAATTCACGCTTTACGTTTTTACAGCCCAAATGTTTCTCTGGGTACTCGAACGTCAAGTTAAGGCAAAAAAATAAAAAATAAAGTGCTGATTTTATTCGATATTAGTGCAGTTTGATTACAGAATTATTTTCCTTCCCCTATGCAGGATTAGCAAATTCCTAAGTCCTCACATAATCGGCAGCCCAGTTATAAAATATACATAAAATCAATCTTCATTTCGTTCTCATCTGTTTCTTTCTTCTGGGCCCCTCTTATTTTCTCTGCGCAGATGGAGTTCAGACACATCAGCGAATTTCCACAGCATCATTCCCATACACTGATGCTGCTCACTAGCAGTGCGTTGTTCACATCTCTTCTTGTCCAGTGTTTCCAACACATGCGAAACGTCTAGCTAATCAGGGCTGAACGACAAATACTGTCTCTGTTTGTGGAATGCTGGCAGGCAAGTTTGGCGCAGTGACGTGCCGTCAGAGGTCAGTTAGGGTAGGCAGAATCCTCACCGTATAACAAACGATAACTCTATTACTTTGCTTGATAAGCAATCTGAGGATTGTTTAACTAATTGACAAGACTAAATGGCAGAATGGCGTGCCAGTTCCATCCACGAGTTTATTTTTCAGTGCATCAAACTTAGAATGCTCACGAGACAGCAAGTTTGTTCATTTTTGCTTAGAGGAAGCTAGCACAATGCCAATGCCATTTAACAAATACTTATGTGGTGTTCAATGTGTGGTTAATATGTTGACTATAATATTTCCCCCCTTAAAAACGTGCTTTTTATGCCATTTAAAAAAAAAAAAAAAGGGAGTTTATTTTCCATCTTGTTTCATAATCTGATAAACAAAAGATCAAAACAATATACGGAATTACCGAGAGAGTTGAGATTTTTTCCAAATTAATTATTAAGATTTACTTCCTTGCAGTCTCGAATGGAGGGCCCAGTGTTCGCCTCCGGCAAGTATGACAACAAAAACCAGTATAGCAACATGGAATGTCCATACGTTATTCCAGTGCGGCAAACTCAACCAACTCCTGAGAGAGTTTGACAACTACAACCTCTGCATCTTGGGATTAAGCGAGGTGAGGTGTACAGGAAGTGGCATACTAAAAAGTGAAGGAAAAACAGTGATCTACTCTGGCCACGACAAACACCACATATCTGGAGTTGGATTTGTTTTCAACAATGAAGCAGAAAGAGCATTAATAGGCTGCAAGCCAATAAGTGACCGTATAGTTACAATTAGACTACAGTCTCGACATACTAAATCCACAATTATTCAGGCATATGCGCCCACAGAAGATGCACATGATACTGACAAAGATGCTTTCGATGAACAGTTGCAAGATGTACTAAATGATGTCCCAAGTCATGATGTCAAGATCCTTATGGGGGAATTTAATGCACAAATTGACAGTCAGAGGACAGGTCTAGAAAGTATCGTAGGGCCATACGGATCAGCAAAAAGTACAACTGAGAATGGGGAAAGATTCTTGTCCTTCTGTAGTGTAAATGGACTGTGTATAGGGAACACCTTCTTCCAACACAAAAACATACATAAGAAAACCTGGCGCTCCCCTGATGGTAAAACCACAAATGAAATTTATTACATTTGCATTAACAAAAGATGGCACAGTGAAATCCAAGATCCTCGCAGTTTCAGAGGAGCCGATGTTGGCTCTGACCATTATCTGGTCAAGGCAACTGAGAAACTGAAACTCAACCAAAAAACAGTTACCGATAAAGCCATTTGACACAGAGAAACTGACAAATGTGGAAACATGTCAAAAGCACATGATTGAAGTACAAAACAGGTTCCAACTACTAGAAGAGACAGAAGTTGAAACACAGTGGAAAAATTTCAAAGGAAGCACCATCCAGGCTGCAGAGACAGTTATTGGTCGTAAGATAGGAACAAAGAAGGAAAGCTGGATATGGCCTGACACATGGAAACTAATAAACACTAGAAAGGAGGTCAAACAGAAAAGGGAGGGTGTAAAGTCTGAGGCAGAACAAAAAATAACTTCAGAAGAATACAGAAAGATCGACAGAGAGGTGAAAAAGCACTGTAAGAAAGACAAAAAGACCTGGCTAGAGAACAAATGTACAGAAGCCCATAGAGCAGCTGACAAAAACGACACTAGAACATTCTACAAAATAGCCTGTGAATTCAGTGGTGCTGGCAATAACACTGGAGTCCCCATTAAAGATAAAAATGGAAAAACCCTGCTGACAGAAGAACAAAGAACAAAATGCACGTTGGGTTGAACATTTCAGGGAGACATTACACCAACCTGGGACTATTCACCTTCCCAGAAGAACATACAGTAGACTTAGAGCTAGACTGTGGAAGCATTAGAGAAACTGAGGTCATAAGTGCAATAAAAAGTCTCAAAAACTATAAAGCTGCAGGATTAGACCAAATTCCAGCTGAACTCCGGAAAAAAGGAGGAGATGTGATAGCAAAAAACCTAACAACATTGTGCAATATGTGTTGGGAAAGAGAAACAACACCTCTAGACTACAGAAACAGTGCAATAACAAAGCTACCTAAGAAAGGTCATCTTCGCAATTATGGAAACTGGAGAGGGATCACGTTGCTCTCAATACCGGGAAAGTGTTCTGCACTGTGCCATTGAACAGATTGAAAAATGCAATACACAGTAAACTCAGGGAAGAACAAGCTGGATTCCGAGCCAACAGGTCCTGTAGACTTCACGCAATATCATTGATCAAAGCCTCAAGTTCCAGAAGCCAGTATCCATAAACTTTATTGATTTTAAAAAAGCATTTGAAAGTGTACAGAGAGAGTCAATATGGAGAATTTTCAGATCATACGACATACCTGAAAGTTACACAAATGTCCTTAGAAACCTTCATGAGGGATCAAGTTGTTGTGTGAAGGTTGACTCTGGTTATACCAACAGCTTTGACATAGTTACTGGAGTAAGACAAGGGTGTGTCCTGTCGCCACTGGTGTTCATTGTCACTATAGACTATGTAATGCACAAAGCAATGGATTACCCAGCCTTTAGTTTAGCATGGATTGAGGGCAAACGCCTCACTGATCTTGACTTTGCAGATGACATTGCGTTAATAGCTGAGTCCCATCAGATTCTCCAAGAGATGACAAACAACACGGAGACAACTCAGCAAAAGTAGGGCTAAGAATTAGCTGCAGCAAAACAAAAGCAATGCAGATTGGAGAACAGTCCACAAACGCACAGCTGTATGCTGGTGATGAACCAGTAGAGAATGTCACACAGTTCACGTACCTTGGCAGTATAATCACAGCTGAGGGAGACTCGGACTCAGATATAAATTCCCGTCTTGGTAAGGCAGCAACAGTCTTTAGAAGAATGAACACAGTTTGGAGTAGCAAGGCACTAGCCAGAACACTTAAAGTGAAGCTTCTTCAATCTGCAGTAATTCCTACTGCACTTTATGCCAGTGAAACGTGGAAGATAACAGCAAAAATGAAAAGAAAAATTGATGCTTTCCAACTACGGTGCCTCAAGAAGATATACAACATCACATAGAGACAGAATCACAAACGAGGAAGTATACCGAAGAAGCAGGACCAAACCCCTCAGCTGCATCATTACAGAGCGTAGAATGAAATATGCAGGACATTTTCACAGAATGCCTGTGGAGAGACATGCTGAAACAGCTCTACACTGGCAGCCCAAGAATGAGAAGCAAAAATGGGGACGACTAAAACTTACCTGGAAACACATGTTACAAAAGGACCTTGATCAACTGCGAATTAACCAGGGAAGAGCAGAAACACTGGCCCAAAATCGCCCTGAATGGAAGAAGCTTGCTGCCCAATGTGCCACTAGGCACGGAGGATTTAAGGTTAAGGTAAGTTAATTCTCGAATCAAAGCATAAAGGTAAACTAATCCTTTTGTCACTATCACCTCTTTATCATTACAGGCTTAATTGACCAGAATAAAAGGTGAAATTGATTTATTGACAATCAGGCATAGTACGTGGTGACAGGTTGACAAAATCTAGCGATAAATAAGGAGAAGTCACTGCCTACCCTGACCGCACGTCCCTGGTTCGGTGCATGCATAAAATAATAGATATTCTGTCGCTTAAAAGTTGCTGAAAAGTTACGGCATCAAGTATGCGCATCTGCAGTGACGTGCAGTCGGAGGTTAGTTTGGTGAGGCAGAAACCTCTCCTTTGCTTGATTACCAATCAGACGATTAACTAGTTAAGTAAGACTATTCGGCCGAATGATGGGCCAGTTCTATGGTAAAAACAAAAATACCCTGAGTGAGAGGAGACTCTGCTGATCGTCTTCATGTATATTTTTTTCTTGAACGGTCAAGTATGTGGTCAGGGTGGCGATTTCAAAAGGCCTCTCAGCTCTCAGCTCCTGTTATAATCGCTGCCTATGGGGGAGTGGCTCAATGACACTGTCCGAACTACTGCCATTTTCGCGGAGACCATAGGTGCTATGGTAAAAACGAAAGTACCGTGAGTGAGAGGAGACTCTGGGGATCGTCCACATGTATTTTTTTTTTGTAGATTAAAGTATGTGGTCAGGGTGGCGATTTAAAAACAGCAGTTTCGTCTGCTCTCTTCCCAAACTTTTCTGCTTCTGTTACAATGGCTGTCTATGGGGCAGTGGGGCTGCACTCCTGTCGCTTGAGGGGGCCTAGAGTCTCAAGACTTAATCGCTTTTCTTCCACACTGACATTTTTCAGGCCTGCACAAATTTTCCTACGTTTTGATGTATAATTTGTTAGTGTACGTTGGAAATTGTAGCCGGGGGAGCGATTTAAAAAAAAAAAAAATCCCGAATCTTTTGTCTGCAGCTCTCACACTAACCCGTAGAGTGGAGGAGTGCATTATGACATCATTATGACAAAGTTCTACCCATTCATTTCAATGGCAACGAAATTTAGTTGGAAAAACGCGAATACCGAACAAACGAAACGAGATATCGTAATGATTTGAACAAGCCATCACGTTCGGATTGGCCTCGACGTCTCAGAGTTGGAACCGTGTCTCTATCTCGAAAGCCCTAGGAGGAGTAGGGGGCCACGGAAATGAGTGAACGGAAGAAGAGGAATAAGAGGAATAAGCGGAATAAGAAAACTTAAGAAGATCAATAGTGTGCTTGCCTTGCAAGCACACAGCAGCCTTCGGCTTGCTCTGAGCAAGCACACTAATAAAAGCGAACTGGGACACTTTTGTATTGGAATGACGTACGCGCGCTCCCGCGAAGGGGGTGCAATCTGCGGCAGGGGTGCATTCTACGACAGAACACCGGCAGAAAAATTCTCTGCAGTCAGCGTCGGTTGCCATGGCTTCCCGATGGTTTACTTCCCTCTGCAAACGCGTCAGAGGGAAGCCAGTTGTGGCTGTATAAAATACCAGCGGGTGCATACACATAATTATCTGCCTTGGTTAATATCGCTGACAATTCTAAATGCATAAAATTAACACATAAATAGTACCACTTATAGATCGCTTTTTCTGTTTTCTATTGTCAGCTAAGGCATGGTTTGATGTCCGCAGTTAACTGACAATTAGCTTCCAAAAGCATATTCGGCTATAGAGAAAAAAAGTAATCTGAAACATGCTCTCACCTGAAACGCAGATGATTGCAGACACTCTGTTCCATGCGTCATCCTTTCGGTTTTTATTTCTAGAATTTTTGAGGGTGGTATCATAGAGCTCCGGCTGGTTTGAGGTGGCTATTATTTGCTGCTCGTCAGACATGAAGTAGGAACCAAAATTCTTGTGCGTTGCGGTGTTCAAACTGTCTGAGGAACTGTCTGTTCACTTCAAGTGAATCATCTCTTTCCTACATTCCCACTGGTAACTCCCTTCACTCGCATCGCTGACAGTAAAAAATATTTTATGCCCGTACCCGCCCACATCGCATCGTCGCCAGTCCTCGCCACATTCTGCTGGAACACGTTCACATTCCATTGACGGTTCTCGCTCAGAGATGGGCGAGTAGCGATGTGTGAATGAGGCTTACGCTGAGCGAGAACCGTCAATGGAATGTGAACGTTTTCCAGCAGAATGTGGTGAGGATAGGCGAGTCGAGGACTAGCGATGCGATGTGGGCGGGTATGGACATAAAATATTTTTTACTGTCAGCGATGCGAGTGAAGCGAGTTACCAATGGGAATGTATGATAGAGATGATTGACAGTTGGCGAGAACAGACAGTTCCACAGAGAGCTGCCGTTTGAACACCACGTCAAGAATATTGGTTCCTACCATCATGTCTGAAGCCGCAACTTGTTTCCCTACGACACTTCTGCGGTGGGAAGTAAACTATCAGGAAGCCATGGCAACCTACGCCAGGGCAGAGAATTTTCCTACCGGCGAGTAAAATTTTAGCGAGAAGATAGGGGCGATGAGCGAGTAGCGATATGTGTGAACGGGGCATAACGCCAGCCCTGCGAGTGTTCAACTGTCAAATTTGAATTTGGGAGCTGTGAAGTTTGACTTCTCAAAATGCTGCATTGGTGGACGAACGCGGTGCCCTGTCAAATGCCTGGGTTTCGTGCAGACTCTCTTGTCACTCCCTCGGTCCCATTGCAAACAGTAGCCTGCTCGCAGGTTACCTCAACGCCCGTTCGTAAGGACACTGCGGCTCCTAGCGGTGCAGCCGGATATTGCTACGCGCATCATCATCAGGTTATAGAAGTTTACTCGCTACCCGGAGTGAAATTGCAATTTTTTTTTGCGAGCATGACCGTTTTAGTCATTGAAACCTGGCTGAGGTGTTAATTTGGAAGCACAGGTATCACTGTGTGAAATTAGAAAAAAATCCATGCACAATTATGGTCGTGCATGGCGAACACACAGACGCACACCGTCTTCCTAATATATAAGATGAAAACATTGGTGTTGATACACCTGCTCACTGTACCGACTTGGTATTAACGTAGGGCAGTGGTTCTCAAGTTCGGTCCTGGCGCTCCCTGTGTATGCTGGTTTTTGTTCCAACTACAATTGCAATTCTAGGATTTTAAAAATCTGTTACTTTGTCTAAATTAGCAGCATTCCATGTTTTGAGCAGTTATTTCCCATCTTAAGTCACATTTGGATGGACATATCCATTCTGCTATGAAAAACAAAAACCCTTGCACATATTGTGCTTAATTTTCAATATTGCAAGGATTTTGAGGTGAAAACATTTTTAAACAGATCAAATTAGACTCTGAGAAAATCAATAAGCTCCAAATTAGGTTTCTGACTACAGGTGTTTTGAGTTTTTCCCAAATAACCTGCCCTAACCAAATAAAATCAACAGGAAACACAACAGGTGTGACTCCATTGTTTGCCAAGTAAATTGTCGGGTTTTGCCACCATGTGTCAAGAGTTTCACCAATGAGAAACCTTTTGATTATTTATCTTGATTCAATCTCTTGATTACGAGAACGCACTTAGGGGTCTATCCTCCCATGCGTGTAAGTCGAAAAAAGCGCGTAGCTACGCACTTTTCAGCCTACGCATATTCTCCCCTTGACTTCAGTCTGTGCATTGCGCGCCATGAAGGCAGTTACGCGCTTGGGGCGGAGCAAGGCCAAAATCAGGGCGTTTCCGGACGTTTCTCAGGCAAATAACACTTACGCGTATTCTCCCCCTGGCTTACGCGCTTTTTCTGTTAAGCGCTTTTGAGGGCTGTATTAAGGTCAAGTGCCAACATAAGGCGAAATGGAATATTGCGTTTGATGTCGGTTATAGGCCGAATTTTAGCATTAATTTTATTTTATTTAACATGGTAAAGGTTGAGACATTCAATATTCGATTGTTCATCCTTATTTCTAAACTACATTTCTCATAACCATAATAAATTATCAAATCAAAGATATTACGCAACAGCCTCTTCTCCAATTAGTTCAATTACAAACAATTAGAAACATACCAAGGTCACAACTGTGCTGTCGGTCCTGGCATCTGGGTCGTTCCACAGAGTAGCTGGTGATGTCATACACATATCACATGTGTCTGTGTCAAGGTGTCTGACACAGTTCGTTGACGCTCCAAGTTCTTCACCATGCACTTCCACTGCAGAAAGAGTGGGTGCCACCTCCTCCTCCAGTGCAGTGAAATGCACAGGGGATGATGGTTGCCCACCACCTGCTGCGTGCACACTTTTCCAGTGTGCAGTGAGCCTGGCTTTTACAGCGCCCCGCAGATCTCTCCATTTAGGCTAGGCAGTGTCTATTTTGCCGTCTGACGGTTCCCTTTGTTTTTCTGCTATTTTGCCGTCACGTCCACTTGACATGCGCAGTTGTCACAGATGTGGACTTACAGTTTGTAGGCATATACACGGCATCGGCAATTCACGCTAAAGGGCTATTATGCCCGGCAATTCACGCTGGAAGGTTATTTTGCCGTCTGCTCTGACGCATACTTCTCCACAAGGCTACTGTATACATTGACTACAGCCGCGGACGGCACTACAACTGTTCGCCATGTCATTCGACCGTCGGATCGGGTATAAGTTAACCAAAAGCATTTTTAATTTGCAGAGCATGCAAACTAACATTCAGTAACTGATAAGCGGTCATGACTTAGTTTGAATGTAATCTGTCGAGCGAAACATTCGTTTCGCGTCTGGTGTGAAAACTTCTTTAAGGCGATTATAATGTATACGCGTCTTTGGATTGACTTTGAATGTGGGCTAATCTGTCCTGCGAAAAAATTTGTTTCGTGTCTGATGTGACAGCAGCTTTATGGACAGTACGTGACAGTTAGAGAGAGCCATTACCTATTTAATCTCTTTTCAGCTTTATTAGCCACAACAATTTCTAAAGGGGGATGAAATTATATCAAGGTAGTCCAGAAAAATCATTTGTAAACCGGTAAGTCCACATCTGTGTAACTTGGTTTTTTGGCTTTGGCTCGACGTCGTCATCATTGTTTTTATTTTTCATGTTCTATTTACAAACGCGACTGCCCTATATGTTCGTGATAATCTCAAAAGTTGTGATATTCTCACGAGGGAGGAGAATGATTTTCTAATTGAGGATATCTGTATGAACTAACTTGTGTCTTAGTATTATCAATGGTAAAAAAAAAAAATTACTTTGTATTTTAATGAATAAAGATATTATTAAATAGGCTACACTAGATTGAGCCCTACCCTGACCAATACCAAAGCACTACCCATTTGTTACCCAATTTTAGCCGATAAAGAATCGCCGACATGGAAAGGATCATTAACAGTAAATTGGATAATTGATTATAATAAAGTATTAGGCACAAGTTCAAGTGAATGTGTGTCGCTCAAATCAAAGTGGACATAATAGGCTACGCATATGGAATTGTGTGATTGCTGAGGCGGTTTCGGGGCGGGGGGATGACAGCGTGCGAGGTAAGAATCCTTTGTTAAAGCGTTTCCATGTCCTTAAGTTGCAAACCTGACATCATAGTAGTGTAATGTGAATATAGGCCACTAGATGGCAGTATTTACCTTTTTTTTGTTAAGCTCAGACTGGAGTCATGTTTAGACATGTCCTGAACATGTCTGGGGCAAGTCTCAGAAAGTTAAAAAAAAGAGGTCTAAATGTGGGTGGGGTCTGAAAGTGAGTATATAAGGAAAAGAATTGAGACAGTAAAGTAGTAGGAGAAATTGCAAGAAGATGACCAGACCTGCCATTCTGTTCAAGACCTGTGACGTTTCTTTTGTGGATTTCTTTGCCTGTGTTTGAGCATTTTCTTCATCCAGGACATCACCAAGCCACCCCACTAAAAAGGGACTGTAATTATTTCTGTTTTTTCTTATTTATCAATCTTGGTCTTTAGTTGTAGGTTGTAATTAGTCTTTGTCTTTGTTAAAAATTAAATGTGTTTTAGTTGTTAAAACTGTGTTTGTCATCCCTTGCTGTTGCTGTTGTGTTATAAATGTAATAACAAATTGGGGCCATAACAAATTGGGGGCTCAAGGTCCGGGATAGACCATTGTGTGAGTAATTTATTGAAAATCTAACATTCCAAATTGTGAAGTGTTTTTGTGAATTTTCCTAGATATATATTGACAACAGCAATGGATGATTTCTTGGCATCACCAACCGTAGGGGTTTTGAAGTCTTTTAAAAAGACAGAACTGCTAGAAATTTGCAGACAGTTGGAGCTGACAGAGGTAAAACCAGCCATGCGAAAAGCAAGACTGGCTAGAGAGATAGTTGAATATTACATTGATGAAAATGTGTTTGCACCAGGAGATCTGGAACAGTTTCCAGTGGAAAATCCAAATATAGAAATGGAACTTAAATTAAAAATGCTAGAGATTGAAAGGGAGGAAAGAGAAAAAGAAAGGGAGGAAAAAGAGAAAGAAAGGGAAGAAAGAGAAAAAGAAAGGGAGGAAAAAGAGAAACAAAGAGAATTTGAGAGGGAAGAAAAAGAAAAACAAAGGCAGTTTGAGTTAGAAAAATTAGCAAGAGAAGAAAAACAAAGAGAATTTGAGAGAGAGAAAGAGGAAAGAGCAGAAAGAGAGAGACAGAGACAGAGAGATTTTGAATTAGAGAAATTCGATAGAGAAGAAAGACTCCAAATGGAGCAACTAAAAATTAAAATTGAAACTAAAAATAAATTTTGTGCCAGTCAGGAGGTAAAACTGGTGCCTCCATTTTCAGAAAAGGATGTTGACAACTATTTCCAGTGTTTTGAAAAGGTAGCAAAGAGTTGCCAGTGGCCAAAGGAACACTGGCCTCTGATGTTGCAAACTGTCCTCAAGGGTAAAGCTCAACAAGCCTATTCGGCTTTGTCTGCAGATGATTCCTCTGATTATGAGGTTGTCAAAAAGGTTATTTTGAGAGCTTATGAGTTGGTTCCAGAGGCTTACCGACAGAAATTCAGAGGTCTGAAGAAATCTGAAAATCAGACTTATGTTGAATTTGCTAATGAGAAGCAGGTTTGCTTTGAGCGCTGGTGTACTTCTATGGAGGTCAAGGATGATTTCAACTCACTAAAAGAGATGGTGTTAGTTGAAGAATTCAAGAACTGTGTTAAGGATGATGTTAAGACCTACCTTAATGAGAAGCAAGCACTGAACTTGCAATCAGCTGCCAAATTTGCAGATGAATATGTTCTCACTCATAAGTCCAAATTTCAGTCTAGCAGTAACAATAAATGGTCCCAATTTCAGAAAAAGGGTTACGGTGATACCCAAGATTCCTCACCCAAAGACAAAGACAAATCTGGTGATGGTGCTCAGAAATCCAGTAACAGGTCTGATCAAAGTGTGAAAGCTGACAGTGACAAAAGTGGTCTAGTTTGCAGTTATTGCAAGAAATCTGGTCATGTTACAACTAACTGTTGGTTCCTTAAAGCTAAGAAAGAAAAAGAAAAGGATACCAAACCAAATGCCTTTGTGAAAACAAGGTTAGAAACCCCTGTAGTAGATAACCAATCTGCTAAATTGCCTGCTTCTTGTGGGGCTAAAAAGCCTAATACAGCTGACTTTGTGAGGGAGGAATTTCTTCCATTTGTGTCAGAGGGATTTGTGGCTCTGAATGAGCATACTACTCCTGTCCCCATATATATCCTAAGGGATACCGGAGCTTCTCAGTCACTTTTGTTGATGGACTCCTTGGAGTTACGTGATGAGACCGCTTCAGGGGATTTCATACTTGTACAAGGTATTGAAGGGAGGACTGTATCTGTACCCCTGCGCTCTATATTCTCGAAGTCAGATTTAGTTACAGGACAGGTAAAGGTGGGACTTATGTCAAGTCTACCTATAAAGGGTGTTTCTCTGTTGCTAGGCAATGACCTGGCTGGGGGCAAAGTAGTTCCCCCTGTACATCTTACTTCACAGCCGAGCACTGAAGATGGGGATGAGGACCCATCTCTGTATCCTTCTTGCGCAGTGACTAGTGCTATGGCCAAGAAGGCTAAAGAAGAAGATGATGTGGTGCCGTCCAGTACATTGAATAGTCAGGACTTAGGTGGTTCGCCTCATGACTCTGATTGGCCTACTATGGTTTCTCCGTTTGAGGACTTATCAGATACTTTTATCAGTTCTCTATTCAGCCAGCCGGATGGGTCTGGTGATTCTGATGTGTCTGGAGACTTGTCTCTGTCCAGAAAGCGGTTGATTGAGGAGCAAACTAATGATCCTGAAATTTGTGTACTAAAGAGGAGAGCCCTTCCTGAAAAAGAAATAGATGCAGTTCCAGTTGGGTATTATCTCAAGGATGGTGTGTTGATGCGGAAGTGGCGCCCTCCTGATATCCCTGCCAATGCAGATTGGGCAGTGGTCAGGCAAATTGTTGTTCCGAAGGTCTATAGGAATGAGATCTTAACAATGGCTCATAGTTTACCTTTAGGAGGTCATCTTGGTGTTAACAAGACTGTTGATAAGATCATGAAACACTTCTTTTGGCCTGGGCTTCGGAAAGACGTTTCCAACTTTTGCAAAACCTGTCACACTTGTCAGGTAGTTGGAAAACACCAGTTAGACCCACCTGTAGCTCCATTGCAGCCTATCCCAGCATTTGGGGAGCCATTCTCTAGGGTCATTGTTGATTGCGTTGGTCCATTACCCAAGACTAGATCTGGAAATCAGTATTTGTTGACAATCATGTGTGCATCTACCAGATTCCCCGAAGCCATACCTCTACGTAACATCAAGGCAACTGCAATCTCGAAGGCTTTGATAAAGTTCTTCACGTTGTTTGGCCTTCCCAGGGAAATTCAGTCAGACCAAGGTAGCAATTTCACTTCAGGATTGTTTCAGCAGGTTGTGTATGAACTAGGTGCAAAACAGATTCTTTCTAGTGCCTATCATCCAGAAAGTCAGGGTGCCTTAGAGCGGTTTCATTCCACTCTCAAGACAATGATGAGGACTTATTGTTATGACCATGAGAAAGACTGGGATGAAGGGGTTCATTTGCTGTTGTTTGCAGCTAGAGAAGCAGTGCAGGAGTCTACTGGATTCAGTCCATTTGAGCTAGTGTTTGGTCATGAAGTGAGAGGACCTTTGCTATTATTGAGTGAACAATGGCAAGAGGAAGAGCCGCAAATCAGTCTGTTAGACTATGTTAGCAAGTTCAAGGACAGATTGCGTGCAGCTTGTGACCTTGCCAAAGAGAACTTGAAATCAAGTCAGGGAAAAATGAAAACTTGGTATGATCATAAGGCTAGAAGCCGTGAGTTTAAACTAGGAGAAAAGGTCCTTGTGTTGTTTCCCTTGCAGTCCAATCCATTGCAGGCTAGATTTCATGGTCCTTATGAAATTCTGACAAAACTCAATGATCTCAATTACATTGTGAAGACTCCAGATAGGAGAAAACCAAAACAATTGTGTCATATTAACATGCTAAAGCCTTATCATGACAGAAATGCTAGGGTTGCAGCTGTCACTTCAGATTCTCCAATGGTCGAAACGTGTGAAGATGAGGGGGAGTTTCAAGATGATGAACCAAGAATTAAAGCTGAAGTTCTTTCATGTAAATTGTCAAACACTGAAGTGTTGCAAAATCTTGATGTAGAACTCCAGCACTTAGAACCCTCACAGAGAGATCAGTTTGAAAGGTTGATCAAGAAATATGAGGATCTGTTTCCTGATGTTCCAAAGAGAGTTTCTATTGCCTCTCATGATGTAGATGTTGGTGATGCCAAACCAATAAAACAGCATCCATACCGGATGAATCCTGAAAAGAGAAAGATTGCTGAGAAAGAGGTTGAGTACATGTTAAAACATGATATTATCAGACCCTCCAACTCCGATTGGAGTTCACCCTGTGTGCTAGTTCCAAAACCTGATGGAAGTACTAGATTCTGTACAGATTATCGCAAAGTCAATGCTGTAACTAGAACGGATGTGTTTCCAATACCTAGGATTGATGATTGTATTGATAGTGTAGGGCAAGCAAAGTTTCTGACCAAGATTGATTTATTGAAGGGTTATTGGTGTGTGCCTTTAACTGAGAGGGCCAAGAGCATCTCTGCTTTTGCCACACCATCTGGATTGTACCAGTATGAAGTCCTACCCTTTGGCATGAAAAATGCCCCAGCCACGTTCCAAAGGATGATACAGTCTACAATCGCCGGATTGCCACACACGGGTGCATACATCGATGACCTGATCACATGGAGTGACTCCTGGGAAGAACATCTAAAAGATGTAGAGACGTTGTTCCAGCGCCTGACCCAGGCTAACCTGACTGTTAACCTGAACAAGAGTGACTTTGGTTGTGCTACTGTCACCTATCTTGGCTACGTCATAGGCCAGGGTAAGGTGGCACCCATAAATGCTAAAGTCCAAGCCATCATGGACTTTCCAGTTCCTGACAACAAAAAAGCTTTGCGCCGCTTCCTTGGAATGATCGGGTACTACCGCAAGTTCTGCAAGAACTTTGCTGAGATTGCTCTCAGTCTAACTAACCAACTGAAGAAAGGCATAAAGTTCACCTGGGATGATGCATGCCAGAGAGCCTTCAATCACCTGAAGTCTCTGCTGTGTCACTTCCCCGTGCTCAAATCTCCTGACTTCAACAAACCGTTCTCCATCGCGGTCGATGCTAGCGACCAAGCTTGTGGATCTGTGCTCCTACAGAGAAGTGACTCTGATGACATTGAGCATCCCGTGGCATACTTCTCCAGGAAGTTCAATCGCCACCAAAGGAACTATTCCACAATAGAGAAGGAACTGTTGGCTCTGGTCCTTTCTTTACAACACTTTGAGGTTTATGTTTGTACAGGACAAAAGCCAATGATTGTGTACACTGACCACAATCCGTTAATGTTTTTGAGTAAGATGAAAAACAAGAATCGGAGATTGTTGAATTGGAGTTTGATTTTACAGGAGTTTGACTTGGAAATTAAGCATGTGAAGGGTACAGACAATGTAATTGCTGATTGCTTATCCCGTGTTTGAATGTGTATATATATATCATGTGTTTGAATATTGTATGATATGTATATGTTGACAAGTGTTCACTTAACCATTTTGTATTGAAAAGAAAAATTTTGCCTTTATGAGTCAAAATTTTTCCCTTTTGGAATGGAGGTGTAATGTGAATATAGGCACTAGATGGCAGTATTTACCTTTTTTTTGTTAAGCTCAGACTGGAGTCATGTTTAGACATGTCCTGAACATGTCTGGGGCAAGTCTCAGAAAGTTAAAAAAAAGAGGTCTAAATGTGGGTGGGGTCTGAAAGTGAGTATATAAGGAAAAGAATTGAGACAGTAAAGTAGTAGGAGAAATTGCAAGAAGATGACCAGACCTGCCATTCTGTTCAAGACCTGTGACGTTTCTTTTGTGGATTTCTTTGCCTGTGTTTGAGCATTTTCTTCATCCAGGACATCACCAAGCCACCCCACTAAAAAGGGACTGTAATTATTTCTGTTTTTTCTTATTTATCAATCTTGGTCTTTAGTTGTAGGTTGTTATTAGTCTTTGTCTTTGTTAAAAATTAAATGTGTTTTAGTTGTTAAAACTGTGTTTGTCATCCCTTGCTGTTGCTGTTGTGTTATAAATGTAATAACAAATTGGGGCCATAACAGTAGTTTGAGATTTCAAGTGCACAATTTCTAAATGAGATCATATAAACTGTCTTTGATTGTTGAGAATGTTCTCCTTATTTGTCTCCTTTCCTGTCTTCCACGGAACAAACAGGCTGGTGTAGGAGGGGCACATATTCAATGCTCTGATTGCGCTGGTTGAGAAGCGCTAAATTCTTTTTGTAATTTCATTATCGCGGCAACTTGTTTGTTTGCATAGCTTTAATGCCATGGTGGCTAGATGAAGAAATAAAAAAGAGATGTTTTTTTTACTTCTTGTAATTGGCACAGACATACATAGGCCTACTATTACAGCCGCATATCGTGGGCCTGCTGATAAAACCTTGTATCTTCAAAATGATAAACTTCACAGGAAAATAAATAAATATAAAAATATAATATATATATATTTAATATAATATATATATATAATTTAAAATATAAATAAAATAAAACATGTTTAATATTGCGTGGAGGAATTGTGGACATACGAGTTTTTGTTTCTTATCAGTTTGGAGATAAGAGGTTTTATCAGCAGGCCCAAGATTTTCAAGTTTAAAGTCTGGTTTGCGTTTTCCTTGGACCACAACTACATTTTCACAGTAAATCAGAAAATCCTTGTTCCATGTTTTCCTGATAGCCATAATCAATGAGCTTCATAAAGAGTCTGCCTCTCTTTTGGATTAGTCACACCTCTTTCATAAGGCCGCCAACATTCTGAAGTTCAGCGCTGTGGGCGTGATGGAAGCGAGTAGGGATGAATACGCGTAACTCAAAAGCGCTTAACTCGAATCGGGTAAAAAAGGACTTACGCACTAATGGGAGAATAGACCCCTTAGAGACTAGGTCCCCTTGGTGTTCGCGTAGCCTGAATTAAAATAAAACATTTTTTCGCTGCTGTGGTAGAAGGCATCAGTGATTTAAGGGAGAAAAATCAACTGATTATATTTTGTTCATTTGTGGTAGTCAAAAAAATGTATTCACGGATTTATCAGTGCATTTTTCAATTGTTCCCAATGGAAAAATTTCTTCTTGCTCCCCATGCCAGCGTGACTTGCAATATCAGCTTGACCGCTTAGCCCTGGTCGGCGTGCATCTCAGCCCTGGTTCAGTACCCAGTTCTTATAATACATCCCTGGTTGATCAAGGAAGCAAAGCCTGTTATTTTCTCGGTTTATTATATAATATCAGCGGAATGGCCGATGTCCAATTCTTAATTTTAAAGCCAATATCGTCCGATACCGATAACGTGCCAATAATACCGTGCATCCCTAGTCTGTCTTTTTACCGGGCAATTGCTGCAAATATGTGAAAAAATGCAGAAAATCGAACGTGTTCCAAAACTTATGACGGACGAAAGTTTCGGATTCAGTGTGTAAATGAGAGAACGTGGAGTCGTATTTATTTTTAGAGGTGTGGCAATGTCGGACAAAAAGCTGACTTGGTGTGCAAAGGCCTTAATCCGTCATCTGATAAAAATCGTTATGCACAGAAACCTTGCACACTACGATGCCTTTTAATTCTATTTGTTGCGAAAATTCGCAATACGAGACAAAATGGAGTCATTGAGCAGTGATGATGATTTTGTAGTCCTGTTGCTTTCTTAAAAAAACAAGAAGAAAAAATTGGGTCCATTCAATCCTCAGAAGGCGTCCGGAGCAAGGGGAATTTCACCTCCTTATAAAGGACCTGCGGAATTATCCCGACCGTTTCCAGGTCTATTTCAGGATGTCAGTCGTCTAGTTTGATAAGCTGCTATCAATGCTGGAACCACACATGAAAGATAAGACCACCAATTTCCGAGATCCAACTGATCCTGAACAGTATGTCAAACGTAAACACGCACACACGCGCACACGCACAGTGATGCGCGGATACCCTCTGACATCCGAATTTGCATGTCGCCTATCATTGGTGGCGGGCAATTCCATCAATTAGTAAACCTTTTGGTGGAATTTTTAAAATAGTACTACATAACTCTGTAATACATCATTTTAAAAGTTTATAGCCCTCTTTCAGAATCAATGAAAAAACCTGGGTGGAATATGTATAGTAATATAAATATCAGTGTTTTTGGAAGATGGAATAAAGTAGCTTTTTCATGGATGGCCAAATGAGGTTGTGTTAGCTTCTGAGACCAGCGTTAATTTGTCAGAGGAAGATAGGGACAAAATAAACAGCAAACGCAGCATTTCGAACGGTATCCAGCAATAGGTTAGAAACGCTAGCAGGTGAAATCACAGGGAAGAGAATGAACAGTGGTCTCAAAATTAATGCGATAAAGCAACGAATAGCCTATCACAAGCGCATGCAATTAAAAAACTCCAGTAGTATCAATCGAGACTGCACATGTGCAGTACTTTGAATCGTGAAGAAGAACTGGACATGAAAATGAAATATTGAAAACATGCTTTGGTATGGGAAGTTTAAGCAATGTTTTATTCAATCAGACCATGTTCTAGCCATGTTAGCAAGCACGATGAGTAGATGAGAACAACGTGGTGAAACTCGAGGCTGTGTTAGCCTCTGAGACCAGCGTTTATGTGTCACTAGAAAATAGGGACAAAATAAACTGCTAAGGCAGCATTTTGAATAGTATCTAGCGATAGGTTAGAAATGCTAGCAAGTGAAATCACATGGAAGAGAATGGACAGTTGTCAGAAAATTAATGCGATAAAGCAATGAGTAGCCTATCCACAAGCGCATACTATAAAAAAGTCAGGGAGTATCAATCACTGCACATACGTAGTACTTTGAATCGTAAAGAAGATTTGGACATGAAAATGAAATATTGAAAACAATGCTTTGGTATGAGAGATTCAAGCAATGTTTTATTCAATCGGACCATGTTCTAGCCATGTCAGCAAGCAAGATGAGCAGATAAGAACAGCATGGTGAAACTTAAGAAATAGCCTACTTACAGATGAGAATGGCAGAAGCCTATGCAAACCTTCTGGTGAGCAAGAGTGGTATAGCAGTAGCATATGGGATTCTTTGAACTTTTTTTTCCTGAGGCGTGGCTATAGCTGACAGTGAGAGGGCAAACTTTTGTTCCTGAGGTGTGGCTATAGCTAAAATCCTTTCTATAGTCTGAATATAGTGACAGCTAAAGAGCGTTGTTCGGTACCATGCACACCTGAGTGATGGTGAAAATAATTGCTGCGAAGTCAGCGAAAGTTTCTGATTTTTTGCAGATTGTCATCCTTGCGGAGTCACATCAATTACATCAACATAAGCAATAGGAAATTGCTTTGTCATGAGCATTTCTTTATCATTATGGTCATGCATTGGTGGTGGCTGTTCAGTTAATAAATTGATTGTTAATCTGGAAAACTTGATCGCAAACAGTTTAAGAGCAATTATGTGGGAAAGGGTGATGTTACTCAAGGCCTTCCTGACATTTGACGCTATGCCACTGGACGAAACAAGTCAGCAAGACTTGCCATTCACGCCACTGAAAATTGGGTCTTTCAGGGGCAACGTACTCGGGATTATCCGCGGCTTCTGGCTCATACATATACGGTCCAACATACATCAACTGCATTGCCCTTTTCCTCATGTCTCTCCTCAAAGACTTGAGGCTCATCAGAAACCTCGGAAACAAAGGTTTCTGCCTAGCCCTCCAAAAAATCTACTTGTTTCACTACTGTTTTCGTGGCGTTGTTCTTGTTTTGATGTCAGACTTCCAGGTTTGCCGGGTTTGTGGAAAAAAAAAAAAAAAAAAAAACTTTGGAAAATTTTAGCCTAAAAACACGTTTTTTTTGTCACCGGATACCTATTATTTACCATCTTTTACTGAAGATTTTATTGAACAAGATACTTCACCCAACACCTTTAAGGACTGGGTTATACCCCACCATAACTCTTTAATTTTCCCTCAAATTTTCTGCCCAAATGCTCAAAATGCCATAGTTATTTCTTTCATGAATTTTGATCACTGGTGCATAAGGAAAATGTACTTCTCGTCAATGAAGAACTCTGCATTCAAGTATCAATTAGGCCTTTTCATTAATGAGACAATGCGAAAGCCCAATTTTTAAATGAGTAGGACTGCTTTAAATAAACAGTACGAGAGTATTTTCCATCTTTGCTGAGCAATGTTTAGTGTGAAAGGAATTAAAGGCCTGTTCAATATAGATACCTGTTCCAAAAATAGCCTGGCTGAATTCATTGATTAGAATGAATGAAAGTTTGGGGTATACATTGAAGTTTTATGGTAGTCCTATAAAAACATCGCAATCATGGCAATGATCTAAACAATGCAGAAATGCAATTTTTCGTCCAAAAGTTCTCCTAGGGGAGCTCCCCCAAGCCCTCTGCTTTAAGTGGGTGGAAAGTTTCCCAGGTCCCCCCAAACATCACCCTCCCACACCAGTGCCCCCCAACACAGATGGCAATCTCCGCCTATGCCGGGTGCGTCAAATTCAGGAGCACAGCAACGAAGTCTGACTCATTTTGGGCCAATCAGATTAATGACCTCTGTAAGCTCTTTTTGAGAGCTGTCGAGATCTGTGGCATCTGCAAACTGGAGAAGTAGTTAATTATAAACAGTAATTGACCCATACCAGTGACGCGTAGCTTGTCCACCCAGACAACAGACTCGGCCTCATTGGCAGTGAAGAACATCTTTTCGGTATTTGCGCTAATCATCAGATGCCGCCCAAAAGCTTCTGCCTGATTTGGACCTGTAACCAAATTGGAAAATCAGAATCAGAGACTGGAGCAAGCAATTGAACATTGAATTAGCTGCCAAGCCATTTCCAACAACTTCTTGCCTTTTCAGGAGGAGGCAACACCGGTGTTCTGTCAAATTTTGCGACTTTTCAAAATATGTTACCTTGCAGTTCTGCACTGCGCAAACCTAAAAACTTGGACGCTATTACTTCGCTCACATCTCAAGTATCTTCAAATATCATACACCTGTGCGCCTTTCGACCTGTAAGCAAAAAAAAAAAATCTATCTATCTATCTATCTGCATGTACACGCAAGGTTCTCCTGAAAATGCAGAGATTAGATGATAATATACATATCTTTGAACAAACTTATCCAACTCGTTATATCATCTTCCTATGTTATAATAAGCTAAAAAATGACAAGGTTACTGTAAACTGATGCATATTGCAATATTACGGCGAAAACAAAGGCTCTACGATCACTTTGCATTATGGTAGCATTTTTTGACATGGCAGCACAAATTGTCAAAACACCGAACAAACCTTAAGTGAAAAGGCGTTTTTTTTTCTTTCTTTCTTTGTGAAAAGTGCAATCTGAGTGAATAATGTGCAATGTAAATCAAATATTACCATCTTGATGGAGGGAAAAGGGCTACTTAGAATTATTTTTCCAATTCTTGAAATAAATCATTGACAATATGAACAATTTTACAACAATTGTGAAAACCACATGGTTTGACCAGGCAGTATTAATTTTAAAATGTTGTTGCTAAGATTCTGTTTCTGCTCCACATGAGTGTCCTCGGCTTCCAGCTAGCTTCCGGGCAATTCCATGTGAGAGTTGCTAAAACAGCCATTTTTAAAAATTGTTTTATATTAGAAATATATAGTTTTTCATTTAGATGATTCATTACCAAATCAGACACTGAAAACCGTTTTGAAATATCTTTGACGGTCTTCTCAAAATTTAGATTTTTTTAGCTCCAAGACAAGGATCAAAGGTTAGTTTTCCAAAGATGACAACTCCTAAAAGATATTTAGCCATATCCTTGTATTTACTGTATTAATATATATTGGTAGCCAAAGTATTTGAGACTAAGTCATTGCAGGAAATTGAAACACACAATTCCAGTGGTTCATTGTGAAAATTGTCATTTTTCAATGAGGTCAGCAACACAAATATCATTTATGATACCAATTTTCAATTGCTTTGTTGTTTTGAGTGTAAAAAATATATTAGATTATCAAAAAATGTAATTCCGTTACTGCTGTCTGTCTGGCATTCTACAAAATATCTGTGAACATACCAGTCAATATAAACTTTCCATGGCCTGGTCAACATACTAGGCCACCAACTTAAGCTTAAACCTACTGCCTATCATTGTGAGATTTCAGAGAAATGCCTGTCAAAGTAAAGGCAAAGATAATGGCATTTTTTCCGCCATAATTCCGTTACCAACACTTTCACCTTCGTATTGCCTTCTACAAAATAGATCATCCCAAACTTTGTGTTATACAGCTCAGTAGGCATGCCAGAGGAACTGATAAAAGTGCAGGCAAGTAGCTACTTCATTAGAGTAATAGATGGCAGATAAAAATGACATGAAAATTTCTCTTGATCGTTATTCCTTCATCGTTCCTTCACCTTCTTCATCAACAATGGTCAGATTGTGCTATAGGAGTATCAGATACTCTAACAGGCGGGGTACAGTACATACAGGCACAATCTGACAATCATTGTTGATAAAAGACTAGAGATGGGGATTGAAACCCGGTTCCAGTACGGACCCGGTTCCACATTTCTCAAACATAACGCGTTGCTGAATACCCCTCGGCCCAGACATGATTTCCTGCCTCAATGTCACAGTGTTAAGGTCAAAGGTCAAATCCAGCAAAAAAGGTGACGTTGCACATGTATGTGTCACAGTTACCGAGTTACCATACCAAATTTGGTGAAGCTGCGACCAGTAGTTGCTGAGTACTGACCCATGTAAGATTTCCTGCCTTAAGGTCACAGCGCAAAGGTCAAAGGCGAAATCCAGCAAAAAACATAACATTGCACATGTGTGTGAGACAGTGAGTTACCATACTAAATTTGGTGAAGCTGTGATAATAGGATGCTGAGTACTGACCCGGACAATATTTCTGGGGTCATGGTCACAGAGCTAAGGTCAAAGGTTAAAAAAAAAATCCTGGAGTTGCACATCTATAGGTCATAGTGAGTTACCATGCCAAATTTGGTGAAGCTGGGAGAATTAGTTGCCGAGTACTGACCCAGACAAGATTTCCACAGTCAAGGTCACAGAGCTAAGGTCAAAGGTCAAATCCAGGAAAAAACCTAATGTTGCACATCTATGGGTCCTAGTGAATTACGATACCAAATATGGTGAAGCTGCGATCATTAAATGCCGAGTACTGACCCACGCAAGATTTCCAGGGTCAAGGTCACAGCGCTAAAGTCAATGGGGAAATCCAGCAAAAAACCTAATGTTGCACATCTATGGGTCATAGTGAGGTATCATACCAAATATGGTAATGCTGCGATCATTAGTTGCCGAGTACTGACCTGGACAAGATTTCCAGGCTCAAGGTCGCAGCGCTAAGGTGAAAGGTCAAATTCAACAAAAAAACCTGATGTTGCACATCTATGGGTCATAGTGAGTTACCATATCAAATTTGGTGAAGCTGCGAAATTAGTTGCCAATTACTGACCTGGACAAGATTTCCAGGGTGAAGGTCACAGAGCTAAGGTCAAAGATCAAATCCAGGAAAAAACCTGACTCTGCACATCTCTAGGTCATATTGAGTTACCATACCGAATTTGGTGAAGCTGCAATGATTAGTTGCCGAGTACTGACCTAGACAACATTTCCATGGTCATGGTCACAGAGTTAAGGTCAAAGGTCAAATCCAGCAAAAATCCTGATGTTGCACATCTATGGGTCATAGTGAGTTACAAAACCAAATTTGGTGAAGCTGGGAGAATTATTTGCCGAGAAATGATCCGGACTTGATTTCCACAGTCAAGGTCACAGAGCTAAGGTCAAAGGTCAAATCCAGCAAAAAACCTAATGTTGCAGATCTATGGGGCATAGTGAGTTACCATACCAAATATGCTTTTGCTGTGATCATTATTTGCCGAGTACTGACCCGGACAAGATTTCCAGGCTCAAGGTCACAGCGCTAAGGTCAAAGGTCAAATCCAGCAAAAAAACCTGACATTGCACATCTATGGTTCATAGTGAGTTACCATACCAAATTTGGTGAAGCTGCGATCATTAGTTGCCGAGTACTGGCCCGGACAAAATCATGGACGGACGATGAACGACGACGGATGGACACGCAGGTGACGACAATACCCCTCCGGACCGGAGTCGGCCGAGGGGTGAAAACAAAATCAATAACGTTTGAGCTTATCGGTACTGCTATCGAGTCTCGTGGGTCCAGTGATGTAATGTTATGTCTCAAGTCGAGTCGCGTCATTTAAATGCAATCACAAACATACGCCAGTTGTCTAACGAAGTTTTTGGGGAAAAAAAAACAAATACCAGCCAACAGGTATTACAATGCATGAAGATGAATCCGGGTCACATGCTTGCGAAGATGGTGGATCGTGTGAAGAGGAAGGTTTTGTTACATTTTTCCAAAGAAAAAGATAAGGAGGAAGCGAAATGCGATTTCTGTTGCAAAATAATTTATTGAAGGGGGGGGACACAACCTCCATGGCCGAGCACATCATTGTGTACCAACTTAAACAAAAATGCACTACTTTCGATTGTCTTACGGTTAAAATAACACCGTCAACTTCAGCTGCTGTGGCTGTGGGCCAGCCATCCTCTTCGTTCACTCAAAGAAACTGCAGTAAGCAAGTCCCGTTAGTTAAAAATACACTGATGGACTTTAAGGCTAGTTCTGCCCATTCGGACCGGGGCGAAGCAAAAAAGCGCCACGGATTTACGGAGTGTTCGCTGCACAAAAATTCCATGTGAAACCATGCACACCGGACTCGGTGCGAAATTCCGCAATCTTGCGTTCCAATTTCGCACAACATACAAACAAATCCGCGGGATATTTAATCAAATTGGACCATGAGAGCAGCAGCAGCGATGATTACATTTTTTGTATGAATCTGAACAATAATCTTAGCCTCACGTCTACTTTTGCGTGACAGATGGGACGGATTACAGACTGGGCCAGACAGGCCGGCGCCCAGGGGCCCTGGGGGGGGCCCGTAGCCAAAAACAGTGATGCCTATCAACAAAACATTTTTATTTCAGAGGGGCCTCCATTCTCTAGGATCCTATGACTACCAGGGTCCCAGGCCATATTACAGGGCCTCTGATGAAAACAGGGAGGGAGGGGGGCCTTCTGACATTTGGATACCAAGGGTTCTTGGGGGGGGGTGCTTTCAGTAGGCCCTCTTACTATAGCCCTGCCATAGGGCCCCTTATGAAAATGGATTAAGGGTGGTGGTCTTCTGACTACCAGGGGTCCTTGGTAGAAGGGGCGTACTTTTAGAGGGCCCTCAGATTATGAGCCCCTACCAGGGGGCCCTAGGGAGGAGCAGGGCATTCCATTAGAGGCCCCTCTGATTACAAGGGCCCCTACTAGGGGGGCCCTGACTTCTGGGTGCCAGGGGTCCTTGGGAGGAGGGGGGAGTACTTTTAGAGGGCCCTATGATTATGAGGGCCCTGACTAGGGGCCTCTGACTTACCAAGGGCCCTGGGTGAGGGTACTTTCAGCAGGCCTTCTGACTACCAGGGCCCCCAGCCCTGCTATAGGGCCCCTTATGAAAATGAATGAGGGGTGGCAGTCCTCTGACTTCTGACTACCAGGGGTTCTCGGGAGGAGGGGGTGTACTTTTAAAGGGCCCTCTGATTATGAGTCCCTACCAGGGGGCCCTAGGGAGGAGGGGGCGTACTATGGAAGAGCCCTCTGATTACGCCTCTGACTAACCAAGGGCCCTGAGTGAGGGTACTTTCAGTGGGCCCCACAGTTGGACAGCCGCGGGGCCCGCTGAAAGCACCTCCACCCTGGGCCCTTGGTAAGGGTGGGCGTGGTTGTGAGAGTGGGGGGGGCCCTCATGGACTATGAGTCCATGAGTCCTTTGGCTACAAGGGCTGCTGACCTCACCAGAGCCCTACTCACACAAGGCAGCCCATACTGTACCTAAGTACACTTGATTCCCAAAGTTCGGTTTGATCGGTCTTTCATACCTGGGTATGATACACTAGTACACTTAGAAGAGGTGGACTCTAGCGCGATACACATGTAGTGTGATCGATAACCGTGCTCTAGCACGGATCTGAAAGATGACATCAATGACAAGACTCCAAATAATAATTAAAGCTGCAAGCAGCGTTGAACGGGCCCTCGCCCCCAAGCACACGTTGGGGTTGTGGTGAGATCCTGACGGGTGCAGCTGTGCACTCACGACCATTGGACAGGTCAATTGCCGGCCCCAACCTGAGAGAAAGTGTCTAGCGAATCGGATAAAGCTGAAGGAGTTATGATAAGTTGATACTTCATCCACCAGAAGGCGCTCAGAGTGTAACCAAATTTGGTCAGGTGCACTCAGGGGCAGAACCTAAGCACAAATGTGAAATTTTGAGTAAATCAGCCAATTTCAACGTAAAATGTGGCATTTTCTGTTTCCATAAGGGGACACGATGAGCTAGATTGTTTAGCAGCACATCGAAATGTTCAGGGTGGGGCTTTTACCATGTACAGGAATTTTGAACCCATTTGGATGAAGTATGAGGGAGAGCGAGCAGCTCGAATGTGTTTGGCGAGGCATCTGAATTGGGGACATTAGGCAGCCAGGCCCATTTAGCGACAGACATGCAGAGCACTAATTTTGGTCAGCATGGTCTGATCAGAAATAAATATTAGGTTGATTGGACGGAATCGCTTGGAGGAGTTCGTTAAAATGCAATATGTGGAAATCGGGCCAAAATGACACATTAAAATCAAAATGGCTGACATCCTGTTTGGAATTGACCGATGGTGCAAGAGACTTTTTAGTTCGAATTGGCAACATACACGAGTGCCAAATTTCTTTTTTCTATTCTAAAAAAACCCCTATGGGGAGGGGGTTTTTCAAAATTTCAAGGGGGCGCTATCAAGGCATTTTGCTGCCCTCATAGGCACCGCCCCAATCAGATGTTGGAGCTCACCACCCTTGACTGGCATATCAATATTTATGATTATACGAATTCATTAAGAACATCAAAAACCCAAACGTATTTTCATGGCGAGGGATCCATTGTGACCGCATCGCCACAGGGACGCCATTCCTCGAAGCATCACAGCATTCGTAAGGCAGTTTAAGCAACTTCCTCTACATGTTGTGCAAGGAGAATAACGTTTATGGGTTCAACTATGTGTCATCAGTACAAGTGAAAGTAAAAACTAGTCACTTCCTGTTAGTGGCCACGCCCACTGACCTACAGACCTGCAGAGCACAAGTTTTGATCAGCATGGTCTCTCAATGTTTTTACATAAATGTGGTTTTGAGTGGATTAAATCGCTAGGAGGAGTGCGTTAAAATACAATATGTGGAAATCAGGCAAAAATGACACGTTAAAATCAAAATGGCCAACTTCCTGTTTGGAGTAGACAAATGATGCCAGCGACTTTTTTTGCGTCTTGGCCAAAAACACAGGTTTACCAATTTTCATCTTTCTACTCCAAAAAAACCCATATGGGGAGGGGTTTTTGAATATTTCAAGGGAGCGCTATCGAGGCATTTTGCTGCCCTCATGGGCAAAGCCCCAATTTCCATGATGATACGAATTCATTAAGAACATCAAAAAGCCAAACGTATTTTCATGGCGAGGGATCCATTGTCACTGCATCGCCACACGGACGCCATTACTCGAAGCATCACAGCATTCGTAAGGTAGTTTATGCAACTGCTTCTACATGTTGTACAGGGGGAATAAAGTTGATGGGTTCAACTATGTGTCATCAGTACAAGTGAAAGTAAAAGCTGGTCACTTCCTGTTAGTGGCCACGCCCACTGACCTACAGACCAGCAGAGCACGACTTTTGATCAGCATGGTCTCTCAATGTTTTTTAATAAATGTGAATTAATACATTTTGAATGAATGAAATCTCTAGGAGGAGTGCGTTAATATACAATATGTGGAAATCGACAAAAATGACACGTTAAAATCAAAATGGCCGACTTCCTGTTTGGAGTAGACAAATGATGCCAGTGACTTTTTTTTGCGTCTTGGCCAAATACACTTGTACCGATTTTCATCTTTGTACTCCAAAAAAACCCCATATGGGGAGGCGTTTTTGAAAATTTCAAGGGGGCGCTATCGAGGCATTTTGCTGCCCTCATGGGCAAAGCCCCAATCAGATTTGAGACCTTGCCACCCTTAACCTGTCAATCAATTTTTTTGATGATACAAGTTTATTAAAGACATCAAAAACCCAAACGTATTTTCATGGCGAGGGATGGATAGTTGCTGCATCACCACACAGACGCCATTATGCGTAGCTTCACAGCATTCATAGGGTAGCTTCACCAATTTGTTCTGCATGTAATAGAAGTGGAATGAGGTTGACGTGATCAAGTATGTGTCCTCAGTACAAGTGAAAGTAATAAGTGGTCACTTCCTATTACCACAGGGGGGCGCTAGTAGCAAAGTGGGAATTTAATGCATCCCAACGTTCAGGGCTGAGCAATGATCATGTAGAGCAAGTTTGAAGCTACTACAGTCAAGTATGTGGGCGAGCATTGGGAATCCCAAACGTATTTTCATGGCGAGGGATCCAAAGTCGCCGCTTTGCCACACGGACGCCATTGCTCCTAGCTTTACAGCGTTCATAATATAGCTTCAGTAACTTGTTCTGCATGTTTAAAAAGTAAAATGAAGTTGATGGGTTCAACAATGTGTCATCAGTACAAGTGGAAGTAACGAGTGGTCACTTCCTGTTACCACAGGGGGGCGCTATTTGCGAAGTGGGAAGTAATTACATCAGGGTGTTCCCTGCGGCGCCCTTATCATGTTCAGCAAGTTTGAAGCTTCTAAAATCAAGTATTTGGGTGTGAGAGCATTGTGAAATTTTTTCCTCAAGTCACTATAATTTGTTACGACCTAGCAGCCACGCCCGTTGACCTACAGATCTGCAGAGCACAACTTTAAATCAGCTTGGTCTCTCGATGATGTGTACCAAATTTGAAGCCGATCCGGCGAAATCCCTAGGAGGAGTTTGTTTTAAAATTCAAAAATTCAAATCAAAATGGCCGACTTCCTGTTGGGTTTAGGGCGTGGCTCCAATGAAGTTTTTTTTATGCCTTAATACAAAGCACATAAAAACTGAATGTCGTCTGCCTACGACAAAAAAATCGAATTTCCCTATGGGAATTTTGAAACGTGTTTGGGGGGCGCTATTTCGACATTTGGGGTCGAACTTGTGCGACCGCCCAAAAATATCGAATTTCGGCCGGACGAATCGGGAAAGGGGCGAAATTGGCCTTTGAAAAATCGGAAGAATAATAAAAATGATAATAATAATAAACAGCGCGATTTCAATAGGGCCCTCCGCAGACGACTTGCAGTCGGCTCGGGCCCTAATAATAATAAACAGCATGATTTTAATAGGGTCCTCCGCGGACGACTTGCAGTCGTGCTCGGGCCCTAATTAAAGCTGCAAGCAGCGTTGAACGGGCCCCTGCCCCCATGCGCACGTTGGGGTTTGTGGTGAGATCCTGACGGGTGCAGCTGTGCACTCACGACCATTAGACAGGTCAAGTGCCGGCCCCGACCTGAGAGAAAGTGTCGAGCGAATCGGACAAAGCTGAAGGAATTATGATAAGTTGATTCTTCATCCAACAGAAGTCGCTCAGAGTGTAACCAAATTTGGGCAGGTGCATTCAGGGGCAGACCCTAAGCACAAATGTGAAGTTTTGAGCAAATCGGCCAATTTCAACGTAAAATATGGCATTTTCTGTTTCCATAAGGGGGCATGATGAGGTAAATTGTTTAGCAGCACATCAAGGCGTTCAGGGTGGAGCTTTTACCATGTACAGGAATTTTGAATCCATTTGGATGAAGTATGAGGGAGAGGGAGCAGCTCGAATGTGTGTGGCGAGGCATCTGAAATGGGGACACCATGGCGGCCAGGCCCATTCAGCGACAGACATGCAGAGCAATACGTTTGATCAACATGGTCTCTTGATGATCGGAAATAAATATTAGGTTGACTGGACGGAATCGCATTGCTGCCTCACAGCAAGAAGGTCGTGGGTTCGAATCCGGCCTGGGGCCTTTCTGTGTGGAGTTTGCATGTTCTCCCCGTGTTGCGTGGGTTTTCGCCGGGTACTCCGGTTTCCTCCCACAGTCCAAAGACATGCATATCAGGCTAATTGGAGACACCAAATTGCCCATAGGTATGAGTGTGAGAGTGAATGGTGTGTGAATGCTGTGTGCGCCCTGCGATGGATTGGCAAGCTGTTCAGGGTGGGTCCCTGCCTTTGCCCGTAGTCAGCTGGGATAGGCTCCAGCTCGCCCCGTGACCCTAGTGAGGAATAAGCGGGTATAGAAAATGGATGGATGGATGGACGGAATCGCTAGGAGGAGTTCGTTAAAATACAATGTGTGCAAATCGGGCCAAAATGACACATTAAAATCAAAATGGCTGACTTCCTGTTTGGAATTGACCGAAGGTGCCAGAGACTTTGGGGTCAAACCTGTGCGACCGCCCAAAAATATCGAATTTCGAATCCGGCCGGACGAATGGGGAAAGTTAGACGCGTTTTCACAATTGGCCTTTGAAAAGTCGGAAGAATAATAATAAAAAAAAAATAATAATAATAAACAGCGTGATTTCAATAGGGCCCTCCGCAGGCGACTTGCAGTCGGCTCGGGCCCTAATAATAATAATAACTAGGGCTGTCGGAGACAGCACTTACGGTCTCCAAGACTTTCCGCCGAACACCGCTATGTTCGCTGGGAAATAGTCCTTGCGTATTTTCCGCAAATGAGAATAAAGTTTTTCAATAGCACACAGCGTTAGTGAGAAAATGGATAATTTTTTTTACGTAAAAGTATTTGTTTCTCTCTATTCTGAGTGGCTTTGATTAAAGTTAATATGTAACTAATCCGAAATGTTCAGTGTTCCCAAAATTAAATCTTTACTATCAGCATTTTAGTAATAAGGTATAAAGGTAAACATCTTTTCAAAGAATAAAGAGGTTCAAAATTCACAAACTTCTCCTCCTTCAGTCTATCATTGCTGAAAATTTAATCCAATTCGGCCAAATGGTTACCACAAGGTAGTAAACACTATGATCCTTTACATAAAACTGCGATTTGCGGTTTTAGGGGTTCTTCAAGCTCATCTAGGAGTTGAATCACGTGGTTTATTTATTTTTGAATATTTCTTCTTAAACTATATATGTACATTCTTTAAAATGAGGTATAGAACACACAATGCTCTTGATCCTTAGTTGCAGTAGAAATTTCCAAAGACAACCACCCTCAGAAAACCTTAAAATCGAAAAATTTTAAATATTTCACTTTATCTGCAATTTACGGCTAAAGTATGCATATTTATATGATAAAGTAGATCAGATAAAATATATATCAATGTATTTGGAACATACTGGTACCATTATATTCGAAATATCTTGTTTCCTTACTGTTCCGGTCAGGCGAGCTAGCGGCTCGTAATAATCTATTAACCCCCTTTATACCTAACACGCCTGCGTAATCTAAAGACCCATCCTTTCCCTACGTGTATGCATTGACTTGTAAAATATGCCTACCTGGTGAGTGCAGCCCGAAACTGTTTGGGGTTGGGCAGGACTCACCGCTTCGTAGGGGAACGGGACCAGCACAAACGCTGACTCTGCCAGCCACTGGAAGTCCGGCGGGGCAAGCTCATGCGATGATGGAGAGTTAAATTTTATTTAAAAACAAGGTGCGCACATCTATTCATTAACAGTGACCAAGGGTGAAATGAAGGAACCGAAAAGAAAAAGAAATCATTGGCGAGCTTTGTGAGCCAAAACCTCCTCTTTTTCTCCGGCTCGGCATTTCGCCTTCAAAAAAAACCGTGCTCCCCGCCCAGCTGTTCTCAATCAGCTGATTAGCAATTAGCGGTGAGCCACAACCACACCCCTATGTGATGTCAGTTCTGACCCTAACCTCTAACAGAACCTGAGAAACACCTATCCACAAATCTGTAGCATAACATCCCTCCCCCCATCGAAGAGAAAATATATTAAAAAAAAAAAAAAAGGGAGAACCATAGAAAATATTAAATTTTTTTTTTTTTCCAGGTAAACAAAACTACAAGAAGTATTCATACAAACATCAGCTACTATAGAATATATCAGAAATTCTCATCTTCCTCATCGGAAGGAAACCAAAATGTGCAGTACAAAAAGACCAAATGGACTCTCCATGGCCATTCAGGATGGCTCCCCTACTGGCATACGTGAGAGCGCATCTGCCAAGATATTATTTTTTCCTGCCACATGCTGTACAACAAGGCTATAAGCCTGCAAACTCAGAGCCCACCTGAACACTCGCTGGTTTGAACTTTTGAACTTTGCTAAAAAAGATAGCGGATTGTGGTCCGTATACACCACCACCTCTCGACCCGAGTGGGACACGTACACTTCAAAATGCTTAACCGTCAAGACAAGACCCAAGGCTTCCTTCTCAATGGTCGAGTAAGCTTTCTGATGTTCATTTAGCTTTTTAGAGAAATAAGCGACTGGCCTATCTAGTCCAGCAGCATCAGTTTGCAAGAGCACTGCCCCCACTCCTACGTCACAAGCATCCACCGCCAGTTTAAAAGGTGCATCAAAATTTGGAGCAAGCAACACGGGTTCACATGCCAGTATGGCTTTCACTCCTCCAAACGCACGTGCACACGCTTCAGTCCAGACAAACTTAGCACTCTTCTTAAGTAGGTTTGTCAAAGGTTCAGTCACTGTGGCAAAGTTTGGAACAAATCTCCTGTAGAACCCGCACATACCCAACACTCTCATAACCTCCCGCCGACTCTTTGGTGGGGGAAGACCAAGAATGGCCTCCACTTTTGCACGGCGAGGCATCACCTTACCCTGACCCACCTGATGTCCGAGATAAGTGACCTGGCCTTTTCCAAACTCACATTTGGGTAAATTGACCACAAGACCTGCTTCTTGTAACCTCTCAAAGAGCTGACAGAGGTGTACCATGTGCTCTTCCCAAGAGCTACTATACACTACAACGTCATCAAGATAAGCAACTACGGAGCTCAACCCTTGAGCGATGGTAATCATCAACCGCTGAAATGTAGCGGGTGCATTTTTCATGCCGAAGGGAAGGACATTGCAAACATACAGACTATCAGGGGTCACAAAAGCTGATATCTCTTTGGTACGAGGGGACAGGGGCACCTGCTAATACCCCTTCAAGAGATCCAACTTTGAGACCACCTCAGCTCTACCAATCCTGTCTATGCAATCCTCCAATCTAGGAACTGGAAAAGCGTCAGCTTTGGTCACCTGATTGACTTTCCTATAGTCAATGCACGGTCGTAATGTGTGGTCTGGTTTTGGAACAAGCACCACCGGAGAACTCCACTCACTCTGGACATTTTCTATTGCCCCAATACTCAACATATAAGCTACCTCCTCCCGCAAACACTGTAGCTTAGAGGGTGCCAGCCTATACGGGTGTTGTTTGATTGGAGCGGCACTAGCCTCATCCACATCATGGACAGCTAATGAATGCGCGCCCAGGAACATCCTGGAACAAAGGAGAGAACTCCCCAATCAGAGCTTTAAGTTGACATATACACTCTACAGGTAAATGCACCAACTGACTGTCAAGACACAGCAGAGCCTCAGTATTTTTCAAACGGAACCCCACTGTCTCCACTTCACTCACCACCTCTTCAGCTACCTGCCCAATAAGAGCACAAGCAACAGACGACCCCTGTGATCGACTGTGGTAGTGTTTTAGAAGGTTCACATGGCATAATCTGGTCTTTCTCCTGCCCTCGGGAGTGCTGAGCACGTAATTTTTGTCCCCCACTTTTCTCAAAACAGTGTAGGGACCACAAAATGAAGCACTTAGACCTGATGCTCGCTGTGGCACTAAAGCAAGGACCTGATCTCCAACCTCAAAATGACGAACAGCAGCTATCTGATCAAACTGCACCTTCATACGCTTCTGAGCTTGATGAAGATTCTCTGTGGCCACCTGACAAGCACGCCACAACCTATCTTTAAATTCAGACACATAATGCAGCACAGAAGTATGTGGTTTATTCTGAAGTAACTGCTCTTTAAACAATTTCAGGGGACCCCTAACTTCATAGCCAAACACAAGTTCAAAGGGGGTGAACCCAGTAGATTCATTGACAGAATCTCTTATGGCAAAGAGCAAGAATGGAAGAGACACATCCCAATCACCAGGACACTGAACCCCATAGATTTTTAACATAGTCTTCAGAGTCTGATGAGCCCGCTCAAGAGCTCCTTGAAACTGAGGATGATAAGCAGACGAAACAGCTTGCAAGACACCAAGCTCACACATAACTTCCTGAAAAACTCCAGACACAAAATTAGTTCCCTGGTCATGCTGTACTTGCTTTGGTAAGCCAAACCGAGAGAAAAAATTTACCAGCACCTCAATGATGGTTCTAGCCTTTATGTTTCTCAAGGGGACAGCCTCTGGGAAACGAGTTGTAACGTCCATTATAGTCAGCAGAAACTCATTACCTTTCCTAGTTTTTGGTAAAGGACCCACACAGTCTATGATGACTCTTGAAAATGGCTCTTCCACCACAGGTATTAGAGTCAGTGGAGCCATGGGAACATTCTGATTTGGTTTACCAACCATCTGACAAGAGTTACAAGAGCGACAGAAAGCTACTACATCTCGATGTAGTTTAGGCCAATAAAAATGCTTCATAATCTTAGCCTGAGTCTTCCTAATGCCCAAATGGCTAGCTAATGGTGTTTCATGAGCCATATGCAAAACCTCCTCGCGATAGTTCTTTGGCAGGACTATCTGTTCATGCACACTCCACTCATCTGTAGCAGGTTGATTCGGGGGTCTCCACTTCCTCACAAGCACATCATCTTTGAGAAAAAATCCCTCAGCCATATTCTCAATCTCCTCACAGGAAGAGGCTGTGGCAAAAAGGGGACTTAAACTGGGATCCTGTTTCTGCTCTAAAATCAAAGTGTCACAATCTAACACTGGCACTCGATCCACACCACACCATTTGGCAAAGACAGTGTCTGCCAGGTCAACTGAAGGAGAATCCTCCATACCAGAGAGCTGTACAACGGGACCTTTCCCATCTGCATCCCGCTCATCTTTAGTACGCTGTTCAAGAGCTTTAGTCTGAGAACGAGTGACTACACACTGGGAAAGCTTCTGGATATTCCTCCTCCAGTCTCTTAGTCTCTACCACCTCACAAGGAGTGGGAGACAACACAGGGGTCACTATGACCAGCTTATGGGCCAAATCATTTCCCAAAAGGAAGGCAACACCCTTCACAGGTAACTGAGGAACCACACCCACTTGAGCATATCCAACAAAACTATTTGTTCTCACAAACATTTTGTACAAAGGAACAGCAGTGTAAGCACCACCAAACCCTTCCATAGGCACAAATGTTCCCAAGGCAGCAGTCTCAGGCAGATCGATGGCACTAGCTACCATAACAGACTGGCCTGATGCTGTATCTCGAAGAACTGTAACAGGTGTCTCAACTACTCCTTCCTCAACAGCAACCAACCCGTCAGACAGAAAACCATCAAACATTTTCAAATCTGCTTCACCAACAGTTTCGACTGGCCCTTTGACAGAACCTGACCTAATAAGATGACAAGGAACAGAGGGACTTCCATCTGGTTTAGCCATCCCTTTTGCCCGTAGGGTTGGGCAACGAGATTTAATGTGGCCTGGCTTACGGCAATAGTGGTAAATGATGTCCCCTGGAAAAGGAGAGGATTTGTTTTGCCGTCGACTGTTGTGTGTGTTCACAGGTGGCCACCAACCACCATTGTTTTTATCACTCTGCCATTTTCCATAGTCAACCATCCTTTTACTCTGACCATTTGATTTGTCACACTATGAATCTTTATGAACAAGAACATAGTTATCGGCAGCCTCAGCAGCTTTAAAAACAGTTTTAACATCCAGATCGTTCAAGTGTGTCTGCATAACCTTTGGCAGACTCTGCTTAAACTGTTCCAACACTATCAGCTCACGGAGTTCCTTGAAATCATATACTTCACTGGCTTTCAGCCACTTATCAAAAGCTGCTTCCTGTTGACATACAAATTCCAAATAAGACTGCCCTACCTGAATTCTCTCAGTTCTAAAACGCTGCCTATATGCTTCCGGGACCAACTCATTGGCTTTTAATACTGCCTCACGGACACGATCGTAATCCTCACTATCGCTCAAATCTAAGGCAACATAAGCTTCCTGGGTCTTCCCAGGAAAAGAACCTTGAATGAGCGACACCCACTCATTATTTGGCCAGTTACGCTGCACAGCGATTTTCTCAAACATTTCAAAAAATGACTCAACGATTTGAGAATCAAACTTTGGGAAAAACACTTTGTTATATGAAAGGCCTCATGCCGTTCCTGACATCTGCGATCGAGAGCAAGCCTAACCTATTCAACCTCCATTTTCATTTTTTCATGCTGCCTCTCTTTTTCCCTTTCCTGTTGTTCTCTCTCTTGGTCTCTCTCCTCATCATTACAGCTAAGCACGAGTTGTACAAGTTCTTGTTTTCTTGCATAATCTGTGGCATCCAAATCCAAAAATTCCACCAGCTGCCATAGTTTAGGTTTATCAAGTTTACTCAATCGTGAGCGGGTTGCTTCTGTTTCCAAATATTCATCTGGCTTAAACTGCGCCATTTTCACGCACGGCAAATTTAGAAATCCAACCAGGAATAATACAAAAAATGCACAATTACCACAGTGGCAACAAATCCACAGATCAAAAGGAATGCACAACACAGATTGATAGCCTACACCCAACCTAGGGCGTCCAATCAAAGCATTCCAAACGTAATAGTCTCCCGTGAATGAATTAACAAGCCTGAGCGATAGTAGCAATACTTGGCACACTTAAAAAATAGAATAACCATATGCGCAGGACAGCGGTGAGCGATGACACCAAATAAGCAGATCGCCTAAAATGCACAAAATGATAGTCAACACCTCTGCCCCAGAGTGTCCTATCAGACATTTCACATACTGCTCAACACCTGCCAGCTCCTTGCGCATAACCAATAACCAACGGAAAGCCAAACGCAAGCACACCCTAAGCCAAGCAGCGCAAAATTGGCATTTGACGAAACAGTGCGCCAATTAACATTCAGGCAAGAGCGAACCTCGCTCCACTGCAAAACTCTCGCCAGAACTTTAATTCCAAAGTGCTGTACCGAATCAAATACTGGTTACAAAGTTAACCTGCTATGCATGCACCAGCACAAACAATTACCTGTTTGTTTCACAACAAACACGAGAGCTACCAAACAAAGTTGGCAACACATTAACAGCACAACGAAGCCCAACAAAGCTGAAATATACCGCACGGCTCGCAAACTGAACTACACCTTCTATGATTCACTCCCGGACGGGCTCCCACTTGTTACGGTCAGGCGAGCTAGCGGCTCGTAATAATCTATTAACCCCCTTTATACCTAACACGCCTGCGTAATCTAAAGACCCAACCTTTCCCTACGTGTATGCATTAACTTGTAACATATGCCTACCTGGTGAGTGCAGCCCTAAACTGTTTGGGGTTGGGCAGGACTCACTGCTTCGTAGGGGAACGGGACCAACACAAACGCCGACTCTGCCAGCCACTGGAAGTCTGGCGGGGCCAGCTCATGCGATGACGGAGAGTTCAATTTTATTTAAAAACAAGGTGCGCACATCTATTCATTAACAGTGGCCGTGGGTTAAATCAAGGAACCGAAAAGAAAAAGAAATCATTGGCGAGCTTTGTGAGCCAAAATCTCCTCTTTTTCTCCAGCTCGGCATTTCGCCTTCAAAAAAAACCGTGCTCCCAGCCCAGCTGTTCTCAATCAGCTAATAAGCAATTAGCGGTGAGCCACAACCACACCCCAATGTGATGTCAGTTCTGACCCTAACCTCTAACAGGCTTACCTGAGAAACACCTATCCACCAATCTGTAGCATAACATTACTGATCTATACGCATTTGAAAATGACGACTAAAATTTCACTTTCTGGAAAGCACCATTTTCAAAGGAGATAACTCAAGTTCTAAAACGAAAATAGAAACGGTGATCTCAAACTTTGTAGAGAATTCAATTTCTGTTAATTTGAGATATTACACGTTTGTCATTATTGCCGTTCAGGTGAAGAAGATTTTTGAAAATAACCACCGTCAAAATATGAAAATGTCGAACAATTTTCAGTTTTTTCGAAATAGAAAAAAATCTATATATACGGCCGAAAATCGCAATAGGTCCATTCGACGCCGAATAGTTTTGCGCACATGAATGAAATTATCTCAAATAGTATTCGAGTTATCGCGGTTTGAAATTTTCTGATTCTTCCGACTTTGAGGAGTTATTGCCCTTGATTGAGAACGTAAATCGAAATTCTGTGCAGCACGTTTCCAGATCTTGATGCACTCTATCATTCCTGAAAATTTCATCAAAATCGATCCATTCGTTTTGCAGAAATCCGTTGCACAAAATCGTACAAATAATAATAATAGTGAATAATCTGGATAATAACAATAGGTCTCCACGACTTTCGTCTTGGAGACCTAATAATTAAAACTGCATGCAGCATTGAACGGGCCCTCGCCCCCTTGCGCACGTTGGGGTTGTGGTGAGAACCTGATGGGTGCAGCTGTGCACTCACGACCATTGGACAGGTCAAGTGCAGGCCCCAACCTGAGAGAAAGTGTCGAGCGAATCAGACAAAGCTGAAAGAGTTATGATAAGTTTATATTTCATCCAGCAGGGGGCGCTAAAAGCATAACCAAATTTGGGCAGGCGCATTCATGGGCAGACCCGAAGCACAAATGTGAGGTTTTGAGCAAATCAGCCAATGTCAACGTAGAATGTGGCATTTCCTGTTTCCACAGGGGGGAGGCATGAGCTAGATTGCTTAGCAGCACATCGAGGCGTTCAGGGTGGGGCTTTCAGCATGTACAGTAATTTCAAATCCATTTGGATGAAGTATGAGGGAGGGAGTGCTGCTCGAATGCTAGGCATTTGAAATGGGGACACCATGGCGGCCACGGCTATTTAGCGATAGACATGCAGGGCACAACTTTTGATCAGCGTGGTCTCTTTATGATCTGATATAAATATAAGGTGGATTGGACGGAATTGCCAGGAGGAGTTCGTTAAAATACAATGTGTGGAAATTGGGCCAAAATCACACGTTAAAATCAAAATGGCTGACTTCCTGTTTGGAGTTGACCTATCGTGCCAGAGACTTTTTTTCCCACATTGGCAACATACACATGTTTACCAATTTTCATTTTCCTATTCCAAAAAACCCCTATGGGGAGGGGTTTTTCAAAATTTCAAGGGGGTGCTATCGAGGCATGTTGCTGCCCTCCTGGGCAACGCCCTAATCAGATGTTAGAGCTCACCACCCTTGACTGGCATATTAATTTCCATGATGATACGAAATCATGAAGAACATCAAAAACCTAAACGTATTTTCATGGCGAGGGATCCATAGTCACCGAATTGTCACACTGACACCATTACTCGAAGTTTCACAGCATTCATAAGGTAGCTTTAGCAACTTTTTCTACGTGTTGTACAGGGAGAATAAAGTTGATGGGTTCAGCTTTGTGTCATCAGTACAAGTGAAAGTAAAAACTGGTCACTTCCTGTTAGAGGCCACGCCCACTGACTAACAGAACTGCAGAGCACAACTTTTGATCAGCATGGTCTCTTGATGTTTACTAATAAATCTGGTTTTGATTGGATGAAATCTCTAGGAGGAGTGCATTAAAATACAATGTGTGGAAATCAGGCAAAAATGACATGTTAAAATCAAAATGGCCGACTTCCTGTTTGGAGTAGATAAATGATGCCAGAGACTTTTTTGGGCGTCTTGGCCAAATACACGTGTTCCAATTTTCATTTTCCTACTCCAAGAAAACCCCGATGGGTAGGGGTTTTTGAAAATTTCAAGGGGGCGCTATCGAGGCATTTTGCTGCCCTCATGAGCAAAGCCCCAATCAGATGTGAGAGCTTACCACCCTTGACTTGTCTATCAATTTTTATGATGATAAAAGTTCTTTAAAGACATCAAAAACCCAAACGTATTTTCATGGCGAGGGATGGATAGTCGCCGCGTCCCAACAAGGACGCCATTATGCGTAGCTTCACAGCATTCATAAGGTAGCTTCATCAATTGTTCTGCAGGTAATAGAAGTAGAATGAGGTTGATGTGTTCAACTATGTAGCATCAGTATAAGTGAAAGTAATAACTGGTCACTTCCTGTTACCACAGGGGGTTTTTGATGTGTTATGGCCCCAATTTGTTTTTACATTTACAACACAACAGTCACAGCAAGGGATGACAGACACAGTTTTAAAACTTAAACACATTTAATTAACAAAGACAATAACGACTAAACTAATCTACAGACCAAGATTGATTTACAACAAAAACAGAAATATTTACAGTCCCTTTTTGGTTGGGTCCCTTGGTGATGTCCTGGGTGAGGAAAATGCTCTAACACAGGCAAAAATCCACAAAAGAAACTTCACAGGTCTTGAACAGAATGACAGGTCTGGTCACATGTATCCTTCTCCTTGCAATTTCTCCTACTTCTTCACTGTCACAATTCTACTCCTTATATACTCTTTTGCAGACCCCACCCACATTTAGACCTCTTTTTTTTATTTTCTGGGACTTGCCCCAGACATGTCTAAAACATGTCCAAACATAGCTCCAGTCTGAGCTTAACAAAAAAAAAAGGTAAATACTGCCATCTAGTGGCCTATATTCACATCACACCTCCATTCCAAAAGGGAAAAATTTTGACTCAAAGGCATTTTTCTTTTCAATACAAAATGGTTAAGTGGACACTTGTCTATATATACATATCTTACAATATTCGAATAAACACGTGATATATATACATTCTCAACCACGGGATAAGCAATCAGCAATTACATTGTAAGTACCCTTTACATACTTAATTTCCAAGTCAAACTCCTGTAAAATCAAACTCAAATTCAATAATCTCCGATTGTTGTTTTTCATCTTACTC
The DNA here is from genome assembly GCA_029721435.1 of Gymnothorax reevesii. Taxonomy (NCBI): domain Eukaryota; kingdom Metazoa; phylum Chordata; class Actinopteri; order Anguilliformes; family Muraenidae; genus Gymnothorax; species Gymnothorax reevesii. The sequence goes on along the minus strand of CM056574.1, from coordinate 76,074,144 downwards.
AAAAACATTAACGGATTGTGGTCAGTGTACACAATCATTGGCTTTTGCCCAGTACAAACATAAACCTCAAAGTGTTGTGAAGATAGTACCAGAGCCAATAGCTCCTTTTCTATTGTGGAATAGTTCCTTTGGTGGCGATTGAACTTCCTGGAGAAGTATGCCACGGGATGCTCAATGTCATCAGAGTCACTTCTCTGTAGGAGCACAGATCCACAAGCTTGGTCGCTAGCATGGACTGCGATGGAGAACGGTTTGGTGAAGTCAGGAGATTTGAGCACGGGGAAGTGACACAGCAGAGACTTCAGGCGATCGAAGGCTCTCTGGCATGCATCATCCCAAGTGAACTTTACGCCTTTCTTCAGTTGGTTGGTGAGACTGAGAGCAATCTCAGCAAAGTTCTTGCAGAACTTGCGGTAGTATCCGATCATTCCAAGGAAGCGGCGCAAAGCTTTTTTGTTGTCAGGAACTGGAAAGTCCATGATGGCTTGGACTTTAGCATTTATGGGTGCCACCTTGCCCTGGCCTATGACGTAGCCAAGATAAGTGACAGTAGCACAACCAAAGTCACTCTTGTTCAGGTTAACAGTCAGGTTAGCCTGGGTCAGGCACTGGAACAACGTCTCTACATCTTTTAGATGATCTTCCCAGGAGTCACTCCATGTGATCAGGTCATCGATGTATGCACCCGTGTGTGGCAATCCGGCGATTGTAGACTGTATCATCCTTTGGAAAGTGGCTGGGGCATTTTTCATGCCAAAGGGTAGGACTTCATACTGGTACAACCTAGATGGTGTGGCAAAAGCAGAGATGCTCTTGGCTCTCTCAGTTAAAGGCACACACCAATAACCCTTCAATAAATCAATCTTGGTCAAAAACTTTGCTTGCCCTACTCTATCAATACAATCATCAATCCTAGGTATTGGAAACACAACAGATCTAGTTACAGCATTGACTTTGCGATAATCTGTACAGAATCTAGTACTTCCATCAGGTTTTGGAACTAGCACACAGGGTGAACTCCACTCTGAGTTGGAGGGTCTAATAATATCATGTTCTAACATGTACTCAACCTCTTTCTCAGCAATCTTTCTCTTTTCAGGATTCATCCGGTACTGACGCTGTTTTATTGGTTTGGCATCACCAACATCTACATCATGAGTAGCTATTTAAACCCTCTTTGGAACATCAGGAAATAGATCTTTATATTTCTTGATCAACCTCTCAAACTGATCTTTCTGTGAGGGTACTAAGTGCTGGAGTTTTACATCAAGATTTTGCAACACTTCAGAATTTGACAATTTACATGAAAGAACTTCAGCTTTAATTTTAGGTTCATCATCTTGAAACTCCCCCTCATCTAAACACATCTCGACCATAGGATAATCTAAAGTGACAGCTGCAACCCGAGCATTTCTATCATAATAAGGCTTCAGTATGTTAATGTGACACAACTGTTTTGGTTTTTTCCTATCTGGAGTCTTTACAATGTAATTGAGATCATTGAGTTTTGTCAGAATTTCATAAGGACCATGAAATCTAGCCTGCAATGGACTGGACTGCAAGGGAAACAACACAAGAACCTTGTCTCCTGGTTTAAACTCACAGCTTCTAGCCATATGATCGTACCAAGTTTTCATTTTTCCCTGACTTGATTTCAAGTTCTCTTTGGCTAGGTCACAAGCTGCACGCAGTCTTTCTTTGAACTTGCTAACATAGTCTAAAAGACTGATATGCGGTTCTTTCTCTTGCCATTGTTCACTCAACAATAGCAAAGGTCCTCTCACTTCGTGGCCAAACACTAGCTCAAACGGACTGAATCCAGTAGACTCCTGCACTGCTTCTCTAGCTGCAAACAACAGCAAATGAACACCTTCATCTCAGTCTTTCTCATGGTCATAACAATAAGTCCTCATCATTGTCTTGTGAGTGGAATGAAACCGCTCAAAGGCACCCTGACTTTCTGGATGATAGGCACTAGAAAGAATCTGCTTTGCACCTAGTTCATACACAACCTGCTGAAACAACCCGGAAGTGAAATTGCTACCTTAGTCTGGCTGAATTTCCCTGGGAAGGCCAAATAACGTGAAGAACTTCATCAAAGCCTTCGAGATTGCAGTTGCCTTGATGTTGCGTAGAGGTATGGCTTCAGGGAATCTGGTAGATGCGCACATGATTGTCAACAAGTACTGATTTTCAGATCCAGTCTTGGGTAATGGACCAACACAATCAACAATGACCTTAGAGAAGGGCTCCCCAAATGCTGGGATAGGCAACAATGGAGCTACAGGTGGGTCGTACTGGTGTTTTCCAACTACCTGACAAGTGTGACAGGTTTTGCAAAAGTTGGAAACGTCTTTCCGAAGCCCAGGCCAGAAGAAGTGTTTCATGACCTTATCAACAGTCTTGTTAACACCAAGATGACCACCTAAAGGATAACTATGAGCCATTGTTAAGATCTCATTCCTGTAGACCTTCGGAACAACAATTTGCTTGACCACTGCCCAATCTGCATTGGCAGGGATATCAGGAGGGCGCCACTTCCGCAGCAACACACTATCCTTGAGATAATACCCAACTGGAACTGAGTCTATTTCTTTATTAGGAAGGGCTCTCCTCTTTAGTACACAAATTTAAGGATCATTAGTTTGCTCCTCAATCAACCGCTTTCTGGACAGAGACAAGTCTCCAGACACATCAGAATCACCAAACCCATCTGGCTGGCTAAACAGAGAACTGATAAAAGTATCTGATAAGTCCTCAAACGGAGAAACCATAGTAGGCCGATCAGAGTCATGAGGCGAACCACCTGAGTCCTGACTATTCAATGTGCTGGACGGCACCACATCATCTTCTTCTTTAGCCTTCTTGGCCAAAGCACGAGTCACTGCACAGGAAGGATACAGAGATGGGTCCTCATCGCCATCTTCAGTGCTCGGCTGTGAAGTAAGATGTACAGGGGGAACTACTTTGCCCCCAGTCAGGTCATTGCCTTGCAACAGAGAAACACCTTTGATAGGTAGACTTGACATAAGTCCCACCTTTACCTGTCCTGTAACTAAATCTGACTTCAAGAATATATAGCGCAGGGGTACAGATACAGTCCTCCCTTCAATACCTTGTACAAGTATGAAATCCCCAGAAGCGGTCTCATCACGTAACTCCAAGGAGTCCATCAACAAAAGTGACTGAGAAGCTCCGGTATCCCTTAGGACAGTGGTTCTCAACTGGTCTGGCTTCAGGACCCACCATCACCCCTTAATGATAAGCCGTGACCCAAATAAAAAAAAGTCAACTTTTCAAATTGATTTAACATAACATTCAGTCACACTTCAGTTACTGTTCTCTTAAAGTTTATTCAGTCACTTATTCTGGCAAAAAAAATTAAATTATCTATATCGATTGTCCTCATGTCAGATCAAAGGCGGTTGGCACGCGTGATGGAAACTCGTCCTGACTTAATCAACGCAACTGAATCAATGATGCAAATTAACGACTTCACATCTCTCTCAGCCAACCACAAACTGCCTCGGCATCAGGCAATGCGTATATTATGCTTGCGTTCTATGCTCGGTAATGCCGCTTGCACACTGGACGCGAAACAAATTTTTCTCAGGACTGATTACAGTCAAAGTCAATGCAAAGAGCTATCGACTTTTCTTGGTCTTTTTATTTGTCTGTTTTCTTCCTTTGAAGATAGACAACAGTCTTTATTCGGTCTTTCTTTTGAAAATTAGTCAGATGGATCGAACAGATTCACGCTTTATTTCCACAGCAGAGATAAAAATCCTTGCAATCAGGGAGCTAATCAATTCCATGACCATTGACAGTGTGAATAAATTATCGTATGCACGATCAAGACTGTCCGACGCGAAATGAAAAATACTCCATGTCCGGCACCCAGCAAAAATAAAAGTAGCCTGTTGATATGAGAACAGATTAATAACGGAATAAAGAATAAAAATACATATACATCACCAACCAACAGAACATCCAAAAAAGATGACCCGCTAATAAATTAATCGCAGTGTTCGTTGGATTTTCTGTTGTTAAAATGTTTCTTTTCATTCTTTATTTCGTTATCAATCTGTTCTAATCGTCCTCTTTTTTTTCTTTTTTTTTGGCTGTCAGACACGGAGGCATTGGACATTGTCCCGTGCCAATGTCGACTCGCTTTACTGAGCAGAGCTTAAAGGGAAACATTGATTGAAATTCTGGGTACTCATCTTGAAGAACTGAGCCCTCTTATCAAAATATTCACGTTTAATATCTAAAAGAGTCAGTAGATTTGAAGAAATTAAAAACAATAATAGACTGTCGGACACGGAGATATATTAAAACCCTGTCAGACTTTCGGACACAAGACACTGCTTTCAACGCAATCTGTCGAGCGAAAAATTTTTTTCACATCCAGTGTGCAAGCAGCTTAATACTAGGCTACTATTATTGTCACTTAGGTTTGATCGTTTTTAGTGGGGGAAAGGAATACAGCCTGATTGCTATGATCTCGTGCTGAGTTAAGATCACATATTGAGAATAAATGTGTAACGTATCTTCCATTGTTGTCCATGCATGTTAATCCCAAAATTTTAAACAGCAACAGGCTGTAATAATAGGAACACGCTATCCATCGTTTCTCTTGCCAATGAGCAATATTTGACTCGGCTGTGTTATACCCAAACACGCCTTTGCCGACTTGCGCTGGAAGGAGGGGCAGAGGCGGGACAGAGGAGTACTTGCGCCAGGCTACGCCGGGCACAAAATTGCAACATACACCTGGACACACCCCATTCGCCGCGCCTGCGCCTGGTCTACGAAATTAGAGCCCCTAGTGTTAAGGAGTGTGAATAGACGGCACTCCGCTGCATAAAAAAAATCCTCTTCAAAATAAAAGCACTGATTTTTTTATTGACCCGGCAAAGGCCTGCGACCCAATGAAAACGGGTCCGCGGCCCACTTTTGGGTTGCGACCCACCAGTTGAGAATCACTGCCTTAGGATATATATGGGGACAGGAGTAGTATGCTCATTCAGAGCCACAAATCCCTCTGACACAAATGGAAGAAATTCCTCCCTCACAAAGTCAGCAGTATCAGGCTTTTTAGCTCCACAAGAAGCAGGCAATTTAGCAGATTGATCATCTACTACAGGGGTTTCTAACCTTGTTTCTACAAAGGCATTTAGTTTGGTATCCTTTTCTTTTTCTTTCTTAGCTTTTAGGAACCAACAGTTAGTAGTGACATGACCAGATTTCTTGAAATAACTGCAAACTAGACCACTTTTGTCACTGTCAGCTTTCACACTTTGATCAGACCTGTTACTGGATTTCTAAGCACCATCACCAGATTTATCTTTGTCTTTGGGCGAGGAATCTTGGGTATCACCGTTACCTTTTTTCAGAAATTGGAACCATCTATTGTCACTGCTAGACTGAAATTTGGACTTATGTGTGAGAACATATTCGTCTGCAAATTTGGCAGCTGATTGCAAATTCAGTGCTTGCTTCTCATTAAGGTAGGTCTTAATATCATCCTTAACACAGTTCTTAAATTCTTCAACTAACACCATCTCTTTTAGTGAGTTGAAATCATCCTTGACCTCCATAGAGGTACACCAGCGCTCAAAGCAAACCTTCTTCTCATTAGCAAATTCCACATAAGTCTGATTTTCAGATTTCTTCAGAACTCTGAATTTCTGTCGATAAACCTCTGGAACCAACTCATAAGCTCTCAAAATAATCTTTTTGACAACCTCATAATCAGAGGAATCATCTGCAGACAAAGCCGTATAGGCTTGTTGAGCTTTACCCTTGAGGACAGTTTGCAACAGCAGAGGCCAGTGTTCTTTTGGCCACTGACAACTTTTAGCTACTTTTTCAAAACACTGGAAATAGTTGTCTTCGTCCTTTTCCGAAAATGGAGGCACCAGTTTTACCTCATGGCTCGCCTGAAATTTATTTTCAGTTTGAATTTTAATTTTTAGTTGCTCCATTTGGAGTCTTTTTTCTCTATCAAATTTCTCTAATTCAAAATCTCTCTGTCTTGCACATTTTTCTAACTCAAATTCTCTTTGTTTTTCTTTTTCCTCCCTTTCTTTTTTCTCTTCTCTTGCTAATTTTTCTAACTCAAACTCTCTTTGTTCCCTTTCTTTTTTCTCTTCTCTTGCTAATTTTTCCAACTCAAACTGTCTTTGTTTTTCTTTTTCCTCCCTTTCAATCTCTAGCATTTTTAATTTAAGTTCCATTTCTATATTTGGATTTTCCACTGGAAACTGTTCCAGATCTCCTGGTGCAAACACATTTTCATCAATGTAATATTCAACTATCTCTCTAGCCAGTCTTGCTTTTCGCATGGCTGGTTTTACCTCTGTCAGCTCCAAATGTCTGCATATTTCCAACAGTTCTGTCTTTTTAAAAGACTTCAAAACCCCTACGGTTGGTGATGCCAAGAAATCATCCATTGCTGTTGATCTGTCAATATATATATATAGGAAAATTCACAAAAACAATTTTACAATTTGAAATGTTAGATTTTCAATAAATGAGTCACACAATGGTCTAACCCGGATGAGCCCCCAATTTGTTATGGCCCCAATTTGTTATTACATTTAAAACACAACAGCAACAGCAAGGGATGACAGACACAGTTTTAAAACTTAAACACATTTAATTAACAAAGACAATAACGACTAAACTAATCTACAGACCAAGATTGATTTACAACAAAAGCAGAAATATTTACAGTCCCTTTTTGGTTGGGTCCCTTGGTGATGTCCTGGGTGAGGAAAATGCTCTAACACAGGCAAAAATCCACAAAAGGAACTTCACAGGTCTTGAACAGAATGACAGGTCTGGTCACATGTATCCTTCTCCTTGCAATTTCTCCTACTACTTCACTGTCACAATTCTACTCCTTATATACTCTTTTGCAGAGCCCACCCACATTTAGACCTCTTTTTTTAAATTTTCTGGGACTTGCCCCAGACATGTCTAAAACATGTCCAAACATAGCTCCAGTCTGAGCTTAACAAAAAAAAGGGTAATTACTGCCATCTAGTGGCCTTCACATCACAGATGTCAAGTAACTTCGAAAGAAAAATATGTGGTGGAAGTGGGCGGGGTCTATGTCACGTGATGTGACTCTTTGGGGAACATGTGGATATAAAGTTTATGAAGATGTGGTTTAAAATGTGGATGTTACAAGCCAAAATGCATTAGCATCTGTTACTGCACCACCTAGTGGAGGAGACACACATTTTTTGGTATGGGTGGTGTGGGTGCTATTCTATATCCACTGTAATGCGAATAGAAGCCACTAGATGGCAGTATTGACCTTTCTTATGTTAAGCCCAGACTGGAGCTAGGTTTGGGCATGTCTTGGGCATGTCTGGGACAAGTCCCAGAGAATAAAAAAGAGAGGTCTAAATGTGGGAGGGTTCTGCAAAAGAGTATATAAGGAGGAAAATTGAGGGAGTGGAGTAGTAAGAGAAATTGCAAGGAGAAGGATACATTTGACCAGACCGGTCACTCTTTTCAAGACCTGTGAAGCTTTTAGTGGATTTTTGCATTTTCCTCACCCGGAACATCACCAAGCAACCCAAGCAAAGGGACTGTAAATATTTTTTTTTTGTATGTAATGAATCTTGATCAGTAGAGTAGATAGTAGATTAGTTAAAAGTGTTTGTTTAATTAAATGTGTTTCAGTTTTAAAATTTTGTCTGTCATCCTTTGCTGTCGTAAATTGGGGCCAAAACGAATTGGGGGCTCAAGTTCGGGATAGACCATTGTGTGAGTCATTTATTTAAAATCTAACATTTCAAATAGCAAAATTGTTTTTTGAATTTTCGTATATATATATATATATATATATATATATATATATATATATATATATATATATATATATATATATATATAGACAGATCAACAGCAATGGATGATTTCTTGGCATCACCAACCGTAGAGGTTTTGAAGTCTTTTAAAAAGACAGAACTGCTAGAAATATGCAGACATTCAGAGCTGACAGAAGTAAAACCAGCCATGCGAAAAGCAAAACTGGCTACAGAGATTGTTGATTATTACATTGATGAAAATGTGTTTGCACCAGGAGATCTGGAACAGTTTCCAGTGGAAAATCCAAATATAGAAATGGAACTTATATTAAAAATGCTCGAAATAGAAAGGGAGGAAAAAGAAAAACAAAGAGAATTTGAGGGGGCAGAAAAAGAAAAACAAAGGCAATTTGAGTTAGAAAAATTAGCAAGAGAGAGAGAGAAAGAGGAAAGAGCAGAAAGAGAGAGAGACAGAGACAGAGAGATTTTGAATTCGAGAAGTGAACTAGAGAAGAAAGACTCCAAATGGAGCAACTAAAAATTAAAATTGAAACTAAAAATAAATTTCGCGCTAGCCAGGAGGTAAAACTGGTGCCTCCATTTTTGGAAAAGGATGTTGACAACTATTTCCAGTGTTTTGAAAAAGCTAAAAGTTGTCAGTGGCAAAAGGAACACTGGCCTCTGATGTTACAAACTGTCCCCAAGGGTAAAGCTCAATAAGCCTATTCGGCTTTGTCTGCAGATGATTCCTCTGATTATGAGGTTGTCAAAAAGGTTATTTTGAGAGCTTATGGGTTAGTTCCAGAGGCTTACCCACAGAAATTCAGAGGTCTGAAGAAATCTGACAATCAGACTTATGTGGAATTTGCTAATGAGAAGGTTTGCTTTGAGCGCTGGTGTACTTCTATGGAGGTCAAGGATGATTTCAACTCACTGAAAGAGATGGTGTTAGTTGAAGAATTCAAAAACTGTGTTAAGGATGATCTTAAGACCTACCTTAATGAGAAGCAAGCACTGAATTTGCAATCAGCTGCCAAATTTGCAGATGAATATGTTCTCACACATAAGTCCAAATTTCAGTGTTGCAGTAACAATAGATGGTTCCAATTTCAGAAAAAAGGTAATGGTGATACCCAAGATTCCTTACCCAAAACCAAAGACAAATCTGGTGATGGTGCACAGAAATCAAAGTGATCAAAGTGTGAAAGCTGACAATGACGAAAGTGGTCTAGTTTGCAAGTTATTGCAAGAAATCTGGTCATGTTACAACTAACTGTTGGTTCCTTAAAGCTGAGAAAGAAAGAGAAATGGATACCAAACCAAATGTCTTTGTGAAAACAAGGTTAGAAACCCCTGTAATAGATGACCAATCTGCTAAATTGCCTGCTCCTTGTGGAGCTAAAAAGTCTAATACTGCTGACTGTGAGGGAGGAATTACCTCCATTTGTGTCAAAGGGATTTGTGGCTCTGAATGAGCATTCTACTCCTGTCCCCATATATATCCTAAGGGATACCGGAGCTGCTCTGTCACTTTTGTCGATGAACTCTTTGGAGTTACGTGATGAGTCCGCTTCTGGGGATTACATACTTGTACAAGGTATTGAAGGGAGGACTGTATCTGTACCCCTGCGCTCTATATTCTTGAAGTCAGATTTAGTTACAGGACAGGTAAAGGTGGGACTTATGTCAAGTCTACCTATCAAGGGTGTTTCTCTGTTGCTAGGCAATGACCTGGCTGAGGGCAATGTAGTTCCCCTTGTTCATCTTACGGCACAGCCGAGCACTGAAGATGGCGATGAAGACCCATCTGTATCCTTCCTGTGCAGTGACTCGTGCTATGGCCAAGAAGACTAAAGAAGAAGATGATGTGGTGCTGTCCTGCATATTGAATAGTCAGGACTCAGGTGGTTCGCCTCATGACTCTGTTCGGCCTACTATGGTTTCTCCATTTGAGGACTTATCAGATACTTTTATCAGTTCTCTGTTCAGCCAGCCAGATGGGTCTGGTGATTCTGATGTGTCTGGAGACTTGTCTCTGTCCAGAAAGCGGTTGATTGAGGAGCAAACTAATGATCCTGAAATTTGTGTACTTAAGAGGAGAGCCCTTCCTGATAAAGAAATAGACGCAGTTCCAGTTGGGTATTATCCTTGCAGCACCACTTTTACCAACGGAAAAATAACTATAATACTAATAATAATAATAACTAGAACTGCAAGCAGTTGTGAAAGGGGGCCAAGCCTTCCCGCGCAACTTTGCTCCCAGGTCCTGCGGAGCCCATGGAATGCAAATACCTGTATTTCGTTTACCAGGAGGTACATCACCAAGATTTGCTCTCAAACGTGAGGTCAAAAAAGACTGCCCTCTCAACTTTCATGTCAATTGATGCTTATGTTTATTGCGCCCTCTATTGGCAAATTTGCGCTGAATTTGGCACAGAGCCTCTGGTTGATGTCGGAAACAAGTGCTTTGAGTTTGATGTAGATAGCCTTGCCTCTGACACAAATATGCAATGGTAAGTGTTTTCTAGCTAGCAGAAAAAAATGGTTTATTTATAAGTACCATATTTTTTGGCATAGCAAAATTCTTTTGATATCTTTTGATCAGGCCAGTCTGGAGATTATATGTGCAAATTTTCGTGCAGATGGATCTTAAACACTAGGAGGAGTTCGAAAAAGTAGGTTTTTGATGTGTAGTGACGTAGAAAGAAAAATATTCTGTGAGAGTGGGCATGGCCAATGTCAGAAGATGCGACTCTATCGGAGGAACACAAGGACGTAAACTTTATGAAGATATGATTTAAAATGTGGGAGTTATAAGGCTAAATGCATTTGCATCCGTTACAGCGCCACCTCATGGAGTAGCCATGCAATTTTTGGTATGTTTGGTCTGTGTGCTATTCTATATATACCTTGTAAATTTCACAGCCCTCAGCATAATACCTGAGCTGAAATTAAAGTTTGTTGTTTATCTTGTAATAAGCCATGACCACTTGCAATTGCAATCCCCTTCAAGATATGGTCTCAAGAGTGACCCAGCATTATACTCCCCAAATTTCGTACAAATCCGATCAACTTTCATGTCACTTGATGTTTCTCTGTTTATAGCGCCCCCTATCGTCCAATTTGGGCCAAATTTGGCACAGAGCCTCTGTTTGACCTCTGCAGCGAGTGAAAATAGTTTGATGTTGCCAGCTTTGACTTTGACACAAATATGTAACAATATGTGTTTTTTAGCTGGCAGAAAAAAATGGTTTATTTATAAGAACCATATTTTTTGGAGTAGCAAATTTATTTTGATTAGTTTTGATGAGGCACGTCTGAAAATTGTTAGAGCAAAGTTTTGTGCAGATATAGTTAAAACACTAGGAGGAGTTCGCAAAAGTATGTTTTTAATGTCTAGTAACTTAAAATGATGAATATGTGGTGAAAGGGGGCGGGGCCTATGTCACATGATGTGACTTTATTTGGGGAATATGTGGATATAAAGTTTATGAAGATTTAATTTAAAATGTGGAAGTTACAAGCCAAAATGCATTTGCATCTGTTACAGCACCACCTAGCGGACGTGACACACAATTTTTGGTGAGGGTGGTCTGTTTACTATTGTAAATATATCCTGTAACTTTGGGAGCCCTCAGCCAAATACTTGAGCTAAAATAAAAGTTTGTTGTTTATCTTGTAATAAGCCACGCCCAGTTTAACCAGTCATATTGAACTTCGAAAAATGGCCTCAGGAGTGAGCCAGCATCCTACCCACTAAATAAGGTCAAAATTGGTCTTGGCATTTAAGAGATATAAATTTCCCCTCTTTACAGTGCCCCCTAGTGGCCAACATCAACCAAATTTGGCTTATTCCCTCACAGTCCCATTCCAATCAAAGATCTCAGATTTTGTACAGTTCGCATTTAATTCTACCGAGATATAGCATTGCAAACATTTGCATAGCTAGCTAGAAAATTTAATTCGCTAATAATTAGTGCGTAATTTGACCGAACAAAACTGTTTAGATAACTTTAGATCAAGACATGTTCCAGAGTGTCCTTGCGAAATTACAGACTGATCGGACAAATTCCCAAGGAGGACTTCGAAAAAGTAGGTTTTCCACTTTTTGCGATTTTGCGAAAAAATTTAATTTGCAGAAATGGGCGTGGCCTAGCCCTAGAGATTTATGGCTATTCAGGGAATTTGTGGAAATAAAATTTTTGAATGTGAGACATACGGTGTGGGAGTTATAGCCCAAAACGGGTTGCCCTCAGCTGTAGCGCCCCCTGCTGTCAAACATATGTGAATTTTGGCGGCTGAGGTGCCTGCAGTGTTCTGGACCAGCTCTCCAAATTGCACCGCCCTCTTTTGCACGGTTTAGCCTGCAGCACCACTTTTACCAACGGAAAAATAAAAATAACGATGATAATAATAATAATAATAATAATAATAATAATAATAAAAATCCGAACAAAAACAATAGGGTTCCCAGCACCGCTGGTCCTGGGAAACGCGTATGTGTGCATACGCGTTTCCCAAGCCCCTTGGGCTTGGCCCCCTAATAATAACTAGAACTGCAATCAGTTATGAAAGCCTCCCCACGCGACTTTGCCCCCAGGTCTCACAGAGCCCACGGAATGCAAATAGCTGTATTTCGTTACCAGGAGGTACACTGACTCTTAATCTTACTCCCCAAATTTTGTGTGAATCTGATCAACTTTCATGTCACTTGATGTTTCTCTGTTTATAGCGCCCCTTATCGTCTAAATTGGGCCAAATTTAGCACAGAGCCTCTGCTTGACCTTTGCAGCGAGTGAATAGAGTTTGATAGCTTTGACTTTGACACAAATATGCAACAATATGTCTTTGTTAGCTAGCAGGAAAAAATGGTTTATTTATAAATACCGTATTTATTGGACTAGCAAATTTATTTTGATATTAGGCATGTCTGGAGATTGTAATAGCAAAGTTTTGTGCAGATAGATTTTAAACACTAGGAGGAGTTCGAAAAAGTAGGTTTTTGATGTCTAGTTACTTAAAAAAAAAATTTTGCGGTGAAAGTGGGCAGTGCCTATGTCACATGATGTGACTCTATTTGGGGAAAATGTGGATATAAAGTTTATGAAAATGTAATTTAAAATGTGGAAGTCACAAGCCAAAATGCATTTGCATCTGTTACAGCGCCACCTAGTGGAGGAGACACACATTTTTTGGTATGGGTGGTCTGTGTGCTATTCTTTATATACCCAGTAACTTTCAGAGCTCTCAGCAAAACACTTGAGCTGTAATAACATTTTTTTGTTTATCTAGTAATAAGCCACGCCCACTTTCACCAGTCATAATGAACCTCAAGATATGGGCTCAGGAGTGACCCAGCATCCTACCCACCAAATTTGATGAAAATCGGTCATGCCATTTAAGAGATAAATTTCCCATCTTTACAGCTCCCCCTAGTGGCCAACATTCACCAAATTTGGCGCCTACCCTCATAGTCCCATGCCAACCAAGGATCTTAGATTTGGTGTTGTTACCATTTATTTTGGCCGAGATATGCAAATGTTAGCGTTTTTATAGCGAGCTCGAAAAATGTATTCGTTATTAATTTGCGCATAACTCGACCGAACAAAATTCTTTTGATAACTTTAGATCAGGTCAATATGTAGAGAGTACCTGCCAAATTTCACACTGATAGGACAAAACCCCAAGGAGTTTGAAAAAGTAGGTTTTCCAGTTTTTGCGAAAAAAAATTATAAGCGGAAATGGGCGTGGCCTAGCTCTCGTGATTCAAGGCTATTCAGGGAATCTTAGGATATGAAGTTTTTGAATGTGAGACATACGGTGTGAGAGTTATAGCCCAAAATGCGTTGCCCTCAGCTATAGCGCCCCCTGATGTCAAACATATGTGAGTTTTGGCGTCTGAGGTGACAGCAGGGTTCTGGACCAACCCTCCAAATTGCACCACCTTTACTTGCACGGTTTAGCCTGTAGCACTACTTTTACCTGGAGAAAAATAAAAAAAATAAAAAAATAATAATAATAAAAACCCGAACGAAAACAATAGGGTTCCCAGCATCGCTGGTCCTGGGAGCCCCTCAGGCTTGGACCCCTAAAAATCCGAACAAAAACAATAGGGTTCCCAGCACCGCTGGTCCTGGAAGCCCCTCGGGCTTGGCCCCTCAATAGTAATTGTCTGAATAAGAACAATACTTCTCTCTCAACTTCGTTGAGAAGATCTCATAAAAATAAACAGTAAGATTTCAATATTGTCCTCAGACGTCTTTCAGTCGGCTCGGGCCATCATAATAATAAAAATAAACAGTACGATTTCAATAGGGTCCTTGGACGTCTTTCAGTCGGCTTGGGCCCTGATAATAATAATAATTAAAGCTGCAAGCAGCGTTGAAAGGGCCCTTGCACCCCTCGTGCACGTAGGGGTGGCGGCAAGATCTTGATGGGTGCAGGTGTCCATTCAGAGCTATTGGACACTGCGGGACCGCGTACAATGTGGTTTCCTGAGGGGAGTGCAAAAATTTTCTGGAGGGCGCTATGATACCATTTTGACATGCCAAACACCCCTCCCCCACCCTACCTGCCCTGAGACCAAGCAGCTGAAATTACACAATGACTGCTGCTGCAGCACTCACAGTCATCTTTGCATCATATCTCATGAACCGTTTGGCGGAATCAAACGCCGTTCGGTGCACTTCATCAACATCACAGGGAACATTAGCATCAAGTTTGGTAGAAATTAAATTTAAACTTTTGGAAATATTATTATGTTATGACTGTCTATATATATTGAAAAATTTAGAGTGACGGACTTCAAAACACAGTATCGTTTGCAGTGCTTGAAAGTTTCGCCTCGGTCTGCTTGTTTACTTGTCAAAGTTTCAGCTCATTTGGACTATCTGGTGAATTTTGGGGATTTTTTTTTAATCCACTTCCTCTATCACGGCGCCACCTAAAATTTGATAGGCCGCCACGCCTGCGCCGTTAGACAAAAGCGCACAATATTCGCAGCACTTCATCTGCAAGGCCTTAAAGTTAATATCCTTAATTTTGTAGAGGATATGATGAACCGTCTAGGAAATCTGCATTCATATCTTGGAAGTGCATATCAAAGCCGTAAAACATGCCATTTCCTGTCGCCAGCAGGTGGCGCTGTGACTTCTAACGAATGTTGCTATACAGACATCTTCAGGGTGCGACGGTCATCACATTTAGGAAGTTTCGGGCGGATACGATTATGTACGGTCGAGTTATAACAACATATGTCTGATGGCGAACATCAAAGTTTGCCACGCCCCCCACGCCCTAAGACTGTAGTACACATCTTACGCAACTTTTGCTCTCACAGGTCTTATGAAGGCACAGATCGAATTTGAAGTTGATCGCATTAAATGTCTAGGAGGAATTCGTTAAAATACGACACCTGCAAATTGCCCCAACATGACCATAAAATTCAAAATGGCTGACTTCCTGTTGGTTTTACGATATCACTCCAAGGAGGTTTTTTGTACGACCTGACCCCCTACAGGTGACTGGCGATTTTCATACTTGTAAGTGAAACGGTACACGGGGGCTGCTTCATTGAAACACTATTGGCAGTGCCTAGGGGGCGGCATTCAGCTAATTTGCCACACTTATGCCCGCAACCCCCTTCAAAAGTCAAGTACCGTACCTTACAACATATGTGCCACGTATCATGCGCCTACAAGCTATCCTCTATCTGTAGTGCCATAAAATGCATTAGGGGGCGCTACAGAGCTGATCTGCCACGCCCGTGGCCAGCTGTGATATATATGAAATCGCATTGGGATTCACACATATGTGCAAAGTTTCGTAGGTTTTCGCACATCCTAAAGGCCTCAAAACTGCAATTGTATATTGAAAATTTCCGGAGGAAACGGTCCACGGCTGACTTCCTGTTGGGCTAAAAAAAATTTTTAAAATCTCATGACATTGTATTTAGAGTATTTATTTAAACAGCCCTACGTTTGGGGGCGCTATTGAGCCCCCTGACCATGCCCATGCCCAGTCACTCCAGAAAATGTTGAGTTTCGCCAGGCTCGAGGTCTGTGCCAAATGTGGTGGGGCTCGCACCGCGGGAAAGGTCTCAAAACGGGTCTCAAATCCGCGTAAGTATAATAATAATAATCTCTCCAAAAACAATTGGTTCCTCGCAACTTCGCTGCCAGGAGCCGTTGGCCCCTGGCGACTTCGTCGCACGGGCCCTAATAAGAAGACCAGAATAACAATAGTGAGCATTTTCATGCACACTAATAATAGAAAAATAATAATAATTAAAGCTGCAAGCAGCGTTGAAAGGGCCCTCGCACCCCTCGTGCACGTTGGGTCGGCAGCAACATCTTGATGGGTGCAGGTGTCCATTCACAGCCATTTGTCACTGCGAGACTGTGTTCAATGTAGTTTCCTGAGGGGAGTGCAAAACTTTCCTGGAGGGCGCTATGATACCATTTTGGCATGCCTGTGTGCAAAATCTAAAACATAGTAATCGTAATATCGGGTTACATGAGTCTGTTGATTTTTGTAAAATTTCCAGCATGTTTAGACCCTCAACAGAGCAATTCTTTTAAAGATCTGATTGGGGGCGCTATAGAGCCATTATGGCACATTTAGTGCCAATTGTTAGATAAAATTGAAGAGACTAAGACATTTATAATTTGTGCTAGGTTTTGCACGTTTTGGAGCATTCTAAGGCCTTAAAACGTGTGTTCGTAAAATTTGGAAAAACGCAGGAAATAGCTCATAGCTCACTTCCTGTTTGGCCAAAAAATTTCAAAAAATTAAGCATTGCCTGGAATGACTAATGCAATGATCACACCAAATTTCATGAACATTCAAGCACTTTTATCTTAACATGGCCATATCTAGAGGGCGCTTTGGAGCCACCTGGCACCTCCCGATCTAATATTAGCATATATTTATACTTGGGAGGACAATTTTATCAAGCTTGGAAAGTTTCAGGCAAATCCCACAAAGTATGTGGGAGTAAAACCAACTTCCTGTTTCACGGCGGGACATCGAAATTCGCCGCGACGCCACGGATACATCGTTCGATGGAATCAAAAAAGCTTCGCAATTTAACATCAGCAAGGTCTTTAGATATTATTCACCAAATTTTAAATTGATCGGAAAAAATCTCCAGGAGGAGTTTGTTAAAGTGCGACACCTGTGAGTGGCGAAAAATCCAAAAAATTTGCAATTTCAATTAAAAATTGTGGACTTTCTGTTGAGTCTATGAAGTGTATCTCATAGGATTAAATGTAACTGTTACTTCAAAGTTCTGCCCAGCCACTAGAATGATGACTGTCCTTCAGGATTTTAATCCTTATAAAATCTGATATTTAAAGTTTGCAGTCAGCCCACTGTAATGATTTAATGTGGAACTTTCAGTGTTCTGCATTCTGTTAAAAAACTTGAGGCTGCTCACTGTTGGATTTTGTGGTCTGTATCGCCCCCTTGAGGGAGACTGTCAATGACAGCTCAGAAGGGCTTCAAACACCCCTCCCCCTCCCTTGCCTGCCTGCCCACAACTCCAAGATGCAGGAGATCAGGTTACAAAATGCCTGCTACTGCAGCACACACTGTCAACTTTACATCATTTCTCATGAACCGTTCGACGGAATAAAACGCCGTTCAGTACACTTCATAAGCACAACACAGGGAACATTATTACCAAGTTTGGTAGAATTTGAATCAAAACTTTTGGAAATATTATTACATTATGATTATCAAGATATATAGAAAAATTTAGAGTGACGGACTTCAAAATACAGAATGGGTTGCAGTGCACCAAAGTTTCGCCTTGGTCTGATGGTTAACTTGAGAAATTTTCAGCTCATTTGGACTTTCTGGTGAATTTTGGGAATTTCTTTTTCATCCACTTCCTCGGTCACGGCACCACCTCAACTTTGATGGGTCGCCACGGCCGCGCCGTGTGACTAAAGCGCACAATATTCGCAGCAGTTCATCAGCAAAGCCTGTAGGCTAATATAGCAAAGTTTGAGGAGGATATGATGATCTGTCCTGGAAATCTTCCTTCATATGTTGGAAGTGCACATAAAAGGCTGAAACATGACATTTCCTGTCGCCAGAAGGTGGCAATGTGACTTCTACCGAATGTTGACAAACAGACATCTTCGGGGCAAGACTGTCATCACAGGTGTGAAGTTTCAGGTGGATCAGATCATGTATGGCCGAGATATAACAACATATTTCTCATGGCGATCATTAAAGTTTGCCACGCCCCCACGGCCACGCCCTAGGACTTCTGCGCAAGTTTTCGCCAACTTTTGCTCACACAGGTCTTATAAAGGCACAGACTGAATTAGAAGTCGATCGCATTAAATCTGTAGGAGGAGTTCGTTGAAGTACGACACTTGTACCTTGCCCAAACATGACCATAAAATACTAAATGGCTGACTTCCAGTTGGTTTTACGATATTGCTCCAAGAGGCTTTTTTGTACGTCTTGGCCTCTTACAAGTGACTGGCGATTTTCATAAATGTAAGTGAAATGGTACGCAGGGGCTGCGTCATTGAAACACTATCAGCAGTGCCTAGGGGGCGCCATTCAGCCAATTTGCCACACCTATGCCCGCGACCCCCTTCAAAAATCAAGTTCAGTACCTTACGACATACGTGCCATGTATCATGCGCCTACAAGCTACCTACCATCTGCAATACCATAAAACGCATTAGGAGGCGCTACAGACCTGGTCTGCCACGCCCGTGGCCAGCTGTGATATTTTTCAAATTGCTTAAGATTTCAGACATATGTGCAAAGTTTCGTGAGTTTTCCCACATCCTAAAGGCCTCAAAACTGCGATCGTAAATTGAAAATTGCTGCAGGAAATGGTCCACAACTGACTTCCTGTGATGCCAAAAAATTTTTTAAAAATCTCATGACATCGTAACCTGGTGAGCTATGATGTCACCAAATTTCGTGCACCTCCGATGAAATATGCTCAAAAACGGCCCTACATTTGGGGCGCTGTGGAGCCCCCTGACCACGCCTGAGGCCAGTCACTCCAGAAAATGTTGAGTTACACCAGGATTGAGGGCTGTGCCAAATTTGGCGCGGCTCAGAGCGCGGGAAAGGCCTAAAAAGTTGGTGTAAAGCCAAGAAATCATAATAATAATCTCCCCAAAAACAATAGGTTCCTGGCTCCGGTCGGTGCTCGGGCCTTAACAATAATAATAAACAGCACGATTTCAATTGGGCCTTGGCAGACAACTTGCAGATGGCTCGGGCCCTAATAATAAAAAAAAATAATCATAAACACAGCGATTTCAATAGGGCCTTCGCGGACAACTTGCAGTCGGCTCGGGCCTTAATAATAAAAAAATAAATAAATAAACACAGTGAATTCAATAGGGCCTTCGCAGACGACTTGCAGTCGGCTCGCGCCCTAATAACCAACACGATTTCAATAGGGCCTTCACAGGCGACTTGCAGTTGGCTCGGGCCCTAATAATAATAATAATAATTCTAATAATAAATAGCGCGATTTCAATCGGGTCCTTCGCAACATTTCTTGGTTTTGGTTCAGAAACAGCATTTTTGATGTCACCCTACAAGTTTTCGATTGGTCCGGGGATTGGGCTGGCCACTCCATAACATCAATTTTGTTGGTTGGGAACCAAGATTATGCTCGTTTACTAGTGTGTTTGGGGTCATTGTCTTGTTGAAACATCCATTTCAAGGGCATGTCCTCTTCAGCATAAGGCTACTTGACCTCTTCAAGTATTTTGACTTATGCAAACTGATCCATGATCCATGGTATGCGATAAATAGGCTCAACACCATAGTAGGAGAAGCATGCCCATATCATGATGCTTGCACCACCATGCTTCTCTGTTTTCACTGTGTACTGTGGCTTGAATTCAGAGTTTGGGGGTGGTCTCACAAACTGTCTGCGACCCTTGGACCCAATAAAAACAATTTTACTCTCATCAGTCCGCAAAATGTTCCTCCATTTCTCTTTAGGCCAGTTGATGTGTTCTTAGGCAAATTGTAACGTCTTCTGCACATGCCTTTTTTTTTAACAGAGGGACTTTGCGGGGGATTCTTGTAAATAGATTAGCTTCACACAGACGTCTTCTAACTGTCACAGTACTTGCAGGTAACTCCAGTCTGTCTCTGATCATTCTGGAGCTGATCATTGGCTGAGCCCTTGCCATTCTGGTTATGCTTCGATCCGTTGTATTGGTTGTCTTTCGTTTTCTGCCACGTGTCTCTGGTTTTGTTTTCCATTTCAAAGCATTGGAGATCATTTTAGTTGAACAGTCAATAATTTTTAGCACCTTTTTATAAGTTTTCCCCTCTCCAATCAACATTTTTAATCAAAGTACGCTGTTCTTCTGAACAATGTTTTGAACGACCCATTTTCCTCAGGCTTTCCAATAGAAATGCATGTTCAACAAGTCTTCATCCTTATATAGGGGCCACCTGATTCACACCTGATTTTTCACAAAATTGATGACCTCACGGATTGAATGCCACACTGCTGTTTTTTGAACACCCTCCTTTCAACTAATTGCCCAATTGCACAGCCTTAACAGCAAGCATATCATGAATGCTGGGTCTTGTTGGTTTTCTGAGAATCTACTGCACCTACAGGAAAATTGTTTGCCATGTAGCAATAAAAATTATACTAAAAACCTGGATTAATCTGGTTAGTCACATTGGACTGCTATTATTTTGAACACTACTGTATACACTGCTCAAAAAAATAAAGGGAACACAATGTAACTCCAAGTCAATCACACTTCTGTAAAATCAAACTGTCCACTTAGGAAGCAACACTGATTGAAAATTTATTTCACATGCTGTTGTGCAAATGGAATAGTCAACAGGTAGAAATTATAGGCAATTAGCAAGACACCCCCAATAAAGGAGTGGTTCTGCAGATGGTGACCACAGACCACTTCTCTGTTCCTCTGCTTTCTGGCTGATTTTTTGGTCACTTTTGAATGCTGATGGTGCTTTGACTCTAGTGGTAGCATGATACGGACTCTACAACCCACAAAAGTGGCTCAGGTAGTGCAGCTAATCCAGGATGGCACATCACTGCGAGCTCTGGCAAGAATGTTTGCTGTGTTTGTCAGCATAGTGTCCAGAGCATGGAGGCGCTATCAGGAGACAGGCCAGTACATCAGGAGACGTGGAGGAGGCCGGAGGAGGGCAACAATCCTGCAGCAGGACCGCTACCTCCGCCTTTTTGCAAGGAGGAAGAGGAGGAGCACTGCCAGAGCCCTGCAAAATGACCTCCAGCACGCCAAAAATATGCATGTGTCTGCTCAAATGGTCAGAAACCGACTCCATGAGGATGGTATGAGGGCCCGATGTCCACAGGTAGGGGTTATGCTAACAGCCTTACACCGTGCAGGACGTTTGACATTTGCCAGAGAACACAAAGATTAGCAAATTTGCCACTGGCACCCTGTGCTCCTCACAGATGGAAAGCTGGTTCACACTGAGCACATGAGACAGACATGACAGAGTCTGGAGATGCCGTGGAGAACATCCTGCTGCCTGTGACATCCTCCAACATGACCGGTTTGGCAGTGGGTCAGTAATGGTGTAAGGTGGCATTTCTTTGGGGGGCTACACAGCCCTCCATGTGCTCGCCTGACTGCCATTAGGTACCAAGATGAGATCCTCAGACCCCTTGTGAGACCATATGCTGGTGTGGTTGGCCCTGGGTTCCTCCTAATGCAAGACAATGCTCAACCTCATGTGGCTGGAGTGAGTCAACAGTTCCTGCGAGACGAAGGCATTGATGCTATGGACTGGCCTGCCTGTTCCCCAGACCGGAATCCAATTGAGCACATCTGGGACATCGTGTCTCGCTCCATCCACCAACGCTAAGTTGCACCACAGACTGTCCAGGAGTTCGCGAATGCTTTAGTCCAGGTCTGGGAGGAGATCCCTCAGGAGACCATCTGGCACCTCATCAGGAGCATGCCCAGGCGTTGTAGGGAGATCAAACAGGCGCGTGGAGGCCACACACACTAATGAGCCTCATTTTGACTTGTTTTAAGGACATTACATTAAAGTTGGATCAGCCTGAAGTGTGTTTTTCCACTTTAATTTTGAGCGTGACTCCAAATCCAGACCTCCACGGGTTAATAAATTTGATTTCCATTGATGAATTTTCTGTGATTTTGTTGTCAGCACATTCAACTATGTAAAGAACAAAGTATTTAATAAGAATATTTAATTCATTCAGATCTAGGATGTGTTATTTTAGTGTTCCCTTTATTTTTTTTTTGAGCAGTGTAGTCGGACAATGACACAAACATATTCTGCATCTGCTGGCTGCAACGCTCCACAACGTTTCATCGCACTTATATTGAGAGAAACGTTCAAATCCAGGATGCCATTTTTTTGGCCAAAGCATTACATCAAATGGAAAATACCTAAATCTTGAGCACCAATTTTATGCATTTCCAGCAAGAAATATTTGGGATAGTTGGAAACCTTTGAATCTCCATGACAATTACCAGTAGGCCTGGAGTTTCACAGGTTTGTGTACAGCCACTGCATTTGTTGGACCCATATGTATGTCCGTACGTTTTATGGAGGTAATTGATTTGCAGATCTTTGAATTCCGTTCTTATTCACATTTTGCATGGTGTCCCAACTTTTTTGGAAACTGAGTTTCATTTAATCAGATCACTATCGAAATGCATTCTTACCCAAAAACAGGCTGCCGGTGACATTCCCATCTTCGTTGCGGGCGGCAATAGTGACATTTTCAGGAGAATGTATCAGAAGCGATGAGTCCTGCCAAAAAAACCGTACCAGTCATTATTTTTAAAAAATTACAAAAATAACAGTCAGTGAAATAACTTTCTCAGCAGCTTGATAGGGGTGTATGCTTTCAGTTGGAAGGATAATCTTTAAAAAGTCTGGAACCTGTTAAGGTGGAGTGCCATTAAGGGTGTTCTCTGGCCCAAACCACTGAATTCAAAATAATTTTCAACACTGATAAACCACCCCATGGGGTTCATGAATCCCCCAGAGAAATCAGCAATATCAATTTTCTTCATGACAAAAAATGATATTTAACATGTTTTAGTTTTTGGGGGGTGCCAGCCATTCTGGGGCGCCACAAAGTATCGCCAATGATTATAATCATGTGCCTATCAAAGCACATTGTAGCTGATATATTTTCCTTTTTTTTTTAAATTAAATTTTTTATTGCGAGACTGAACAAAACATTGACAAGAACAAAAGACGAGAACAGAAAGTACAGGCCAGTCAATAGTTTGTAAGGGTGTTGCTCGGAGTTGATGGGAGAATGTTGATAGTCTGAGTATTGTGTGTGTGCTTGTTTTCCACTGGTGTGAGAAAAAAAGGGGGGATGGAAGAAAAAATGAAAGATGATGTGGTTGGATTAGCTACAGGGAAACAGGAAATTGAGAGTCGGAGAGGAAAAAAAGGAAAAATATATATTTTTAATTTATTTCACCATCTCTTTCACCATTCTCCACACAACAACCAATTATAATAATAATTAAAGCTGCAAGCAGCGTTAAACAGGCCCTCGCACCCTTGGTAGTGGTGAGATCCTGACGGGTGCAGGTGTGCACTCATGAATAGTGGATAGGTCAAGTACAGGCACCAACCTGTAATAAATTTCGAGCGAATCAGACAAAGCAGGAAGGAGTTATGAAAAGTTGATACTTCATCCACCATGGGGCGCTCTGAGCATGACCAAATGTGGTCAGGTGCATTCAGGGGCTGACAGTAAGCATAAATGCAAAGTTTCAAGGAAATCGGCCCATGTCAATGTAAAATATGGCATTTCCTGTTTCCACAAGGGGGCGCTATAGAGACATTTTGCTCCCCTCATAGGCAAGGCCACAATCAGATTTCACAGCTTGCCATCCTTGACCTGTGTATCAATTTTTATGAAGATACGTGTTCAGTAAAGACATCAAAAACACAAACGTATTTTCATGGCAAGGGATCCGTCTTCGCTGCTTTGCCACACGAACGCCATTCCTGTTTCCACAAGGGGGCGCCATGAGCAAGACTGCCAACGAGCATATGTAGGCATTCAGGGTGGGGTTCTTATCGTGTACAGAAATTTTGAATCCATTTGGATGAAATATGACAGAGAAAGTTCTTCTCGAATGTGCATGGCGAGGCATCAGACATGGGGACACCATAGTGGCCACGCACACTCAGCTACACACATGCAGAGCTCAACTTTTGATCAGCATGGTCTCTTGATAATCTGTAATCAATATGAGGTTGATTGGAAGGAATCGCTAGGAGGAGTTTGTGAAAAAAAAGTGTGGAAATAGGGCCAAAATGGCAGTTTAAATCAAAATGGCTGAATTCCTGTTTGGAGTTGATCAATGGTGCCTGAGCCTTTTTTGTTCAGCTTGGTAACATAAGCATGTGTACCAATTTTCATCGTCCTATTCCAAAAAAACACAGGGGTTTTTGAAAATTTCAAGGGGGCGCTATCGAGGCATTTTTCTGTCCTTACGGGCAACGCCCCTATCAGATGTTAGAGCTCACCATCCTTGACCGAGAAATCAATTTTCATGATGATACGAGTTAAGTAAAGACATCAAAAAACCCAAACGTATTTTCATGGCGAGGGATGGATAGTCGCGGCGTCGCTACACAGACGCCATTACTTGTAGCTTCACAGCAATTGTAATGTGGCTTCATGAACTTCTTCTGCATGCTTAAGATGTGGATTGAGGTTGATGGGTTCAACTATGTGTCATCAGAACCAGTGAAAGTGATGACTGGTCACTTTCCGTTACCACAGGGGGGCGCTATTAGCAAAGTGGGAAGTTAATACATCTGGACATTCAGGGCGGAGAAATTATTGTGTCCAGCAAGTTTGAAGCTGCTACAATCAAGTATGTGGGTGTGAGAGCATTATGAACCCCAAACGTATTTTCAGGGCGAAGGATCCATAGTCGCCACGTCGCCACATGCATGCCATTACTCATAGCTCTAAAAAATTAATAAAATAGCTTCACTGACTAGTTCTGCAAGAAGGAAGTTGATGGGTGCAACTTTGTGTCATCAGTACAAGTTAAAGTGAGAAGTGGACACTTGCTGTTACCACATGGGGGCGCTATCAGAAAACATGGAAGTTAATAGATCTAATCGTCAAATGGGAAATAATGACATCTTGACATTCAGGGTAGAGCAATCATGTACTGTAAGTTTGAAGCTGCTACAATCAAGTATTTGGGCATGAGAGTATTGTGAAATTTTCTTGTCGAGTCGCCAAAATTTGTCAGGCCCCTGCTGCTACGCCCTTTGACCAACAGATATGCAGAGCACAACTTTTGATCAACTTGGTCTCAAGATGATGGGTACCAAATTTGAAGTCGATCTGGTGAAATCCCTAGGAGGAGTTTGTTTGAAAATTAAAAAATTCGAATTAAAATGGCCGACTTCCTGTTGGGTTTAAGGTGTGGCTCCAATGAAGTTTTTTATGCCTTGGTACGATGCAAATAACTACTGAATTTCGTCTGACTACGGCAAAGTAACCAAATTTCCCTATGGGAATTTTTAAACGTGTTTAGGGGGCGCTATTTCGGCATTTGGGTTGAAACCTGTGCGACCGCACAAAAATATTAAATTTAGGATTTGGCCGGACGTAGGTGAAAAAGTTAGACGCGTTTTCACTATTGGGAAAGGGGCGAAATTGCCTTTTGAATTGTTGCAATAATAATAATAATAGTAATAATAATAATAATAATTAAAGCTGCAAGCAGCGTTGAACGGGCCCTCGCTTCCTTGTACACGTTGGGGTTGTGGTGAGATCCTGACTGGTGCAGCTGTACACTCAAGACCATTGGACAGGTCAAGTGCAAGCCCCAACCTGAGAGAAAGTGTCAAGCAAATCGGGCAAAGCTGAAGGAATTATGATAAGTTTATACTTCATCCACCAGGGGGCGCGTAGAGCGTAACCAAATTTGGGCAGGCGCATTTAGAGGCAGACCCTAAGCACAAATGTGAAGTTTTGAGCAAATCGGCCAATGTCAATGTAAAATATGGCATTTACTGTTTCGAGAAGGGGAGCCATGTGCTAGGTTGCTTAGCAGCACATGGGGGCGTTCAGGGTGGGGCTTTTAGTATATACAGTAATTTCAAATCCATTTAGATGAAGTATGAGGGAGAGAGAGCAGCTCGAATGTGTTTGGCGAGGCATCTGAGATGGGGACACCATGGTGGCCAAGCCTTTTTAGCGACAGAAACGCAGAGCACAACTTTTGACCAGCATGGTCTCTTGATGATCGTATATAAATATTAGGTGGATTGGACGGAATTTCCAGGAGGAGTTTGTGAAAATTCAATGTGTGGAAATTGGGGCAAAATGACACGTTAAAATCAAAATGGCTGACTTCCTGTTTGGAGATGACCAATGTTGCCAGAGACTTTTTTGTTGACGTTGGCAACAAACACATGTTAACCAATTCTCATCTTCCTATTCCAAAAAAACCCCTATGAGGAGGGGTTTTTGATAATTTCAAGGTGGCGCTATTTAGGCATGTTGCTGCTCTCATGGGCAATGCCCCAATCAGATTTTAGAGCTCACCACCCTTGACCGGCATATCAATTTCCATGATGATACGAATTCATTAAGAACATCAAAAACCCAAACGTATTTTCATGGCGAGGGATCCATAGTCACCGCATCGCCACAAGGACATTATTACTCGAAGCTTCACAGCATTCATAAGGTAGCTTCAGTAACTTTTTCTATGTGTTTTACAGGGGGAATAAAGTTGATGGGTTAAACTATGTGTCAACAGTACAAATGAAAGTCACAACTGGTCACTTCCTGTTAGCGGCCACGCCCACTGACCTACAGACCTGCAGAGCACAAGTTTTGATCAGCATGGTCTTTCAATGTTTCATAATAAATCTGGTTTTGAATGGATGAAATCTCTGGGAGCAGTGCGTTAAAATACAATATGTGGGAATCCGCCAAGAATGGCACGTTAAAATCAAAATGGCCGACTTCCTGTTTGGAGTAGATAAATGATGTCAGAGACTTTTTTGTGCGACTTGGCCAAATACACATGTGTACCAATTTTCATATTTCTAGTCGAAGAAAACCCCTATGAGGAAGGGTTTTTGAAAATTTCAAGGGGGCACTATCGAGACACGTTGCTGCCTTCATGGGCAACGCCCCAATACAATGTGAGAGCTCGCCACCCTTGACCTTTCTATCAATTTTTATGATGATACAAGTTTATAAAAGGCATCGAAAACCTAAACGTATTTTCATGGCGAGGGATGCAAAGTCACCGCGTTGCCACACGGACGCCATTACTCGTAGCTATACAGCGTTCATAATGTAGCTTCAGCAACTTGTTCTGCATGTTTGAGAAGTGGAATGAGGTTGATGTGTTCAACTATGTGTCATCAGTAGAAGTGGAAGTAACGAGTGGTCACTTCCTGTAACCACAGGGAGGCACTATTAGCAAAGTGGCAAGTTAATATATCAGGACATTCAGGGCAGCGCCCTCATCATGTTCAGCAAGTTTGAAGCTTCTAAAATCAAGTATTTGGCTGTGAGAGCGTTGTGAAATTTTTTCCTCAAGTCACAAAAATTTGTCACGCCTTAGCAGCCACGCCCTTTGACTTACAAATCTGCAGAGCACAACTTTTTATCAGTTAGGTCTCACAACAATCTGTACCAAATTTGAAGTCGATTGGGCGAAATCCCTAGGAGGAGTTTGTTTTGAAATTCAAAAATTCAAATCAAAATGGCCGACTTCCTGTTGGGTTTAGGGCGTGGCTTTTATGAAGTTTTTTGTATGCCTTGTTACAAAGCACATAACTACGGAATTTCGTTGGCCTACGACAAAGTAACCGAATTTCTCTATGGGAATTTTGAAACGTGTTTAGGGGGCGCTATTTCAGCATTTGGGGTCGCACCTGCGCGATCGCACTAAAATGTCAAATTTCGGATGGGGCCGGACGTATGTGGAAACTTAGACGCGTTTTCACCATTGGGAAAGGGGCGAAATTGCCCTTTGAAAAGTCGTAAGAATAATAATAATAATTAAAGCTGCAAGCAGCGTTGAACGGGCCCTCGCCCCCATGCGCACATTGGGGTTGTGGTGAGATGCTGACGGGTGCAGCTGTGCACTCACGACCATTGGACAGGTCAAGTGCCGGCCCCAACCTGAGAGAAAGTGTCGAGCGAATCGGACAAAGCTGAAGGAATTATGATAAGTTGATACTTCATCCACCAGGAGGCGCTCAGAGTGTAACCAAATGTGGGCAGGTGCATTCAGGGGCAGACCCTAAGCTCAAATGTGAAGTTTTGACCAAATCTGCCAATTTCAACGTAAAATGTGGCATTTTCTGTTTCCATAAGGGGGCATGATGAGGGTGATTCCTGTTTTGGGCCACATATTCATGTCCCTGTGATTTACTGGCTCTTATAATTTTTTTAAATTAGACTAATACTCATAAACAATGTATTGTATTATGTGTTTAGGTGTGTTCTATTGCTTCATCATAATTAAATAAGGCACCTTCTCTGTGGTATACATGATCATTTTAGCATGTCCCCAATGCAATGTAATCAACTTCTTCAGTTAATATAAAACTTAAAAGTATCAAAACTTAAACTTATTCTTTATTTATTTGATAGACAAGGGACTACTTACATTAAACAAAGTAGTAAGAATGGTGAAACTACATTTATTTTCTGTGGTTATATAATATATAATATGTCCCTGCAGTCCTTTTCCACCCTGTTAGTCAGTACTTTCATGACCCCCCAAAAAACACTACAAATCCCTATAGCCATTTACTTGATGAAACAACATTTTGTTTTTGGAGGGAAATTCAAGTGGAAAACTGAGGTAAGCTCCAACAGTCATTCTCTCCTTTATTTTTCTCAATTTCGTGTGATGGCTGCTTGAGGAAACCTTAAAGTTCCACCCTGTTAGTGTATATTATGGATAATGTTTTTTGGATAAAATAATTTTAAAAACATGTGAAAAAAATAGTTATTTAAGTGCTGTTCATCTGTAGAGTGTGTGCTAACTAAATGTTCCTTGCTCAAAGAGCTAGGGCTTACTTGGCTAAAAATTTCCACCCTGTTAGGTTTCACCCTGTTAGGCTATGTATGCCTAACAGGGTGGAACCTCACAGGGTTTTTTGGGATATGCAATGTACTGAGTATTAATTCTGCAAGAATATTGGTTTTTCATGATATAAATAACCAATATTTTGTTTAATTACAACTCAATATGACATAACCTATGAATTAATATTTTAATGTAATTACACAGTATTTCATGAGGTCTAGAAACAATGGATCAGGGACCCAGTGAAATATAGTGTAACCAATAATAAAAGTAAAAATAATAAAACTATAACATAAATAATGAAAATAAAAACTTAAAAAAATTAAACATATTCTTTTACAGTTTTTCTTTTTAATTATTACATTGGTTGCATTTTATGCGGTTCCTGACCCAATTTGTCTATACTTCATTAAATATAGTGTAATAACCTATGTATTCACACGTAATATTTAGCATTATATCATGCATGCATTATGTAGGGTAAAGAACAAAGTAAATACATATCATTATTTTAGTATATAGGTTTTAACACTGTACTTAATGGGGTAGATACATTGGTTCAGAGACCCTCTTAAATAAAGTGTTACCTTATTATTATTAGCATTATAATTAGTAGTGGTAGAAGTAATTTTACTGTTGTTTAATTGTGGAACTTCAGTGTAATACAAGGGCAACTATGTACTTTATAATAAAATGACATTGCATGGTAAGGTGAATCTGAGTCTCACTTGAGAGAGGTCTACTCACTTTCACCCTGTTAAGTTCCATTCCACCCTGTTAGACAAGGATTTTTTAAAAAATATTTGAATCACAACTTTAAGTATTTGGCATATTGGTATGTTGCTTTGTTAACTGACTTTCATATCATGTATATACATCTAAATTTATTTCTGATTAATAAAATTATTCATACTAGACAACAAAATGGGGACCAAAAATGCAGAAATCCCAATAATCAATATATGTTCTCTTCATGGAATTAAAATAGTTAATGCTACAAGAATGAAACTTTTATCATAGCACAAGGGACATATTCTACCTAAGAAAAGATCAGTATTGTTTGACTTGTATATTATTTGAACTTTGTGATTACCATGTACATGTCCCTAACAGGGTGGAAAACGTATGGAGAAAAATGTAGAAAAAACATCCCATAAATGCAATATTTTCAGCCCCTGAGCTTGGCCAACATGCATTCCTCATAGCTGAGAATGGAACAGTTCTAACTAACTGTTAAAATATTAAAATACAATCACTTGAATTTTGAGAAAACAGAAAACCAAATATGTGGTCCAAAACAGGAATCACCCATGAGGTAAATTGTTTAGCAGCACATCAAGGCGTTCAGGGTGGAGCTTTTACCATGAACAGGAATTTTGAATCCATTTGGATGAATTATGAGGGAGAGGGAGCAGCTCGAATGTGTTTGGCGAAGCATCTGAAATGGGGACACCATGGCGGCCAGGTTCATTTAGCGACAGACATGCGGAGCGCTACGTTTGATCAGCATGGTCTCTTGATGATCTGAAATAAATATTAGGTTGAATGGACAGAATCGCTAGGAGGAGTTCGTTAAAATGCAATATGTGGAAATCGGGCCAAAATGACACATTAAAACCAAAATGACTGACTTCCTGTCTGGAATTGACCAAGGGTGCCAGAGACTTTTTTGTTCGAATTGGCAAAATACACATGTGTACCAATTTTCATTTTTTTATTCCAAAAAAACCCTTATGGGGAGGGGTTTTTCAAAATTTCAAGGGGGCGCTATCGAGGCATGTTGTTGCCCTCATGGGCAATGCCCCAATCAGATGTGAGAGCTCACCATCTTTGACTGGCAGATCAATTTGCATGATGATACAAATTCATTAAGAACATCAAAAACACAAACGTATTTTCATGGCGAGGGATCCATTGTCACCGCATTGCCACACGGACGCCATTACTCGAAGAAATACAGCATTCATAAGGTAGTTTATGCAACTGCTTCTCCATGTTGTACAGGGAGAATACAGTTGATCGGTTCAACTATGTATCATCAGTACAAGTGAAAGTAAAAACTGGTCACTTCCTGTTAGTGGCCACACCCACTGACCTACAGACCTGCAGAGCACAACTTTTGATCAACATGGTCTTTTGATGTTTACTAATAAAGGTGCTTTTGATTGGATGAAATCTCTAGGAGGAGTGCGTTAAAATACAATGTGTGGAAATCAGGCAGAAATGACACGTTAAAATCAAAATGGTCGACTTCCTGTTTGGAGTAGACAAATGATGCCAGAGACTTTTTTTTGCGTCTTGGCCGATTACACGTGTACCAATTTTCATCTTTCTTCTGCAAAAAAACCTCTATGAGGAGGGGTTTTTGAAAATTTCAAGGGGGCGCTATCGAGGCATTTTGCTGCCCTCATCGGCAAAACCCCAATCACATGTGAGAACTTGCCACCCTTGACCTGTCTATCAATTTTTATGATGATACAAGTTTATTAAAGACATCACAAACCCAAATGTATTTTCATGGCGAGGTATGGATAGTCGCCGCGTCATTACGCGGATGCCATTATGCATAGCTTTATATTATTCATTCGATTGCTTCAGCAATTTGTTCTGCATGTAATAGAGGTGGAATGAGGTTGATTTGATTAAGTATGTGTCCTCAGTCCAAGTGAAAGTAATAACTGGTCACTTCCTATTACCACAGGGGGGCGCTAGTAGCAAAGGGGAAATTCAATGCATTTAGACGTTCAGGGCGGAGCAATGATCATGTCCAGCAAGTTTGAAGCTACTACATTCAAGTATGTGGGCGTGAGAGCATTGGGAATCCCAAACATATTTTCATGGCGAGGCATCCAAAGTCGCCGCTTCGCCACACGGACGCCATTACTCGTAGCTATACAGCATTTACAATGTAGCTTCATCAACTTGTTCTGCATGTTTTAGAAGTAGAATGAAGTTGATGGGTTCAACAATGTGTCATCAGTACAAGTGGAAGTAACGAGTGGTCACTTCCTTTTACCACCGGGGGGCGCTATTAGCAAAGTGAGAAGTTAATATATCAGCATGTTCAGGGCGGCGCCCTCATCATTTTTAGCTAGTTTGAAGCTTCTAAAATCAAGTGTTTGGATGTGAGAGCATTGTGAAATTTTTTCCTCAAGTCACTAAAATTTGTCACGCCCTAGCAGCCACGCCCTTTGACCTGCAGATCTGCAGAGCACAACTTTTGATCACCTTGGACTCACAATGATCTCTAACAAATTTGAAGTTGATTCGGCGAAATCCCCAGGAGGAGTTCGTTTTAAAATAAAAAAATTCAAATCAAAATGACCGACTTCCTGTTGGGTTTAGGGCGTGGCTCCAAGAAGTTTTTTGTATGCCTTGTTACAAAGCATATAGCTACCCAATTTCGTCTGCCTACGACAAAGGAGCTGAATTTCCCTATGGGAATTTTGAAACGTGTTAAGGGGGCGCTATTTCGGCGTTTGGGGTCAAACCTGTATGACCGCAAAAAAATATCAAATTTCGGATGAGGCCGGACATCTTTGGAAAGTTAGACGCGTTTTCACCATTGGGAAAGGGGCGAAATTGGCCCTTGAAATGTCGGAGGAATAATAATAATAATAATAATAATAATAATAATAAACAGCATGATTTCAATAGGGTCCTCCGCGGACGACTTGCAGTCGTGCTCGGGCCCTAATAATAATAATAATAATAATAATAATAATACTAAACAGCATGATTTCAATAGGGTCCTCTGCGGACGACTTGCAGTCGTGCTCGGGCCCTAATTAAAGCTGCAAGCAGCGTTGAACGAGCCCTCGCCCCCATGCGCACGTTGGGGTTGTGGTGAGATCCTAACGAGTGCAGCATGGTCTCTCAATGTTAAGTAATAAATCTGGTTTTGAATGGATGAAATTTCGAGGAGGAGTGCCTTAAAATACAATATGTGGAAATCAGGGAAAAAATGACGCATTAAAAACAAAATGGCCGACTTCCTGTTTGGAATAGACAAATGTAGCCAGAGACTTTTTTTTGCGATTTGGCCAAATAGATATGTGTACCAATTTTCATCTTTCTACTCCAAAAAAACCCCTATAGGTAGGAGTTTTTGTAAATTTCAAGGGGGCGCTATCGAGGCATTTTGCAGCCCTTATGGGCAAAGCCCCAATCAGATGTGAGAGCTTGCCACCCTTAACCGGCATGTCAATTTCCATGATGATACAAATTCATTAAGAACATCAGAAACCCAAACGTATTTTCATGGCGAGGGATCCATTGTCACCGCATCGCCACACGGAAGCCATTACTCGAAGCATCACAGCATTCGTAAGGTAGTTCAAGCATCTTCTTCTACATGTTGTACAGGGGGAATAAAGTTGATGGGTTCAACTATATGTCATCAGTACAAGTGAAAGTAAAAACAGGTCACTTCCTGTTAGTAGCCACGCCCACTGACCTACAGACCTGCAAAGCACAACTTTTGATCAGCATGGTCTTTCGATGTTTATTGATAAATCTGGTTTTGAATGGATGAAATCTCTAGGAGGAGTGCGTTAAAATACAATATGTGGAAATCAGGGAAAAATGACACGTAAAAATCAAAATGGCCGACTTCCTGTTTGGAGTAGACAAATGATGCCAGAGACTTTTTTGTGCGACTTGGCGAAATACACATGTGTACCAATTTTCATCTTCCTACCCCAAGAAAATCCCTAAGGGGAGGGGTTTTTGAAAATTTCAAGGGGGCGCTATCGAGGCATTTTGCTGCTCTCATGGGCAAAGCCCCAATCAGATTTGAGAGCTTGACACCCTTGACCTGTCAATCAATTTTTATGATGATACAAGTTTATTAAAGACATCAAAAACCCAAACGTATTTTCATGGCGAGGGATGGAAAGTCGCTGCGTCACTACACGGACGCGATTATGCGTAGCTTCACAGCATTCATAACATAGCTTCATCTATTTCTTCTGCATATAATAGAAGTGGAATGAGGTTGGTGTGTTCAACTATGTGTCATCAGTACAAGTGAAAGTAATGACTGGTCACTTCCTGTTGCCTCAGGGGGGCACTAGTAGTAAAGTGGAAATTTAATGCATTTAGACGTTCAGGGCGGAGCAATGATCATGTCCAGCAAGTTTGAAGCTACTACAGTCAAGTATGTGGGCATGAGAGCATTGGGAATCCCAAACATATTTTCATGGCGAGGCATCCAAAGTCGCCGCTTCGCCACACGGACGCCATTACTCGTAGCTATACAGCGTTTACAATGTAGCTTCATCAACTTGTTTTGCATGTTTTACAAGTAGAATGAAGTTGATGGGTTCAACAATGTGTCATCAGTACAAGTGGAAGTAACGAGTGGTCACTTCCT
Organism: Gymnothorax reevesii; assembly: GCA_029721435.1. Taxonomy (NCBI): domain Eukaryota; kingdom Metazoa; phylum Chordata; class Actinopteri; order Anguilliformes; family Muraenidae; genus Gymnothorax; species Gymnothorax reevesii. Next base: position 76,039,837 of record CM056574.1, on the reverse strand, counting down.
GTTACCACCAGGGGGCGCTATTAACAAAGTGGAAAGTTAATATATCAGGATGTTCTGGGCGGCGCCCTCATCATTTTTAGCAAGTTTGAAGCTTCTAAAATCAAGTGTTTGGATGTGAGAGCATTGTGAAATTTTTACCTCAAGTCACTAAAATTTGTCACGCCCTAGCAGCCACGCCCTTTGACCTGCAGATCTGCAGAGCACAAATTTTATTCACCTTGGTCTCACAATGATCTCTAACAAATTTGAAGTTGATTCGGCGAAATCCCTAGGAGAAGTTTGTTTTAAAATTCAAAAATTCAAATCAAAATGGCCGACTTCCTGTTGGGTTTAGGGCGTGGCTCCAAGAAGTTTTTTTTATGCCTTGTTACAAGTCATATAACTACCAAATTTCGTCTGCTTACGACAAAGTAACGGAATTTCCCTATGGGAATTTTGAAACGTGTTTAGGGGGCGCTATTTCGGCATTTGGGGTCAAACCTGTATGATTGCATTAAAATATCAAATTTCGGATGAGGCCGGACGTCTGTGGGAAGTTAGACGCGTTTTCATCATTGGGAAAGGGGCAAAATTGGCCTTTGAAATGTCGGAGGAATAATAATAATAATAATAATAATAATAAACAGCATGATTTCAATAGGGTCCTCCGCGGACGACTTGCAGTCGTGCTCGGGCCCTAATAATAATAATAATTATTATCATAAACAGCTTGATTTCAATAGGGTCCTATGCGGACGACTTGCAGTCGTGCTCGGGCCCTAATAATAATAATAATCATAATAATAATAAAAATAAACAGTACCATTTCAATAAGGTCCTCGGACAACTTTCATTCGGCTCGGGCCCTAACTAGAACTGCAAGCAGTTATGAAAGGGGGCCAAGCCTACCCATGCGACTCGGCCCCCAGGTCTCGCCGAGCCCACGGAATGCAAATAGCTGTATTTTGTTACCAGGCGGTGGATTGACTCAATATCATACTCCCCAAATTTCGTGCAAATCCAATCAACTTTCATGTCACTTGATGTTTTTCTGTTTATAGCACCCACTGTTGTCCGATATGGGCCAAATTTGGCACAGAGCCTCTGTTTGACCTCTGCAGCAAATGAAAAGAGTTTGATGTTGACAGCTTTAACTTTAACACAAATATGTAACAATATCTGTTTTTTAGCTAGCATAAAAAAATGGTTTATTTATATGAACCATATTTTTTGGAGTAGCAAATTTCTTTTGATAGCTTTTGATGAAGCATGTCTGAGGATTGGTACAGCAAAGTTTTGTGCCGATATAGTTTAAACACTAGGAGGAGTTAGAAAAAGTATGTTTTTGATGTCTAGTAACTTAAAATGAAAAATATGTGGTGGAAGGGGGCGGGGCCTATGTGACATGATGTGACTATTTGGGGAATATGTGGATATAAAGTTTATGAAGATTTGATTTAAATTTGTGGAAGTAACAAGCCAAATTGCATTTGCATCTGTTACAGCGCCACCTAGTGGACGTAACACACAATTTTTGGTATTGGTGGTCTGTCTGCTATTCTACATATACCCTGTAACTTTAGGAGCCCTCAGCCAAATACATGAGCTAAAATAAAAATTTGTTGTTTATCTTGTAATAAGCCAAGCCCAGTTTGACCAGTCATTATGAACTTCAAAAATGGCCTCAGGAGAGACCCAGCATCCTACCCACCAAATAAGGTCAAAATCGGTCGTGGAATTTAAGAGATATAAATTTCCCACCTTCACAGCGCCCCCTAGTGGCCAAAATCAACCAAATTTGTCTTTTTCCCTCACAGTTCCATTCCAATTGAAGATCTTAGATTTCGTGTCATTAGCATTTAATTTCACCGAGATATAGCAATGCAAACATTTGCATAGCTAGCTAGAAAATTTAATTCGCTAATAATTTGTGCGTAATTTGACCGAACAAAACTCTTTTGATAACTTTAAATCAAGTCAGGTTCCAGAGTGTCCAAGCCAAATAACAGACTGATCAAACAAAATCGCAAGGAGAAGTTCGAAAAAGTAGGTTTTCCACTTTTTACGATTTTCCGAAATAATTTTATAGGCGGAAATGGGCGTGGCCTTGCTCTCGTGATTCAAGGCTGTTCAGGAAATTTGTGGATATAAAGTTTTTGAATGTGAGACATACAGTGTGGGAGTTATAGCCCAAAACGCGTTACCCTCAGCTTTTGCGCCCCCTGCAGTCGTACATATGTGAATTTTGGCAGCTGAGGTGCCTGCAGGGTTCTGGACCAACCCTCCAAATTGCACCACCCTCCCTTGCACGGTTTAGCCTGCAGCACCACTTTTACCAACGAAAAATAAAAATAATTAAAGCTGCAAGCAGCGTTGAAAGGGCCCTCGCACCCTTTGTGCACATTGAGGAGACAGCAAGATCTTGATGGGTGCAGGCGTCCATTCTGCTAGACTGTGTACAATGTGGTTTCTTGAGGGGAGTGCAAAAATTTTCTGGAGGGTGCTATGGTACCATTTTTACATGCCCGTGCTCAAAATCTCCAGCATAGTAATGGTAGTACCAGGCCTTTTGAGGTTGTTGATTTTTGTAAATTTTACAGCACGTTTAGACCCTAAAAAGGGATTTCTTTTAAAAATCTGATTGGGGCGCTATGGAGCCGTTATGCCACATTTAGTGCCAATTGATGGATGACATTGAAGAGAATGAGACAATTATTAATTGTGCAAGGTTTTGCAAGCTTTGGAGTATTCTAAGGCTTTCAAACGTGCGTTCGTAAAATTTGGAAAAACGCGGGAAATAGCTCATAGCTCACTTCCTGTTTAGCCAAAAAAATTCCAAAAATTCAACATTGCCCAGAATGACAAATGCAATGATCTCACCAAATTTCATGAACTTTCAAGCACTTATATCTGAACATGGCCGTATCTAGAGGGCGCTATGGAGCCACCTGGCTACTCCCGATCTAATATTAGCATACACCTATACTTAAGAGGACAATTTAATCAAGATTGGAAAGTTTCAGGCAAATCCAACACAGTATGTGGGAGTAAAATCAACTTCCTGCTTCATGGCAGGACATTGAATTTGCCGCAATGCCACGGATACATCGTTTGATAAATCCAAAAAAGCTTCGCAATTTAACATCGGCAACATCTTGAGATATTATTCACCAAATTTTAAGTTGATTGGATAAAATCTCTAGGAGGAGTTCGTTAAAGTACGACGCCTGTGAAGAGCAAAAAATTTAAAAAATTTGCAAATTCAATTAAAAATGGCGGAATTCCTGTTATGTCTAGGTGATGGCACCAAGAGACTTTTTTTTAGGTCTTGGCATAGTACACATTTTGTACATGTAGGTTAAACACGCTGCGAGGGCTGCTTCATTGAAATTTTCTAGGTGGCGCTGTAATGCAATTTTGCCATATCCATCTGTAAACCCTATATTCTAGTAAAGAGTATGACCAGCTTAATATGTTTGCAAAGTTTTGTGAGTTTTCGAGCATGTTGATGCCCTCAAAAATGCAATTATGTATTAGGGGGCGCTATAGAGCTACCATATCTCACCCACTGCCAAATGAGATAACAAATTGAAGAACTTAATATTGTTAGTCAATGAGCCAAGTTTGGTCTGTTTTTGAGTATGATAAGGCCCTCAAAAATGTGTTCGTAAAATCTGAAAAAACGCAGGAAATGGCTCATAGCTCACTTCCTGTGAGGTAAAAAAATTTCAAAAAAATTGACAAAAAAATATATGATGCCTACTATAACCCGATCCAATTTCGTGAGAATCCAAGCAAGTGTGTTCCAAAATGGCCGTGTGTTTAGTGGCGCTATAGAGCCACCGGGGCATGTCCAAGCACAAAATTAATAATACTTTGCAATTTTCACCACGACTGACGTGTGGGCAAATTTTTGTGAGTTTTCGTGCATGACTTCAAAAATGCGTTCTCGCAGCAGAATAAAAAGAAGAAGAAGAAGAAGAATAATAAAAATCCCATCAAAAACAATAGGTTCCTCGCACCTTCGCACCGGTCGGTGCTCGGGCCCTAATTAAAGCTGCAAGCAGCATTGAAAGGGCCCTCGCACCCTTCGTGCACGTTGGGGTGGCAGCAAGATCTTGATGAGTGCAGGCGTCCATTCAGAGCCATTGGACACTGCTAGACTGTGTACAATGTGGTTCCTTGAGGGGAGTGGAAAAATTTTCTGGAGGGCGCTATGATACCATTTTGACTTGCCCGTGCGCAAAATCTACAACATGGTAATTGTAATACAGGGCTCCATGAGTGTGTTGATTTTTGTAAATTTTCCAGCATGTTTTGACTTTCAAAAGAGCAATTCTTTTATAAATATTATTGGGGGCGCTATAGACCCATTTTGCCCCATTTAGGGCCAATTGATGGATGAATTGAAGACTATAAGACATGTCTAATTTTTGCAAGGTTTTGCAAGTTTTGGAGCTTTCAAAGGCCTTAAAACGTTTGTTCATGAAATTTGGAAAAAAACAGGAAATAGCTCATAGCTCACTTCCTGTTTGGCCAAAAAAAAAAAATAAATTATATATTGGCTGGAATGACTAATGCAATGATCTGACCAAATTTCATGAACATTCAAGCACTTTTATCTTAACATGGCTGTATCTAGAGGGCGCTGTGGAGCCTCTTGGCCACTCCCGATGTAATATTAGCATATACTTATACTTGCGAGAACAATTTTATCAAGCTTGGAAAGTTTCGGGCAAATCCCAAGAAGTATGTGGGAGTAAAATCAACTTCCTGTTTCATGGCAGGACATCGAAATTCGCCGCAATGCCACGGATACATCGTTTGATAAATCCAGAAAAGCTTCGCGATTTAATATCGACAACGTCTTGAGAAAATATTCACCAAATTTTAAGTTGATCGGATCAAATCTCTGGGAGGAGTTTGTTAAAGTACGACACCTGCGAATGGCGAAAAATCTAAAAAAGTTGAAATTTCAATTAAAAATGGCGAACTTCCTTGTGAGTCTAGGTCATGGCACCAGGAGACTTTTTTTGAGGTCTCAGGATATTCCACATGTCCACCGAATTTTGTACATGCAGGTCAACCACAACGCGAGGGCTGCTTATTTGAAATTTTCCAGGGGGCGCTATAATGCCATTTTTGCCAACTCTATATATATTTTTTTATCATTGTAATAGGAATGATGGTTTTCAGAATGGTACAAAATTTTGTGAGTTTTTGAGCATGCTGAGACCCTCAAAAGGGCAATTCATTTAAAAATCTGATTGGGGGCGCTATAGAGCCATTATGCCACATTTACTGCCAATTACTGTCTCAAATTGAAGACAATCAGACAATTATAATTTTTGCAAAGTTTTGCAAGTTTTCGAGTCTGCTAAAACCTTCAAACGTGTGTTCGTAAAATTTGGAGTAACGCAGGAAATGGCTCAAAGCTCACTTCCTGTTTGGCCGAAAAATGTAAAAAAATAAGCATAGCCCAACAGAACAAATGTAATGATCAGATTAAATTTCATGAACATTCAAGCACTTTAAACTCAACTTTGCCGTGTCAAGAGGGCGCTGTGGAGCCACCTGACCACACCCAATCCAAAATCAACATATAGGTATATTTGGAAGTCGACTGTAAGGTTTCGGGCAAATCTCACAAAGCATATGCGCATAAAACTTCCTGTTTCATGGCGGAACATCAAAATTCGCCGCGACGCCACGGATACAAAGTTCGATGAATCCAAAAAAGCTTCGCGATTTAACATCGACAAGGTCTTAAGATGTCATATGCAAAATTTTAAGTTGATCGGATAAAATCTCTAGGAGGAGTTCGTTAAAGTACGACGCCTGTGAATGGCAAAAAATTAAAAAAATTTGCAAATTCAATTAAAAATGGCAGACTTCCTGTTGAGTCTAGGGCATGGCACCAGGTGACTTTTTTTTAGGTCTTGGCATAGTACACATGTCCACCAAATTTTGTACATATAGGTTAAACACGCTGCGAGGGCTGCTTCATTGAAATTTTCTAGGTGGCGCAGTAATGCAATTTTGTCACATCCATCTGTTAATCTTATATCCTAGTAAATAGTATGACCAGCTTAATGTGTTTGCAAAGTTTTGTGAGTTTTCAAGCATGTTGATGCCCTCAAATATGCAATTATGTATTAGGGGGCGCTATAGAGCCACCATGTCACACATAGAGCCAAATGAGATATCGAATCAAGGAAATTAATATTTTAAGTCTATGAGTGAAGTTTGGTGTCTTTTCGAGTAAGATATGGCCCTCAAAAATGTGTTCGAAAAATCTGAAAAAACGCAGGAAATGGCTCATAGCTCACTTCCTGTGTGGCAAAAAAATTTCAAAAAAATTGACAAAAAAATTTATTATGACTACTATGACTCTATAAAATTTCGTGAGAATCCGAGCAAGTGCGTTCCAAAATGGCCGCGTGTTTGGTGGTGCTTTAGAGCCACCGGGGCATGTCCAAGCACAAAAATAATAATACTTTGCAATTTTCACGACGACTGACGTGTGGACAAATTTTTGTGAGTTTTCGTGCATGGCAAAGCCCTCAAAAATGCGTTCTCGCAGCAGAATAAAAAGAAGAAGAAGAAGAAGAAGAAGAAGAATAATAAAAATCCCATCAAAAACAATAGGTTCCTCGCACCGTGCTCGGGCCCTAATTAAAGCTGCAAGCAGCGTTGAAAGGGCCCTCGCGCCCTTCGTGCACATTGGGGTGGCAGCAAGATCTTGATGGGTGCAGGCGTCCATTCACAGCCTTTGGACACTGCTGGACCGCGTACAATGTGGTTTCCTGAGGGGAGTGCAAAAATTTTCTAGAGGGCGCTATGGTACCATTTTGATATGCCTGTGCGTAAAATCTACAACATAGTAATCGTATTACCGAACTCCATGAGTGTGTTGATTTTTGTTAATTTTCCAACATGTTTAGACCTGCAAAGGAGCAATTCTTCTATAAATCTGATTGGGGGCGCTATTGAGTCATTATGCCACATTTATTGCCAATTGATGGATGACATTGAGGAGAATAAGACAATAATAAATTGTGCTCGGTTTTGCAAGCTTTGGAGTATTCTAAGGCTTTCAAACGTGTGTTCGTGAAATTTGGAAAAACGCAAGAAATAGCTCATCCCTCACTTCCTGTTTGGCCAAAAAAATTAGCCATTGCCCAGAATGACTAATGCAATGATCACACCAAATTTCAAGAACATTCAAGCACTTTTACCTTAACATGGCCATATCTAGAGGGCGCTGTGGAGCCACCTGGCACCTCCCGATCTAATATTTACATATATTTATACTTGGGAGGACAATTTTATAAAGTTTGGAAAGTTTCAGGGAAAACCCATGAAGTATGTGGGAGTAAACCCAACTTCCTTTTTAATGGCGGGACATCGAAATTCGCCGCAACGCTACGGATACAAAATTCAATGAATCCAGAAAAGCTTTAGATACTTTAGTCTTTAGATACTATTAGCCAAATTTCAAGTTGATCGGATGAAATCTCTAGGAGGAGTTCGTTAAAGTACGACACCTGTGAATGGCCAACAATCCAAAAAAGTTTCAATTTCAATTAAAAATGGCGGGCTTCCTGTTGAGTTTAGGTCATGGCAACAGGAGACTTTTTTTTAGGTATCGTCATATTCCACATCTCTACTGAATTTCATACATGTAGGTTTACCGAGCTGCGAGGGCTGCTTATTTGAAATTTTACAGGGGGCGCTATAATGACATTTTTGCCATGCCAATATGTTAGTTTTTTATCAGAGTATTATGAATGATGGTCTTTATACATTTACAAAATTTTGTGAGTTTTTGAACATGTTGAGACCCTCAAAAAGGCTATTCTTTTATAAATCTGATTGGGGGCGCTCTCGAGCCATTATGCCACATAAGGCTCCAATTGATGGATGACATTGAAGAGAATAAGACAATTATAATTTGTGCAAGGTTTTGCAAGATTTGGAGTATTCTAAGGCTTTCAAACGTGCGTTCTTAAAATTTGAAAAAACGCAGGAAATAGCTCAAAACTCACTTCCTGTTCGGCCAAAAAATTTCAAAAAATTAGTCATTACCTGCAATCACGAATGCAATGATCACACAAAATTTCATGAACATTCAAGCACTTTTATCTCAACATGGCCATATCTAGAGGGCGCTGTGGAGCCACCTGACCACTCCCGATCTAATATTAGCATATATTTATACTAAGGCGAACAATTTAATCAAGCCTGTGAAGTTTCGCGCAAATCTCACAAAGCATGTGCGCGTAAAACCAACTTCCTGTTTCATGGCGGAACATCGAAATTCGCCACAACGCCACGGATACAAAGTTCAATGAATCCAAAAAAGCTTCGCAATTTAATATTGACAAGGTCTTTAGATGTCATATGCGAAATTTTAAGTTGAAAGGATAAAATCTGTAGGAGGAGTTCGTTTAAGTACGACGCCTGTGAATGGCAAAAAATAAAAAAAATTTGCAAATTCAATTAAAAATGGCGGACTCCCTGTTGAGTCTAGGTGATGGCACCAGAGACTTTTTTTAGGTCTTGGCATAGTACACATGTCCACGGAATTTCGTAAATGTAGCTTTAACACGCTGCGAGGGCTGCTTCATTGAAATTTTCTAGGTGGCGCTGTGATGCAATTTTGCCACATCCTTCTGTAAACCCTATATTCTTGTAAAAAGTATGACCAGTTTAATATGTTTGCAAAGTTTCGTGAGTTTTCGAGCATGCTGATGCCTTAAAAAATGCAATTATGTATTAGGGGGCGCTATAGAGCCACCATGTCATACTCAGTGCCAAATGAGATATCAAATCGAAGAACTTAATAGTTTTAGTCTATTAGCCAAGTTTGGTGAGTTTTCGAGTATGATAAAGCCCTCAAAAATGTGTTCGTAAAATCTGAAAAAACGCAGGAAATGGCTCATAGCTCACTTCTTGTGAGGCAAAAAAATTGACAAAAAAATTTTGCATGACTACTATGACCCTACCGAATTTCGTGAGAATCCAAGCAAGTGCGTTCCAAAATGTCCGTGTGTTTGGAGGCGCTATAGAGCCACTGGAGCATGTCCAAGCACAAAATTAATAATACTTTGTAATTTTCACCACGTCTGACGTGTGGGCAAATTTTTGTGAGTTTTTGTGCATGGCAAAGCCCTCAAAAATGCGTTCTCGCAGCAGAATAAAAAGAAGAAGAAGAAGAAGAAGAATAATAAAAATCCCATCAAAAACAATAGGTTGCTCGCACCTTCGGTGCCAGGACCCGTTCCGGGCCCTGGCACCGGTCAGTGCTCGGGCTCTAATAAGAAGAAGAAGAAGAATCCCATCAAAAACAATAGGTTCCTGGCACCGGTCGGTGCTCGGGCCCTAACTATAACTAGAACTGCAAGCAGTTATGAAAGGGGGCCAAGCCTCCCCGCGCAACTTGGCTCCCAGGTCCCGCGGAGCCCATGGAATGCAAATAGCTGTATTTCGTCACCAGGAGGTACATCACCAAGATTTGCTCTCAAACGTGAGGTCAAAAACGGCTGCCCTCACAACTTTCATGTCAATTGATGCATCTGTTTATTACGCCCCCTATTGTCCAATTTACGCCAAATTTGGCACAGAGCCTCTGGTTGACGTTGCAAACAAGTGCCTTGAGTTTGATGTAGATACCTTTGCCTATGACACAATTATGCAACAATATGTTTTTTATAGCTAGCAGAAAAAAATTGTTTATTTATAAGTTCCAAATCTTTTGGCGTAGCAAAATTCTTTTGATATCTTTTCATCAGGCCAGTCTGGAGATTATATGTGCAAATTTTCGTGCAGATGAAGCTAAAACACTAGGAGGAGTTCGAAAAAGTAGGTTTTTGACGTGTAGTGACGTAGAAAGAAAAATATGCTGTGAGAGTGGGCATGGCCAATGTCAGAAGATGCGACTCTATTGGAGGAAGACGAGGACGTAAAGTTTATGAAGCTATGATTTTAAAATGTGGGAGTTTTCAGGCAAAATGCATTTGCATCCGTTGCAGCGCCACCTCGTGGAGTAGCCATGCAATTTTTGGTATGTTTGGTTTGAGTGCTGTTCTATATATACCTTGTAAATTTCACAGCCCTCAGCATAATACCTGAACTGAAATTAAAGTTTGTTGTTTATCTTGTAATAAGCCATGCCCACTTTGACCAGTTGCAATCCCCTTCAAGATATGGTCTCAGGAGTGCCCCAGCATGATACTCCCCAAATTTCGTGCAAATCCGATCAACTTTAATGTCACTTGGTGTTTCTCTGTTTTTAACGCCCCCTATCGTCCAATTTGGACCAAATTTGGCACAGAGCCTCTCTTTGACCTCTGCAGTGAGTGAAAACAGTTTGATGTTGACAGCTTTAACTTTGACAGAAATATGTAACAATATGTATTTTTTAGCTAGCAGAAAAAAATGGTTTATTTATAAGAACCATATTTTTTGGAGTAGCAAATTTCTTTTGATAACTTTTGATGAGGCACGTCTGAATATTGTTACAGCAAAGTTTTGTGCAGATATAGTTTAAACACAAGGAGGAGTTCGAAAAAGTATGATGTCTAGTAACTTAAAAAGAAAAATATGTGGTGGAAGGGGGTGGGGCCTATGTGACATGATGTGACTCTATTTGGGGAATATGTGGATATAAAGTTTATGAAGATTTGATTTAAAATGTGGAAGTTACAAGCCAAAATGCATTTGCATCTGTTACAGCGCCACCTAGTGAACGTGACAATTTTTGGTATGAGTGGTCTGTTTGCTATTCTTGATATACCTTGTAATTTTGGGAGCCTTCAGCCAAATACTACAGTTAAAATAAAAGTTTGTTGTTTATCTTGTAATAAGCCACGCCAAGTTTGACCAGTCATAATGAATTTCAAAACATGGCTTCAGGAGTGACCCAACATCCTACCCATCAAATAAGGTCATAATCGGTCTTGGCATTTAAGAGATATAAATTTCCCACCTTCACAGCGCCCCCTAGTGGCCAACATCAACTAAATTTGTCTTTTTCCCTCCCAGTTCCATTCAAATTATAGATCTTAGATTTCGTGTTGTTAGCATTTATTTTTACCGAGATATAGCAATGCAAACATTTGCATAGCTAGGTAGAAAAATTTATTCGCTAATAATTTGCGCGTATTTTGACCGAACGAAATTCTTTTGATAACTTTAGATCAAGTGAGGGTCCAGAGTGTCCATGCCAAATTACAGACTGATCGGACAAAATCCCAAGGAGGAGTTCGAAAAAGTAGATTTTCCAGTTTTTGTGATTTTGCGAAAAAATTTTGGAGGCGAAAATGGGCGTGGCCTAACCCAAGTGATTAAAGGCTTTTTAGGGAATTTGTGGATATAAAGTTTTTGAATGTGAGACGTACGGTGTGGGAGTTATAGCCCAAAACGCGTTGCTCGTAGTTATAGCGCCCCCTGCTTGCTGACATATGTGAATTTTGGTGTCTGAGGTGAGTGCAGAGTTCTGGACCAACCCTTCAAATTGCACCACCCTCCAATGCACGGTTTAGGCTGCAGCACCACTTTTACCAACGGAAAAATATAAATAACTACACTCAACAAAAATATAAACGCAACACTTTTGTTTTTGCTCCCATTTGTCATGAGGTGGACTCAAAGATGTAAAATTCATTCCAGATACACAATATTACCATTTCTCTCAATCATTGTTCACAAATCTGTCTAAATGTGTGATAGTGAGCACTTTTGCTTTGCTGAGACAATCCATCCCACCTCACAGGTGTGCCACATCAAGATGCTCATCAGACACCATGATTAGTGCACAGGTGTCCCCTAGGCTGTCCACAATAAAAGGCCACCCTGAAATGTGCAGTTTTGTCTCACAGCAAAATGCCACAAGCAGAGTGTGAAGGACATCACCACGTTTGAGCTGAGGCAGTGGCCTAGCGCTGACGTTGTAGCCAGACCCCAGTTGTATACTGGAGACTATTAAGGCTTTCTTTCCCCTGGCTGTTTAGGCAAACATGCTGAGACCTCCTGCCTCAGCTAAGACCCTCCTTGGCCTAGTTGCCCGGAGTTTACAATATCTGGAAATGTTCAACCCAATCCTGGGCCCGAAATGTCAGTACAACATTCACCTACTCCACAAGACTTTAAAAATAGAACTGGACTTGGTTTCATTCTTCATCTTCTATACCCACTTATTCCTCACTAGGGTCACGGGGCGAGCTGGAGCCTATCCCAGCTGGCTACGGGCAAAGGCAGGGACCCACCCTGGACAGGTTGCCAATCCATCGCAGGGCGCGCAAGTGACGATACAACAGCAAATTATGTAAGTGAAGCTAACATGTTACAGGTGGCTAGCAGGACCGCTAGCGATAGTTAGCACTAACAACTGGCCTCAAACGCAGGCGACTGTCCGTGACTCAGACATAGAAGCTGTAGGTTGCTTTTACCGCATAAGCCAATCTGACGTGATAGCCAGTTGATTGTGGCTATAGCACAGCGGCTAAAGTAGCCAATTTACTCTAGCTAATGTTTAATTTGTCCTAAAAGTGCAAGAATGATATCAGGGGAAATTCTACAGAAGGTGTGTGAACATAAACCTCATTTGAAGCTAACTTTTAATACCTGTTTGTAAAAGCTCGGTTACCAGCTACTGCATGTTAGTTTGCATGGTGTGCTAATTAAAAATGCACCTGGTTAAGTTACATGCAATAATTCTGATCGGAATGCTTGTGTTACTTCGATAAACATCAATGTGACAGTTTCTTCAAAACTTCTGATTGTAGCCACCACAGTTGAAGCTAACTGGAGAGGTACTATACATGTCTGCCGATTTGGGCTGAAATTAGACCAGACGTAGGTTTTGCAGACCTTGGGGTGCATTTTTGGGTGCTTGTGAAACGATTGCTTCTCTTTTCCATGACCGGGGTCAGCCTGATACATCTCCAATGTCTGGGCAAGCTCTTTGATGCTACCGGTGAAAGCAATAAGAAAGTGCACAGGCTATAACGTGTCCGGTATAAAAAAAGATTTCTCTGTATTGCCATCGATGAATATTAAATTCTTTCCTGTAAAAGTGATCGATTTGCTATCTCCACATAAGTAACGGTTCACCAAATGGAACTTACGGTCTGTAAAACCTGTATTATGTTTATGACATAACCCGAGCTCAATCTAGCTCTCGCACACTATCCATACCGCGCCCATTTTCCGCAAGGAAAAGCTGGTTATTCCGAAGCATACGTAAACCATTACCATGGGCAATTTCTGAAAAGGTCGTTTAGCCAGGAGCTTTTGCCCCTCCGTCATATACCAGCGCGGAAGCTGTTCCGGTTGGCGCGGTTGTCCTTTAGATGTACTTGCTGATTTGCCACCATCCTCGCATGTTTTTAACATCAACGTCAATCCTATTGCTGCCTCTTAGCCTCTGTGGGCAATTAGGTAAATGTTTGCCTTTTTGTACTCAGAATTTCAATTTTTAAAGGCAAAAAGAGGTAGGTACTGATGTCTATATTTCTTTTAGTTGCATGTGCACATATTTGTATTAGTGTAAGTATAACTTTTAACATGTATTACTGCATCACATTTGAGTTGTGAATCATTTACAATTTGCTGCAATGGAAGATGCAAGGCTCTAATGCTTACCGTACCTGCAGCTTTGTTTTGACAATTTAATCTGTAATTGTTGCTAGTAGAGTTTAATTAATGTGATGTATATTTTAAAAATGTTCCTTGTGTTCAAATCGCAAGAACGTATATCAAATTATTTAGGTTAGCAATCATTTTATGATGTGTTGAACATGTGTTTTAATACAGTTGTTGGAAACTGTAATAGGTGACTGCTTGAAGAGAGTGAGTTATTGAATTAACTGTTTCTTGTCATCAAACTAAAATAAAAAAACCCACCACATTTACAGTGCCTTGTCGTGGCGTGGTGGCTTGCGTGTCTCTTTGACCCTGCGGGCTATGCTGACCAGAGTTCACACTCGTGGTAGGGACACCCATGTCTGAAAGACCAATGGATGGAGACCAGACTAAATCTGTACAACTTTGAAGCAAAAACAAATTGTTTTTAAATTCTAACATTTAGAAAATTTTCACTGTGTTGTCTCTAGTGTCAAACCGGTCATCCTCATAGGTCCAGCTACTATGAGGAGACCTTACTTTTGCCCGCGGGCAAACGTAACACTAGTTATTTTTATTTTTCTCCCGGTAAAAGTGGTGCTGCAGGTTAAACCGTGCAAGGAAGGGTGGTACAATTTGGAGGTTTTGTCAAGACTGCTGCACTAACCTCAGACACAAATATTTATTTATGTCTGCCTGCAGTGGGCGCTGTAACTAAGGGCAACGCGTTTTGGGTTATAACTCCCACACCATATGACACACATTCAAAAATCTTAAATCCTCCAATTCCCTGACTAGCCCTGACTCACATAGGCTAGGCCACGCCCATTACCGTTAATATATTTTTTTCGCAAAATTGCAAAAAGTGGAAAACCAACTTTTTCGAAATTCTCCTTGGGGTTTTGTCCAATCAGTGTGAAATTTGGCAAGTGCACTCTACAGCTTGACTTGATCTAAAAGTTATCGAAAGAATTTTGTTCGGTCGAAATATATGCAAATTAACAACACATAAATTTTTCTAGCTAGCTATAGTAACGATAACAGTTGCATATCTCGGCCAAAATAAAAGCTAAAAACTCCAAATCTCAGATTCTTGGTTGTCATGTGACTTTGGGAGAATGAGCCAAATTTGGCTAATGTTGGCTACTAGGGAGCGCTACAAAAGTGGGATATTTATATCTCTGAAATGGCAAGACCGATGTTCACCAAATTGGGTGGGTATGATGCTGGTTCATTCCTGAGGCCATATCTTGAAGGTAATGATGACTGCTCAAAGTGGGCGTGGCTTATTACGAGATAAACAAACATTTATTATAGCTCAGGTATTATGCTGAGGGCTGCGAAATTCAGAGCGTATATATAGAATAGCACAAAGACCATTCCTACCAAAAATTATGTGTCCACTCCACTAGGTGGCGCTGTAACAGATGCAAACGCATTTTGGCCTGTAACTTCCACATTTTAAATCAGATCTTCATAAACCTTATATCCACGTGCTCCCCAAATATAGTCGCATCTGAGATAGGCCACACCCACTCCCATTGCAAATTTCTGTTTCTAAGTCACTACACATCAAAAACTTACTATTTCGAACTCCTCCTACAGTTTAAGCTCCATCTGCTCAAAACTTTGCCGATATCATCTCCAGATGTGCCTGATTAAAGTTATCAAAAGAATTTTTCTCCACAAAATGTGGTACTTATATTTAAATAATTTTTTTTCTGCTAGCTATAGAACACATACTGTTTCATATTTGTGTCAAAGTCAAGGCTATCAACATCAAACTCTATTCACTTGCTTCAGAGGTCAACCAAAGGCGCTTGGCGAAGTTTGGCCCAAATTGGCCAATAGGGGGAGCTAAAACAAATGTAAATTAGCACTGTACTAACTCCGGCATATTTACATTGATGCTTTTGCTAATATGTTGATCAATATGCATTGTCCTAATTAATAAACAAACATTAAAACTGCATATGAAAAATTAAACATGAGAACACATCATAGCTAACACATACTGAACAGTAGCTCAGTCAGGGTCGGATCTACTGGGGGCCAGAGGGGGGCAACTGCCCCCCACTGTTGATCCTTGCCCCCCTAGCTGCCCCCCTAACTTTAATGTTCTTAAAACTATACTTGTATAACAAATCACCACTATGTCTAAAAGCCCCTCAAAGCATTGAAAAAAGATCTTAGAAATCTAGCTGTTCTCAGTATTGAGAAAAAACGTGCAAAAAGAGCTAGGTTTGAATATGTTAGTGAGACGTTTTGCTGCCCAGCACAACAATCGTCGTCTGAAGCTCTCTTAATAGAGATGGCTAATATGAGTCCTGGACTGTGACTTAAGTACTTCTGCAGTATTTATTTTGAGGTACTTTTCGTTCATTAGCCCTAAATATTCACTCTACTACATCTTGGAAGGCATAAAAATACAGTGTGACCTGAAAAAAGGGAAAATGGGGATAAAATGAGAAGTATTGTATTGTAACTTAGTATCTTATAAAACTAATTAAACAGTCAGTTACAACCTAGTAATTTGATTGGATAAGAGACATTCCATGAGTGCTGATATGGAGTACAACAGCACTGGGACTTTTTACAGACATTATCACTCTGCTGTACAGGCGTTCTAATAACCGTTATTTAACGCCTTAGCAGTTATTTGCGCTGGCGGAGCCGAATAAATGATTAAATAAACAAACAAATCATAATCACTAGTCAATTATTACTCTTAACTAAAAAAATGTGCTTGTAGAACTTTTGTATAAAAGCAATATCACACTCGAGGTAGTGCTGTTGTGATGAATATCAGCACTCGTGATTATCTGCGGCCTGGTGCCTACGACCGAATCACACCAGTGCTGATATTTAGCACAGCAGCACTCCCTCTCATGTGATATTGCTTAATTAGGACAATTAATTACACAAATGTGTATTTTTTCACATCATACAAAGAAAACAAACTTGATCAGGCATTGTTGTCAGAACTCATTGTTCTGTTGTCAGCCGCTTCATTTGAGCACATCTGTCGTCATGCAGCTAGTAGGGTTTACATCCAAAGCAGTACACATTACATAACCTAAAGCGCAAATAGTCCTGACAATAAAAAGTTGAAACTGATCATCCAGGTTCATCCATGTTTAGGCCTGTCATCATTTTATGTAATCTGGCGCAAAGTGTTTACTGATTCACTCCAAAAGTGTCATTGTTGTTCAGTTGAGTGTGGCGCAATTGTTATTCAATTAACCATTTATTCTTGGTTTCCTTTTTTGGGACACACTGTACAATTAATACATTGAATATTTTTCTGAAATTGTTCCCCAATTTTTAAATGCAGTTTTTTTTCCGCAGATTGGTGAGCCTCAGCCTATCTTTACTCACAACATTTGATATGTTGTCTATGCTGTATTGTGAATAAAATATGGGTTATTGAAATTTAGCAAATCATTGTATTCTGTTTTTATGCATGTTTTACACAATGTCCCAACTTCATTGGAATTGGGGATTTCCTATTAATGCACTGAGGATGTCCCATTCCACCCCTCCAAGACCTCTTGCCACCCCATGTAAAATTTCCTAGAAATAGCCACTGAGCTCAGTCATATAAGAAAAATGAGTGTCACTTTGGACCAAAGATAAGTATTCAAAACACGATCAGACTGAGGCTAAGTCAAAGTGCTTATTCGTAGATTTCGTTTTTCTTCTCGCACTTGTTCCGCCAGTAGGTCGACTGTTCTTTCTCAGGCACTGGGCCTGGTTTGGGAGCGCCAGAAAGTTCATTTTGCTAAGAAGATTCTACCAAAACCTTACCTTGGTCATGGAACAAGTTACAAAAAACGAGCTTAAATTGGACTGTTTCATATCCATGGCTGATTTTAAGAGTACGATACTGTGAGGTATAGATCTGGAACCAAATGCAAGGACACGGGATTGGAAGAATGAGGTGCTTTATTGAATAAGGGGGATAACCCCCGCAGAGAAAAAGGCAACAGTACAGAGTCCGTGATCCAAAGCTCGAATTCCAATGGGATAGAGCAGAGTTCGTAACCAGGGCACCAATCACAAAAATTGTAGCCAGGCAAAACAGATCCGGTACACAGGCGTCGGTTTGTGGGAGAAGCAAACTCATAAGCCAAGAGACAGTCCGAATCGTAAACAGTACAGCAATCCACAAAATCAAGGTCGGGCAGCAAAAGGTCAAAAATACACAGATGCAACGATATCCAAAAAGGGCAAACCAAGAATCAGTAGTCGGGCAATCCAGTCAGAGAGCTAAATCACAATGAGTCAAGGCACGAGAAACAAGGAAGAACGATCTGACATGGAAGTGCTTGAAAAGACATCTTATATACACATCCGGGGTGAACACATGACAAGGGCGCACAGGTGCGATCATTGAAACAATAATCAGGATTGACACATGAGGAATAATCTAATTATATGAATTTGGCAAATGCCAAAACGCAGACAGGGATCACAAGATATTCCTTAGAACAAACAACAGCTCTGATTATGGAGAACTAAAGTGAATAGTCTAAAGAAAAGGGAAAGCCTGAGATATAAGTGGAAAACTGCAGTAGAGATAATTAGGGATAGGCAAGGAGGGCGGAGATAAGAATTGGGCTATTGCTGAGATATCGTTGGTCAATTAGAATGTGCAGCTATACAATCCCGAGTGCAAGTTAGTAAGTTAGTAAAAATATATAATGTTAATAAGTGTTAGTAATTATCGAAAACAATATACTGTTCGTACTGTTAGTAGAAAGCATAACAAGGATGAAGGAAGAACACGAGATATGAAGGAAGATTGAAATCCCAGGAACCAGTAGATCACCCGAATGCGTGGCACGTAAGACTAAACCATGAGCAAAGACCTACACAAGACAAGACGGGGTAGACGTAGTGCAAAGCATGGCATGGCAATAATTAACAAGACAAGTGAAATGAAAACCTGGCATGATAACTATGGCAAGGAAAATAATAAAAACATGAAATCCAAATTACCAAAACACAATATGCAATCAAAGAATAGTCAAAATAACATGCAGAGGTAACTGAACACAAAAATCAATAAACATGGCAAAGCCAGGCACAGAACTTAAACATGGCATGGGCTAATATGGGAGAGCAGAAACATGACATGATAAATAAGTAAATAAATATTCCACACTCCGCATTGCTCTTGTTTGAAAACAAAAAAAATCACTTTCAGCAGCTTTGAGACTTTAAATTGCCCATAAGAATGATGGCAAGCAAACCCTGTGATGGAATGGTAAGCTATTCCCCTGTCCCTCGTCCACTGAATAGGACCCAGCCTCGATTTGACATTGATCAGATGAACAATATAATGGCTTTCCTATTAGCTTACCTCTCTGGAGTGAATTTCCTGGGCGTATAGGGGGAAAAGGAATTCAGACTCGCCTTCCAGCCTCACTCCATCTCCATCAACTGTTAACAGGCCCATCCCTTCCTAAATTTACAGATTAAAAAAAACAAAAGATATTTTAGTTACAGAAATGTTCTGAATATCCCTGCTGAAGATGGTGAAAGTGGTAACAGAAGTTTTATTTTTTTCCCCCCCGTGTTGGCAGCTGTTGACAAGCTGAGCATCCACCTGACAACTAGCCCACCAGTTTGACTGCCAACTTAGCCTGCTTTGACCAGCCATAGACCAGCTGTGACGAGCAAGGGGGGTGAAAACTTATAATGCTACTGGGTCTTAGCCGGTATTTTCAGCAGTTTTTATTTATTCATGGGAATTTATTCATTTTGTAAAAGCCCTCAGGGCTCCTGTATCCACAGAGCTTGATAGCATTATCTATGGGCAAGAAACTACGCTAAAGAATTAAAATAATTTCCTGTATCCAGAGCAGAACATAATCAATATTACAAGAAAAAATAATGAGTATTGATCTGGATTGACCTAATGGTCAGTTAGTAATAAATTCAATTTATCCAGTACTTGCAAATGAATCCTGACTAATATCTTGGAATTAATAAAGTGGATTTATTTCCAACATGAATTTTATAAAAGTCAATAATGAGAGAATGTATATTTTTCTGTACATCGGAAACCATCATATTGGGCATGACATTTTTTTTTAAATTGTCAATTATTCAAATGTTTAGGGACTGCATTGCAATTACTAATTCCAGCAAAAGTGATACAACCACATTTTCAAAAAAGTCAGGACGCAGTGTAAACTGTAAATACATTTTTTGAAAAATTAAAAAAAAAAAAAAATTGAATTTGATGCCAGCAACTACTTTCAAGAAAGTTGAGACAGGGGCAACAAAAGACAGAAAAACTTGTATAATGCTTAAAAAAATGCACGTGCTGGTGGAGCATCACGGTGCTAATTATGTTAATTGACAAGCAGGTCAGTAAAATGACTGGGTATAAAACATCTTTCAGATGTGAAGATAGTGAGGTCTTCACCACTATGTAAAACACTGAATGGGGAAACAGTTCAAAAATTTAAGAATAAGGTTTCTCAACATAAAATTGCGAAGAATTTGGGGAATTCATCCTCCATTCATCCTTAACATAATTAAAAGAATTTGAGAATCCGGGGAGATCTTTTTTTGCTCACCACCTGTAAAGGCTGGTTAATGTGGAGTTCAGATGCAGTGGCAGGCGAAGGTGCACTAAGCATGGAGGCGGCACAGCTGAATGTGATAGAAAGAATAGAAGGGAAAAAAGCTTGCGTTTCTGAAAACACAAGAGACTAAGTGCCAGAAACAAAGCAAGCCTAAACAGAGGAAAAGAAATCTTAATAAACATGAAAAAATCAAGGCACCAAACAAAAGTGCGAGGAGATCCCTAAAGAAGCAGAGCTTCCCAGAAATAAGAAGATGATAATAGTCAAACGAACCCTGACTACAAATATCTCAAGCCGAAGCGCCGCCCAGATGTAATCAGCCAGCAGGGTTAAAAATCCGATGGAGAAAAAATTGTCGTCAGGGACGAGAATCACCAAAAACGCACACACATAAACCATGACACCACCGCCACACCCTCATGGGAGGTTTGATTTATTCATTAATTTTTATTATTATATCATTAATTTTTATTAGGGCCCGAGCACAACTGCAAGTCGTCCGCGGAGGACCCTATTGAAATCGAACTGTTTATTTTTATTAGGGCCCAAGCCGACTGAAAGTCGTCCGAGGACCCTATTGAAATCGTACTGTTTCTTTTTATTATTATTATTATTATTATTAGGGCCCGAGCCGACTGCAAGTCATCTGCGGAGGGCCCTATTGAAATCGCGCTGTTTATTATTATTATTATTATTATTATTATTATTCGGGCCCGAGCACGACTGCAAGTCGTCCAAGGACCCTATTGAAATGGTACTGTTCATTTTTATTAGGGACCGAGCCGACTGAAAGTCGTCCGAGGACCCTATTGAAATCGAATTGTTTATTTTATTTAGGACCGAGCCGACTGAAAGTCGTCCAAAAACCCTATTGAAATCGTACTGTTTATTATTAGGGCCCGAGCACGACTGCAAGTCGTCCGCAGATGACCCTATTGAAATCATGCTGTTAATTATTATTATTAGGGCCCGAGCACGACTGCAAGTCGTCCGCGGAGGACCCTATTGAAATCATGCTGTTTATTATTAATAATAATAATAATAATCATAATAATATTATTCCTCCGACATTTCAAGGGCCAATTTCGCCCCTTTCCCAATGGTGAAAACGCGTCTTACTTTCCACAGACATCCGGCCTCATCCGAAATTTGATATTTTTATGCGGTCCTACAGGTTTGACCCCAAATGCCGAAACAGTGCCGCCTAAACACGTTTCCAAATTCCCATAGGGAAATTCGATTACTTTGTAATCAGACGAAATTTGGTAGTTATATGCTTTGTAACAAGGCATACAAAAAACTTCAAAAAACTTCACTAAACCCAACAGGAAGTCGGCAATTTTGATTTGAATTTTTGAATTTTAAAACGAACTCCTCCTAGGGATTTCGCTGAATCAACTTCAAATTTGGTAGAGATCTTAGTGAGACCAAGGTGATCAAAAGTTGTGCTCTACAGATCTGCAGGTCAAAGGGCGTGGCTGCTAGGGCGTGACAAATTTTAGTGACTTGAGGAAAAAATTTCACAATGCTCTCACATCCAAACACTTGATTTTAGAAGCTTCAAATTTGCTGAAAATGATGAAGGCGCCACCCTGAACATCCTAATATATTAACTTTTCACTTTGCTAATAGCGCCCCTCGGTGGTAACAGGAAGTGACCACTCGTTACTTCCACTTGTACTGATGACACATTGTTGAACCCATCAACTTTATTCTACTTCTAAAACATGCAGAACAAGTTAATGAAACTACATTGTAAACGCTGTATAGCTACCAGTAATGGCGTCCGTGTGGCGAAGCGGCGACTTAGGATGCCTCGCCATGAAAATATGTTTGGGATTCCCAATGCTCTCACGCCCACATACTTGACAGTAGTAGCTTCGAACTTGCTGGACATGATCATTGCTCCGCCCTGAATGTCTAAATGCATTAAATTTCCACTTTGCTACTAGCGCCCCCCTGTGGTAACAGGAAGTGACCAGTTATTACTTTCACTTGTACTGAGGACACATAGTTGAACCGATCAACTTTATTCCACTTCTATTACATGCAAAACAAATTGGTGAAGCTACCTAATGAATAATATAAAGCTACGCATAATGGTGTCCGTGTAATGACGCGGCGACTATCCATACCTCGGCATGAAAATACGTTTGGGTTTTTGATGTCTTTAATAAACTTGTATCATCATAAAAATTGATAGACAGGTCAAGGGTGGCAAGCTCTCACATCTGATTGGGCCTTTGCCGATGAGGGCAGCAAAATGCCTCGATAGCGCCCCCCTTGAAATTTTCAAAAACCCCTCCCAATAGGGGTTTTTTTGGAGAAGAATGATGAAAACTGGTACATGTGAAATCAGCCAAGACGCAAAAAAAAGTCTCTGGCATTATTTGTCTAGTTCAAACAGGAAGTCAGCGATTTTGATTTTAACGTGTCATTTTTGCCTGATTTCCACACATTGTATTTTAACGCACTCCTCCTAGAGATTTCATCCAATCAAAACCACCTTTATTAGTCAACATCAAAAGACCATATTGATCAAAAGTTGTGCTCTGCAGGTCTGTAGGTCAGTGGGCGTGGCCACTAACAGGAAGTGACCAGTTTTTACTTTCACTTGTACTTAGGACACATAGTTGAACCGATCAACTTTATTCCCCCTGTACAACATGGAGAAGCAGTTGAATAAACTACCTTACGAATGCTGTATTGCTTCGAGTATTGGCGTCCGTGTGGCGATACGGTGACAATGGATCCCTCGCCATGAAAATACGTTTGTGTTTTTGATGTTCTTAATGAATTTGTATCATCATGCAAATTGATCTGCCTGTCAAGGATGGTGAGCTCTCACATCTGATTGGGGCGTTGCCCATGAGGGCAACAACATGCCTCGATAGCGCCCCCTTGAAATTTTGAAAAACCCCTCCCCATAAGGGTTTTTTTGGAATAAGAAAATAAAAATTGGTACACGTGTATTTTGCCAATTCGAACAAAAAAGTCTCTGGCACCTTCGGTCAATTCCAAACAGGAAGTCAGCCATTTTGATTTTAATATGTCATTTTGGCCCGATTTCCACATATTGCATTTTAACGAACTCCTCCTAGCGATTCTGTCCATTCAACCTAATATTTATTTCAGATCATCAAGAGACCATGCTGATCAAACGTAGTGCTCTGCGTGTCTGTCGCTTAATGGGCCTGGCCGCCATGGTGTCCCCATTTCAGATGCCTCGCCAAACACATTCGAGCTACTCCCTCTCCCTCATACGTCATCCAAATGGATTCAAAACTCCTGTACATGGTAAAAGCTCCACCCTGAACGCCTTGATGTGCTGCTAAACAATCTACCTCATCATGCCCCATTATGGAAA
Source organism: Gymnothorax reevesii (assembly GCA_029721435.1). Classification (NCBI taxonomy): domain Eukaryota; kingdom Metazoa; phylum Chordata; class Actinopteri; order Anguilliformes; family Muraenidae; genus Gymnothorax; species Gymnothorax reevesii. The sequence continues at coordinate 76,016,266 of CM056574.1, read as the reverse complement.
CAGAAAATGCCATATTTTACGTTGAAATTGGCCGATTTGCTCAAAACTTCACATTTGTGCTTAGGGTCTGCCCCCGAAATGCACCTTCCCAAATTTGGTTACACTCTGAGCGAATTCTGGTGGATGAAGTATCAACTTATCATAACGCCTTCAGCTTTGTCCGATTCGCTCGACACTTTCTCTCGGGTTGGGGCCGGCACTTGACATGTCCAATGGTCGTGAGTGCACAGCTGCACCCGTCAGCATCTCACCACAAACCCCAACGTGCGCATGGGGGCAGGGGCCCGTTCAACGCTGCTTGCAGCTTTAATTATTATTATTATTATTCCTCCGACATTTCAAGGGCCAATATCGCCCCTTTCCCAATAGTAAAAACGCGTCTTACTTTCCACAGACGTCCGGCCTCATCCGAAATTTGATATTTTTATGCGGTCATACAGGTTTGACCCCAAATGCCGAAATAGCGCCCCCTAAACACGTTTCAAAATTCCCATAGGGAAATTCGGTTACTTTGTCGTAGGCAGACGAAATTTGGTAGTTATATGCTTTGCAACAATGCATACAAAAAAACTTCATTGGAGCCACGCCCTAAAGCCAACAGGAAGTCGGCCATTTTGATTTGAATTTTTGAATTTTAAAACGATCTCCTCCTAGGGATTTCGCCGAATCAACTTCAAATTTGGTTGAGATTATTGTGAGACCAAGGTAATCAAAAGTTGTGCTCTGCAGATCTGCAGGTCAAAGGGCGTGGCTGCTAGGGTGTGACAAATTTTAGTGACTTGAGAAAAAAATTTCACAATGCTCTCACATCCAAGCACTTGATTTTAGTAGCTTCAAACTTGCTGAAAATGATAAGGGCGCCGCCCTGAACACGAGAATATATTAACTTTCCACTTTGCTAATAGCACCCCCCCGGTGGTAACAGGAAGTGACCACACGTTACTTCCACTTGTACTGATGACACATTGTTGAACCCATCAACTTCATTCTACTTCTTAAACATGCAAAACAAGTTGATGAAGCTACATTGTAAACGCTGTATAGCTACGAGTAATGGCATCCGTGTGGCGAAGCGGCGACATTGGATGCCTCGCCATGAAAATATGTTTGGGATTCCCAATGCTCTCACACCCACATACTTGACAGTAGTAGCTTCAAACTTGCTGGACATGATCATTGCTTCGCCCTATATGTCTATATGCATTAAATTTCCACTTTGCTACTAGCGCCCCCCTGTGGTAACAGGAAGTGACCAGTTATTACTTTCACTTGTACTGAGGGCACATACTTAATCAATTCAACCTCGTTCCACTTCTATTACATGCAGAACAAATTGGTGCAGCTACCTAATGAATAATATTAAGCTACACATAATGGCGTCCGTGTAATGACGCGGCGACTATACATACCTCGCCACGAAAATACGTTTGGGTTTTTGATGTCTTTAATAAACTTGTATCATCATAAAAATTGATAGACAGGTCAAGGGTGGCAAGCTCTCACATGTGATTGGGGCTTTGCCGATGAGGGCGGCAAAATGCCTCGATAGCGCCCCCTTGAAATTTTCAAAAACCCCTCCACATAGGGGTTTTTTGCAGAAGAAAGATGAAAATTGGTACACATGTGTAATCAGCCAAGACGCAAAAAATACTCTCTGGCATCATTTGTCCACTCCAAACAGGAAGTCAGCCATTTTGATTTTAACGTGTCATTTTTGCCTGATTTCCACACATTGCATTTTAACGCACTCCTCCTAGAGATTTCATCCAATCAAAACCACCTTCATTAGTAAACATCAAAAGACTATGTTGATCAAAACTTGTGCTCTGCAGGTCTGTAGGTCAGTGGGCGTGGCCACTAACAGGAAGTGACCAGTTTTTACTTTCACTTGTACTGAGGACACATAGTTGAATTGATCAACTTTATTCCCCCTGTACAACATGAAGAAGCAGTTGCACAAACTACCTTACGAATGCAGTATTGCTTCGAGTAATGGCGTCCGTGTGGCGATGCGGTGACAATGGATCCCTCGCCATGAAAATACGTTTGTGTTTTTGATGTTCTTAATGAATTTGTATCATCATGCAAATTGATCTGCCAGTCAAGGACGGTGAGCTCTCACATCTGATTGGGGCGTTGCCCATGAGGGCAACCACATGCCTCGATAGCGCCCCCTTAAAATTTAGAAAAACCCCTCCCCATAAGGGTTTTTTTGGGAATAAGAAAATGAAAATTGGTACTGGTGTATTTTGCCAATTCGAACAAAAAAGTCTCTGGCACCTTCGGTCAATTCCAAACAGGAAGTCAGCCATTTTGATTTTAATTTGTCATTTTGGCCCGATTTCCACATATTGCATTTTAACGAACTCCTCCTAGCGATTCTGTCTATTCAACCTAATATTTATTTCAGATCATCAAGAGACCATGCTGATCAAACGTAGTGCTCTGCATGTCTGTCGCTTAATGGGCCTGGCCGTCATGGTGTCCCCATTTCAGATGCCTCGCCAAACACATTCCAGCTGCTCCCTCTCCCTCATACTTCATCCAAATGGATTCAAAATTCCTGTAAATGGTAAAAGCTCCACCCTGAACGCCTTGATGTGCTGCTAAACAATCTACCTCATCATGCCCCCTTACGGAAACAGAAAATGCCATATTTTACGTTGAAATTGGCCGATTTGCTCAAAACTTCACATTTGTGCTTAGGCTTTGCCCCTGAATGCACCTGCCTAAATTTGGTTACACTCTGAGCGACTTCTGGTGGATGAAGTATCAACTTATCATAATTCCTTCAGCTTTGTCCGATTCGCTCGACACTTTCTCTCGGGTTGGGGACGGCACTTGACATGTCCAATGGTCGTGAGTGCACAGCTGCACCCATCAGCATCTCACCACAAACTCCAACGTGCGCATGGGGGCGAGGGCCCGTTCAACGCTGCTTGCAGCTTTAATTATTATTATTATTATTCCTCCGACATTTCAAGGCCCAATTTCGCCCCTTTCCCAATAGTGAAAATGCGTCTAAATTTCCAGATACGTCCGGCCCCATCCAAAAATTTATATTTTCGTGCAATCGTGCAGATGCGACCCCAAATGCCGAAATAGCGCCCCTAAAAACGTTTCAAAATTCCCATAGGAAAATTCGGTTACTTTGTCATAGGCCAACGAAATTCAGTATTTATGTGCTTTGTCACTAGGCATACAAAAAACTTCATTGAAGCCTCGCCCTAAACCCAACAGGAAGTCGGCCATTTTGATTTGAATTTTTTCATTTTAAAACGAACTCCTCCTAGGGATTCCGCCCAATCGACTTCAAATTTGGTCGAGATTATTTTAAGTCCTAGCTGAATAAAATTTGTGCTCTGCAGATCTGTAAGTCAAAGGGTGTGGCTGCTAGGGCGTGACAAATTTTTGTGACTTGAGGAAAAAATTTCACAGTGCTCTCACATTCAAATACTTGATTTCCGAAGCTTCAAACTTGCTGAAAATGATGAGGGCGCCGCCCTGAATGTCCTGATATATTAACTTGCCACTTTGCTAATAGCGCCCTCTTGTGGTAACAGGAAGTGACCACTCGTTACTTCCACTTCTACTGATGACACAATGTTGAACCCATCAACTTCATTCTACTTTTTAAACATGCCAAACAAGTTGCTGAAGCTACATTATAAACGTTGTATAGTTACGAGTAATGGTGTCCATGTGGCAACGCGGTGACTTTGGATCCCTTGCCATGAAAATACGTTAGGGATTCCCAATGCTCTCACGCCCACATACTTGACTGTAGTAGCTTCAAACTAGCTGATCATAATAATTGCTCCGCCCTGAACTTCCTGATGCATTAACTTCCCACTTTGCTACTAACGCCCCCCTGTGGTAACAGGAAGAGTCCAGTTATTACTTTCACTTCTACTGATGACACATAGTTGAACACATCAACCTCATTCCACTTCTATTACATGCAGAACAAATTAATGAAGCTACCACATAAATGCGTCCGTGTAGTAACGCGGCGACTATCCACCCCTCGTCATGAAAATACGTTTAGGTTTTTGATGTCTTTAATACACTTGTATCATCATAAAAATTGATTCACAGGTCAAGGGAGGCGAGTTCTCACATTGTATTGGGGGTTTGCCCTTGAGGGCAGCAAAATGCCTCAATAGCGCCCCCTTGAAATTTTCAAAAACCCCTCCCCATAGGAATTTTTTTGAAGTAGGAAGATGAAAATTGGTACACGTGTATTTCGCCAAGACGCAAAAAAAAGTCTCTGGCATCATTGGTCTACTCCAAAGAGGAAGTCAGCCATTTTGATTTTAACGTGTCATTTTTGCCTGATTTCCACACATTGTATTTTAACGCACTCCTCCCAGAGATTTCATCCAATCAAAACCACATTTATTAGTAAACATCAAGAGACCGTGTTGATCAAAAGTTGTGCTCTGCAGGTCAGTGGGCGTGGCCGCTAACAGGAAGTGACCAGTTTTTACTTTCACTTGTACTGATGACACATAGTCGAACCCATCAACTTTATTCTCCCTGTACAACATGTAGAAGAAGTTTCTTAAGCTACCTTAGAATGCTGTGATGCTTCCAGTAATGGCGTTCGTGTGGCGATGTGATGAGAATGGATCCCTCGCCATGAAAATACGTTTCGCTTTTTGATGTCTTTAATAAACTTGAATCATCATAAAAATTGATAAACAGGTCAAGGGTGGCGAGCTCTCACATTGTATTGGGGGTTTGCCCTTGAGGGCAGCAAAATGCCTCGACAGCGCCCCCTTGAAATTTTCAAAAACCCCTCCCCATAGGGGTTTTTTTGGAATAGAAAGATGAAAATTGATACACATGTGTATTTGGCCAAGACGCACAAAAAAGTCTCTAGCATCATTTGTCTATTCCAAACAGGAAGTCAGTCATTTTGATTTTAACGTGCCATTCTTGCCTGATTTCCACATATTGTTTTTTAACGCACTCCTCCCAGAGATTTCATCCATTCAAAACCAGATTTATTAATAAACATTGAGAGACCATGCTGATCAAAAGTTGTGCTCTGCAGGTCTGTAGGTCAGTGGGCGTGGCTACTAACAGGAAGTGACCAGTTTTTACTTTCACTTGTACTGATGACATATAGCTGAACCCATCAACTTTATTCCCCCTGCACAACATGTAGAAGAAGTTGCTTAAACTACCTTACGAATGCTGTGATGCTTCGAGTAATGGCCTCCGTGTGGCGATGCGGTGACAATGGATCCCTTGCCATGAAAATACGTTTGTGCTTTTGATGTTTTGATGTTCTTAATGAATTTGTATCACATGCAAATTGATCTGCCGGCCAAGGGTGGTGAGCTCCAACATCTGATTGGGGAGTTGCCCATGAGGGCAGCAAAATGCCTCGATAGTGCCCCCTTGAAATTTTGAAAAACCCCTCCCCGTAAGTGTTTTTTTGGAATAGGAAAATGAAAATTGGTAAACATGTGTATGTCGTCAATTCGAACAAAAAAGTCCCTGGCACCATCGGTCAATTCCAAACAGGAAGTCAGTCATTTTCATTTTAATGTGTCATTTTGGCCCGATTTCCACATATTGCATTTTAACGAACTCCTCCTAGCGATTCCGTCCAATCAACCTAATATTTATTTCAGATCATCAAGAGACCATGCGGATCAAAAGTAGTGCTCTGCATGTCTGTCGCTAAATGGGCCTGGCCGCCATGGTGTCCCCATTTCAGATGCCTCGCCAAACACATTCGAGCTGCTCCCTCTCCCTCATACTTCATCCAAATGGATTCAAAATTCCTGTACATGGTAAAAGCCCCACCGTGAAGGCTTCGATGTGCTGATCAACAATCTAGCTCATCACGCCCCCTTATGGAAATATAAAATGCCACATTTTACGTTGAAATTGGCCGATTTACTCAAAACTTCACATTTGTGCTTAGGGTCTGCCCCTGAATGCACCTGCCTAAATTTCGTTACACTCTGAGCGCCTTCTGGTGGATGAAGTATCAACTTATCATAACTCCTTCAGCTTTGTCCGATTCGCCGGCACTTGACCTGTCCAATTTTTGTGAGTGCACAGCTGCACTCGTCAGGATCTCACCACAACCCCAACGTGCGCATGGGGGCGAGGGCCCATTCAACGCTGCTTGCAGCTTTAATTATTAGGGCCCAAGCCGACTGCAAGTCATCTGTGGAGGGCCGCGCTGTTTATTATTATTATTTAATTTTTTTTTTTTTTTAATTCTTCTTCCGACTTTTCAAAGGCCAATTTCGCCCCTTTCCCAATTGTGAAAACGCGTCTAACTTTCCCCATTCGTCCAGCCGGATCCGAAATTCTATATTTTTGGGCGGTCGCACAGATTAGACCCCAAATGTTGAAATCGCGCCCCCTAAACAAGTTTCAAAATTCCCAAAGGGAAATTCGGTTACTTTGTAGTAGGCAAACGAAATTTGGTTGTTATATGCATCGTCGGGCGGCATGGTGGCACAGTGGTTAGCATTGCTGCCTCACAGCAAGAAGGTCGTGGGTTCGAATCTGGCCTGGGGCCTTTCTGTGTGGAGTTTGCATGTTCTCCCCGTGTTGCGTGGGTTTTCGCCGGGTACCCACAGTCCAAAGACATGCATATCAGGCTAATTGGAGACGCCAAATTGCCCATAGGTATGAGTGTGAGAGCGAATGGTGTGTGAATGGTGTGTGCGCCCTGCGATGGATTGGCAAGCTGTTCAGGGTGGGTCCCCGCCTTTGCCCGTAGTTAGCTGGGATAGGCTCCAGCTCGCCCCGTGACCCTAGTGAGGAATAAGCGGGTATAGAAAATGGATGGATGGATATGCATCGTCCCAGGACATACAAAAAACTTCAAAATGAACTCCTCCTGAGGATTTCGCCGGATCGACTTCAAATTTGGTAAATATCATCTAGAGACTACGCTGATCAAAAGTTGTGCTCTGCATGTCTGTAGGTCAAAGGGCGTGGCTGCTAGGGCGTGCCAAATTTTAGTGACTTAAGGAAAAAATTTCACAATGCTCTCACACCCAAATACTTGATAGTAGGAGGTTGGGGCCGGCACTTGACCTGTCCAATGGTCGTGAGTGCACAGCTGCACCCGTCAGGATCTCACCACAAACCACAACGTTCGCATGGGGGCGAGGGCCCGTTCAATGCTGCTTGCAGCTTTAATTATTACTATTATTCTTGCGACAATTCAAAGGGCAATTTCGCCCCTTTCCCAATCGTGAAAACGCGTCTAACTTTCCACGTGTTCGGCCACATCCGAAATTTGATATTTTTGTGCAGTTGCACAGGTTCGACCCCAAATGCCGAAATAGCGCCCCCTTAACACGTTGCAAAATTCCCATAGGGAAATTTGGTTACTTTGTTGAAGGCTGGCGAAATTCGGTATTTATATGCATCGTAGCAAGGCATACAAAAAACCTCATTGGAGCTATGCCCTTAACCCAACAGGAAGTCGGCCATTTTGATTAGAATTTTTTTATTTTAAAACAAATTCCTCCTAGGTATTTCGCCGGGTCGACTTCAAATTTGGTACACATTATCGTGAAATCAAGTTGATCAAAAGTTGTGCTCTGCAGATCTGTAGGTCAAAGGGCGTGGCTGCTAGGGCGTGACAAATTTTCGTGACTTGACAAAAAAATTTCAATATGCTCTCACACCCAAATACTTGATAGTAGGAGCTTCAAACTTGCGAAGCCTGATGACTGCTCTGCCCTGAACGTCCTGTTTTATTAACTTCCCACTTTTATAATAGCGCCCCCCTGTGGTAACAGAAAGTGATCACTCGTTACTTACACTTGTACTGATGACACATTGTTGAACCCATCAACTTCATTTTACTTCTAAAACATGCAGAAGTTGTTGCTGAAGCTACATTATGAAAGCTGTGTAGCTACGAGTAATGGCGTCCGTGTGGCGACGTGGTGACTTTGGATCCCTCGCCATGAAAATATGTTTGGGATTCCCAATGCTCTCACGCCCACATACTTGACTGTAGTAGCTTAAAACTTGCTGGTCATGATGATTTCTCTGCCCTGAACGTCCAGATGCATGAACTTCCCGCTTTGCTACTAGCGCCTCCCTGTGGTAACTAGGGCTGGGACGATTCTGAATCAATTCGTTTTTAAGGTGTAATACCACTACCTGCTGCCATGGGGCGAACATCCGAGCTTTCCCTTTTCCTTTATTAAACCCGACGCAGGTTGAACAAAAGCGCCAAACATCAAAGGGCATGTGAAATGCTTTCGGGAAAAAACCTTGACTCTGACATCAGTATTTTTCAGCGACATGCTGCATGGAGCGAAATAAAGGACTAAAGAATAGTCTCCTATTGACCAATTAGGCTACTCTAAGAAAAGTAACCTGTTCCAGTTTACTTGCTTGATCAGCAATCAAATGGTTGATGTGTTTACTTTCCAAGTTGAATGAGTTGAGCTGCTTATTAAGACGGCGTGTTTTATTGCTGCATTTTTAAATTTAAATGGCCATAGAACAGCACAGCATGAACACGATTTCCATTGCCACGCATTTCGTGCGACTGTGACAATTTATATCTTACATTCGCTTTTCATCCGCTTTTCAGAATGTTTTCCACCTTGTGTGCTTTTTATAGGCTTAAAATCCAGGGCGATCTTTTAACAAATCCGTTTTAAATTAATCTTGAATAATGTCCTAAAATGCTGAGATATGCAATTCAGAGGAAGATTTTTTTAAATTATTGGCATTCTTTCAATCTAACACCGTAGCCCAATGAGGTTTGTCTGCTTTTCACCATCGCATCATAATCGTTATAGGCTCCTGAAATTTCTTGATTGTTATTTAGGACAAGTACACAGGAGCAGATTTAGGGAAGGGCGGAGAACCTGCAATAAGCTAAATCTAAACTCAGGCTTCTTCCCGACGGCATTTTAAATTGTCCCGCTTCAGGTGTGTCTGTTTCAAGTGTTATGGCCCCAATTTGTTATGACATTAACGACAGAAAAGGATGACGACAAAAATTTTTAAACTAAAACATATTTAATTAAACCAAGGCAACTAACAACAAACTACTCTACTCTACAGACCAAGATTGATTATCTACAAAAACAGAAATATTAACAGTCCCTTTGGTGGGTTGCTTGGTGATGTCCTGGTTGAGGAAAATGCTCTAACACAGGCAAAAATCCACTAAAAGCTTCACAGGTCTTGAACAGAATGACAGGTCTGGTCACATGTATCCTTCTCCTTTCAATTTCTTCTACTACTTCACTGTCTCAATTCTCCCCCTAATATACTCTTTTGCAGACCCTCTTACCTTTTAGGCTTTTTAAATTTTTCTCTGGGACTTGTCCCAGACATGCCTAAGACATGCCCAAACCTATCTCCAGTCTGGGCTTAAAAATAAAAGGTAAATACTGCCATCTAGTGGCCTCTATTCACATTACACCTCCATTCCAAAAGGGAAAAATTGACAACCAGAATCAACAGCTCTTTCTCTATTGTGGAACAGTTCCTTTGGTGGCTGAACTTCCTGGAGAAGTATGCCACGGGATGCTCAATGTCATCAGAGTCACTTCCCTGTAGGAGCACAGATCCACAAGCTTGGTCGGTAGCATCGACCGCGATAGAGAACGGTTTGTTGAAGTCAGGAGATTTGAGCACGGGGAAGTGACACAGCAGAGGCTTCAGGCGATCGAAGGCTCTCTGGCATGCATCTTCCCAAGTGAACTTTACGCCTGTCTTCAGTTGGTTGGTGAGACTGAGAGCAATCTCAGCAAAGTTCTTGCAGAACTTGCGGTAGTACCCGATCATTCCAAGGAAGCGGCACGAAGATTTTTTGTTGTCAGGAACTGGAAAGCCCATGATGGCTTGGACTTTAGCATTTATGGGTTCCACCTTACCCTGGCCTATGACGTAGCCAAGATAGGTGACAGTAGCACAACCAAAGTCACTCTTGTTCAGGTTAACAGTCAGGTTAGCCTGCGATAGGTGCTGGAACAACGTCTCTACATCTTTTAGATGTTCTTCCCAGGAGTCACTCTATGTGATCAGGTCATCGATGTATGCACCCGTGTGTGGCAATCCGGAGACTGTAGACTGCATCATCCTTTGGAACGTGGCTGGGGCATTTTTCATGCCAAAGGGTAGGACTTCATACTGGTACAACCCAGATGGTGTGGCAAAAGCAGAGATGCTTTTGGCCCTCTCAGTTAAAGGCACACACTAATAACCCTTCAATAAATCAATCTTGGTCAGAAACTTTGCTTGCCCTACTCTATCAATGCAATCATCAATCCTAGGTATTGGAAACACATCAGTTCTAGTTTCAGCATTGACTTTGTGATAATCTGAACAGAATCTAGTACTTCCATCAGGTTTTGGAACTAGCACACAGGGTGAACTCCAATCTGAGTTGGAGGGTCTGATAATATCATGTTCTAACATGTACTTAACCTCTTTCTCAGCAATCTTTCTCTTTTCAGGATTCATCCGGTATGGATGCTGTTTAATTGGTTTGGCATCACCAACATCTACATCATGAGAGGCTATAGAAACTCTCTTTGAAACAGATCCTCATATTTCTTGATCAACCTCTCGAACTGATCTCTCTGTGAGGGGTCTAAGTGCTGGACTTTTACATCAAGATTTTGCAATACTTCATAGTTTGACAATTTACATGAAAGAACTTCAGCTTTAATTCTAGGTTCACCATCTTGAAACTCCCCCTCATCTTCACAAATCTCGGCCATTGGAGTATGATGTGACAGCTGCAACCCTAGCATTTCTATCATGATAAGGCTTCAGCATGTTAATGTGACAGAACTGTTTTGGCTTTCTCCTATCTGGAGTCTTTACAATGTAATTGAGATCATTGAGTTTTGTTAGAAAACAAGGACCATGAAATCTAGCCTGCAATGGATTGGACTGCAAGGGAAACAACACAAGGACCTTGTCTCCTGTTTTAAACTCATGGCTTCTAGTCTTATGATCATACCAAGTTTTCATTTTTCCCTGACTTGATTTCAAGTTCTCTTTGGCTAGGTCACATGCTGCACGCAATCTGTCCTTGAACTTGCAAACATAGTCTAACATAGTCTAACAGACAGCGGCTATTCCTCTTGCCATTGTCCACTCAACAAGAGCAAAGGTCCTCTCACTTCATGGCCAAACACTAGCTCAAATGGACTGAATCCAGTAGACTCCTGCACTGCTTCTCTAGCTGCAAACAACAGCAAATGAACGCCTTCATCCCAGTCTTTCTCATGGTCATAACAATAAGTCCTCATCATTGTCTTGAGAGTGGAATGAAACCGCTTTAAGGCACCCTGACTTTCTGGATGATAGGCACTAGAAAGAATCTGCTTTGCACCTAGTTCATACACAACCTGCTGAAACAATCCAGAAGTGAAATTGCTACCTTGGTCTGACTGAATTTCCCTGGGAAGGCCAAACAATGTGAAGAACTTTATCAAAGCCTTCGAGATTGCAGTTGCCTTGATGTTACGTAGAGGTATGGCTTCGGGGAATCTGGTAGATGCACACATGATTGTCAACAAGTACTGATTTCCAAATCTAGTCTTGGGTAATGGACCAACACAATCAACAATGACCTTAGAGAATGGCTCCCCAAATGCTGGGATAGGCTGCAATGGAGCTACAGGTGGGTCTAACTGGTGTTTTCCAACTACCTGACAAGTGTGACAGGTTTTGCAAAAGTTGGAAACGTCTTTCCGAAGCCCAGGCCAGAAGAAGTGTTTCATGATCTTATCAACAGTCTTGTTAACACCAAGATGACCTCCAAAAGGTAAACTATGAGCCATTGTTAAGATCTCATTCCTGTAGACCTTCGGAACAACAATTTGCTTGACCACTGCCCAATCTGCATTGGCAGGAATGTCAGGAGGGCGCCACTTCCGCAGTAACACACCATCCTTGAGATAATACCCAACTGGAACTGTGTCAATTTCTTTATCAGAGAGGGCTCTCCTCTTCAGTACACAAATTTAAGGATCATTAGTTTGCTCCTCAATCAACCGCTTTCTGGACAGAGACAAGTGTCCAGACACATCAGAATCACCAGACCCATCCGGCTGGCTGAATAGAGAACTGATAAAAGTATCTGATAAGTCCTCAAATGGAGAAACCATAGTGGGCCAATCAGAGTCATGAGGCGAACCACCTGAGTCATGACTATTCAATGTGCTGGACGGCACCACATCATCTACTTCTTGAGCCTTCTTGGCCATAGCACGAGTCACTGCGCAAGAAGGATACAGAGATGGGTCCTCATCGCCATCCTCAGTGCTCGGCTGTGAAGTAAGATGTACAGGGGGAACTACTTTGCCCCCAGCCAGGTCATTGCCTAGCAACAGAGAAACACCTTTGATAGGTAGACTTGACATAAGTCCCACCTTTACCTGTCCTATAACTAAATCTGACTTCAAGAATATAGAGTGCAGGGGTACAGATACAGTCTTCCCTTCAATACCTTGTACAAGTATAAAATCCCCAGAAGCGGTCTCATCACGTAACTCCAAGGAGTCCATCAACAAAAGTGACTGAGAAGCTCCGGTATCCTTTAGGATGTATATGGGGACAGGAGTAGTATGCTCATTCAGAGCCACAAATCCCTCTGACACAAATGGAAGAAATTCCTCCCTCACAAAGTCAGCAGTATCAGGATTTTTAGCCCCACAAGGAGCAGGCAATTTAGCAGATCGGTTATCTACTACAGGGGTTCCTAACCTTGTTTCCACAAAGGCCTTTGGTTTGGTATCCTTTTCTTTTTCTTTCTTAGCTTTCAGGAACCAAAAGTTAGTCGTAAAATGACCAGATTTCTTGCAGTAACTGCAAACTAGACCACTTTTGTCACTGTCTGCTTTCACACTTTGATCAGACCACTGGATTTCGGAGCACCATCACCAGATTTGTCTTTGTCTTTGGGTGAGGAATCTAGGGTATCACCCTTTCCTTTATTCTGAAATTGGAACCATCTATTGTTACTGCTAGACTGAAATTTGGACTTATGTGTGAGAACATATTCATCTGCAAATTTGGCAGCTGACTGCAAATTCAGTGCTTGCTTCTCATTAAGGTAGGTCTTAAGATCATCCTTAACACAGTTTTTGAATTCTTCAACTAACACCATCTCTTTTAGTGAGTTGAAATCACCCTTGACCTCCATAGAAGTACACCAGCGCTCAAAGCAAACCTTCTTCTCATTAGCAAATTCCACATAAGTCTGATTTTCAGATTTCTTCAGACCTATGAATTTCTGTCGGTAAGCCTCTGGAACCAACTCATAAGCTCTCAAAATAACCTTTTTGACAACCTCATAATCAGAGGAATCATCTGCAGACAAAGCCAAATAGGCTTGTTGAGCTTTACCCTTGAGGACAGTTTGCAACATCAGAGGCCAGTGTTCCTTTGGCCACTGGCAACTCTTTGCTACCTTTTCAAAACACTGGAAATAGTAATCAACATCCTTTTCCGAAAATAAAGGCACCAGTTTTACCTCCTGGCTAGCACAAAATATATTTTTAGCTTCAATTTCAATTTTTAATTGCTCCATTTGGAGTCTTTCTTCTCTAACCAACTTCTCTAATTCAAAATCTCTCTCTTTCTGCTCTTTCCTCTTTCTCTCTCTCAAATTCTCTTTGTTTTTCTTTTTCCTCCCTCTCAAATTCTAGCATTTTTAATTTGAGTTCAATTTCTATATTTGGATTTTCCACTGGAAACTGTTCAAGATCTCCGGGTGCAAACACATTTGGATCAATGTAATATTCACCAATCTCTCTAGCCAGTCTTGCTTTTCGCATGGCTGGTTTTACCTCTGTCAGCTCTAAATGTCTGCATATTTCTAGTAGTTCTGTCTTTTTAAAAGACTTCAAAACCTCTTCGGTTGGTGATGCCAAGAAATCATCCATTGCTGTCTATCTGTCAATAAATATATGTAGGAAAATTCACAAAAACAAATTTTACAATTTGAAATGTTAGATTTTCAATAAATGACTCACACAATGGTCTATCCCGGACTTGAGCCCCCAATTTGTTATTGCCCCAATTTGTTATGAAATTAACGACAGTTTTGTTATGACAAAACAAAAACACATTTAATTAAACCAATGCAACTAACAACAAACTACTCTTCTCTTCAGACCAAGATTGATTATATACAAAAACAGAAATATTTACAGTCCCTTTTGTGGGTTGCTTGGTGATGTCCTGGTTGAGTAAAATGCTCTAACACAGGCAAAAATCCACTAAAAGCTTCACAGGTCTTGAACAGAATGACAGGTCTGGTCACATGTATCCTTCTGCTTGCAATTTCTCCTACTACTTCACTGTCTCAATTCTCCCCCTCATATACACTTTTGCAGACCCCTCCCACCTTTTAGGCTTTTTTTTTTCTCTGGGACTTGTCCCAGACATGCCTAAAACATGCCAAAACCTATCTCCAGTCTGGGCTTAACAAAAAAAAGGTAAATACTGTCATCTAATGGCGTCTATTCACATTACACAAGAAATTACACGCAACCCCATGACGGCAAGGGATCTTATCACACTTCAAAAAATAAAAAAATCCTCGTTCACCATCACAATATCCCAACTCAGCATTTCATCTCTCATTGTAGTATTTTTAGCAGATCCATAATGATAAAACAAAAATTAAGAGATTTGTTTTCACATCGCCATGGATTTCAAACATCGAAAAAATCCACAAGGTTGAAAACATTCTGTAAAGCGGATGAAACGTGAATGCGTGGCAATGGAAATCGTGTTCATGTTGTGCTGTTCTATGGCTATTTAAATTTCATAATGCAGCAATCAAACATGCTGCCTTAATAAACAGCTCTGCTCATTCAACTTGGAGATTAAACGCATCCACCATTTGATTGCTCACTAAGCAAGTAAACTGGAACAGGTTACTTTTCTTAGAGTAGCCTAATTGATTAATAGGGGACGATTCTGTAGTCCTTTACATGGCTCCGTGCCGAAAAAAAATGATGTCAGTGAATTTTTTTTCCGGAAGCATTTCACATGCCCTTTGCAAAAAATCACTTTCGTTCAACCTGCGTCGGGTTTTATAAAGGAAAAGGGAAAGCTCGAATGTTCGCCCCATGGCAGCAGGTAGTGGTACTACGCCTTAAAAAAAGAATCGATTCAGAATCGTGACCAGTTATTAATTTCTCTTGTACTGATGACACATAGTTGAACACATCAACCTCATTCTACTTCTATTACCTGCAGAACAAATTGAAGAGGCTACCTTATGAATGCTGTGAAGATACGCATAATGGCGTCTTTGTAGGGACGTGGCGACAGTCCATCCCTCGCCATGAAAATACGTTTGGGTTTTTGATGTCTTTAAAAAACTTGTATCATAATAAATATTGATAGACAACTCAAGGGTGGTATGCTCTTACATCTGATTGGGGCTTTGCCCATGAGGGCAGCAAAATGCCTCGACAGCGCCCCCTTGAAATTTTCAAAAACCCCTCCCCATAGGGGTTTTTTTGGAATAGGAAGATGAAGATTGGTACACACGTGTATTTGGCCAAGATGCACAAAAAAGTCACCAGCATCATTTGTCTACTCCAGACAGGAAGTCGGCCATTTTGGTTTTAATGTGTCATTTTTGCCTGATTTCCACACATTGTATTTTAATGCACTCCTCCTAGAGATTTCATCCAATCAAAACCAGATTTATTAGTAAACATCAAGAGACCATGCTGATCAAAAGTTATGCTCTGCAGGTCTGTAAGTCAGTGGGCGTGGCCTCTAACAGGAAGTGACAAGTTTTTACTTTCACTTGTACTGATGACACATAGCTGAACCCATCAACTTTATTCTCCCTGTACAACACGTAGAAAAAGTTTCTAAAGCTACCTTATGAATGCTGTGAAGCTTCGAGTAATGGTGTCCGTGTGACGATGCGGTGACTATGGATCCCTCGCCATGAAAACACATTCAGGTTTTTGATGTTCTTAATGATTTCGTATCATCAAGAAAATTGAGATGCCGGTCAAGGCTGGTGAGCTCTAACATCTGATTGGGGCGTTGCCCATGAGGGCAGCAACATGTCTCGATAGCGACCCTTGAAATTTTGAAAAACCCCTCCCCATAGTGGTTTTTTTGGAAAAGGAAAATGAAAATTGGTAAACATGTATATGTTGCCAATGCAAACAAAAAAGTCTCTGGCACGATAGGTCAACTCCAAACAGGAAGTCAGCCATTTTCATTCTAACGTGTCATTTTGGCCTGATTTCCACACATTGTATTTTCACGAACTCCTCCAGGCAATTCCGTCCAATCCACCTAAGATCAGATCATCAAGAGACCATGCTGATCAAAAGTTGTGCTCTGCATATCTGTCGCTAAATAGGCTTAGCCGCCATGGTGCCCCCATTTCAGATGCCTCGCCAAACACATCCGAGCAGCTCCCTCTCCTTCATACTTCATCTAAATGGATTTAAAATTACTGTACATGCTAAAAGCCTCGATGTGCTGCTAAGCAATCTAGCTTATGGCGCCCCCATGACGAAACAGTAAATGCCATATTTTACGTTGACATTGGCCGATTTGCTCAAAACTTCACATTTGTGCTTAGGGTCTGCCTCTGAATGCGCCTGTCCAAATTTGGTTACGCTCTACACGCCCCCAGGTGGATGAAGTATCAACTTATCATAACTCCTTCAGCTTTGTCCGATTCGCTCGACACTTTCCCTCAGGTTGGAGCCTGCACTTCACCGGTCCAATGGTCGTGAGTGTACAGCTGCACCCGTCAGGATCTCACCACAACCCCAACGTGCGCAAGGGGGCGAGGGCCTGTTCAACGCTGCTTGCAGCTTTAATTGGTAATTATTATTCTTTTTAATTAAGGAATAAACAAGGAAAATGACATCAATCAACATCAAATCAAATGACCCCAATCAACACATTGATGAACAGATAAATAAAGGACAAACAAATGGACAAACAGAGGAACATATAGATATGTTGAGTTCCTATATGTTTCCACTTTTCTCCTAGTCTTGTATTTTTGTCATTTTTTCTTTTCTTATTTGTGCTGAATCCAGGGAGATCTCTGAGTGCAAGGGACAAGGCCAAAAACCAGTGTTGAATGCCCCTGATCTTCATGCCCTCAAGCTGCACTGCATTAAAAACGGACAGGATTCTAAAATGGAAATCATCGCATGGGCTCTGGTGTACTTTTCTAAACCATTGTCATTGAACACAGAGCTTTGCTGCATCAACAAATGAAAGTTAAATCTGGCATAGAAAGACCTCTCACAGCCGAATGGAGAAAATGGGTGAAATTCCGCCTGTTTTGAACAGTTACAAAAAGCTGTGCACCTTCATGACCAGTCATTTTTAAAATGAAATAGTGATTATTCACCCAAGTCCAGTTTATAATATTTATGTTCATCCACTTATGTATTGACAATATCTAAAAATCAAAAATCAATGTTTTTGTTGATGACCAACAGCAAACCAATCTGCAGTACATGAATGTCCTCAAAATAGTTCAGAAAAAAGAATGTTGAAATCACTAACCATGCAAATTTTAGAGCAGTTTATCGAAAACTTGGTAAAACTGGCATACCCGGCTCTATGCTTGATTCAGCTATTCAACGAGTTGATCCACTTTTCAGATACATGTGCTCTTCGGTTTGACCTTTCAAGGTCAAATGACATGATACCAACGCAACACAGCAGCACCATAATCCATTTGTGGTCGAATTTCGTCATTAATTTTCCCCCTTTTCTATTCTAGTTGGCCATAATGCATCTAATTGGAGCCGAAGCAGCCAATCAGAATTTTGCGCATTTGTAACACTGTGCTCAGCTTCAACGAGCGCGCAGGTGAAGTTGAATGCGCACAGAGTGGGCAGATTGAGAGAGAGAGGGACACACTTTCAGCGAGCATGCTGCTGTCTGCCAGCACATCGAGCATGAGTTTTTAAGAGGGCATTGAGTGAGAGTGAAAGGGGTTAATATTGCATGTTCATATTGATCATCAGAAACATGCAAAGACATTTGTAGAGCACAGAATTTTGAGTTTTGTTTGCTCAATCGGAAGTTTTTTTTTTTTGCTCACGTTTAATTTTTCCTCAAAACAAGATTAGTGCGCTCGCGCAATAGATTTTTCTGTGCTCGAAATTTCCAGTTGCTCATTCAGGATTGTGGCACAAATATTATTCCATGAAATAGCCAGGAAATTTTAAAAGGTGCAAGAAAGTGCTCTATTGGGAGGGTGTGGCCAGACGGGTCTAATGAGGCATCCTTTACAAGATTGAGATCAGACCCCACCAAAAAAAGGGGTCTGCATTCTGTGCAAGAAGGGCGCTGAGAAGAATTAGCTATGATGCTTGGGCAGAAGTTGGAGCATGGATATTGACTTATGTATATTTTTCATTCTGCAATGTAATACCACATATCGATCCTCCTTGTCACATATACAATAAATCAAATTAAAGGATATTCTTTTGGATCGCAAAATGCTGACTTCTTTTGTGCCTCTAGAGCTGGGGGAGGAGAACACCTCATCCACCATCTTGGTTTTAATTTCAGTGACTCTTCCATATTCAGGTGGGCTTCCTGAAACATGGATCGAGGGCCTTAAGATGAGACAATATCTTTTATCTTTTAACAACATTTTGAATTCCATTAACAGTCCAATGCTTTAATAGCAGTCATCACCATTTATTCAGAATTTTCCTGTGTTTGGGTGAGAATAGACTGCAAAGGTACTGCAACAAGGTAGAAGGGGACAGAGGACAGGGGGACACATACACAAACAACAAATGAAAACATAGTATGCACAATGCCAAGGGGCATCAAAAAAAACATAATAACAATCCTGAGAGAGAGATAAGGCCCCATCTCCTTTCCGTTATAGTGAGTTGTAGACGCGAATTGGCGACATTGTTTTTTTCCTCCATTTTCCCTGTTACTTTTAGTTTGTTTACCATTCAAACAGAGATAAAACTCCCCTGAATTTACAATATCTGCCCCAAAATTGTTTAACGAAGTGTCTCCATGTCCGAAAGTCGGATAGGGTTACAAAAATAACTCCGTGTACAACAGTCGATTTTTTTTTTTTAAAGGTGGATTCCCATTAAACTCTTTAGACCCAAGCTCTTGTTTGATATGCATTTGGGCTTATTGGAACATAAAAACTGGGCGCATTTATGCTAACATATTAACATTTTTAACAAAGCCAAGTCCTTCTGTACACATACGTGCACATCGTGGTGAGCAGCATACTAGATCTTAGCATTTACTAATTTTTGTCAAATTTGACAAATATGTCATGGCAAAGTTACAATGCTTTTATGCATATCAAAACAAGAATAAGGCATGATATATGATTGGACTTCTTACCTTGTTGATGTTTGGGCTGTCATTTAGAATTTTTTCTGGAGTGTGTTGTACTCTTCTGACACCACTAGTAGTGTGGTGTAAGTGTCCAGACGTGGTCATAAGGCCCGAGTTAAGCAGAATAGGCCTTTTGTATCAAGCGATCACGTGACCACTTCCTGCATAGCCAACTCCCAGCATAGTCTCTGGTGGGCAAGCTAACCAGATATTCCTTGACAAACACTAAGTACTTGAGTGATTAGGAGTTCAATACCAACAATAAAGAGTCTTTTCCTGTCATTTTTATCTTAGTTGATGGCTTGGTTTTCCAGATATAGTAAAGTAGGTTCAAATAAATTCTTCTAAAATTCCAGCTAGAACAAAACAAAGAGCGGAAACCAATTATCAAGGTTGATTGCTTTGCACTGGACGAGACGTTCTCAGGTATGTTTTCAACAGTTTTTTTTTTTCTTTTTTTAAAGATTATGTTTTGGGATTTTCTCCTTTATTTGACAGTCACACAGTGGAGAGAAAGGAAGGTTGGGGAGAAGAAAGGGGGAAGACATGCAGCATATGACCCAAGCCAGAATCAAGCCGGGTCGCCACAGGAAGGCTACAGCTGTTATGATGCGTGTGCTTAGACCGATGAGCCACCGGGGCGCCCCGTTTCCAACAGTTTTAACACTTGTATTTATACCGCCGATCAACCAAGATTTTGTAAAACTTCTGAATTTGACTTTGGAGAGTATCCAGGCACTCAAATTTCGCTGATAAAAATATTTGATATCTTTGATCGTTCTTTGATCGATCAGTCCGTTTTGCGTCCATATAAGCTTATGTGCGAAGCAGTGGTGGCTTGTGAACTAGCAACAGGGGAGGCTCAAATAATCCCTTAAAAAGAATGATTGGTCATGACCTGTTTTCAATCATTTATATCACCATTACAGAAATTCCAAAAACTCTCAACATTATCAAGTGCGGCCTGATAAATACCAAATGTTGTTGGTATTTGACTCCTGATAACTCAAGCACTTAGTGTTGTCAAGGAATGTCTGGTTAGCTTGCCCACCAGAGACTTGTTGCTATGCGAGACTTTGTTGCGTGATCGCTTGCTGCAAAAGCCCAAATAACTGCTGCGGTAATATAATCCAAAATGTGCTGTCCACACATGTGGACTCCAGGTCTTAAGAGTTTCAGGGCGTTTTCTGGCCCACCCATTTCAGAATAATTTTCAGCATTGCTAAACCACCGAGTGGGGTTCATGAATCCACCAGAGAAACCTGTAATATCAATTTTCCTTTTGACAAAAAAATGACATTAACATTTATTTTTTGGGAGGTGCCACCTATTCTGGTCACCAGTGATTATATATCATGTGCTTATCAATGCATATTGTAGCGGATATATTTTCCCAATGAATGAAATAAGAATTTGCTGAAATTGATGTCATACTGCCGAGATAGGAAGATATTTGTTCAAAAAAATATGTTCTGAAATGAAGATTTCCAAAGGCCACGTGTACACGAAATACATTTGACCAAGTTCCGGGCCACGACTCAGGGAATTTGCTGAGATTTGCCCTAAGGTATGGCCAACATTCAGTGAAAAAACCAGAATGTGTCGACACCAGTGGCAGCGGGTGAACTGGCGATAGGAGAGGCTCAAAACAATCACTTAAAAGTAATGACTGGTCACAACCAGTTTTCAATCATTCATTTAAATTACCATTTCAGAAACACCAGTAACTCTCAACATGATCAGATTTGGCCAGTTTTCATTTATAACACATACCAATTACGACTCCAGACTTCTCACGCTTTTCTTTATTCAGGGATTGGAAGCAATGCATGTGTCTCATGATTGGTCAAATGAAATAAGACCATTTGAAATGTCTTTATGCAATTCCTGTGAGGATACGCTCAAGAACCAGAAGCGAGAACCAAGCAATGCAGTAGATAGGAATTTATTAAGTGAGGGGGGAAACCCACCGCAGGGCAGAAGGCAAAGGTACAAAGTCCACAATCGAAAAATCACAATCCAGTTGGGCTGAATCCGAGTCGAAAACCAGGGCAGCAATCACAGTACTCGCGGTCAGAAAAGGGTTCAAAAAACAGATGCAGACAGAAATCCAAAACAGAGCCAAAAATCGTAATCAGGGACGGTCCAGTCAGAATAGAATCACAAAGAGTACGAGGCGAAGTCAAGCGTGGCACAGGCAAACAAAGAGAAGGAAAGAACAACCAACCAACCAAAATAAACCAAATAAAATTGCCATTATCGAAAATAAAGAGCACTCTAGGAATTCGAGGTGCAAATATGTGTCTCCAAAATATGAAGACAGCATTGCTTTGAATAAATATACCATTCTTTTTTGTATATCAGGGATAGAATTTTTTTTTTTTTTTTTCAACGAGACACCAGGACCAGTAATGACCCAGGTTTACTAGTCCACCCCATATTTTAGTCTATTTTAGCCCCATGACAGCCTTTTTTCCTTTTCATTTACGGCATCAATAAGATATCTGTATCTCAAATATTTTTTATTTGGTTTTTTACAGCTGCAACTCATACGCCAGTTTAACTCCTATTATGTTTTAATCCTAATTAATAACCAGTCATGCCAATAAACCTAAGACACAGATGACACAAGCCTTTCAGTAAAACAGAAAGTAACTTTTTCTTCATAATTAATAGCGAACGACAAAAGCTTTTAATTTCAAAGCTCTTCAGTACCTTGCACAAAGATAAATCCCTAACAAAGTACTTACATGATCTAAAAAGCTGTTTTGTCGATTTGTTGGGTTAGAATCAACGTCAGTGCTCACGTGCTTGACAACTGCCTAATATTTGCAAAACGGTACACTACAGCACTGCCGCGGCGCTAAAACTGGGAATTGGGTGGGCGCAGACACGTCTCTATGACAAGAATTAGTCCTGGCGAGTTCTCTATCATTTTCCTTTATTGACACATTTTCCAATGATCCTAATTGGCTTCTGAAGACACAATTTCTCTCCATGTGAGATCTAAATTCAGTACAGCGGCGGAACCAGAACTGAGAATTGGGGTGCACAAAACATCCGTTTAAAACAATAATTAGTCCTGACCTGTTCTCAGTCACTTTCATGATTAACAAAAGGTTCACTCCGAGAGCACACTTAGCAGGTGCTGCCTGTTCTCCCCGATTAGGTAAGATAACAATCATTCATCTGGACTTGCATTTGCTGTATTTTTATTCAAAATTGCATACCTGTGCAAATAGCTTGAGCTGCGTGCTTTTTATAGCTTATTTAATTGCCACATGCCACTTTTTTTATCAACCCATGCAATACCGAGAGAGAACGGTAATATTTCATTGCAATCTGGACCAGTTGAATCAACGCAAAGCATTGGCCTATTAATAAGTAAATTATTATTCTGTAGCCCACTGAATTTAGCCTATGATTTCATTGCTGTTAGAATGCATTATGTTAACAGTTGACAGCAGCACGACAGGAGGAGTGGAGGAACATACCCCAAGCAACTGTGCAATGTTAGTGTGAATCAATGCCTCGCCATTTACGCACGTGTGCAAGCACAGGCAGGACACACTCGCTATTGACAGTTCTATTTCATGTGAGCTTTGCCCTTTAAGGCTGTCACTATTGGGTTTATCCCTCTGCACATGCACAGCTTTTTCTCTTTTTAGCCATTGTCCTGTACGATGGCCCTAATCAGGTCCGCATCCACTGTGTATTACATTCGCAAGACCTGAGTTCGGCTCCCACTTTTTGTACAGCACAAGAAGTTGAATGACGCTGTTCTGAAGATGAGCATTTCTCTAAGAGCGGTACACCTCTGCCCTGTGTGTAGCAACTGCTACGTAATGCCATACGACCCTCACTCACGCTGCGAAACATGCCTCGGCACCAAACATGTCGGGCTGGCCTTTACGCCTCAAGGTTTCTGTTCGTTTTGTGTCCTCCTACCTTCGTGGGAGCTGCAGCGGCGGTCTGACACATTTATGCCCCGTAGGGCTGCTCAATTAATCGAATCGCAATTATTTTAAGCGCAATAAAAGTAACTGCCACTATGAGGCACACAGACGAGCTTGCTTATTATCTTTTCTATGACACATACCTAATGCGGTCGTTTGAAGAGCTTCCGGGAAGAAAACTGTGATTTGAAGTCTGCTAATTACCAGCGAGGTTGGACAGCCTCTATCGCCTTGGCACAATTAGCTCACCTTAAATCAATTCCCCTGTACTTTTCCTACCTTGCAATCAAGCCATTTATTCAGCCAACTCACCAATCAAAACCAAAAATGTGGCCAATAATGATTAAGAAGAGGTAATGAGAAACAGACAGACCGAATCAGGCTGCCGTGTTAGATTGAAAGAATGTTAATAATCTGAATTAACAGCAGACCTATGAATTTCACCTCTCGTATAATTTTTACATAACATTAAAAAGATTTCTTAAAAATAAAATCATTTTAATATGGGTCTTGGTTTTTAAGCGTTGCATTGCACGCAATAGATAAATTCAGCGAAGACTTGGAAAACACATTGAGGTAAATTACATGCTGAACAACGCAAAGTGAAGGTCTGCAAAGTCTTCATCCCCTAACCAACAATTGTCACCCCCTTACCATTTTGCTCAATTTGCAATCAAACATTTGATTCGCTCAATTAGCCAATTAGGCCTCACAAAATGTTCTCCACTTCACGTTGCCGATATTTTTAAGCAGTGGCGGGTGGTGGACAGAGAACAAGGAGGGCGATTAACATGTCTTAAAACTGCTTATTAGTCTTCTGTTTTCTGTTTTCAGTCAATTTCTCTGGTAAAGAACACTCTAACCTTCCCCTCTCAGGTGTAGCCAATTGTCTTCGTTAAGACGAAATCAAACGCATCAATTGAACACCAAAAAGAGCGCATTTCAAGCTTTTTCAATTTAACAATCATTACCACAGGTTAGGCGACTGGATGTGACGAATTTAACGCGGAAAATCCACAGTGGTTTTTTCGTAAAGAGTTGCTTAGGAGGCATGTGAATTAAACATTTCATAGAATTTATTATTCGCTCGCCTAAACATTTCATTATAAGGGAAACTAACATGATGACCAAGAACAACATTATTGATATCTCATCTGTTTTCCATCCTCTCAGTTTTCCGTCCACCGCCCGCCACTGTTTTTAAGCACTTAAAACCAGGGCCATCTTAAAATAATTTCATTAAGAAATATCTTTCAAAATGCATACAAAATTCCCCAGTGAGAGGTGGAATTCAGAGGTCCGTTATTCATTAAGATTACTTACATTCTTTCAATATAACGCGGCAGCCTAGTTAGGTCTGTCTGCTTCTCATTATCACTTCTTAATCATTATAGGCCACATTTTTGTTTTGATCAGTCAGTTGGCTGAATAAATGACTTGATTGCAAGTCAGGCAAAGTACACAGGAATTGATTTAAGGTAAGCCAATTATGCCAAGGCGATGGAGGCTGTCCAATCTCGGTGGGAATTAGCGGACTTCAAATTGCAGTTTTCCTCCCGGAAGCATTTCAAATGACCGCATTATGTATGTGTCAAAGAAAAAGTAATAAGCAATCACGTCTGTCTGCCTCATAGTGGCAGTTACTTTTATTGCGCTTAAATTAATTGCATACAATTAATCGAGCAGCCCTAATGCCCCGTATAACAAGTATCCTGGATACTGAGATTGGGCCCATGGTATGTTAGAAAGGCAGAGGATCAAGAAGGGCAAAAATTTTATAATTCCACTCCCTTCTTTACCGCTTGTACTAGTGCTTCCCTCCTCCCACTGGAAGACTTGGAGTTCGGCGAGTAAGGTACCCCGCTTTTGCGAAAATCCCCTTTTTTGCCATTTTATCAACGTGCTGTTAGTGAATCGTTGCCGGCGGAGCCTGAAGTCCATGCTCCAGGACTCCGTGTCCTGCAATTGGCGGACCTCACTAATGCGGCGTTGGCTCAACCTGGCTGCTCCCCGACTGAACTGCCGGTAAAACACAGGAAGCTACGAGGACCTGCCGGAAATGTGTGGGGGCAGCCTCAGAGAAAACAGGTTGATCTTGATTTGAGCTCTCTGTTTGATGCTGCTCTCCCTGAAGAGGAGTTGTTTGAGGTCCCAGTTGGAAACTTCGGCAAGGATGGAGTATTTATGAGGAAGCGGAGACCACCTGAGGTCCCGGCCTCTGAGGACTGGGCAGTCATACGTCAGATCGTGGTTCCCAAGACGTATCGTCCGGAGGATCTGAGGTTGCTGATGATTATGCGTGCATCTACACGTTTTCCCGAGGCAATTCTGCTGAGGGGCATCAGAGCTCCCAAAGTCGTGAAGGTTTTGATCAACTTATTCACTTTGTTTGGTCTGCCGGATGAAATCCAGTCAGTTCAGGCATCCAGCTTCATGTCTGGATTGTTCCAAAGTGTAGTCTGTTTACTTGGAGCCAAGCAGATGACATCGAGCGCCTACCATCCGGGGTCCGAGGGGGCACTGGAGAAGTTCTACTCCACTCTAGGGAACATGATGAGGACCTACTGCTTCCACAAGGAGAGGGACTGGGACGAGGGAATCCCACTACTCATGTTCACCGCACGAGAGTCGGAGCAGGAATCCTCGGGATTCAACCCATTTGAGCTGGTGTTTGGCTACACAGTCCGAGGTTCACTGAAGATGTTGAAAGAGGGAAGGCTGCAGGAGCCGAGAAAGGATGTGAGTCTGTTGGACTATAAGTCCAGGTTCAAGGAGAGACTACGTCAGGCTTGAAAACTGGCACAAGATAACCTCAAGTCTGCGCAGCGAAATATTTGTAATATAATTTGTATATAGTTACAGTAAGTGAATTGCTTTTGAGATTTTTTTTGGTTGTTGTTATTGTATTTATATACGTACAGTGCATAGCACTTTTGTCATAAAAAGTTGTCATTCATTCCAACATTTTTCTTTTACGGAGGGAGGTGTTACGTAACGAGGGTTTATAACACCTGATTGTATTGTTTTGCTCAGCCAGTAGTTCCTGTATACTTATGTAAGGGTAATGAATATCCATGAGTGCTTGTCAACATAATGACTAGAGACTGAGAACACCATAGATTCTTCCATCTAGAGAGTCCTACTGTCTGCAAGATTCTTCAGGAGCCATCTTGAGAGTTCTATCACCTTCAAGATTCTTCTTGGTGATGTCAGTCAGGATTCTACATTATGACATCATACAAGAGTACAAGGCCTATATAAAGGGAACTTGCAGCCAACGGACCAGACTCCGACAAACACTCAGGAAGAGAGAAAGGGAAGATAACCATCTCCGGTCTGCTACACCTGAAAGCTAGACCGGCTGAGTGCAATTGGACTTTGGATTACGGACCTTTTGGATACAGACTTTGTGGTGATTAGGATCACCACACCGGAGACGTCAGATACCAGTGGATTTTCACCATCGTCGTGAGAACATCGCAGGGACGGACAGTTAGAGGACAGTATTTCTATCTTTAATGTGATAATTTCATTACCCATTCCTGTACAATTGTAAATACTACGTTCATTTGCTCAGTTATTAAATAAATCATCTAAATCCAATCCTTCTAAACTGGAATCTTCCAGAAATATCTGGAACACAAAACTGTCTGCAACATTAATTGGGGGCTCGTCCGGGATCGAACAATAATTCTCTGTATTGAGCTGCTGAATGTAGCAAAATGGCTGAGCTTGCTGAATTTGTTGAAAAAAACCCTCCCTTGATGTTTTGGAGATTTTCAGGAAAGTCCAGTTATTGGAGATCGCTAAAATCCTCGAGATTTGCGTGAAAAGGGATATGCGAAAGGATGACATCAAGAAATTGATTGTGGAACGTTTGTTTAATAAAGACCGGTTAGCGAAAGAAGCCTTGCAGGCTTCTAGTGATCCCCAAGACCACCTTGTGGTGGGTGATAGAGAGCTTCGGCTCAAGGAATTCGAGGCGGAAAATGAAAGACGCCACATAGAGGCGGAAATTGAAAAATGCCAAAGGGAGGATGAAACACGCCGAATGGTGGTTGAAGTGAAAAGAATGGAAATAGAGGCTCGTCTTAAACATCAAGCCAGCATGGAGGAAGCTCAACTCAAATTAGATTCTGGCAAACATGTCAAACTGGTACCACCGTTTAATGAAAATGCAGTGGACAAATATTTTGTCAATTTTGAGAGAATTGCCACCAGTCTTGACCTATTGAGGCATGGCCACTTTTGTTACAAAGTATGGTGAAAGGCAAAAGCCAGGAGGTGTTCACTGCACTTTGCTTTAAGCAGAGCCAGGATTATGAGGTCGTCATGGCCACTATCCTGAAGGCCTATGAATTGGTATCAGAGGCTTACCGCCAAAAGTTTAGAACTTAGCGGAAACCAGATCATCAGACTTACGTGGAGTTTGCCCATGGAAAAGAGGTACTGTTTGACCGCTGGTGTACCTCCAGTAAAGTAAATAATGATTTTGACAAACTGAGGCAAACTATCTTGCTTGAAGAATTCAAGAGATTTGTCCGCGATGACCTCAAAACCTACCTGAATGAACACAAGATTGGCACACTTGAAGAAGCAGCCATTCTGGCTGATGATTTTGTTCTCACTCACAAGTCAGTGTTTTCCAAGAGAGGTGATAATAGTAGACAACAAATTCCAGGTGAAAGGTCTGATTTCACTGGTAATTGTGATAAGTCCAATGTAAAGAATGGTCAGGAAAAGAAGTTGGAGAAGGGTCAACCTAAGCCCGCTCCAGTTTGTTACTTTTGTAAGAAGCTAGGTCATGTGATGTCCAATTGTTTCAAGTTGAAGAAAATGATGCAACCTGGGGTTAACCCTAATGCACTTGTTTCCTCCAAGAAGCCTCGTTCTCTGGAGACACCTGTTGTTCCTGAACATCATGTTGAGAAGTCTGACGTCAGAAGGGAACTCATTCCTTTTGTGTCTGAGGGTTCTGTATCACTTGTTAGTCAAACCGATTCAGTGCCGATCAAGATTATGCGTGCTACCGGGGCAACTCAATCTTTATTGTTGGAAGGCACATTGCCTTTTCATTCGAGTTCTAGGGAATTGTTGTTCATGACGAGATGCGCAAAATGGCCACCCCATCACACCCACAGCATTTATCCGAAAAAAAGATTAAAACAACTTTCCATGTCACAGATCAAGAATATCCACACCTGTTTTTCTGACATTCAGATGAAATCTGTAGAAGGAGTTTGCAAAAGAATGATACATGCCCAATTTTGGTCATTTGCTGTCGCCAGAAGAGGGCACTGTCAGTATGGCAGGATATGACCATGTGGATGGCTTCTGGGGAGAACTCTCATGTTAGGCATGAAGTTTGGTGCATGTCGGACAAAGTACACTGAAGTTATCAGCATTTGAATTTTCATGGTGAATCGTTTAAAATTGCGGCTCTGCCATGTCCATACCATGACTCCCACCGGAATTATTTTAATAACATTTGATTTTCAAGGGGTCAGGAATACACACTGTGATTTTAACAGAATCAGACATAATCCTTAGGAGGAGTTCATTAAAGTACGCAACGTGCAAATTGCCAAAAATGGCTGTTCAATTCAAAATAGCTGACTTCCTGTTGACTTCAGCCTGTGGTGTCAAGAGACTTTTTTGTAGATGTGGTTGTGATACATATATCCACCAATTTTCATCATTGTACATGGAAAAGGGCCTTGGTGGTGCAGTTTAGAGGGTGCTAGTGAGGCAGTTGGCCCCGCCCACTTGCAAAACCAATATAGTTAAAAAAGTTCTATGAAAACTGACCTGGGAGTTAAGTTTGGTGTGTAATGAACAAGGTTTAACTAAATTTATTAGGGAATCATTGTTCACGGCGACATGCTGAAAATGGCCGCCCCGTCACGCCCACAGCATTTATCTGAATGAAAAGATTTTTATTTTTTTTCATGTCACAGGTCTTAAGAGTGTGCACTCTAGTTCTCGTGACATTCAGATAAAATCTGTATGAGGAGTTCGCAAAAGTATGACACATGCCAAATTTTTGTTATTTCCTGTTGCCAGGAGGGGGCGCTGTCAGTTTGGCAGGATATGACCATGTGATTGGCTTCAGGGCAGGAGTTTTATGATAGGCATAAATTTTGGTGCATGTCGGACAAAGTACACTGAAGTTATGAGCATTTGAATTTTCATGGTGAATCGCTTAAAATGGCGGCCCTGCAACGCCCACACTGTGACTCCAACCGAGATGATTTTAGTAACTTTTGATCTTCAATGGGTCAAGAGTAAACACAATGATTTTCATGAGAATCCAGCTAATCCCGAGGAGCAGTTCATAAAATTCTGATGCCTGAAATTGGCAAAAATTGCCTTATTTAGTATTTTTAACGCCACCCTGCGGGCATCCTGTGCATTGGACAAAAACATCCCAAAGAGCAAATTCGTTTCTCTTGGCATGCTTGACATGCTGACCAAATTTCAGCATAATTGGCCAATACACAGATTTTTCATGAATTTTTACATTTTTCTTGGGGGCGGGGCGGAGCCATTTCGCCCCGCCTACTTGCGAAACCTATAAAATCTATCATTTTTCTGCCAAATTTTTTTCTAATTGAAACACGTTAAAGCACCTAAAAAGCCCTCTCAACTTGTAGAAAAAGTATAATAATAATAAGAACTGCAAGCAGTTATGAAAGGGGGCCAAGTCTCCCCGTGCGACTTGGCTCCCAGGTCTCGCTGAGCCCATGGAATGCAAATAGCTGTATTTCATTACCAGGAGGTACATCACCAGAATTTTATCAAACGTGAGGTCAAAAAAGGCTGCCCTCTCAACTTTTATGTCACTTAATGTTTCTCTGTTTATAGCGCCCACATTGGCCAATTTGCACCAAATTTGGCACAGAGCCTCAGGTTGATGTCTGAAATGAGTGAATTGAGTTTGATGTTGACAGCTTTGACTTTGACACAAAAATGCAAGAGTACGCGTTTTTGAGCTAGCAGAAAAAATTGTTTATTTAAAAGAACACATTTTTTGGCGTAGCAAAATTCTTTTGATATCTTTTAATCAGGCCAGTCTGGAGATTTTATGTGCAAAGTTTCATGCAGATGGAGCCTAAACTCTAGGAGGAGTTTGAAAAAGTAGGTTTTTGATGTATAGTGACAAAGAAAGAAAAATATGCTGTGGGAGTGGGTGTCGAAGATGTCAGAAGATGCAACTTTATTGGGGGAACACGTGAATGTAAAGTTTATGAGGAAATGTAGCAGTTATAGGGCAAAATGCATTTGGCATCTGTTACAGCGCCACCTAGTGGGGTAGACACACAATTTTTTGTATGGGTGGTCTGTGCGCTATTCTATATATACCATGTAAATTTCACAGCCCCCACAATAATACTGGAGCTGAAATAAAAGTTTGTTGTTTATTTTGTAATAAGCCACGCCCACTTTGATAAGTCGTGATGAACTTCAAGAAATGGCCTCAGGAGTGACCCTGCATCATACCCACCAAATTTGGTAAAAATCAGTGCTGCTATTTTAGAGATACAAGTTTCCCATATTTGCAGTGCTCCCTAGTGGCCAAAATTAGCCAAATTTTGCTCATACCCCGACAGTCACATGCCAACTAAAGATCTTAGATTTGGTGTAGTTAGCATTTATTTTGAGTGAGAATGCAACTGTTCACATTTTTATAGCTAGCTAGAAACATTTTTTTGAAATAATTTGCACATATTTTGTTCAAACAAAATTCTTTTGATAGTTTTTGATCAGGCAAGTCTGCAGATTGTATGTGCAAAGTATCGCGCAGATAGATCTTAAACAGTAGGAAGAGTTTGAAAAAGTAGGTTTTTGATGTGTAGTGACTTAGAAAGAGAAAAAGGTCACGATTACTTGCATAACATATGTAAGAAGATGCGACTCTATTTGGGAAACACGTGGATATAAAGTTGATGAAGATGTGATAAAAAGTGTGGAAGTTAGAGGTCAAAATGCATTTACATCCTTTACAGTGCCTCCTAGTGGATTAGACACAATTTTTGGTATGGGTGGTCTGTGAACTACTCAATATATAGCCTGTAAATTTCAGAGCCCTCAGCATGATACCTGAGCTGTAATAAATGTTTGTTTTTTATCTTGTTATAAGCCATGCCCACTTTGACCAGTTAACTTTAAGATATGGCCTCAGGAGTGACCCAGCATCATTCGCACCAAATTTGGAAAGAAACGGTAAAGTCGTTTAAGAGATATTAATTTCCCACCTTTGCAGTGCTCCCTAGCGGCCAACATTAGCCAAATTTGGCTCATACACACACAGTTCCAAAACAACCAAAGATCTCAGAATTGGCATTGTTAGCATTTATTTTGACTGAGATATGCAACTGGAAGTGTTGCTATAGCTAGCTAGAAAAATGTATTTGTTAATAATTTGCGCGTATTTTGACCAAACAAAATTCTTTTGATAAATTCAGATCACATTCAGCTGAAGAGTGTACCTGCCAAATTTTCACACAAATCCCCAAGGAGGAGTTTGAAAAAGTATGTTTCTCAGTTTTTGCGAGTTTGCGGAAAAAATTAGAGGCAGAAATGGGCGTGGCCTAGCTCAGGTAATTCGGGGCTAATCAGGGAATCTGTGGATATGAGGCTTTTGAATGTGCAACATATGGTGTGCCCCGCTGGTCCTGGGAAACGTGTTTGCAAGAATGGAAGCCATGTGATCCTTCTGCCACCCGGTGGTCAAAATGTGTAGCACCACATAAGAAAAAAACACTGAAAATGAGTAATAAAGAAATTAATTAATTTTGGGAGGTTGTTCACAGAACACAAACAAAACTTTTATATGCTGCAACTTATAGTAGTCCATCACTCTATATTTTTCAAAATATGAAAATTCATGACATGTCAATATCTTGGCAAATACAAATTCAAAGGGTACGGCGATTGGCATATAGTTTCATCAAATAGAACTTATGAAGAATACCTAAGGACATTTTGATATAATCAACGGTTTCTCCACAGCAAGAAAGTATATATTACTGTTCAGAGTATTATTTACTTAAAATTTTTTATTTCAAAATATCTTAAAATCAATTTCACGGAAACAAGTGACAGGTCATAATACAGGAATGATGTGTGAATTTTTTCTGAATTTTATGACATTGTGACAGGCCGTGGTGATTGTGAAAGCCCCATTTTTGAGTATTTAGGTGGCACTAGAGAGCCATTTTGCCTCTTTGGTGGAAAATTTTCACACTAGAAAATTGTTTGAAGCCACTTTGAATCAACTGCAAAATTTGTTTTGTTTCTGAGCATGTTTAAGGGGTCACATTTAGGTTGGAAATCGCGTAGGCATAGAAAAAAGCACTCAAGGTGACTGCGGACTCTGACTTTGACGCCTCATTAAGAAGTTTTCATCGGGAATGTGTGCTTTGTCATCTATTAGCATTTGGGGTCGATATGATGAACGGCCTTCAAGGAGTTCGCATCTGTTTAAGGGCAAATTTAGCCCAAATTATGGGGCGAATAGCAATTTTGATATGCAAATTGTGGACTTCCTGTTCGATTTAGGTCAGGGGTGTCGATTTTAAATTTTTAGGTCTTGATGAGATGAACAATATAGTTTTGGTTCCATCTCTCAACTTCCTCTCAACTTTTAAAGTGCCAATGTTATGATTCTGGGTGGCGCTAGAGAGCCATTTTGGCATCTATGGGGATAATGTTTACATTTTATAACATTTTTCGCCAGACTTGAGGTGCATGTCAAATTTGGTGAGTTTTTGAGCATGTTTGGGGGTGAAATTTAAGCTCAAAGAGGCGTAAGAGGAAAGAATAAAGAATAATTAAAGCTGCAAGCAGCGTTGGATGGGTCCTCGCCCACCCGCGCATGTCGAAACGAGGGCGAGACTTTTTCGAGCACCGTCGAGCATTGTCATTTGTTGGACAGTACGAGACTGAGGAAAATGTTTTATGTTGAGTTGAGGGAGATTTTTCTTGTGTGTCATGGGGTTAGGACCCATGCGACCTGGTATAAGCTTCTTACGCACTGCTGTCTATTGGGAAATCTTCCCCCATTCGTGAACAGAGCAAAGGGAGATGAGCCATGTGATCCTACTGCCACCCGGTGGTCAGAATGTGTAGCAGCACAAAGAAAAACACTGAAAATCAATAATAATCAAAAAATTAATAAATAGTTCTTCCACGTAAATCCTAGAAACCTGAAATTTCAGGAGGATGTCCACTGAACACAGACGAAAGTTTCACACACTGTAACCAATGGTGAATTCAGAAGTGCGTCACTCTATATTTTGCAAAATATGAATATTAATAACATATAATAACTCGAGAAATATTGATTCAAATGGAACCAAGTTTGGCCAGTTGTTTCTCCAAATGGAGGTTATGAATTTTACCAAAGGACATTTTGATACGATAAACGGTGTGTCCACAGCAAGAAAGTATGTATTACTTTACAGCGTATTATGTACAAGTTTTTTTTATTTCAAAAAGTCTTCGATGGATTTTCACGAAATCAAGGGACAATTTAGGGCATGGTACAGCAATGATGTGTGATTTTTTTCCGAATTTAATGACATTGCGACAGGCTGTTGTGAAAGCAAAAGTCCCATTTTGGTGTATTTAGGTGGCGCTAGAGAGCCATTTTGTGTCTTTGGTGGAGAATTTTGAAATTCTGAAAATGTTGGAAGCCACTCTAAATTATTGTGGCACACACATAATTGTGCACATTAAGTGCCAATTGGGACATCAAGCTGAAGATCATAAGACACTGACATTTTGTGCAATATTTTGCAAGTTTTGGATGATCGGAAGGCTTTTAAACGTGTGTTCGTAAAATTTGGAAAAATGCAGGAAATGGCTCATAGCTCTCTTCCTGTTTGGCCAAAAAATTTCAAAGACATAACCATAACTCGGTATGACAAATGCAATGATCTGACCAAATTTCATGAACATTCCAGCACTTTTATCTTGACATGGCTGTATCTAGAGGGCGCTGTGGAGCCTCTTGGCCACTCTCGATGTGATATTAGCATATACTTATACTTGGGAGGACAATTTTATCAAGCTTGGAAAGTTTCAGGCAAATCCCACAAAGTATGTGGGAGTAAAATCAACTTCCTGTTTCATGGCAGGACATTGAAATTCGCCGCAATGCCACGGATTCATCGTTTCATAAATCCAAAAAAGCTTCGCAATTTAACATCGGCAACGTCTTGAGATATTATTCACAAAATTTTAAGTTGATCGGATAAAATCTCTAGGAGGAGTTCGTTAAAGTACGACACCTGCGAATGGCGAAAAATCTAAAAAAGTTGAAAATTCAATTAAAAATGGCGAACTTCCTGTTTGGTCTAGGTCATGGCACCAAGAGACTTTTTTGAGGTCTCAGGATATTCCACATGTCCACCGAATTTCATACATGCAAGTCAAGCACGATGCGAGGGCTGCTTATTTGAAATTTTCCAGGGGGCGCTATAATGGCCATTTTTGCCAACTCTATATGTATTTTTTTATCAGTGTAATAAGAAAGATGGTTTTTAGAATGGTACAAAATTTTGTGAGCTTTTGAGCATGCTGAGACCCTCAAAAGGGCAATTCTTTTAAAAATCTGATTGGGGGCGCTATAGAGCCATTATGCCACATTTACTGCAAATTTCTGTCTAAAATTGAAGACAATCAGACATTTATGATTTTTGCAAAGTTTTGCAAGTTTTCGAGTATGCTAAAGCCGTTAAACGTGTGTTCGTAAAATTTGAAATAACGCAGGAAATGGCTCATAGCTCACTTCCTGTTTGGCCGAAAAATTTCAAAAAAATTCCCATAGCCCAAAAAAACACATGTAATGATCAGACCAAATTTCATGAACATTCAAGCACTTTTAACTCAACATGGCCGTGTCAAGAGGGCACAGTGGAGCCACCTGACCACACCCAATCCAATATCAACATATAGTTATATTTGGAAGTCGACTCTTATTAAGCCTGTAAAGTTTCGGGCAAATCTCACAAAGCATATGCGCAAAAAACCAACTTCCTGTTTCATGGCGGAACATCAAAATTCGCCGCGACGCCACGGATACAAAGTTCGATGAATCCAAAAAAGCTTCGCAATTTAACATCGACAAGGTCTTTAGATGTCATATGCAAAATTTTCAGTTGATCGGATAAAATCTCTAGGAGGAGTTCGTTAAAGTACGACACCTGTGAATGGCAAAAAATTTTAAAAATTTGCAAATTCAATTAAAAATGGCAGACTTCCTGTTGAGTCTAGGTCATGGCACCAAGTAACTTTTTTTTGGTCTTGGCATAGTACACATGTCCGCCGAATTTTGTACATGTAGGTTAAACACGCTGCGAGGGCTGCTTCATTGAAATTTTCTAGGTGGCGCTGTAATGCAATTTTGCCACATCCATCTGTAAACCTTATATTTTAGTAAAGAGTATGAACAGCTTAATATGTTTGCAAAGTTTTGTTAGTTTTCGAGCATGCTGATGCCCTCAAAAATGCAATTATGTATTAGGGGGCGCTATAGAGCCACCATGAGTCACATACTGCCAAATGAGATATCGAATCAAAGAACTTAATATTTTTAGTCAATTAGCCAAGTTTGGTGTGTTTTCAAGTATGATAAGGCCCTCAAAAATGTGTGCATAAAATCTGAAAAAACGCAGGAAATGGCTCATAGCTCACTTCCTGTGTGGAAAAAAAATTTCAAAAAAATTGACAAAAAAAATTTATGATGACTACTATGACCCTACCAAATTTCAGTAGAATCCGAGCAAGTGCGTTCCAAAATGGCCGTGTGTTTGGTGGCGCTATAGAGCCACCGGGGCATGTCCAAGCACAAAATAAGTGTGGGCAAATTTTTGTGAGTTTTCGTGCATGGCAAAGCCCTAAAAAATGCGTTCTCGCAGCAGAATAAAAAGAAGAAGAATAAAAATCCCATCAAAAACAATAGGTTCCTGGCACCAGTCGGTGCTCGGGCCCTAATAATAATTAAAGCTGCAAGCAGCATTGAAAGGGCCCTCGCACCCTTCGAGCACGTTGGGGTGGCAGCAAGATCTTGATGGGTGCAGGTGTCCATTCACAGCCATTGGACACTGCTGGACCGCGTACAATGTGGTTTCCTGAGGGGAGTGGAAAAATTTTCTGGAGGGCGCTATGGTACCATTTTGACATGCCTGTGCGCAAAATCTACAACATAGTAATCGAAATACCGAGCTCCATGAGTGAGTTGATTTTTGTTAATTTTACATCATGTTTAGACCTTCAAAAGCGCAATTCTTCTATAAATCTGATTGGGGGCGCTGCAGAGCCATTATGCCACATTTAGTGCCAATTTATGGATGCCATTGAAGAGAAAAAGACATTTATAATTTGTGCAAGGTTTTGCAAGTTTTGGAGCATTCTAAGGCCTTAAAACGTGTTTTCGTAAAATTTGGAAAAACGCAGGAAATAGCTCATAGCTCACTTCTTGTTTGGCCAAAAAATTTTAAAAAATTAACCATTGCTCGGAATGACTAATGCAATGATCACACCAAATTTCATGAACATTCAAGCACTTTTATCTTAACATTGCCATATCTAGAGGGCGCTGTGGAGCCTCCTGGCCCCTCTTGACTTAATATTAGAATATATTTATATTTGGGAGGACAATTTCATCAAGCTTAGAAAGTTTCAGGCAAATCCCACAAAGTATGTGGGAGTAAAAGCAACTTCATCTTTCATGGCGGGACATCAAAATTCGCTGCGACGCCACGGACACATCGTTTGATGAAATTAAAAAAGCTTCGCCATTTATTATTACCAGGGTCTTTAGATATTATTCGCCAAATTTTAAGTTGATCGGAAAAAATCTCTAGGAGGAGTTCGTTAAAGTACGACACCTGTGAATGGCAAAAAGTCCAAAAAATAAGCAATTTCTATTAAAAATGGCGGACTTCCTGTTGAGTCTAGGTCATGGCACCAAGAGACTTTTTTTAGATGTTGGCATATTCCACATGTCTACCGAATTTCATACATGTAGGTTTACCGGGCTGCGAGGGCTGCTTATTTGAAATTTTCCAGGGTGCGCTATTATGGCAATTTTGCCAAGCCTATATGTAAGCTTTTTATTAGAGTAATACGAATGATGATCTTTATACATTTACAAAATTTTGTGAGTTTTCGAACATGCTGAGACCCTCAAAAGGGCAATTCTTCTTAAAATTTGATTGGGGGCGCTATAGAGCCACTGTGCCAAATTTAGTGCAAAGTGATGTATAAGATTGAAGATTATAAAACAATTATAATTTGTGCAACTTTTTGCAAGATTTCGAGTATTGTAAGGTTTCCAAATATGTGTTCATTAAATTTGGAAAAACGCAGGAAATGGCTCATAGCTCACTTCCTGTTTGGCCAAAAAATTCCAAAAAAATTACCATAACCCGACATGACAAATTCAATGATCACACCAAATTTCATGAACATTCAAGCACTATTATCTCAACATGGCCGTGTCAAGAGGGCGCTGTGGAGCCACCTGAACACACCCAATCTACTATAAACATATAGGTCAACTTGGAAGTAGACTCTTATGAAGCCTGTAAAGTTTTGCGCAAATTTCACAAAGCATGTGCGCGTAAAACCAACTTCCTGTTTCATGGCGGAACATCGAAATTTGCCGCAACGCCACGGATACAAAAATTGATGAATCCAAAAAAGCTCGGAATTTAACATTGACAAGGTCTTTAGATGTCATAAGCGAAATTTTAAGTTGATCGGATAAAATCTCTCGGAGGAGTTCGTTAAAGTTCGACGCCTGTGAATGGCAAAAAATCAAAAAAAGTTGCAATTTCAATTAAAAATGGCGGACTTCCTGTTGAGTCTAGGTCATGGCACCAAGAGGCTTTTTTCTAGGTCTTGGCATAATCCACATGTTCACCGAATTTCGTACATGCAGGTTAAACACGCTGCGAGGGCTGCTTCATTGAAATATTCTAGGTGGCGCTGTAATGCAATTTTGCCAAATCCATCTGTAAACCTTATAGGCTAGTAAAAAGTATGACAGGCTCAATATGTTTGCAAAGTTTGTGAGTTTTAGAGCATGCTGAGGCCCTCAAAAATGCAATTATGTATTAGGGGGCGCTATAGAGCCACCATATCACACCCAGTGCCAAATGAGATATCGAATCAAATAACTTAATATTTTTAGTCTATGAGCCAAGATTGGTGAGTTTTCGAGTATGATAAGGCCCTCAAAAATGTGTTCGTAAAATCTGAAAAAACGCAGGAAATGGCTCATAGCTCACTTCCTGTGCAGCAAAAAAATAAAAAAAAAATGTATTGTGACTGCTATGGCCCTATCAAATTTCATGAGAATCCGAGCAAGTGCGTTCCAAAATGGCCATGTGTTTGGTGGCGCTATAGAGCCACCGGGGCATGTTCAAGCACAAAAATAAAAATACTTCGTAATTTTCACCATGACTGACGTGTTTGCAAATTTTTGTGAGTTTTCGTGCATGGCAAAGCCCTCAAAAATGCATTCTCGCAGCAGAATAAAAAGAAGAAGAAGTAGGATAATAATAAAAACTCCATCAAAAACAATAGGTTCCTTGCACCTTCGGTCGGTGCTCTGGCCCTAAATATGGCATTTTCTGTTTCCATAAGGGGGCATGATGAGGTAGATTGTTTCGCAGCACATCAAGGCGTTCAGGGTGGTGCTTTTACCATGTACAGGAATTTTGAATCCATTTGAATGAAGTATGAGGGAGAGGGAGCAGCTTGAATGTGTTTGGCGAGGCATCTGAAATGGGGACACCATGGCGGCCAGGCCCATTAAGCGACAGAAATGCAGAGCACTACGTTTGATCAGTATGGTCTCTTGACGATCTGAAATAAATATTAGGTTGATTGGACGGAATCGCTAGGAGGAGTTCTTTAAAATGCAATATGTGGAAATCGGGCCAAAATGACACATTAAAATCAAAATGGCTGACTTCCTGTTTGGAATTGACCGATGGTGCCAGAGACTTTTTTGTTCGAATTGGCAACATACACATGTGTACCAATTTTCATTTTCCTATACCAAAAAAAACCCCAATATGGAGGGGTTTTTCAAAATTTCAAGGGGGCGCTATCGAGGCATTTTGTTGCCCTCATGGGCACCGCCCCAATCAGATGTTGGAGCTCACCATGTTGATACAAATTCATTTCGAACATCAAAAACACAAATGTATTTTCATGGCGAGGGATCCATGTCACCGCATTGCCACACGGACGCCATAACTCGAAACATCACAGTTTAAGCAACTTCTTCTACATGATGTACAGGGGGAATAAAGTTGATGGGTTCAACTATGTGTCATCAGTACAAGTGAAAGTAGAAACTGGTCACTTCCTGTTAGCGGCCACGCCCACTGACCTACAGACCTGCAGAGCATAACTTTTGATCAGCATGGTCTTTCAATGTTTTTTAATAAATCTGGTTTTGAATGGATGAAATCTCGAGGAGGAGTGCGTTAAAAAACAATATGTGGAAATCAGGCAAAAATGGCACGTTAAAATCAAAATGGCCGACTTCCTGTTTGGAGTAGACAAATGATGCCAGAGACTTTTTTTTGTGTCTTGGCCAAATACACGGGTACCAATTTTCAGCTTTCTACTCAAAAAAAACACCTGAGGGGAGGGGTATTTGAAAATTTCAAGAGGGCACTATCGAGGCATGTTCCTGCCCTCATGAGTAACGCCCCAATCAGATGGGAAAGCTCGTCACCTTTGACCGGCATGTCAATTTCCATGATGATACGAATTCATTCTGAACATCAAAAACCCAAACGTACTTTCATGGCGAGGGATCCATTGTCACCGCATCGCCACACGGACACCATTACTCAAAGCATCATAGCATTCTTAAGGTAGCTTAAGCAACTTCTTCTACATGTTGTACAGGGGGAATAAAGTTGATGGGTTCAACTATGTGTCATCAGTACAAGTGAAAGTAAAAACTGGTCACTTCCTGTTAGCGGCCACGCCCACTGATTTACAGGCCTGCAGAGCACAAATTTTTTTTTTTTTTTTTTTTTTTTTATAAATTTGGCATCTCCAATCCCACCCGAATTTGGAATGCCCAATTGGGGAACTATGTACAAAGCTTGCTCGTATGCGACCCCTTGCTGCCAACTCAGGATAGTGAAGACAGTTCACGGCTCTCCTCCGAAGCACGTGCCTGTCAGCCACTGATTCTTATACACTCGCTGGTTGAATCTTCGCAAGTTCAGAGCGAGGGCGGAGGATACCCGGACATGAACCAAGCCGGAGTCTTCCTGACGAGCGCCTGTCTGGCCAACAGGAGGCGCTGGAGCAACGAACAAAGCTGTCATCGAATACCCAAATCCGGCAGTCCCTTCCCAATTTGTAACCCTGTAGTGCGATAGCCAATTGTGCGCTACTCTGAAAAAGCTGCCGACCCCTGCCGGTGGGTACGCCGAGGCTCGAACCCGTGACGTGGTGATCACCTCTACATTGCAGTGCAGTGCCTTAACCGACAAATTTTGATCAGCATAGTCTCTTGATGGTTAAGAATAAATCTGGTTTTGATTGGATGAAATCTCTAGGAGCTGTGTGTTAAAATACAATGTGTGGAACTCAGGCAAATATGACACATTAAAATCAAAATGGCCGACTTCCTGTTTGGAATAGACAAATGATGTCGGAGAGTTTTTTGTGCGCCTTGGCAAAATACACGTGTACC
The DNA here is from genome assembly GCA_029721435.1 of Gymnothorax reevesii. Classification (NCBI taxonomy): domain Eukaryota; kingdom Metazoa; phylum Chordata; class Actinopteri; order Anguilliformes; family Muraenidae; genus Gymnothorax; species Gymnothorax reevesii. Next base: position 75,975,196 of record CM056574.1, on the reverse strand, counting down.
AATTTTCATTTTCCTACTCCAAAAAAACCCCTATTTGGAGGGGTTTTTGAAAATTTCAAGGGGGCGCTATCAAGGCATTTTGCTGCTCTCATGGGCAAAGCCCTAATCAGATGTGAGAACTTGACACCTTGACATGTCAATTAATTTTTATGATGATACAAGTTTATTAAAGACATCAAAAACCCAAACGTATTTTCATGACGAGGGATGGATAGTCGCCGAGTCACTACACGGACGCCATTATGCGTAGCTGCACAGCATTCATTAGGTAGCTTCATCAATTTGTGCTGCATGTAATAGAAGTGGAATAAGGTTGGTGTGTTCAACTATGTCTCATCAGTACAAGTGAAAGTAATAACCGGTCACTTCCTGTTACCACAGGGGGGCGCTAGTAACAAAGTGGAACTTTAATGTATCTGGATGTTCAGGGCGAAGCAATGATCATTTCTAGCAAGTTTGAAGCTACTACAGTCAAGTATGTGGGTGTGAGAGCATTGGGAATCCCAAACGTATTTTCATGGCGAGGGATCCAAAGTCGCCGATTTGCCACACAGACGCCATTACTCATAGCTACACAGCGTTCATAATGTACCTTCAGCAACTTGTTCTACATGTTTTTGAAGTAGTATGAAGTTGATGGGTTCAACAATGTGTCATCAGTACAAGTGTAAGTAACGAGTGATCACTTCCTGTTACCACAGGGGGGCGCTATTGGCAAAGTGGGAAGTTAATATATCAGGACGTTCAGGGCGGCGCCCTCATCATTTTCAGCAAGTTTAAAGCTTCTAAAGTCAAGTACTTGGGTGTGAGAGCATTGTGAAATTTTTTTTTCAAATCACTTAAAGTTGTCACGCCCTAGCAGCCACGCCCTTTAACCTACAGATATGCAGAGCACAACTTTTGATTAGCTAGGTCTCACAATTATGTCTTCCAAATTTAAAGTAGATTGGGCGAAATCCCTAGGAGGAATTCGTTTTAAAATACAAAAATTCAAATCAAAATGGCCGACTTCCTGTTGGGTTTAGGGCGTAGCTTTTATAAAGTTTTTTGTATGATTTGTTACAAAGCATATAACTACCGAATTAAGTGTGCTTAAGACAAAGTAACCGTGCGCAATCGCACAAAAATATCAAATTTTGGTTGTGGCCGAACGTATCTGGAAAGTAAGATGCGTTTTCACGATTGAGAAAGGGGTGAAATTGCCCTTTGAAAAGTCGTAAGAATAATAATAATAAATATAGCCGCGAGCGGCAATTCCGGGGTTCAAGCCAAGAATGACCATTAGTAGTTGAAAGCTTTAACAGCTTAAAAAACAAGTGTCACTAAACGTGGCCCCCGCAAGGTGACGGAAATCGACTGGGGTGGGCTGGTGTCAAAAATTTTGGGGGGGCGCAATTTACCTAGGCACAGCACACCGGAAAGCTGCTGTGATGTCGACAGTCAGTTATTAAGAAGGAAAATGTAGCCTATAGTTTTTCATGCTTTGTACCCCTTTATTACAAATTGACAATGTATCCCCTATGTCCACATGTCCACAGATCACTATGTCCTCACATTACTTACAGAATGATTGTAAAAGCAGTCATGTTAAAGATATTCCACCAACTAACTGGGATTTTGATGTTCTGTAAAGATGCAAACAAAAAAGGGAACTTTGTTAAACAGAAAAACAAAAATCGAAAAACACACCACTGTGATGTTGTCTACGGGGTCAGTACACCTTTTACAAAGTGAAATTCGAGCACTTTTCAAGGATTTTCAAGGTGTATTTTCATGCTTTTCCAGCACCCTACAGCTGTGGTAAATTTCATATTTATATACATATATGACAGATTTCACAGAAAGTGTAACCAACAGGTCTCACTGTACTTAACAGGATGAAATTATAAATTAATGGTATATATGCGGCTTATTTCATCGATGACATAAAAACAAATGTTTACAGGAAGTTTCAGACCTGGATTGCTGCAATTTTGGTAAAAACAAAGGGGGGGATTTAAAAATTTGGTCTTGTTGCTGATGTTACATGAACGGAAAATTGGTGTTCACAGGACGGAACTCAAACGGTGCCAAGACTGAGCCAATGCCAAAGAGTAAAGGGAAGACACACCAGTGACCAAACTGCTGATCCACAATAAGCAGGGCTTTGTTAAAAGTCTGCAAATCTACTCTTGAATAGTGACTTTAAATGCAAAGTTTTTCCCACGGTATTATTTTGAGGCAATAAAATTCATACACTGGATAATGAGTCAATCCTGCCCACTCATGTTCCTCATCCACCTTGGAGTTCTGAGAGGAAGGAGAGACACTTTGTTGGGCTACCCTGTCGTATGGATGTGCTAACCCCTTTAAGTCAAATCAAGGTTGGTTTGACAGGGACTGGAGAGAATTCGACCGTTTAATATAAAAAACGTTCGAACTTGGCATGCATGTGAAAATTCAATAACTGATCTGGGTGTGCCATCTAGTGATAGAATATTGCAACTGCGTGCATAAATCTGCAGCTCCGTGTCCACTGGCAAACAAATCTGCACAAAACGGTTTAAATACCCTGCCAGCAGCCGCCAAATCTCACAGCAGTGCTGTACTGAAATTACAGGTTGTTGCTGACGTTATCACTGTGGACAGAAATTTTTACTTTTCTGACAAGGGACACAAACGCAAGTTGGTGAAGATTCTACAAGGCCAAGAAGTAAACATCCGTTAGCAATATACCCCGCTTTCACACTACCGATTGTTATAAAATAGGGACTTAAATGCGGAATGCAGAGCGAACGTTGACCACACATCGGACAGAAATTACGTTCGCAGCAAAAACTGGCTTCTCAGCATGAAATAGGGCTCAGGATATTTCAAAATGGTATCTCGCATGGTAAATTACAGAATGGGGCACATATTCCTGGCCAGACCCTCAGTAGTAGATGTACTGTTCTTTTCACGGTGGCCCTGTTAAATCTATCAAACTTGGAACAGCAAACAGGAAAAGCAATAAAAGGCGTTGCTAACCCAGCTAGCCATCGCTGTTTGTCGTAACAAGTGCGGGAGAAGCCCCGGGTGTCAGCTCGTCCACGATCACTTGCCTGCTGCAGAATCTTTAAATCGGGTCGGTCAGGTCCAAGCTCCTTCATGCTCTTTTGCTCTTCCAGTGTGACGCTGCGCCTTGAGAATAAGTTATTCCGCAGTGAAATATCCGAGTTTTCCGCGGATCCAGTTGTAGCTGCCATTTTTACATCGATCGCACAGAGAATGAGCGTGCATCTTCTTCTTCTTCTAGTTTAACGGCGGTGAATATCCAGCTTATTGGTGCATTACCGCCACCATCTGTTCCAGAGTGTAGACCATACAAAAGACTTACAGTCCAACTCCTTTACCTGACTTATATATAAATATAAAAAAAAAAAATTGAAATTTTCAGGGTATGTTGCAGGTACTTATTTGAATATATTCTGTGAGTTTTATGGCTATAGGCCAAACAATTTCTGATTTATAGTCTGATTTGTGTTATACCATTCTGCTTTGTTTAGCAGTTATAGCGCCCCCTATCAGTCAATTTCAATGACATTTTCTGGTTAGGTTACAGGTACTTATGTGAATATATCCTGCGAGTTTTATGGCTATAGGTCAAACAATAGCTGATTTATAGTCTGATTTGTGTTACACCATTCTGCTTTGTTTAGTAGTTATAGCTCCCCCTATCAGTCAATTTGAATGAAATTTCTGGGGTATGTTGCAGGTAATAATTTGAATATATCCTGTGAGTTTTATGGCTAGAGGCCAAACAATTTCTGATTTATCGTCTGATTTGTGTTATACCATTCTGCTTTGTTTAGCAGTTATAGCGCCCCCTATCAGTCAAGTAGTATGAAATTTTCTGGGTATGTTTTGGGTACTCATATGAATATATCCTGTGAGTTTTATGGCTATAGGACAAGCAATTGCTGATTTATAGCCTGATTTTTGTTATAGCGCCCCCTAAGGGCTGATTTGCATGAGCCTGTCAGGGTATGTTCCTGGTCATTATATGGACATATTCTGCAAGTTCTGTGATGATTGGTCCAGTGGTTGTTGAATTTTGTCCATTTATGTGCTAAGCCACGCCCCTGATGAAATTCATTGGTTAATATCTTGGAAACAAAATGAGATTTCAACAAGCTTTATGCAATCTTTTATAAGCTTGGTCCACTGATGATCCACACTAAATATCGAAAGAATCGGACATACGGTTTAGGAGTAGATGTTTAAAATGTGTTTTTCAAAAAATTCAAAATTCCGGAAAATCCAATATGGCAAACCTTCAAGGTTCTTATAGGAAAGTTGTAGAAAATATTTCAAGAAATGTTTTTACCAAATTTCGTGTAATTTGGACTTACACAGTAGGAGCTATGACCTTTAAAGTGAAAACCTGTTTTTCTTTAATAATAGCGCCACCATTAGGCTGATTGAGTTTAAAATGCCATTATTAGCATTTACACACAACTTCCAACCAGTATGCAAAATTTCAGGACTCTGCCATTTACCATCTCACGGGAATTTGCAAAAACATTTCTGAAGAAGAAGGAAAATAATAATAATAATAAATAATAAAAAGCGAAAACAATAGGGTTTCAGCCCTACGGGCTTGAACCCCTAATAATAATAACTAGTACTTCAAGACTTCCGCTTTGACTCAGACCCCAAATCTTATCATGTAAAATTCTTCAATCAAAAGAACAGTAAACATATTCCCTTTTTCGGTGAAGTAGAATGTACAAAAACGGTGAAACATGATCTTGTATTAAATATATTTATTTAAAAATAACAAGCCAAATTGACTATGGGTTTAAACAATTTTCAACAATATTGTTAACAATTTTAAACAATAATCATGTGTAAAATTGAATTCAACTATCTCTGACTGGGAGTCTCTCTGTGCTGCCTTGCACTTGCATGGGACTGGCTCCCAGTCTAACTCTGTCCCATTTTAAGAGTTTTCCTGTCGCAAGTAGGGTACGCATCGCATTTTGCGACTTAACTATCAACTTTTATATCATATGGTTCTGAAGTAGATTGTAGATCTCTCCATACTGAACAGTTTGCAACAAACGGATTTGAAATCGGGTGTATTTTGGCTGAGATATGACTCTTTGAACGTGTGCTCTCCTTACACTTGCCAACTTCAATGTCAGATAACTCAAAAACTATAAGAGATATCGTTCTGAAAAAAGTACATGAAATGTAAAATTGAATTCCCCACAGATGTTATGTTGAACATAAAGTTGTCCGATGCATAATTGTGACGCTAAAATTCACGAATCGTGAAATTCATGAAAAAAATGAACTTTTGAGTATAAAATTATTTATTAAAAAACCTATAAATTTTGATATGATAATGTTCTTCAGCAGATTGTTAAACAGGACATCTTAAACACAAAGAAAGAATCAGTTTCAAAATCGGTTGAAAAATGTCCGAGTTATGCCCCTTTGAATATGTAGCCGAAAATTCGAATTTTTCCCGTGGGTCAAGTTCAAGGGGAGATAACTGAAAAACTATTTGGATTTTCAAAATGCCTTAGACAATTTTTAAAGTCCACTCAATGTAGGTTAAAATGATATATAATAGAAAGCTGTATGTATTGCGGTTCTGGAGAAGAAGATTTTTAAAGACGGGTGGGGTCAAAACCGGGAAGTTCACTCGGAATTTCAGTTTTAATTTTTTTACGGAAAAATTAGCATACCGGCTAAAGTTGGTCATATGATAAAAGTTGTAGAACATGATGAGACCTACCTGAGGAATTTTTCAAAATATTTTTATCTCTTATAGTTTTCGAGATATTGCCATTGAACGGTTTTTACGTTTTGCGTTATCTCCCCTTTTTGGGGCAAAAATTCAAAAATCGGGCCCTGTTATGCACAACTACATCATAAAAGCTATCATTTCAGAAAGTTTCATACAAATTGGTCCAGTGGTTACTTCAGAATCGTCCGGACAAAAACGAGGTAGCAAAATAATAATAATTCAAAATCTAAAACCAATAACAATAGGTCTTCAGACATTCGTCTTGAAGACCTAATAATAATAATAATAATAATAATTATAATAAGAATAAGAATAATAATAATAATAATAATAGAAAGCGAAAACAATAGGGTTTCAGCCCTACGGGCTTGAACCCCTAATAATAATAATAATAATAATAATAATAATAATAAAAAGCGAAAACAATAGGGTTTCAGCCCTACGGCCTTCAACCCCTTATTAAAGCTGCAAGCAGCGTTGAACGGGCCCTCGCCCCCATGCGCACGTTCAGATTTGTGGTGAGATCCTGACGGGTGCAGCTGTGCACTCACGACACTTGGACAGGTCAAGTGCCGGCCCCAACCTCAGAGAAAGTGTCGAGCGAATCGGACAAAGCTGAAGGAATTATGATAAGTTGATACTTCATCCACCAGAAGGCGCTCAGAGTGTAACCAAATTTGGGAAGGGGCATTCAGGGGCAGACCCTAAGCAGAAATGTGAAGTTTTGAGCAAATCTGCCAATTTCAACGTAAAATGTGACATTTTCTGTTTCCACAAGGGGGCGCGATGAACTAGATTGTTTAGCAGCACATCGAGGCGTTCAGGGTGGGGCTTTTACCATGTACAGGACTTTTGAATCCATTTGGATGAAGTTTGAGGGAGGGGGAGCAGCTCGAATGTGTTTGGCGAGGCATCTGAAATGGGGACACCATGGCGGCCAGGCCCATTTAGCGACAGACATGCAGAGCACTACTTTTGATCAGCATGGTCTCTAGATGATCTGAAATAAATATTGATTAATTGGACGGAATCGCAAGGAGTTCGTTAAAATGCAATATGTGGAAATCGGGCCAAAATGACACATTGAAATCAAAATGGCTGACTTCCTGTTTGGAATTGACCGATGGTGCCGGAGACTTTTTGTACGAATTGGCAGCATGCACATGAGTACCGATTTTCATTTTCATATTCCAAAAAAACCCCTATGGGGAGGTGTTTTGCAAAATTTCAAGGGGGCGCGATTGAAGCATTTTGCTACCCTCATGAGCACCGCCCCAATCAGATGTTGGAGCTCACCACCCTTGACCGGCATATCAATTTCCATGATGATGCGAATTCATAAAGAACATCAAAAACCCAAATGGTTTTCATGTCGATGGATCCATTGTCACCGCATCGCCACACGGACGCCTTTACTTGAAGCATCACAGCATTCGTAAGGTAGTTTAAGCAACTTCTTCTACATGTTGTACAGGGGAAATAAAGGTGATGGGTTCAACTATGTGTCATCAGTACAAGTGAAAGTAAATACTGGTCACTTCCTGTTAGTGGCCACGCCCACTGACCTACAGACCTGCAGAGCACAACATTTGATCAACATGGTCTTTTGATGTTTACTAATAAAGGTGGTTTTGATTGGATGAAATCTATAGGAGGAGTGCGTTAAAATACAATGTGTGGAAATCAGGCAAAAATGACACGTTTAAATCAAAATGGGTGACTTCCTGTTTGGAGTAGACAAATGATGCCAGAGACTTTTTTTTTCCTCTTGGCCAAATACACATGTGAACCAATTTTCATCTTCCTACTCCAAAAAAAACCCCTACAGGGAGGGGTTTTTGAAAATTTCAAGGGGGCGCTATCAAGGCATTTTGCTGCCCTCATGGGCAAATCCCCAATACAATGTGAGAGCTTGCCACCCTTGACCAGTCTATCAATTATAATGATGATACAAGTTTATTTAAGACATCAAAAACCCAAACGTATTTTCATGGCGAGGGATCCAAAGTCGCCACTTCGCCACACAAACACCATTACTCGTAGCTACACAGCGTTCATAGTGTAGATTCAGCAACTTGTTCTGCATGTTTTACAAGTAGAATGAAGTTGATGGGTTCAACATTGTGTCATCAGTACAAGTGGAAGTAACGAGTGGTCACTTCCTGCTACCACAGGAGGGCGCTATTAGCAAAGTGAAAATTTAATATATGATGACTTTCAGGGCAGCGCCCTCATCATGTTCAGCTAGTTTGAAGCTACTACAGTAAAGTATTTGGGTGTGAGAGCATTGTGAAATTTTTTTATTAAGTCACTAAAATTTGTCACGCCCTAGCAGCCACACCCTTTAACCTACATAAATGCAGAGCACAACTTTTGATCAGCTAGGTCTCACAATGATGTGTCCCAAATTTGAAGTCGATTGGGCGAAATCCCAAGGAGCAGTTCGTTTTAAAATTCAAAAATTCAAATCAAAATGGCCAACTTCCTGTTGGGTTTAGGGCAAGGCTCCAATGAAGTTTTTTGTATGCCTTGTTACAAAGCAGATAACTCCTGAATTTCGTTGGCCTTCGACAAGGTAACCGAATTTCTCTATGGGAATTTTGAAGCGTGTTTAGGGGGCGCTATTTCGCCATTTGGGGTCGCGTCTGCGCAATCGCACAAAAATATCAAATTTCGGATGGGGCCGGACGTACTTGGAAAGTTAGATGCGTTTTCACCATTGGGAAAGGGGTGAAATTGCCCTTTGAAAAAGTCGTAAGAATAATAATAATAATAATAATAATAATAATAATAAAAAAATAAACAGTACGATTTCAAAAGGGTCCTCGGACGACTTTCAGTCGGCTCGGGCCCTAATTAAAGCTGCAAGCAGCGTTGAACGGGCCCTCGCCCCCATGCGCACTTTGGGGCTGTGGTGAGATCCTGACGGGTGCACCTGTGCACTCACGACCATTGGACAGGTCAAGTGCCGGCCCCAACCTGAGTGAATGTGTCGAGCGAATCGGACAAAGCTGAAGGAGTTATGATAAGTTGATACTTCATCCACCAGAAGGTTCTCAGAGTGTTAGGAAATTTGGACAGGTGCATTCAGGGGCAGACCCTAAGCACAAATGTGAAGTTTTTGAGCAAATCAGCTGAGTTCAATATAAAATGAGGCATTTTTTGTTTCCATAAGGGGGCGCTAGATGAGATAAATTGTTTAGCAGCATATTGAGGCATTCAGGGTGGGGCTTTTACAATGTATAGGAATTTTGAATCCATTTGGATGAAGTATGAGGGAAAGAGAGCAGCTCCAATGTGTTTGCCGAGGAATCTGAAATGGGGACACCATGGCGGCCACCATGAACGGGCCCTCGCCCCCATGCGCACGTTGGGGTTGTGGTGAGATCCTGATGGGTGCAGCATGGTCTCTCAATGTTTAGTAATAAATCTGGTTTTGAATGGATGAAATCTCTGGAAGGAGTGCTTTAAAATACATATGTGTATCAATTTTCATCTTTCTACTCCAAAAAAACCCCCATGGGTAGGGGTTTTTGAAAATTTCAAGGGGGCGCTATCGAGGCATTTTTCAGCCCTCATAGTCAAAGCCCCAATCAGATGTGAGAACTTGCCACCCTTAACAGGCATGTCAATTTCCATGATGATTCGAATTCATGAAGAACATCAAAAACCCAAACGTATTTTCATGGCGAGGGATCCATTGTCACCGAATTGCCACACAGACGCCATTACTCGAAGCATCACAGCATTTGTAAGGCAATTTATGCAACTTCTTCTACATGTTGTACAGGGGGAATAAAGTTGATGGGTTCAACCATGTGTCATCAGTACAAGTGAAAGTAAAAACTGGTCACTTCCTGTTAGTAGCCACGCCCACTGACCTACAGACCTGCAGAGCACAACTATTGATCAGCATAGTCACTCAATGTTTTTTAATAAATCTGGTTTTGAATGGATGAAATCTCTAGGAGGAGTGCGTTAAAAAACAATATGTGGAAATCAGGCAAAAATGACACGTTAAAATCAAAATGGCCGACTTCCTGTTTGGAGTAGACAATTGATGCTGGAGACTTTTTTTCGCATCTTCACCAAATACACATGTGTACTAATTTTCTTCTTTCTACTCCAAAAAAACCCCTATGGGGAGGGATTTTTGAAAATTTCAAGGGGGCGCTATCGAGGCATTTTTCTGCTCTCATCGGCAAAGCCCAAATCACATGTGAGAGCTTGCTACCCTTGACCTGTCTGTCAATATTTATGATGATACAAGTTTATTAAAGACATCAAAAACCCGAACGTATTTTCATGGCGAGGAATGGATAGTCGCCGCGTCATTACACAGACGCCATTATGCATAGCTTTATATTATTCATTAGGTACCTTCACCAATTTGTTCTGCATGTAATAGAAGTGGAATGACGTTGATTGGATTAAGTATGTGTCCTCAGTACAAGTGAATGTAATGACTGGTCACTTCCTGTTACCACAGGGGGGCGCTAGTTGCAAAGTGGAAATTTAATGCATTTAGACGTTCAGGGCGTCTAAATGCATTAGAAGCCATTACTCAAAGAATTAAAGCATTCGTAAGGTAGTTCAACCAACTTCTTCTACATGTTGTACAGGGGAAATAAAGTTGATGGGTTCAACTACATGTCATCAGTACAAGTGAAAGTAAAAACTGGTCACTTCCTGTTTGTAGCCACGCCCACTGACCTTCAGACCGGCAGAGCACATCTTTTGATCAGCATGGTCTCTCAATGTTTAGTAATAAATCTGGTTTTGAATGGATGAAATCTCTCGGAGGAGTTCGTTAAAGTACAATATGTGGAAAGATGGCAAAAATTACACGTTAAAATCAAAATGGCCGACTTCCTATTTGGAGTAGACGAATGATGCCAGAGACTTTTTTTTTCGTTTTAGCCAAATACATATGTGTACTAATTTTCATTTTTCTACTCCAAAAAAACCCCTATGGGTAGGGGTTTTTGAAAATTTCAAGGGGGTGCTATCGAGGCATTTTGCAGCCCTCCTGGGCAAAGCCCCAATCAGATGTGAGAGCCTGCCACCCTTAACCGGCATGTCAATTTCCATGATGATACAAAATCATTAAGAAGATCAAAAACCCAAGCGTATTTTCATGGCGAGGAATCCATTGTCACCGCATCGCCACACAGAAGCCATTACTCGAAGCATCAAAGCATTCGTAAGGTAGTTCAACCAACTTCTTCTACATGTTGTACAGGGGAAATAAAGTTGATGGGTTCAACTATATGTCATCAGTACAAGTGAAAGTAAAAACTGGTCACTTCCTGTTAGTAGCCACGCCCACTGACCTACAGACCTGCAGAGCACAACTTTTGATAAGCATGGTCTCTTGATGTTTAGGAATGAATCTGGTCTCGATTGGATGTAATCGCTAGGAGGAGTGCGTTAAAATACAATGTGTTGAAACCAGGCAAATATGACACGTTAAAATCAAAATGGCCGACTTCTTGTTTGGAGTAGACAAATGATGCCAGAGACTTTTTTGTGCAGCTTGGCCAAATACACGTGTACCCATTTTCATTTTCCTACCCCAAAAAACCCCGATGGGGAGGGGTTTTTGAAGATTTCAAGGGGGCGCCATCGAGACATTTTGCTGCTCTCATGCGCAAACCCCCAAGACAATGTGAGAGCTCGCCACCCTTGACCGGTCCATCAATTTTTATGATGACACAAGTTTATTAAAGGCATCAAAAACCTAAACGTATTTTCATGACGAGGGGTGGATAGTCGCCGCGTCACTACAAAAACGCAATTATGCGTAGCTGCACAGCATTTATGAGGTAACTTCATTAATTTGTTCTGCATGTAATAGAAGTGGAATGAGGTTGATGTGTTCAACTATGTGTCATCAGTAGAAGTGAAAGTAATGACTGGACACTTCCTGTTACCACAGAAGGGCGCTAGTAGCAAAGTGGGAAATTAATGCATCTGGACGTTCAGGGAGGAGCACTCATCATGAACAGCAAGTTTGAAGCCACTACAGTCAAGTAGGTGGGCGTGAGAGCATTGGGAATCCCAAACGTATTTTCATTGCGAGGGATCCAAAGGCGCTGCTTCGCCACACGGACGCCATTACTCGAAGCATCACAGCATTCTTAAGGTAGCTTAAGCAACTTCTTCTACATGTTGTCCAGGGAGAATAAAGTTGATGGGTTCAACTATGTGTCATCAGTACAAGTGAAAGTAAAAACTGGTCAGTTCCTGTTAGCGACCACGCCCACTGACTTACAGACCTGCAGAGCACAACTTTTGATCAGCATGGTCTCTTGATGTGAACTAATAAATGTGGTTTTGATTGGATGAAATGTCTAGGAGGAGTGCGTTAACATACAATGCGTGGAAATCAGGCAAAAACGACACGTTAAAATCAAAATGGCTGACTTCCTGTTTGGAGTAGACCAATGATGCTAGAGACTTTTTTGTGCGTCTTGGCCAAATACACATGTGCACCAATTTTCATCTTCCTACTGCAAACAAACTCCTATGGGGAGTGGTTTTTGAAAATTTCAAGGTGGCGCTATTGAGGCATTTTGCTGCCCTCAAGGGCAAACCCCCAATACAATGTGAGAACTCGCCACCCTTGACCTGTGTATCAATTTTTATGATGATACAAGTGTATTAAAGGGATCAAAAACCTAAACGTATTTTCATGACGAGGGGTGGATAGTCGCCGCGTTACAACACGGACGCAATTAATTGTAGCTGCACAGCATTTATGAAATAGCTTCAATAATTTGTTCTGCATGTAATAGAAGTGGAATGAGGTTGATGTGTTCAACTATGTGTCATCAGTAGAAGTGAAAGTAATGACTGGACACTTCCTGTTACCACAGAAGGGCGCTAGTAGCAAAGTGGGAAGTTAATGCATTTGGACGTTCAGGGCGGAGCAATTATTAGGATCAGCTAGATTGAAGCTACTACAGTCAAGTATGTGGGCGTGAGAGCATTGGGAATCCCAAACGTATTTTCATGGCGAGGGATCCAAAGTCACCGCGTTGCCACATAGACACCATTACTCGTAGCTATACAACGTTTATAATGTAGCTTCAGCAACTTGTTTTGCATGTTTTAGAAGTAAAATGAAGTTGATGGGTTCAACATTGTGTCATCAGTAGAAGTGGAAGTAACGAGTGGTCACTTCCTGTTACCACAAGGGGGCGCTATCAGCAAAGTGGCAAGTTAATATATCAGGACATTCAGGGCGGCGCCCTCATCATTTTCAGCAAGTGTGAAGCTTCTTAAATCAAGTATTTGGCTGTGAGAGCGTTGTGAAATCTTTTCCTCAAGTCACAAAAATTTGTCACGCCCTAGCAGCCACACCCTTTGACTTACAGATCTGCAGAGCACAAATTTTATTCAGCTAGGACTTAGCAAGGTCTTTCCATATTACATGCCAAATTTTTAGTTGTTCGGATAAAATCTCTAGGAGGAGTTCGTTCAAGTACGAAGCCTGTGAATGACAAAAAATAAAAAAAAGTTGCAAATTCAATTAAAAATGGCGGACTTCCTGTTGAGTCTAGGTCATGGCACCAAGAGACTTTTTTTTAGGTCTTGGCATAGTACACATGCCCACTGGATTTTGTACATGTATGTTAAACACCCTGCGAGGGCTGCTTAATTGAAATATTCTAGGTGGCGCTGTAATGCAATCTTGCCACGTCCATCTGTAAACCTCATAGCCTAGTGAAAGGTATGATCGGCCTAATATCGTTGCAAAGTTACGTGAGTTTTCGAGCATGCTGAGGCCCTCAAAAATGCAATTATGTATTAGGGGGCGCTATAGAGCCACCATGTCACACTTAGTGCCAAATGAGACATCGAATCAAAGAACTTAATATTTTTAGTCTATGAGCCAAGTTTGGTGAGTTTTTGAGTATGATAAGGCCCTCAAAAATGTGTTTGTAAAATCTGAAAAAACGCAGGAAATGGCTCATAGCTCACTTCCTGTAAGGCAAAAAAATTTCAAAAAAATTACCAAAAAAATTTATCATGACTGCTATGGCTCAATCGAATTTCGTGAGAATCCGAGCAAGTGCGTTCCAAAATGGCCGCGTGTTTGGTGGCGCTATAGAGCCACCGGGGCATGTCCAAGCACAAAAATAATAATACTTTGCAATTTTCATGACGACTGACGTGTGGTCAAATTTTTGTGAGTTTTCGTGCATGGCAAAGCCCTCAAAAATGCGTTCTCGCAGCAGAATAAAAAGAAGAAGAAGAAGAAGAAGAAGAATAATAAAAATCCCATCAAAAACAATAGGTTCCTCGCACCGGTCGGTGCTCGGGCCCTAATAAGAAGAAGAAGAAGAATAAAAGCTGCAAGCAGCGTTGAAAGGGCCCTCGCACCCCTCTTGCACGTTGGGGAGGCAGCAAAATCTAGATGGGTGCAGGTGTGCATTCACAGCCATTGGACACTGCTAGACTGTGAAAAATGTGGTTTCCTGCGGAGAGTGCAAAAATTTTCTGGAGGGGTGCTTTGATATCATTTTGACATGCCCGTGCGCTAAATTTCCAGCATAGTAATTGTAACACCAGGCTCCTTGAGCGTGTTGGTTTTTGTAATTTTTACAGCACGTTTAGACCCACAAAAGAGATTTCTTTTAAAAATCTGATTGGGGCGCTATCGAGCCATTATGCCACATTTAGTGCCAATTGATGGATGACATTCGAGAGAATAAGACAATTATAAATTGTGCAAGGTTCTGCAAGCTTTGGAGTATTCTAAGGCCTTCAAACATATGTTCATGAAATTTGGAAAATGCAGGAAATAGCTAATAGCTCATACCTGTTTGGCCAAAATAATAAACCATAACCCGGAAAGACTAATGCAATGATCACACCAAGTTTCATGAACATTCAAGCACATTTATCTAAACATGGCCGTATCTAGAGGGCGCTGTGGAGCCTTCTGGCCACACTTGATCTAATATTAGCATATATTGATACTTGGGAGGACCATTTTATTAAGCTTGGACAGTTTCAGGGAAAACCCATGAAGTCTGTGGGAGAAAAACCAACTTCCTGTTTCATGGCGGGACATTGAAATTTGCTGCAACGCCATAGAAACAAAATTCGATGAATCCAAAAAAGCTTCGCAATTTAACATCGGCAACGTCTTTAGATACTATTAGCCAAATTTCAAGTTGTTCGGATGAAATCTCTAGGAGGAGTTTGTTAAAGTACAACACCTGTGAATGGCGAAAAATCCAAAAAAGTTGCAATTTCAATTAAAAATGGCGGACTTCCTGTTGAGTCTAGGTCATGGCACCAAGTGTCTTTTTTGTAGGTCTCGGCATATTCCACATGTCTACCGAATTTCATACATGTAGGTTTACCAGGCTCTGAGGCCTGCTTATTTAAAATTTTCCAGGGGGCGCTATAGTGACATTTTTGCCATGTCTATACATAAGTTTTTTGTCAGAGTAATTCGAATGATGGTCTTTATACATTTACAAAATTTTGTGAGTTTTCGAACATGCTGAGACCCTGAAAATGGCAATTCTTTTAAAAATATGATTGGGGGCGCTATAGAGCCATTGTGCCAAATTTAGTGTGAATTGACATATAAAATTGAAGATAATAAGACAATTATAATTTGTGCAACTTTTTGCAAGATTTCGAGTATTCTTAAGCATCCAAACATGTGTTTATAAAATTTGGAAAAACGCAGGAAATGGCGCATAGCTCACTTCCTGTTTGGCCAAAAAATTTGAAAAAAATTAATATAACTCGACATGAACAAAGCAATGATCACACCAAATTTCATGAACATTCAAGCACTTTTATCTCAACATGGCCGTTTCAAGAGGGCGCTGTGGAGCCACCTGACCACACCCAATCTAATATCAACATATAGGTCTACTTGGAAGTGGACTCCTATAAAGCCTGTAAAGTTTCGCGCAAATCTCACAAAGCATGTGCGCGTAAAACCAACTTCCTGTTTCATGGCGGAACATCGAAATTCGCCGCGACGCCACGGATACAAAGTTCAATAAATCGAAAAAAGCTTCGCAATTTCACATCAGCAAGGTCTTAAGATGTTAAATTCAAAATTTTATGTTGATCGGATAAAATCTCTAGGAGGAGTTCGTTAAAGTACGAAGCCTGTGAATGGCAAAAAATTTAAAAAATTTGCAAATTCAATTAAAAATGGCGGACTTCCTGTTGAGTCTAGGTCATGGCACCTAGAGACTTTTTTGTAGGTCTTGGCATAGTACAGATGTCCACCGAATTTTGTACATGTAGGTCAAACACGCTGCGAGGGCTGCTTCATTGAAATTTTCTAGGTGGCGCTGTAATGCAATTTTGCCACATCCATCTGTAAACCCTAAATCCTAGTAAAGAGTATGACCAGCTTAATATGTCTGCAAAGTTTTGTGAGTTTTCAAGCATGCTGAGGCCCTCAAAAATGCAATTATGTATTAGGGGGCGCTATAGAGCTACCATTTCACAACCAGAGCCAAATGAGATATCAATTCAAAGAACGTAATATTTGTAGTCTATGAGCAAAGTTTGGTGAGTTTTCGAGTATGATAAAACCCTCAAAAATGTGTTCGTAAAATCTGAAAAAACGAAGGAAATGGCTCATAGCTCACTTCCTGTGAGGCAAAAAAATTTCAAAAAAATTTACAAAAAAATTTATGATGACTACTATGACTCTATAAAATTTCGTGAGAATCCGAGCAAATGCGTTCCAAAATGGCCGCGTGTTTGGTGGCACTATAGAGCCACCGGGGCATGTCCAAGCACAAAAATAATAATACTTTGCAATTTTCACGACGACTGACGTGTGGGCAAATTTTTGTGAGTTTTCGTGCATGGCAAAGCCCTCAAAAATGCGTTCTCGCAGCAGAATAAAAAGAAGAAGAAGAAGAAGAAGAAGAAGAAGAAGAAGAAGAATAAAAATCCCATCAAAAACAATAGGTTCCTCGCACCGGTCGGTGCTCGGGCCCTAATAATTAAAGCTGCAAGCAGCGTTGAAAGGGCCCTCGCCCCCCCTGTGCACATTGGGGTGGCAGCAAGATCTTGATGGCTGCAGGTGTCCATTCAGAGCCATTGGACACAGCTGGACCGCGTACAATGTGGTTTCCTTATGGCAGTGCAAAAATTTTCTGGAGGGCGCTATGATACCATTTTGACTTGCCTGTGCACAAAATCTACAACACAGTAATCGTAATACAGGGCTCCATGAGTGCTTTGATTTTTGTAAATTTTCCAGCATGTTTAGACTTTCAAAAGAGCAATTCTTTTATAAATATTATTGGGGGCGCTATAGAGCCATTATGCCCCATTTAGTGCCAATTGATGGATGTATTGAAGAGAATAAGACAGTTCTAATTTTTGGATGGTTTTGCAAGTTTTGGAGCATTCTAAGGCCTTAAAACGTGTGTTCGTAAAATTTGGAAAAACGCAGGAAATAGCTCATAGCTCACTTCCTGTTTGGCAAAAAAATTTCAAAAAATTAACAATTGCGGAGAATGACTAATGCAATGATCATACCAAATTTCATGAACTTTCAAGCACTTTTATCTGAACATGGCCATATCTAGAGGGCGCTGTGGAGCCACCCGGCACCTCTCGATATAAAATAAGCATATGTCTAGACTTGGGCGGTCAATTTTATAAAGCTTGGAAAGTTTCAGGCAAATCCCACAAAGTATGTGGAATTGAAAGCAACTTCCTGTTTCATGGCAGGACATCAAAATTCGCCATGACGCCACGGACGCATCGTTCGATGAAATCAAAAAAGCTTCGCAATTTAACGTCAGCAAGGTTTTTAGATATTATCTGCCAAATTTTAAGTTGATCGCATAAAATCTCTAGGAGGAGCTCGTTAAAGTACGACACCTGTGAATGGCAAAAAAAAATTGAAAAAAGTTGCAATTTCAATTAAAAATGGCAGCCTTCCTGTTGAGTCTAGGTCAAGGCACCAAGAGACTTTTTTGTAGGTCTCGACATAGTACACATGTCTACCGAATTTCATACTTGTGGGTTTTCCGGGCTGCGAGGGCTGCTTATTTGAAATTTTCCAGGGGGCGCTATAATGCCATTTTTGCCACGCCTATTTGTACATTTTTTATCAGTGTAATAAAAATGATGGTCTTTAAAATTGTACAAAAAATTTGTGAGTTTTTGAGTATGCTGAAACCCTCAAAAGGGTAATTATTTTAAAAATCGTATTGGGGGCGCTATAGAGCCATGATGCCTCATTTACTGCCAATTTTTGTTTCAAATTGAAGACAATGTGACAAATAAAATTTTAGCTAAGTTTTGCAAGTTTTCAAGTATGCTAAGGCCTTCAAATGTGTGTTCATAAAATTTGGAATAACGCAGAAAATGACTCATAGCTCACTTCCTGTTTGGCCGAAAAATTTCAAAAAAATCAGCACAGCCCAAAAAACCAAATGCAATGATCTGACCAAATTTCATGAACATTCAAGCACTTTTATATCAACATGGCCGTGTCAAGAGGGCGCTGTAGAGCCACCTGACCACACCCACTCCAATATCAACATATAGGTATATTTGAAATTAGATTATCATTAAGCCTGTAAAGTTTCATGTAAATCTCCCAAAGCATATGCTCATAAAATAAACTTCCATTTTCATGGCGGAACATTGAAATTCGCCGCGACGCCACGGATACAAAGTTCGATGAATCCAAAAAAGCTTCGCAATTTAACATCGACGACGTCTTTCAATGTCATATGCCAAATTTTAAGTTGAACAGATAAAATCTCTAGGAGGAGTTCGTTAAAGTACGACACCTGTGAATGGCCAACAATCCAAAAAAGTTGCAATTTCAATTACAAATGGTGGACTTCCTGTTGAGTGTAGGTCATGGCACCAAGAGAATTTTTTGTAGGTCTCGGCATATTCCACATGTCTACCGAATTTCATACATGTAGGTTTACCAGGCTGCGAGGGCTGCTTATTTAAAATTTTCCAGGGGGCGCTATAGTGACATTTTTGCCATGTATAAATATAAGTTTTTTGTCAGAGTAATACGAATGATGGTCTTTATACATTTACAAAATTTTGTGAGTTTTAGAACATGCTGAGACCCTCAAAATTGCAATTCTTTTAAAAATCTGATTGGGGGCGCTATAGAGCCATTGTGCCAAATTTAGTGTAAATTGATATATAAAATTGAAGATAATAAGACAATTATAATTTGTGCAACTTTTTGCAAGATTTATAGTATTCTAAAGCATCCAAACATGTGTTTATAAAATTTGGAAAAACGCAGGAAATGGCGCATAGCTCACTTCCTGTTTGGCCAAAAAATTTCAAAAAAAATGAAATAACTCCACATGAACAATGCAATGATCACACCAAATTTCATGAACATTCAAGCACTTTTATCTTAACATGGCCATATCTAGAGGGCGCTGTGGAGCCACCTGGCACCTCCCGATCTAATATTAGCATATATTTATACTTGAGAGGACAATTTTATCAAGCTTGGAAAGTTTCAGGCAAATCCCACAAAGTATGTGGGAGTAAAACCAACTTCCTGTTTCATGGCGGGACATCAAAATTCGCCGCAACGCCACGGATACATCGTTCGATAAATCCAAAAAAGCTTCGCAATTTAATATCAGCAAGGTATTTAAATATTATTCGCCAATTTTTAAGTTGATCGGAAAAAATCTCTCGGAGGAGTTCGTTAAAGTACGACACCTGTGAATGGCAAAAAATTAACTTCCTGTTGAGTCTAGGTCATGGCACCAAGAGACTTTTTTTTAGGTGTCGGCATATTCCACAAGTCTACCAAATTTCATACATGTAGGTTTACCGAGCTGCGAGGGCTGCTTATTTGAAATTTTCCAGGGGGCGCTATAATGACATTTTTGCCATGTCGATTTGTAAGTTTTTTGTCAGAGTAATACGAATGATGGTTTTTATACATTTACAAAATTTTGTGAGTTTTCGAACATGCTGAGACCCTCAAAAGGGCAATTCTTTTAAAAATCTGATTGGGGGCGCTAAAGAGCCATTGTGCCAAATTTAGTGTAAATTGATGTATAAAATTGAAGACAACAAGACAATTATAATTTGTGCAACTTTTTACAAGATTTTGAGTATTCTAAGGCTTCCAAACATGTGTTTCTAAAATGCTTCAAAAATGCGTTCTCGCAGCAGAATAAAAAGAAGAAGAAGAAGAAGAAGAAGAAGAAGAAGAATAATAAAAATCCCATCAAAAACAATAGGTTCCTCGCACCTTCGGTGCCAGGACCCGTTCCGGGCCCTGGCACCGGTCGGTGCTCGGGCCCTAATTAAAGCTGCAAGCAGCGTTGAAAGGGCCCTCGCCCCCCTTGTGCACGTTGGGGTGGCAGCAAGATCTTGATGGCTGCAGGTGTCCATTCAGAGCCATTGGACACAACTGTACTGCGTGCAATGTGGTTTCCTGTTGGGAGTCCAAAAATTATCTGGAGGGCGCTACGATACCATTTTGACTTGCCTGTGTGCAAAATCTACAACACAGTAATCGTAATACAGGGCTCCATGAGTGTGTTGATTTTTGGAAATTTTCCAGCATGTTTCGACTTTCAAAAGAGCAATTCTTTCATAAATATTATTGGGGGCGCTATAGAGCCATTATGCCTCATTTAATGCCAATTGATGGATGTATTGAAGAGAATAAGTCAGTTCTAATTTTTGCAAGGTTTTGCAAGTTTTGGAGCATTCTAAGGCCTTAAAACGTGTGTTCGTAAAATTGGGAAAAATGCAAGAAATAGCTCATAGCTCACTTCCTGTTTGGCAAAAAAATTTCAAAAAATTTACAATTGCGGAGAATGACTAACGCAATGATCACATCAAATTTCATGAACATTCAAGCACTTTTATCTGAACATGGCCATATCTAGAGGGCGCTGTGGAGCCACCTGGAACCTCTCTGTCTAAAATTAGCATATATCTGTACTTGGGCGGACAATTTATCAAGGTTGGAAAGTTTCAGGCAAATCCCACAAAGTATGTGGAAGTGAAAGTAACTTCCTGTTTCATGGCAGGACATCAAAATTCGCCGTGACGCCACGGATGCATCGTTCGATGAAAGCAAAAAAGCTTAGCAATTTAACATTAGCAAGGTCTTTAGATATTATATGCCAAACTTTAAGTTGATCGGGTAAAATCTCTAGGAGGAGTTCGTTCAAGTACGACACCTGTGAATGGCAAAAAATCCAAAAAATTTGCAATTTCAATTAAAAATGGCGGACTTCCTGCTGAGTCTAGGTCATGGCACCAAGAGACTTTTTTTTAGGTCTCAAAATTTTCCACATGTCCAACGAATTTCATACATGTAGGTTTACCAGGCTGCGAGGGCTGCTTATTTGAAATTTTCCAGGGGGTGCTATAATGAAATTTTTGCCATGCCAATATGTTAGCTTTTTATCAGAGTATTATGAATGAGGGTCTTTATATAGTTACAAAATTTTGTGAGTTTTCGAACATGCTGAGACCCTCAAAAAGGCAATTCTTTTAAAAATCTGATTGGGGGCGCTCTTGAGCCATTATGCCACATTAGGCTCCAGTTGATGGATGACAGTGAAGAGAATAAAAAAATTATAATTTGTGCAAGGTTTGGCAAGCTTTGGAGTATTTAAAGGCTTTCAAACGTGCGTTCATAAAATTTGGAAAAACGCAGGAAATCGCTCATATCTCACTTCCTGTTTGGCCAAAAGATTTCAAAAAATTAGCTATTGCCTGCAATGACAAATTCAATGATCACACAAAATTTCATGAACATTCAAGCACTTTTATAATAACATGGCCGTATCTAGAGGGCGCTGTGAAGCCTCCTGACCATTCCCGATCTAATATTAGCATATATTTATACTTAGGCGGACAATTTAATCAAGCCTGTGAAGTTTCGGGCAAATGTCACAAAGCATGTGCGCGTAAAACCAACTTCTTGTTTCATGGCGAAACACCGAAATTCGCCGCAACGCCACGGATACAAAGTTCAATGAATCCAAAAAAGCTTAGCAATTTAACATCGACAAGGTCTTCAGATGTCATATGCGAAATTTTAAGTTTATAGAATGAAATCTCTAGGAGGAGTTCGTTAAAGTACGACACCTGTGAATGGCATAAAATCCAAAAAATTTGCAATTTCAATTAAAAATGGCGGACTTCCTGTTGAGTCAAGGTCATGGCACCAAGAGACTTTTTTTAAGTCTCAGGATTTTCCACATGTCTATCGAATTTCATACATGTAGGTTTACCAGGCTGCGAGGGCTGCTTATTTAAAATTTTCCAGGGGGCGCTATAGTGAAATTTTCGCCATGTCTATATATAAGTTTTTTGTCAGAGTAATACGAATGATGGTCTTTATACATTTACAAAATTTTGTGAGTTTTAGAACATGCTGAGACCCTCAAAATGGCAATTCTTTTAAAAATCTGATTGGGGGCGCTATGGAGCCATTGTGCCAAATTTAGTGTGAATTGATATATAAAATTGAAGATAATAAGACAATTATAATTTGTGCAACTTTTTGCAAGATTTCGAGTATTCTTAAGCATCCAAACATGTGTTTATAAAATTAGAAAAAATGCAAGAAATGGCGCATAGCTCACTTCCTGTTTGGCCAAAAAATTTCAAAAAAATTAATACAACTCGACATGAACAAAGCAATGATCACACCAAATTTCATGAACATTCAAGCACTTTTATCTCAACATGGCCGTTTCAAGAGGGCGCTGTGGAGCCACCTGACCACACCCAATCTAATATCAACATATAGATCCTCTTGGAAGTGGACTCCTATAAAGCCTGTAAAGTTTCGCGCAAATCTCACAAAGCATGTGCGCGTAAAACCAACTTCCTGTTTCATGGCGGAACATCGAAATTCGCCGCGACGCCACGGATACAAAGTTCAATGCATCCAAAAAAGCTTCGCAATTTAACATTGACAAGGTCTTAAGATGTTAAATTCAAAATTTTATGTTGATCGGATAAAATCTCTAGGAGGAGTTCGTTAAAGTACGAAGCCTGTGAATGGCAAAAAATTAAAAAAATTTGCAAATTCAATTAAAAATGGCGGACTTCCTGTCGAGTCTAGGTCATGGCACCTAGGGACTTTTTTTTTGGTCTTGGCATAGTACATCTGTCCACCGAATTTTGTACATGTAGGTCAAACACGCTGCGAGGGCTGCTTCATTGAAATTTTCTAGGTGGCGCTGTAATGCAATTTTGCCACATCCATCTGTAAACCCTAAATCCTAGTCAAAAGTAAGACCAGCTTAATATGTTTGCAAAGTTTTGTGAGTTTTCAAGCATGCTGAGGCCCTCAAAAATGCAATTATGTATTAGGGGGCGCTATAGAGCTACCATGTCACACCCAGTGCCAAATGAGATATCGAATCAAAGAACGTAAAATTTGTAGTCTATGAGCCAAGTTTGATGAGTTTTCGAGTATGATAAAACCCTCAAAAATGTGTTCGTAAAATCTGAAAAAACGCAGGAAATGGCTCATAGCTCACTTCCTGTGGGGCAAAAAAATTTCAAAAAAATTTACAAAAAAATTTATGATGACTACTATGACTCTATAAAATTTCGTGAGAATCCGAGCAAGTGCGTTCCAAAATGGCCGCGTGTTTGGTGGCGCTTTAGAGCCACTGGGGCATGTCCAAGCACAAAAATAATAATACTTTGCAATTTTCACGACGACTGACGTGTGGGCAAATTTTTGTGAGTTTTCGTGCATGGCAAAGCCCTCAAAAATGCGTTCTCGCAGCAGAATAAAAAGAAGAAGAAGAAGAAGAAGAAGAAGAAGAAGAATAAAAATCCCATCAAAAACAATAGGTTCCTCGCACCTTCGGTGCCAGGACCCGTTCCGGGCCCTGGCACCGGTCGGTGCTCGGGCCCCAATAAAAATCCCATCAAAAACAATAGGTTCCTGGCACCGGTCGGTGCTCGGGCCCTAATTAAAGCTGCAAGCAGCGTTGAAAGGGCCCTCGCACCCCTCGTGCACGTTGGGGTGGCAGCAAGATCTTGATGGGTGCAGGTGTCCAGTCACAGCCATAGGACACTGCTAGCCTGTGTACAATGTGTTTTCCTGATGAGATTGCAAAAATTTTCAGGAGAGCGCTATGATACTATTTTGACATGCCTGTGCACAAAATCTACAACATAGTAATCGTAATACCGAGCTCCATGAGTGTGTTGATTTTTGTGAATTTTCCAGCATGTTTCGACATTCAAAAGGGCAATTCTCTTATAAATCTGACTGGGGGCGCTATAGAGCCATTATGCCACATTTCGTGCCAATTGATGGATGACATTGAAGAGAATAAGACAATAATGAATTGTGCTAGGTTTTGCAAGCTTTGGAGTATTCTAAGGCCTTCAAAGGTATGTTCGTGAAATTTAAAAAAAACGCAGGAAATAGCTCATCCCTCACTTCCTGTTTGGCCAAGAAAATTAGCCATTGCCCGGAATGAGAAATGCAATGATCACACCAAATTTCATGAAAATTCAAGCACTTTTATCTTAACATGGCCGTATCTAGAGGGCGCTGTGGAGCCATCTGGCAACTCCTGTTCCAATGTTAGCATATTTTTATACTTGGGAGGACAATTTTATAAAGCTTGGAAAGTTTCAGAGAAAACCTATGAAGTATGTGGGAGTAAACCCAACCTCCTGTTTAATGGCGGGACATCGAAATTCGCCGCAACGTTACGGATACAAAATTCAATGAATCCACAAAAGCTTCGCAATTTAACATCAGCAACGTCTTGAGATACTAATAGCCAAATTTCAAGTTGATCGGATGAAATCTCTAGGAGGAGTTCGTTAAAGTACGACACCTGTGAATGGCCAACAATCCAAAAAAGTTGCAATTTCAATTAAAAATGGCGGACTCCCTGTTGAGTCTAGGTCATGGCACCAAGAGACTTTTTTTTAGGACTCGTCATATTCCACATTTCTACTGAATTTCATACATGTAGGTTTAACGGGCTGCGAGGGCTGCTAATTTGAAATTTTACAGGGGGCGCTATAATGACATTTTTGCCATGCCAATATGTAAGCTTTTTATCAGAGTATTATGAATGATGGTCTTTATACATTTACAAAATTTTGTGAGTTTTCGAACATGTTGAGACCCTCAAAAAGGCAATTCTTTTATAAATCTGATTGGGGGCGCTATAGAGCCATTATGCCACATTCGGCTCCAATTGATAGATGACATTGAAGAAAATAAGACAATTATAATTTGGACGAGGTTTTGCAAGCTTTGGAGTATTCTAAGGCTTTCAAACGTGCGTTCGTAAAATTAAAAAAAACGCAGGAAATAGCTCAAAACTCACTTCCTGTTTGGCCAAAAAATTTCAAAAAATTAGTGCTTTCCTACAATGACGAATGCAATGATCATACCAAATTTCATGAACTTTCAAGCACTTTTATCTGAACATGGCCATATCTAGAGGGCGCTCTGGAGCCACCTGGCACCTCTCGATATAAAATAAGCATATATCTATACTTGGGCGGACAATTTTATCAAGCTTGGAAAGTTTCAGGCAAATCTTACAAAGTATGTGGAAGTGAAAGCAACTTCCTGTTTCATGGCAGGACATCAAAATTCGCCGTGATGCCACGGATGCATCGTTCGATGAAATCAAAAAAGCTTCGCAATTTAACGTCAGCAAGGTTTTTAGATATTATATGCCAAATTTTAATTAGATCGGATAAAATCTCTAAGAGGAGTTCGTTAAAGTACGACACCTGTGAATGGCAAAAAAAATAAAAAAAAGTTGCAATTTCAATTAAAAATGGCAGCCTTCCTGTTGAGTCTAGGTCATGGCACAAAGTGACTTTTTTGTAGGTCTCGGCATATTCCATATGTCTACCGAATTTCATACATGTGGGTTTACCGGGCTGCGAGGGCTGCTAATTTGAAATTTTCCAGGGGGCGCTATAATGCCATTTTTGCCACGCCTATTTGTAAATTTTTTATCAGTGTAATAGGAATGATGGTCTTTAAAATTGTACAAAATTTTGTGAGTTTTTGAGCATGCTGAAAGCCTCAAAAGGGTAATTCTTTTAAAAATCGTATTGGGGGCGCTATAGAGCCATGATGCCTCATTTACTGCCAATTTATGTTTCAAATTGAAGACAATGTGACAAATAAAATTTTAGCTAAGTTTTGCAAGTTTTCGAGTATGCTAAGGCCTTCAAATGTGTGTTCATAAAATTTGGAATAAAGCAGGAAATGACTCATAGCTCACTTCCTATTCGGCCAAAAAATTTCAAAAAAATCAGCACAGCCCAGAAAAACAAATGCAATGATCATACCAAATTTCATGAACATTCAAGCACTTTTATATCAACATGGCCGTGTCTAGAGGGCGCTGTAGAGCCACCTGACCACACCCACTCCAATATCAACATATAGGTATATTTGGAATTAGACTATCATTAAGCCTGTAAAGTTTCACGTAAATCTCCCAAAGCATATGCTCATAAAAGCAACTTCCATTTTAATGGCGGAACATCGAAATTCGCCGCGACGCCACGGATACAAAGTTCGATGAATCCAAAAAAGCTTTGCAATTTAACATCGACGACGTCTTTCAATGTCATATGCCAAATTTTAAGTTGATCAGATAAAATCTCTAGGAGGAGTTTGTTAAAGTACGATGCCTGTGAATTGCAAAAAATTTAAAAAAATTGCAAATTCAATTAAAAATGGCGGACTTCCTGTTGAGTCTAGGTCATGGCACCTTGGGACTTTTTTTTAGGTCTTGACATAGTACACATGTTTACCGAATTTTGTACATGTAGGTCAAACACGCTGCGAGGGCTGCTTCATTGAAATTTTCTAGGTGGCGCTGTAATGCAATTTTGCCACATCCATCTGTAAACCCTAAATCCTAGTTAAAAGTAAGACCTGCTTAATCTGTTTGCAAAGTTTTGTGAGTTTTCAAGCATGCTGAGGCCCTCAAAAATGCAATTATGTATTAGGGGGCGCTATAGAGCTACCATATCACACTCAGTGCCAAATGAGATATCGAATCAAAGAACGTAATATTTCTAGTCTATGAGCCAAGTCTGGTGAGTTTTCGAGTATGATAAAACCCTCAAAAATGTGTTCGTAAAATCTAAAAAAACGCAGGAAATGGCTCATAGCTCACTTCCTGTGAGGCAAAAAAATTTCAAAAAAATTTAAAAAAAATGTATGATGACTACTATGACTCTATAAAATTTCGTGAGAATCCGAGCAAGTGCGTTCCAAAATGTCCGCGTGTTTGGTGGCGCTATAGAGCCACCGGGGCATGTCCAAGCACAAAAATAATAATAATTTGCAATTTTCACCACGACTGACGTGTGGGCAAATTTTTGTGAGTTTTCGTGCATGGCAAAGCCCTCAAAAATGCGTTCTCGCAGCAGAATAAAAAGAAGAAGAAGAAGAAGAAGAAGAAGAAGAATAAAAATCCCATCAAAAACAATAGGTTCCTCGCACCGGTCGGTGCCAGGGCCCTAATTAAAGCTGCAAGCAGCGTTGAAAGGGCCCTCGCACCCCTCGTGAACAGTGGGGTGGCAGCAAGACCTTGATGGGTGCAGTTGTCTATTAACAGCCATTGGACACTGCTAGCCTGTGTACAATGTGTTTTCCTGATGGGATTGCAAAATTCTTCTGGATGGCGCTATGATACCATTTTGTTATGCCTGTTCGCAAAATCTACAACATAGTTATTGGAATACCGGGCATCATGTGTGTGTTGATTTTCGTAAATTTTTAAGCACGCTTCGAGCCCCAAAAAAGCAATTGTTTAAAGAATCTGACTGGGGGCGCTATCGAGCCATTATGCCACATTTAGTCCCAGTTGATGTGTCAAATTCAAGGCAATAAGACAATGATAATTTTTGCCACGTTTTTGCAAGTTTTGGACCATTCTAAGGCCTAAACACGAGTATTCGTAAAATTTGGAAAAACGCAGGTAATAGCTCATAGCTCACTTTCTGTTTGGCCAAAAAATTTCAAAAAATTAAGCATTGCCCGGAATGACTAATGCAATGATGACACCAAATTTTATGAACATTCAAGCACTTTTATCTTAACATGGTAGTATCTAGAGGGCGCTGTGGAGCTACATGGCCATTTCCGATCTAATATTAGCATATATTTATACTTGGGGAGACAAGTTTATCAAGTTTGGAAAGTTTTAGACTAATCCCACAAAGTATGTGGGAGTTATTCCAACTTCCTGTTTCATGGCGGGACGCCGAAATTCGCCGCAATGCCACGGATACATCGTTCGATATATCCAAAAAAGCTTCGCAATTAAACATCAGCAAGGTCTTAAGATATTATTCGCCAAATTTTGAGTTGATTGGATAAAGTCTCTAGGAGGAGTTCGTTAAAGTACGACACCTGCGAATGGCGAAAAATCTAAAAAAGTTGAAATTTCAATTAAAAATGGCAAACTTCCTGTTGGGTCTATGTCATGGCTCCAAGAGACTTTTTTTTAGGTCTCAGGATATTCCACTTGTTCACAGAAGTACATACATGCTGATCAACCACGATGTAAGGGCTGCTTACTTGAAATTTTCCAGGGGGCGCTATAATGCCATTTTTGCCACGCCTATATATAAATTTGTTATTATTGTAATAGGAATGATAGGCTTTAGAGTTGTACAAGATTTTGTGAGTTTTTGAGCATGCTGAGACCCTCAAAAGGGCAATTCTTTTAAAAATCTGATTGGGGGCGCTATAGAGCCATTATGTCACATTTACTGCCAAATTCTGTCTCAAATTGAAGACAATCAAACAAATAAAATTTTTGCAAAGTTTTGCAAGTTTTTGAGTATGGTAATACCTCCAAACCTGTGTTCGTAATATTTGGAATAACGCAGGAAATGGCTCATAGCTCACTTCCTGTTTGGTTAAAAAATTTCAAAAAAATAATTACTGCCCAAAAAAACACATGCAATTGTCACGCCAAATTTCATGAACATTCAAGCACTTTTATCTCAACATGGCCGTGTCAAGAGGGCGCTGTGGAGCCACCTGACCACACCCAATCTAATATCAACATATAGGTATACTTGGAAGTAGACTCTTATCAAGCCTGTGAAGTTTCGCGCAAATCTCACAAAGCATGTGCGCGTAAAACCAACTTCCTGTTTCATGGCGGAACATCGAAATTCGCCGCAACGCCACGGATACAAAGTTCGATGAATCCAAAAAAGCTTCGCAATTTAACATCGAAAACGTCTTAAAAAGTCATACGCAAAATTGTAAGTTGATCGGATAAAATCTCTAGGAGGAGTTCGTTAAAGTACGACGCCTGTGAATGGCAAAAAATAAAAAAAAATTGCAAATTCAATTAAAAATGGCGGACTTCCTGTTGAGTCTAGGTCATGGCACCAAGAGTCTTTTTTGTAGGTCTCGGCATATTCCACATGTCTACCGAATTTCATACATGTCGGTTTACCAGGCTGCGAGGGCTGCTTATTTAAAATTTTCCAGGGGGCGCTATAGTGACATTTTTGCCATGTATATATATAAGTTTTTTGTCAGAGTAATAAGAATGATGGTCTTTATACATTCACAAAATTTTGAGAGTTTTAGAACATGCAGAGACCCTCAAAATGGCAATTCTTTTAAAAATCTGATTGGGGGCGCTATAGAGCCATTGTGCCAAATTTAGTGTAAATTGATATATAAAATTGAAGATAATAAGACAATTATAATTTGTGCAACTTTTTGCAAGATTTCGAGTATTCTTAAGCATCCAAACATGTGTTTATAAAATTTGGAAAAACGCAGGAAATGGCGCATAGCTCACTTCCTGTTTGGCCAAAAAATTTCAAAAAAATTAATATAACTCAACATGAACAAAGCAATGATCCCACCAAATTTCATGAACATTCAAGCACTTTTATCTCAACATGGCCGTTTCAAGAGGGCGCTGTGGAGCCACCTGACCACACCCAATCTAATATCAACATATAGGTTTACTTGGAAGTGGACCCCTATAAAGCCTGTAAAGTTTCGCGCAAATTTCACAAAGCATGTGTGCGTAAAACCAACTTCCTGTTTCATGGCAGAACATCGAAATTCGCCGCGACGCCACGGATACAAAGTTCGATGAATCCAAATAAGCTTCGCAATTTAACATCGACAAGGTCTTATGATGTTAAATTCAAAATTTTAAGTTGATCAGATAAAATCTCTAGGAGGAGTTTGTTAAAGTACGACGCCTGTGAATGGAAAAAAAATTTTAAAAAGTTGCAATTTCAATTAAAAATGGCGGACTTCCTGTTGGGTCTAGGCCATGGCACCAAGAGACATTGTTTTAGGTCTCAGGATATTCCACATGTCCACCGAAGTTCATACATGCAGGTCAACCACGGTGCGAGGGCTACTTTTTTGAAAATTTCCAGGGGGCGCTATCATGCCATTTTTGCCACGCCAATATGTTAATTTTTATCACTGTAATAGGAATGATGGTTTTTAGAATTGTTCAAAATTTTGTGAGTTTTTGAGCATGCTGAGACCCTCAAAAAGGCAATAATTTGAAAAATCTGATTGGGGGCGCTATAGAGCCATAATGCCTCATTTACTGCCAATTATTTTCTCAAATTGAAGACAATTGGACAAATATAATTTTTGCAAAGTTTTACAAGTTTTCAAGTATGCTAAAGCCTTCAAATGTGTGTTCGTAAAATTTGGAATAACGCAGGAAATGGCTCATAGCGCACTTCCTGTTTGGTCGAAAAATTTCAAAAAAATAATTATAGCCCAAAAAAACCAATGCAATGATCAGACCAAATTTCATGAACATTCAAGCACTTTTATATCAACATGGTCGTGTGAAGAGGGCGCTGTGGAGCCACCTGACCACACCCAATCCAATATCAACATATATTTATATTTGGAAGTAGACTACTATTAAGCCTGTAAAGTTTCACGCAAATCTCACAATGCATGTGCTCATAAAAGCAACTTCCATTTTCACGGCGGAACATCGAAATTCGCCGCAACGCCACGGACACAATTTTCGATGAATCCAAAAAAGCTTCGCAATTTAACATGGGAAATGTCTTTAGATGGCCTGTGCCAAATTTTTAGTTGATCGGATAAAATCTCTAGGAGAAGTTCGTTAAAGTACGACGCCTGTGAATGACAAAAAATAAAAAAAAGTTGCAAATTCAATTAAAAATGGCGGACTTCCTTTTGAGTCTAGGTCATGGTACCAAGAGACTTTTTTTTAGGTTTTGGCATAGTACACATGTCCACCGAATTTTGTACATGTATGTTAAACACCCTGCGAGGGCTGCTTAATTGAAATATTCTAGGTGGCGCTGTAATGCAATCTTGCCACATCCATCTTTAAACCTCATAGCCTAGTGAAAGGTATGATCGGCTTAAAATCGTTGCAAAGTTACGTGAGTTTTCGAGCATGCTGAGGCCCTCAAAAATGCAATTATGTATTAGAGGGCGCTATAGAGCCACCATGTCACACTCAGTGCCAAATGAGACATCGAATCAAAGAACTTAATATTTTTAGTCTATGAGCCAAGTTTGGTGAGTTTTCGAGTATGATAAGGCCCTCAAAAATGTGTTTGTAAAATCTGAAAAAAACGCAGGAAATGGCTCGTAGCTCACTTCCTGTGCGGCAAAATAAATTCAAAAAAATTACCAAAAAAATTTATCATGACTGCTATGGCCCAATTGAATTTCGTGAGAATCCGAGCAAGTGCCTTCCAAAATGGCCTCGTGTTTGGTGGCGCTATAGAGCCACCTAGGCATGTATAAGCACAAAAATAGTAATATTTTGCAATTTTCACCACGACTGACGTGTGGGCAAATTTTTGTGAGTTTTCGTGCATGGCAAAGCCCTCAAAAATGCGTTCTCGCAGCAGAATAAAAAGAAGAAGAAGAAGAAGAATTAAAGCTGCAAGCAGCGTTGAAAGGGCCCTCGCCCCCCCTGTGCACATTGGGGTGGCAGCAAGATCTTGATGGCTGCAGGTGTCTATTCAGAGCCATTGGACACAGCTGTACCGCGTACAATGTGGTTTCCTGATGGGAGTGCAAAAATTTTCTGGAGGGCGCTATGATACCATTTTGACTTGCCTGTGCACAAAATCTACAACACAGTAATCGTAATACAGGGCTCCATGAGTGTTTCGATTTTTGTAAATTTTCCAGCATGTTTAGACTTTCAAAAGAGCAATTCTTTTATAAATATTATTTGGGGCGCTATAGAGCCATTATGCCCCATTTAGTGCCAATTGATGGATGTATTGAAGAGAATAAGACAGTTCTAATTTTTGGATGGTTTTGCAAGTTTTGGAGCATTCTAAGGCGTTAAAACGTGTGTTCGTAAAATTTGGAAAAACGCAGGAAATAGCTCATAGCTCTCTTCCTGTTTGGCAAAAAAATTTCAAAAAATTAACAATTGCGGAGAATGACTAATGCAATGATCATACCAAATTTCATGAACTTTCAACGCTTTTATCTGATCATGGCCATATCTAGAGGGCGCTGTGGAGCCACCTGGTACCTCTCGATATAAAATAAGCATATATCTATACTTGGGCGGACAATTTTATCAAGCTTGGAAAGTTTCAGGCAAATCCCACAAAGTACAGTGCCTTGCGAAAGTATTTGGCCCCCTTGAACCATGCAACCTTTCGCCACATTTCAGGCTTCAAACATAAAGATATAAAATTAAAATTTTTTGTCAAGAAACAACAACAAGTGGGACACAATCGTGAAGTGGAACAAAATTTATTGAATAATTTAAACTTTTTTAACAAATAAAAAACTGAAAAGTGGGGCGTGCAATATTATTCGGCCCCCTTGCGTTAATACTTTGTAGCACCACCTTTTGCTCCAATTACAGCTGCAAGTCGCTTGGGGTATGTTTCTATCAGTTTTGCACATCGAGAGACTGAAATTCTTGCCCATTCTTCCTTGCAAAACAGCTCGAGCTCAGTGAGGTTGGATGGAGACCGTTTGTGAACAGCAGTCTTCAGCTCTTTCCATAGATTCTCGATTGGATTCAGGTCTGGACTTTGACTTGGCCATTCTAACACCTGGATACGTTTATTTGTGAACCATTCCATTGTAGATTTGGCTTTATGTTTTGGATCATTGTCCTGTTGGAAGATAAATCTCCGTCCCAGTCTTAGGTCTTGTGCAGACTCCAACAGGTTTTCTTCCAGAATGGTCCTGTATTTGGCTCCATCCATCTTCCCGTCAATTTTAACCATCTTCCCTGTCCCTGCTGAAGAAAAGCAGGCCCAAACCATGATGCTGCCACCACCATGTTTGACAGTGGGGATGGTGTGTTCAGGGTGATGAGCTGTCTTGCTTTTACGCCAAACATATCGTTTTGCATTGTGGCCAAAAAGTTCGATTTTGCTTTCATCTGACCAGAGCACCTTCTTCCACATGTTTGGTGTGTCTCCCAGGTGGCTTGTGGCAAACTTTAAACGAGACTTTTTATGGATGTCTTTGAGAAATGGCTTTCTTCTTGCCACTCTTCCATAAAGGCCAGATTTGTGCAGTGTACGACTGATTGTTGTCCTATGGACAGACTCTCCCACCTCAGCTGTAGATCTCTGCAGTTCATCCAGAGTGATCATGGGCCTCTTGGCTGCATCTCTGATCAGTTTTCTCCTTGTTCGAGATGAAAGTTTGGAGGGACGGCCGGGTCTTGGTAGATTTGCAGTGGTCTGATACTCCTTCCATTTCAATATGATTGCTTGCACAGTGCTCCTTGGGATGTTTAAAGCTTGGGAAATCTTTTTGTATCCAAATCTGGCTTTAAACTTCTCCACAACAGTATCTCGGTCCTGCCTGGTGTGTTCCTTGGTCTTCATGATGCTCTCTGCGCTTTAAACAGAACCCTGAGACTATCACAGATCAGGTGCATTTATACAGAGACTTGATTACACACAGGTGGATTCTATTTATCATCATTAGTCATTGAGGACAACATTGGATCATTCAGAGATCCTCATTGAACTTCTGGAGTGAGTTTGCCGTACTGAAATTAAAGGGGCCGAATAATATTGTACGCCCCACTTTTCAGTTTTTTATTTGTTAAAAAAGTTTAAAATATTCAATAAATTTCGTTCCACTACTTGATTGTGTCCCACTTGTTGTTGTCTCTTGACAAATAATTTAAATTTTATATCTTTATGTTTGAAGCCTGAAATGTGGCGAAAGGTTGCAAGGTTCAAGGGGGCCGAATACTTTCGCAAGGCACTGTATGTGGAATTGAAAGCAACTTCCTGTTTCATGGCAGGACATCAAAATTCGCCGTGACGCCACAGATGCATCGTTCGATGAAATCAAAAAAGCTTCGCAATTTAACGTCAGCAAGGTTTTTAGATATTATATGCCAAATTTTAAGTTGATCGGATAAAATCTCTAGGAGGAGTTTGTTAAAGTACGACACCTGTGAATGGCAAAAAAAATTTTAAAAAGTTGCAATTTCAATTAAAAATGGCAGCCTTCCTGTTGGGTCTAGGTCATGGCACCAAGTGACTTTTTTGTAGGTCTCGGCATATTCCACGTGTCTACCGAATTTCATACATGTGGGTATATCGGGCTGCGAGGGCTGCTTATTTGAAATTTTCCAGGGGGCGCTATAATGCCATTTTTGCCACACCTATTTGTAAATTTTTTATCAGTGTAATAGGAATGATGGTCTTTAAAATTGTACAAAATTTTGTGAGTTTTTGAGCATGCTGAAACCCTCAAAAGGGTAATTCTTTTAAAAATCGTATTGGGGGCGCTATAGAGCCATGATGCCTCATTTACTGCCAATTTTTGTTTCAAATTAAAGACAATGTGACAAATAAAATTTTAGCTAATTTTTGCAAGTTTTCCAGTATGCTAAGGCCTTCAAATGTGTGTTCATAAAATTTGGAATAACGCAGGAAATGACTCATAGCTCACTTCCTGTTTGGCCAAAAAATTTCAAAAAAATCAGCACAGCCCAGAAAACCAAATGCAATGATCTGATCAAATTTCATGAACATTCAAGCACTTTTATATCAACATGGCCGTGTCAAGAGGGCGCTGTAGAGCCACCTGACCACACCCACTCCAATATCAACATATAGGTATATTTGGAATTAGACTATCATTAAGCCTGTAAAGTTTCATGTAAATCTCCCAAAGCATATGCTCATAAAATAAACTTCCATTTTCATGGCGGAACATCGAAATTCGCCGCGACGCCACGGATACAAAGTTCGATGAATCAAAAATCAAAAAAAGCTTCGCAATTTAACATCGACGACGTCTTTCAATGTCATATGCCAAATTTTAAGTTGATCAGATAAAATGTCTAGGAGGAGTTCGTTAAAGTACGACACCTGTGAATGGCCAACAATCCAAAAAAGTTGCAATTTCAATTAAAAATGGTGGACTTCCTGTTGAGTGTAGGTCATGGCACCAAGAGAATTTTTTGTAGGTCTCGGCATATTCCACATGTCTACCGAATTTCATACGTGTAGGTTTACCAGGCTGCGAAGGCTGCTTATTTAAAATTTTCCAGGGGGCGCTATAGTGACAT
This sequence comes from Gymnothorax reevesii, assembly GCA_029721435.1. Classification (NCBI taxonomy): domain Eukaryota; kingdom Metazoa; phylum Chordata; class Actinopteri; order Anguilliformes; family Muraenidae; genus Gymnothorax; species Gymnothorax reevesii. Next base: position 75,939,829 of record CM056574.1, on the reverse strand, counting down.
TTTTGCCATGTATATATATAAGTTTTTTGTCAGAGTAATACGAATGATGGTCTTTATACATTTACAAAATTTTGTGAGTTTTAGAACATGCTGAGACCCTAAAAATGGCAATTCTTTTAAAAATCTGATTGGGGGCGCTATAGAGCCATTGTGCCAAATTTAGTGTAAATTGATATATAAAATTGAAGATAATAAGACAATTATAATTTGTGCAACTTTTTGCAAGATTTCGAGTATTCTAAAGTATCCAAACATGTGTTTATAAAATTTGGAAAAACGCAGGAAATGGCGCATAGCTCACTTCCTGTTTGGCCAAAAAATTTCAAAAAAATTAAAATAACTCGACATGAACAATGCAATGATCACACCAAATTTCATGAACATTCAAGCACTTTTATCTCAACATGGCCGTTTCAAGAGAGCGCTGTGGAGCCACCTGACCACACCCAATCTAATATCAACATATAGGTCTACTTGCAAGTGGACTCCTATAAAGCCTGTAAAGTTTCGCGCAAATTTCACAAAGCATGTGCACGTAAAACGAACTTCCTGTTTCATGGCGGAACATCGAAATTCGCCGCGACGCCACGGATACAAAGTTCAATGAATCCAAAAAAGCTTCGCAATTTAACATCGACAAGGTCTTAAGATGTCAAATTAAAAATTTTAAGTTGATCGGATAAAATCTCTAGGAGGAGTTCGTTAAAGTACGAAGCCTGTGAATGGCAAAAAATTTAAAAAATTTGCAAATTCAATTAAAAATGGCGGACTTCCTGTTGAGTCTAGGTCATGACACCTAGAGACTTTATTTTAGGTCTTGGCATAGTACACATGTCCACCGAATTTTGTACATGTAGGTCAAACACGCTGCGAGGGCTGCTTCATTGAAATTTTCTAGGTGGCGCTGTAATGCAATTTTGCCACATCCATCTGTAAACCCTAAATCCTAGTTAAAAGTAAGACCTGCTTAATATGTTTGCAAAGTTTTGTGAGTTTTCAAGCATGCTGAAGCCCTCAAAAATGCAATTATGTATTAGGGGGCGCTATAGAGCTACCATATCACACCCAGTGCCAAATGAGATATTGAATCAAAGAACGTCATATTTCTAGTCTATGAGCCAAGTCTGGTGAGTTTCCGAGTATGATAAAACCCTCAAAAATGTGTTCGTAAAATCTAAAAAACCGCAGGAAATGGCTCATAGCTCACTTCCTGTGAGGCAAAAAAATTTCAAAAAAATTTACAAAAAAATTTATGATGACTACTATGACTCTACAAAATTTTGTGAGAATCCGAGCAAGTGCGTTCCAAAATGGCCGCGTGTTTGGTGGCGCTATAGAGCCACCGGGGCATGTCCAAGCACAAAAATAATAATACTTTGCAATTTTCACCACAACTGACGTGTGGGCCAATTTTTGTGAGTTTTCGTGCATGGCAAAGCCCTCAAAAATGCGTTCTCGCAGCAGAATAAAAAGAAGAAGAAGAAGAAGAAGAAGAAGAAGAAGAAGAAGAAAAAGAAGAAGAAGAAGAAGAATAATAAAAATCCCATCAAAAACAATAGGTTCCTCGCACCGGTCGGTGCTCGGGCCCTAATTAAAGCTGCAAGCAGCGTTGAAAGGGCCCTCGCACCCCTCTTGCACGTTGGGGAGGCAGCAAAATCTTGATGGGTGCAGGTGTGCATTCACAGCCATTGGACACAGCTAGACTGTGGAGAGTGCAAAAATTTTCTGGAGGGGTGCTTTGATATCATTTTGACATGCCCGTGCGCTAAATATCCAGCATAGTAATTGTAATACCAGGCTCCTTGAGCATGTTGATTTTTGTAATTTTTACAGCACGTTTAGACCCACAAAAGAGATTTCTTTTAAAAATCTGATTGGGGGCGCTATCGAGCCATTACGCCACATTTAGTGCCAATTGATGGATGACATTGAAGAGAATAAGACAATTATAAATTGTGCAAGTTTGTTAAAGTACGACACCTGTGAATGGCGAAAAATACAAAAAAGTTGCAATTTCAATTAAAAATGGCGGACTTCCTGTTTAGTCTAGGTCATGGCACCACGAGTCTTTTTTGTAGGTCTAGTCATATTCCTAACGTCTACTGAATTTCATACATGTAGGTTTACCAGGCTGCGAGGGCTGCTTATTTAAAAATTTCCAGGGGGCGCTATAGTGACATTTTTGCCATGTCTAGATATACGTTTTTTGTCGAGTAATACGAATGATGGTCTTTATACATTTACAAAATTTTGTGAGTTTTAGAACATGCTGAGACCCTCAAAATGGCAATTCTTTTAAAAATCTGATTGGGGGCGCTATAGAGCCATTGTGCCAAATTTAGTGTAAATTGATATATAAAATTGAAGATAATAAGACAATTATAATTTGTGCAACTTTTTGCAAGATTTCGAGTATTCTTAAGCATCCAAACATGTGTTTATAAAATTAGGAAAAACGCAGGAAATGGCGCATAGCTCACTTCCTGTTTAGCCAAAAAATTTCAAAAAAATTAATATAACCCGACATGAACAAAGCAATGATCACACCAAATTTCATGAACATTCAAGCACTTTTATCTCAACATGGCCGTTTCAAGAGGGCGCTGAGGAGCCACCTGACCACACCCAATCTAATATCAACATATAGGTCTACTAAAAAGTGGACTCCTATAAAGCCTGTAAAGTTTCGCGCAAATTTCACAAAGCATGTGCGCGTAAAACCAACTTCCTGTTTCATGGCGGAACATCGAAATTCGCCGCGACGCCACGGATACAAAGTTCAATGAATCCAAAAAAGCTTCGCAATTTAACATCGAGAAGGTCTTAAGATGTTAAATTCAAAATTTTAAGTTGATCGGATAAAATCTCGAGGAGGAGTTCGTTAAAGTACGACGCCTGTGAATGGCAAAAAATTTAAAAAATTTGCAAATTCAATTAAAAATGGCGGACTTCCTGTGGAGTCTAGGTCATGGCACCTAGAGACTTTTTTTTAGGTCTTGGCATAGTACACATGTCCACCGAATTTTGTACATGTAGGTCAAACACGCTGCGAGGGCTGCTTCATTGAAATTTTCTAGGTGGCGCTGTAATGCAATTTTGCCACATCCATCTGTAAACCGTAAATTCTAGTAAAAACTAAGACCAGCTTAATATGTTTGCAAAGTTTTGTGAGTTTTTAAGCATGCTGAGGCCCTCAAAAATGCAATTATGTATTAGGGGGCGCTATAGAGCTACCATGTCACACCCAGTGCCAAATGAGATATTGAATCAAAGAACGTAATATTTATAGTCTATCAGCCGAGTTTGGTGAGTTTTCGAGTATGATAAAACCCTCAAAAATGTGTTCGTAAAATCTGAAAAAACGCAAGAAATGGCTCATAGCTCACTTCCTGTGAGGCAAAAAAATTTCAAAAAAATTTACAAAAAAATTTATGATGACTACTATGACTCTATAAAATTTCGTGAGAATTCGAGCAAGTGCGTTCCAAAATGGCCGCGTGTTTGGTGGCGCTATAGAGCCACCGAGGCATGTCCAAGCACAAAAATAAAAATAATTTGCAATTTTCACGACGACTGACGTATGGGCAAATTTTTGTGAGTTTTCGTGCATGGCAAAACCCTCAAAAATGCGTTCTCGCAGCAGAATAAAAAGAAGAAGAAGAAGAAGAAGAAGAAGAAGAAGAAGAAGAAGAAGAATAATAAAAATCCCATCAAAAACAATAGGTTCCTCGCACCTTCGGTGCCAGGACCCGTTCCGGGCCCTGGCACCAGTCGGTGCTCGGGCCCTAATTAAAGCTGCAAGCAGCGTTGAAAGGGCCCTCGCCCCCCCTGTGCACATTGGGGTGGCAGCAAGATCTTGATGGCTGCAGGTGTCCATTCAGAGCCATTGGACACAGCTGGACCGCGTACAATGTGGTTTCCTGATGGGAGTGCAAAAATTTTCTGGAGGGCGCTATGATACCATTTTGACTTGCCTGTGCACAAAATCTACAACACAGTAATCGTAATACAGGGCTCCATGAGTGTTTCGATTTTTGTAAATTTTCCAGCATGTTTAGACTTTCAAAAGAGCAATTCTTTTATAAATATTATTGGGGGCGCTATAGAGCCATTATGCCCCATTTAGTGGCAATTGATGGATGTATTGAAGAGAATAAGACAGTTCAAATTTTTGGATGGTTTTGCAAGTTTTGGAGCATTCTAAGGCCTTAAAACGTGTGTTCGTAAAATTTGGAAAAACGCAGGAAATAGCTCATAGCTCTCTTCCTGTTTGGCAAAAAAATTTCAAAAAATTAACAATTGCGGAGAATGACTAATGCAATGATCATACCAAATTTCATGAACTTTCAAGCACTTAGATCTGAACATGGCCATATCTAGAGGGCGCTGTGGAGCCACCTGGTACCTCTCGATATAAAATAATCATATATCTATACTTTGGCGGACAATTTTATCAAGCTTGGAAAGTTTCAGGCAAATCCCACAAAGTATGTGGAATTGAAAGCAACTTCCTGTTTCATGGCAGGACATCAAAATTCGCCGTGACGCCACAGATGCATCGTTCGATGAAATCAAAAAAGCTTCGCAATTTAATGTCAGCAAGGTTTTTAGATATTATATGCCAAATTTTAAGTTGATCGGATAAAATCTCTAGGAGGAGTTCGTTAAAGTACGACACCTGTGAATGGCAAAAAAAATTTTAAAAAGTTGCAATTTCAATTAAAAATGGCAGCCTTCCTGTTGGGTCTAGGTCATGGCACCAAAAGACTTTTTTTGTAGGTCTCGGCATATTCCACATGTCTACTGAATTTCATACATGTGGGTTTATCGGGCTGCGAGGGCTGCTTATTTGAAATTTTCCAGGGGGCGCTATAATGCCATTTTTGCCACGCCTATTTGTAAATTTTTTATCAGTGTAATAGGAATGATGGTCTTTAAAATTGTACAAAATTTTGTGAGTTTTTGAGCATGCTGAAACCCTCAAAAGGGTAATTCTTTTAAAAATCGTATTGGGGCGCTATAGAGCCATGATGCCTCATTTACTGCCAATTTTTGTTTCAAATTGAAGACAATGTGACAAATAAAATTTTAGCTAAGTTTTGCAAGTTTTCGAGTATGCTAAGGCCTTCAAATGTGTGTTCATAAAATTTGGAATAACGCAGGAAATGACTCATAGCTCACTTCCTGTTTGGCCAAAAAAATTTCAAAAAAATCAGCACTGCCCAGAAAACCAAATGCAATGATCTGACCAAATTTCATGAACATTCAAGTACTTTTATATCAACATGGCCGTGTCAAGAGGTCGCTGTAGATCCACCTGACCACACCCACTCCAATATCAACATATAGGTATATTTGGAATTAGACTATCATTAAGCCTGTAAAGTTTCATGTAAATCTCCCAAAGCATATTCTCATAAAATAAACTTCCATTTTCATGGCGGAACATCGAAATTCACCGCGACGCCACAGATACAAAGTTCGATGAATCCAAAAAAGCTTCGCAATTTAACATCGACGACGTCTTTCAATGTCATATGCCAAATTTTAAGTTGATCAGATAAAATCTCTAGGAGGAGTTTGTTAAAGTACGACACCTGTGAATGGCCAACAATCCAAAAAAGTTGCAATTTCAATGAAAAATGGTAGACTTCCTGTTGAGTGTAGGTCATGGCACCAAGAGAATTTTTTGTAGGTCTCGGCATATTCCACATGTCTACCGAATTTCATACATGTAGGTTTACCAGGCTGCGAGGGCTGCTTATTTAAAATTTTCCAGGGGGCGCTATAGTGACATTTTTGCCATGTATATATATAAGTTTTTTGTCAGAGTAATACAAATGATGGTCTTTATACATTTACAAAATTTTGTGAGTTTTAGAACATGCTGAGACCCTCAAAATGGCAATTCTTTTTAAAATCTGATTGGGGGCGCTATAGAGCCATTGTGCCAAATTTAGTGTAAATTGATATATAAAATTGAAGATAATAAGACAATTATAATTTGTGCAACTTTTTGCAAGATTTCGAGTATTCTAAAGCATCCAAACATGTGTTTATAAAATTTGTAAAAACGCAGGAAATGGCGCATAGCTCACTTCCTGTTTGGCCAAAAAATTTCAAAAAAATTAAAATAACTCGACATGAACAAAGCAATGATCACACCAAATTTAATGAACATTCAAGCACTTTTATCTCAACATGGCCGTTTCAAGAGGGCGCTGTGGAGCCACCTGACCACACCCAATCTAATATCAACATATAGGTCTACTTGGAAGTGGACTCCTATAAAGCCTGTAAAGTTTCGCGCAAATTTTACAAAGCATGTGCGCGTAAAACCAACTTCCTGTTTCATGGCGGAACATCGAAATTCGCCGCGACGCCACGGACACAAAGTTCAATGAATCCAAAAAAGCTTCGCAATTTAACATCGACAAGGTCTTAAGATGTTAAATTCAAAATTTTAAGTTGATCGGATAAAATCTCTAGGAGGAGTTCGTTAAAGTACGAAGCCTGTGAATGGCAAAAAATTTAAATTATTTGCAAATTCAATTAAAAATGGCGGACTTCCTGTTGAGTCTAGGTCATGGCACCTAGAGACTTTTTTTTAGGTCTTGGCATAGTACACATGTCCACCGAATTTTGTACATGTAGGTCAAACATGCTGCGAGGGCTGCTTCATTGAAATTTTCTAGGTGGCGCTGTAATGCAATTTTGCCACATCCATCTGTAAACCCTAAATCCTAGTTAAAAGTAAGACCTGCTTAATATGTTTGCAAAGTTTTGTGAGTTTTCAAGCATGCTGAGGCCCTCAAAAATGCAATTATGTATTAGGGGGCGCTATAGAGCTACCATGTCACACCCAGTGCCAAATGAGATATTGAATCAAAGAACGTAATATTTATAGTCTATCAGCCAAGTTTGGTGAGTTTTCGAGTATGATAAAACCCTCAAAAATGTGATCGTAAAATCTGAAAAAACGCAGGAAATGGCTCATAGCTCACTTCCTGTGAGGCAAAAAAATTTCAAAAAAATTTACAAAAAAATTTATGATGACTACTATGACTCTATAAAATTTCGTGAGAATCCGAGCAAGTGCGTTCCAAAATGGCCGCGTGTTTGGTGGCGCTATAGAGCCACCGAGGCATGTCCAAGCACAAAAATAAGAATAATTTGCAATTTTCACGACGACTGACGTATGGGCAAATTTTTGTGAGTTTTCGTGCATGGCAAAACCCTCAAAAATGCGTTCTCGCAGCAGAATAAAAAGAAGAAGAAGAAGAAGAAGAAGAAGAAGAATAATAAAAATCCCATCAAAAACAATAGGTTCCTCGCACCGGTCGGTGCTCGGGCCCTAATTAAAGCTGCAAGCAGCGTTGAAAGGGCCCTCTCCCCCCCTGTGCACATTGGGGTGGCAGCAAGATCTTGATGGCTGCAGGTGTCCATTCAGAGCCATTGGACACAGCTGGACCGCGTACGATGTGGTTTCCTGATGGGAGGTCAAAAATTTTCTGGAGGGCGCTTTGATACCATTTTGACTTGCCTGTGCACAAAATCTACAACACAGTCATCGTAATACAAGGCTCCATGAGTGTTTCAATTTTTGAAAATTTTCCAGCATGTTTAGACCTTCAAAAGAGCAATTCTTTTATAAATATTATTGGGGGCGCTATAGAGCCATTATGCCCCATTTAGTGCCAATTGATGGATGTATTGAAGAGAATAAGACAGTTCTAATTTTTGGATGGTTTTGCAAGTTTTGGAGCATTCTAAGGCCTTAAAACGTGTGTTCGTTAAATTTGGAAAAAACGCAGGAAATAGCTCATAGCTCTCTTCCTGTTTGGCAAAAAAATTTCAAAAAATTAACAATTGCGGAGAATGACTAATGCAATGATCATACCAAATTTCATGAAAATTCAAGCACTTTTATCTGAACATGGCCATATCTAGAGGGCGCTGTGGAGCCACCTGGTACCTCTCGATATGAAATAAGCATATATCTATACTTGGGCGGACAATTTTATCAAGCTTGGAAAGTTTCAGGCAAATCCCACAAAGTATGTGGAATTGAAAGCAACTTCCTGTTTCATGGCAGGACATCAAAATTCGCCGTGACGTCACAGATGCATCGTTTGATGAAATCAAAAAAGCTTCGCAATTTAACGTCAGCAAGGTTTTTAGATATTATATGCCAAATTTTAAGTTGATCGGATAAAATCTCTAGGAGGAGTTCGTTAAAGTACGACACCTGTGAATGGCAAAAAAAATTTTAAAAAGTTGCAATTTCAATTAAAAATGGCAGCCTTCCTGTTGAGCCTAGGTCATGGCACCAAGAGACTTTTTTGTAGGTCTCGGCATATTCCACATGTCTACCGAATTTCATACTGTGGGTTTAAAGGGCTGCGAGGGCTGCTTATTTGAAATTTTCCAGAGGGCGCTATAATGCCATTTTTGCCATGCCTATTTGTAAATTTTTTATCAGTGTAATAGGAATGATGGTCTTTAAAATTGTACAAAATTTTGTGAGTTTTTGAGCATGCTGAAACCCTCAAAAGGGTAATTCTTTTAAAAATTGTATTGGGGGCGCTATAGAGCCATGATGCCTCATTTACTGCTAATTTTTGTTTCAAATTGAAGACAATGTGACAAATAAAATTTGAGCTAAGTTTTGCAAGTTTTAGAGTATGCTAAGGCCTACAAATGTGTGTTCATAAAATTTGGAATAACGCAGGAAATGACTCATAGCTCACTTCCTGTTTGGCCGAAAAATTTCAAAAAAATCAGCACGGCCCAGAAAACCAAATGCAATGATCTGACCAAATTTCATGAACATTCAAGCACTTTTATATCAACATGGCCGTGTCAAGAGGGCGCTGTAGAGCCACCTGACCACACCCACTCCAATATCAACATATAGGTATATTTGGAATTAGACTATCATTAAGCCTGTAAAGTTTCATGTAAATCTCCCAAAGCATATGCTCATAAAATAAACTTCCATTTTCATGGCGGAACATCGAAATTCGCCGCGACGCCAAGGATACAAAGTTCGATGAATCCAAAAAAACTTCACAATTTAACATCGACGACGTCTTTCAATGTCATATGCCAAATTTTAAGTTGATCAGATAAAATCTCTAGGAGGAGTTCGTTAAAGTACGACACCTGTGAATGGCCAACAATCCAAAAAAGTTGCAATTTCAATTAAAAATGGTGGACTTCCTGTTGAGTGTAGGTCATGGCACCAAGCGAATTATTTGTAGGTCTCGGCATATTTCACATGTCTACCGAATTTCATACATGTAGGTTTACCAGGCTGCGAGGGCTGCTTATTTAAAATTTTCCAGGGGGCGCTATAGTGACATTTTTGCCATGTATGTATATAAGCTTTTTGTCAGAGTAAAACGAATGATGGTTTTTATACATTTACAAAATTTTGTGAGTTTTAGAACATGCTGAGACCCTCAAAATTGCAATTCTTTTAAAAATCTGATTGGGGGCGCTAAAGAGCCATTGTGCCAAATTTAGTGTAAATTGATATATAAAATTGAAGATGATAAGACAATTATAATTTGTGCAACTTTTTGCAAGATTTCGAGTATTCTAAAGCATCCAAACATGTGTTTATAAAATTTGGAAAAACGCAGAAAATGGCGCATAGCTCACTTCCTGTTTGGCCAAAAAATTTCAAAAAAATTAAAATAACTCGACATGAACAATGCAATGATCACACCAAATTTCATGAACATTCAAGCACTTTTATCTCAACATGGCCGTTTCAAGAGGGCGCTGTGGAGCCACCTGACCACACCCAATCTAATATCAACATATAGGTCTACTTGGAAGTGAACTCCTATAAAGCCTGTAAAGTTTTGCACAAATTTCACAAAGCATGTGCGCGTAAAACCAACTTCCTGTTTCATGGCGGAACATCGAAATTCGCCGCGACGCCACGGATACAAAGTTCAATGAATCCAAAAAAGCTTCGCAATTTAACATCGACAAGGTCTTAAGATGTTAAATTCAAAATTTTAAGTTGATCGGATAAAATCTCTAGGAGGAGTTCGTTAAAGTACGAAGCCTGTGAATGGCAAAAAATTTAAAAAATTTGCAAATTCAATTAAAAATGGCGGACTTCCTGTTGAGTCTAGGTCATGGCACATAGAGACTTTTTTTTAGGTCTTGGCATAGTACACATGTCCACCGAATTTTGTACATGTAGGTCAAACACGCTGCGAGGGCTGCTTCATTGAAATTTTCTAGGTGGCGCTGTAATGCAATTTTGCCACATCCATCTGTAAACCCTAAATCCTAGTTAAAAGTAAGACCTGCTTAATATGTTTGCAAAGTTTTGTGAGTTTTCAAGCAAGCTGAGGCTCTCAAAAATGCAATTATGTATTAGGGGGCGCTATAGAGCTACCATATCACACCCAGTGCCAAATGAGATATCGAATCAAAGAACGTAATATTTCTAGTCTATGAGCCAAGTCTGGTGAGTTTTCGAGTATGATAAAACCCCTAAAAAATGTGTTCGTAAAATCTAAAAAAACGCAGGAAATGGCTCATAGCTCACTTCCTGTGAGGCAAAAAAATTTCAAAAAAATTTACAAAAAAATTTATGATGACTACTATGACTCTATAAAATTTCGTGAGAATCCGAGCAAGTGCGTTCCAAAATGGCCGCGTGTTTGGTGGCGCTATAGAGCCACCGGGGCATGTTAAAGCACAAAAATAATAATACTTTGCAATTTTCACCACGACTGACATGTGGGCAAATTTTTGTGAGTTTTCGTGCATGGCAAAGCCCTAAAAAATGCGTTCTCGCAGCAGAATAAAAAGAAGAAGAAGAAGAAGAAGAAGAAGAATAAAAATCCCATCAAAAACAATAGGTTCCTCGCACCTTCGGTGCCAGGACCCGTTCCGGGCCCTGGCACCGGTCGGTGCTCGGGCCCTAATAATTAAAGCTGCAAGCAGCGTTGAAAGGGCCCTCGCCCCCTTCGTGCACGTTGGGGTGGCAGCAAGATCTTGATGGGTGCAGGTGTCCATTCACAGCCAATGGACACTGCTGGACTGCGTACAATGTGGTATCCTGAGGGGAGTGCAAAAATTTTCTAGAGGACGCTATGGTATCATTTTGACATGCCTGTGCACAATCTACAACCGAGTAATCGTAATACCGAGCTCCATGAGTGTGTTGATTTTTGTTAATTTTCCAACATGTTTAGACCTTCAGAAGAGCAATTCTTCTATATATCTGATTGGAGGCGCTGTAGAGCCATTATGCCACATTTAGTGCCAATTTATGGATGACTTTGAAGAGAAGAAGACATTTATAATTTGTGGGGTTTTGCAAGTTTTGGAGCATTCTAAGGCCTTTAAACGTGTTTTCGTAAAATTTGGAAAAACGCAGGAAATAGCTCATAGCTCACTTCATGTTTGGCCAAAAATTTTTAGAAAATTAACCCTTGCCCGGAATGACTAATGCAATGATCACACCAAATTTCATGAACATTCAAGCACTTTTGTCTTCACATGGCCATATCTAGAGGGCGCTGTGGAGCCACCTGGCACCCCCTGATCCAATATCAGCATTTATTTATATTTGGGAGGACACTTTCATGAAAATTGGAAAGTTTCAGGCAAATCCCACCAAGTATGTTGGAGTAAAACCAATTTCATGATTCATGGCGGAACATCGAAATTCGCCGTGTCGCCTTGGATTCATCGTTCAATGAATTTAAAAAAGCTTCGCAAGTTAACATCGGCAATGTCTCGTAATATCAGTTGCCAAATTGTAAGTTGATCGGATAAAACCTCTCGGAGGAGTTCGTTAAAGTACGACACTTGTGAATGGCGAAAAATACAAAAAAGTTGCAATTTCAATTAAAAATGGCAAACTTCCTGCTGAGTCTAGGTCATGGCACCAAGAGACTTTTTTTCAGGTCTCGGCATATTCCACATGTATACCAAATTTCATAGATGTAGGTTTACCGGGCTGCGAGGGCTGCTTATTTGAAATTTTCCAGGGGGCGCTATAATTAAATTTTTGCCATGCCTATAAGTAAGTTTCTTGTCAAAGTAATACAAATGATGGTCTTTATACATTTAAAGAATTTTCTGAGTTTTTGAACATGGTGAGACCCTTAAAAGGGCAATTCTTTCAAAAATCTGATTGGGGGCGCTAAAGAGCCATTGTACCTAATTAAGTGTAAATTGATATATAAAATTGAAGACAATAAGGCAATTAAAATTTGTGCAACTTTTTGCAAGATTTCGAGTATTCTAAGGCTTCCAAACATGTGTTTCGAAAATTTGGAAAAACACAGGAAATGGCTCATAGCTCACTTCCTGTTTGGCCAAAAAATTTCAAAAAAATTATCATTCCCTGACATGACACATGCAATGATCACACTAAATTTCATGAACAATCAAGCACTTTTATCTCAATATGGCCGTGTCAAGAGGGCGCTGTGGAGCCACCTGACCACACCCAATCTAATATCAACATATAGGTATACTTGAAAGTAGACTCTTATCAAGCCTTTGAAGTTTCGCGCAAATCTCACAAAGCATGTGCGCGTAAAACCAACTACCTGTTTCAGGGCGGAACATCGAAATTCGCCGCGACGCCACAGATACATAGTTCGATTGATACAAAAAAGCTTCGCAATTTAACATCGACAAGGTCTTTAGACGTCATATGCAAAATTTTAAGTTGATCGGATAAAATCTCTAGGAGGAGTTCGTTAAAGTACGAAGCCTGTGAATGGCAAAAAATTAAAAAAATTTGCAAATTCAATTAAAAATGGCGGACTTCCTGTGCAGTCAAGGTCATGGCACCAAGAGACTTATTTTTAGGTCTCAGGATATTCCACAAGTCCACCGAAGTTCATACATGCAGGTCAACCATGATGCGAGGGCTGCTTCTTTGAAATTTTCCAGGGGGCGCTATAATGCCATTTTTGCCACGCCTATATGTAAATTTTTTATCAGTGTCAAAAGAATGATGGTATTTAGAACTGTACAAAATATAGTGAGTTTTTGAGCATGCTGAGACCCTCAAAAAGGCAATTCTTTTAAAAATTTGATTGGGGGCGCTATAGAGCCATAATGCCACATTTACAGCCAATTTTTGTCTCAAATTTAAGACAATCAAACAGATATAATTTTTGCAAAGTTTTGCATGCTTTTGAGTATGCTAAGGCCTTCAAATGTTTGTTCGAAAAATTTGGAATAACGCAGGAAATGGCTCATAGCTCACTTCCTGTTTGGCCGAAAAATTTCAAAAAAATAAGCAAAGCCCAAAAAAACAAATGCAATGATCAGACTAAATTTCATGAACATACAAGCACTTTTATGTCAACATGGCCGTGTCAAGAGGGCACTGTGGAGCCACCTGACCACACCCAATCCAATATCAACCTATAGTTATATTTGGAAGTAGACTACTATTAAGCCTGTAAAGTTTCACGCAAATCTCACAATGCATGTGCTCATAAAAGCAACTTCCATTTTCATGGCGGAACTTCGAAATTCGCCGCAAAGCCACGGACACAAATTTCAATGAATCAAAATAAAGCTTCGCAATTTAACAAAGCGAAGGTCTTTAGATTGCCTGTGCCAAATTTCAAGTTGATTGGATAAAATCTCTAGGAGGAGTTCGTTAAAGTTCGACGCCTGTGAATGGCAAAAAATTAAAAAAAGTTGCAAATTCAATTAAAAATCGCAGACTTCCTGTTGAGTCTAGGTCATGGCACCAAGAGACTTTTTTTTCGGTCTTGGTATAGTACACATGTCCACCGAATTTTGTACATGTAGGTTAAACACGCTGCGAGGGCTGCTTCATTGAAATTTTCTAGGTGGCGCTGTAATGTAATTTTGCCACATCTATCTGTAAACCCGATATTCTAGTTAAAAGTATTACCAGCTTAATATGTTTGCAAAGTTTCGTGAGTTTTCGAGCATGTTGAAGCCCTCAAAAATGCAATTATGTATTAGGGGGCGCTATAGAGCTACCATGTCACACCCAGTGGCAAATGAGATATCGAATGAAAGAACTTAATATTTTTAGTCAATGAGCCAAGTTTGGTGAGTTTTTGAGAATGATAAGGCCCTCAAAAATGTGTTCGTAAAATCTGAAAAAACGCAGGAAATGGCTCATAGCTCACTTCCTGTGTGGCAAAAAAATTTCTAAAAAATTGACAAAAACATTTATTATGACTACTATGACCCTATTGAATTTCGTGAGAATCCGAGCAAGTGCGTTCCAAAATGGCCGCCTGTTTGGTGGCGCTATAAAGCCACTGGGGCATGTCCAAGCACAAAAATAATAATACTTTGCAATTTTCACCACGACTGACGTGTGGGCAAATTTTTGTGAGTTTTCGTGCATGGCAAAGCCCTCAAAAATGCGTTCTCGCAGCAGAATAATAATAATTAAAGCTGCAAGCAGCGTTGAAAGGGCCCTCGCCCCCTTCGTGCACGTTGGGGTGGTAGCAAGATCTTGATGGGTGCAGGTGTCCATTCACAGCCAATGGACCCTGCTGGACTGCATACAATGTGGTATCCTGAGTGGAGTGCAAAAATTTTCTAGTGGACGCTATGGTACCATTTTGACATGCCTGTGCACAATCTACAGCCGAGTTATCGTAATACCGAGCTCCAAGAGTGTGTTGATTTTTGTTAATTTTCCAGCATGTTTAGACCTTCAGAAGAGCAATTCTTCTATATATCTGTTTGGAGGCGCTGTAGAGCCATTATGCCACATTTAGTGCCAATTTATGGATGACTTTGAAGAGAAGAAGACACTTAAAATTTGTGCAAGGTTTTACAAGTTTTGGAGCATTCTAAGGCCTTGAAACGTGTTTTCGTAAAATTTGGAAAAACGCAGGAAATAGCTCATAGCTGATTTCCTGTTTGGCCAAAAATTTTTCGAAAATTAACCCTTGCCCGGAATGACTAATGCAATGATCACACCAAATTTCATGAACATTCAAGCACGTTTATCTTAACATGGCCATATCTAGAGGGCGCTGTGGAGCCACCTGGCACCTCCTGATCCAATATCAGCATTTATTTATATTTGGGAGGACACTTTTATGATGCTTGGAAAGTTTCAGGCAAATCCCACCAAGTATGTTGGAGTAAAACCAACTTCCTGTTTCATGGCAAAACATCGAAATTCGCCGCGTCGCCTTGGATTCATCGTTCAATGAATCCAAAAAAGCTTCGCAATTTAACATCGGCAATGTCTCGTAATATCAGTTGCCAAATTGTAAGTTGATCGGATAAAACCTCTCGGAGGAGTTCGTGAAAGTACGACACTTGTGAATGGCGAAAAATCCAAAAAAGTTGCAATTTCAATTAAAAATGGCGGACTTCCTGCTGAGTCTAGGTCATGGCATCAAGAGACTTTTTTTCAGGTCTCGGCATATTCCACATGTATACCAAATTTCATAGATGTCGGTTTACCGGGCTGCGAGGGCTGCTTATTTGAAATTTTCCAGGGGGCGCTATAATTAAATTTTTGCCATGCCTATAAGTAAGTTTCTTGTCAAAGTAATACAAATGATGGTCTTTATCCATTTAAAGAATTTTGTAAGTTTTTGAACATGGTGAGACCCTTAAAAGGGAAATTCTTTCAAAAATCTGATTGGGGACGCTAAAGAGCCATTGTACCTAATTTAGTGTAAATTGATATATAAAATTGAAGACAATAAGGCAATTGAAATTTGTGCAACTTTTTGCAAGATTTTGAGTATTCTAAGGCTTCCAAACATGTGTTTCTAAAATTTGGAAAAACACAGGAAATGGCTCATAGCTCACTTCCTGTTTGGCCAAAAAATTTCAAAAAAATTATCATTCCCTGACATGACACATGCAATGATCACACTAAATTTCATGAACAATCAAGCACTTTTATCTCAATATGGCCGTGTCAAGAGGGCACAGTGGAGCCACCTGACCACACCCAATGTAATATCAACATATAGGTATACTTGAAAGTAGACTCTTATCAAGCCTTTGAAGTTTCGCGCAAATCTCACAAAGCATGTGCGCGTAAAACCAACTACCTGTTTCAGGGCGGAACATCGAAATTCGCCGCGATGCCACAGATACATAGTTCGGTTGATACAAAAAAGCTTCGCAATTTAACATCGACCAGGTCTTTAGACGTCATATGCGAAATTTTAAGTTGTTCGGATAAAATCTCTAGGAGGAGTTCGTTAAAGTACGACACCTGCGAATGGCGAAAAATCTAAAAAAGTTGAAATTTCAATTAAAAATGGCAAACTTCCTGTTGGGTCTAGGTCATGGCTCCAAGGGACTTTTTTTTAGGTCTCAAGATATTCCACATGTCCACCGAAGTTCATATATGCAGGTCAACCACGATGCAAGGGCTGCTTATTTGAAATTTTCCAGGGGGCGCTATAATGCCATTTTTGCCAGGCCTATCTGTAAATTTTTTATCAGTGTAATAGGAATGATGGTCTTTAGAATTGTACAAAATTTTGTGAGTTTTTGAGCATGTTGAGACCCTCAAAAGGGCAATTCTTTCGAAAATCTGATTGGGGGCGCTATAGGGCCATTATGCCACAGTGACTGCCAATTTCTGCCTCAAATTGAAGACAATCAGACAAGTATAATTTTTACAAGTTTTGCAAGTTTTCGAGAATGCTAAGGCCTCCAAACGTGTGTTCGTAAAATTTGGAATAACGCAGGAAATGGCTCATAGCTCACTTCCTGTTTGGCCGAAAAATTTCAAAAAAATCAGCATAGCCCAAAAAAACAAATGCAATGATCAGACAAAATTTCATGAACATTCAAGCACTTTTATATCAACAAGGCCGTGTCAAGAGGGCGCTGTGGAGCCACCTGACCACACCCACTCCAATATCAACATATAGGTATATTTGGAAGTAGACTATTATTAAGCCTGGAAAGTTTCACGCAAATCTCACAAAGCAAGTGCTCATAAAAGCAACTTCCATTTTCATGGCGGAACATCAAAATTCGCCGCAACGCCAAGGACACAAATTTCGATGAATCCAAAAAAGCTTCGCAATTTAACATAGGAAAGGTCTTTAGATGGCCTGTGCCAAATTTTAAGTTGATCGGATAAAATCTCTAGGAGGAGTTCGTTAAAGTACGACGCCTGTGAATGGCAAAAAATTAAAAAAAGTTGCAAATTCAATTAAAAATGGCGGACTTCCTGTTGAGTCTAGGTCATGTCACCAAGAAACTTTTTTTTAGGTCTTGGCATAGTACACATGTCCACCGAATTTTGTACATGTAGGTCAAACACGCTGCGAGGGCAGCTTCATTGAAATTTTCTAGGTGGCGCTGTAATGCAATTTTGCCACATCCATCTGTAAACCTTATATCCTAGTAAAAAGTAAGACCAGCTTAATATGTTTGCAAAGTTTTGTGAGTTTTCAAGCATGCTGAGGCTCTCAAAAATGCAATTATGTATTAGGGGGCGCTATAGAGCTACCATGTCACACTCAGTGCCAAATGAGATATCGAATCACAGAACGTAATATTTCTAGTCTATGAGCCAAGTTTGGTGAGTTTTCGAGTATGATAAAACCCTCAAAAATGTGTTCGTAAAATCTGAAAAAACGCAGGAAATGGCTCATAGCTCACTTCCTGTGAGGCAAAAAAATTTCAAAAAAATTGACAAAAAAATTTATGAAGACTACTATGACTCAATAAAATTTCGTGAGAATCCGAGCAAGAGCGTTCCAAAATGGCCGCGTGTTTGGTGGCGCTATAGAGCCACCGGGGCATGTCCAAGCACAAAAATAATAATACTTTGCAATTTTCACGACAACTGACGTGTGGGCAAATTTTTGTGAGTTTTCGTGCATGGCAAAGCCCTCAAAAATGCGTTCTCGCAGCAGAATAAAAAGAAGAAGAAGAAGAAGAATAATAAAAATCCCATCAAAAACAATAGGTTCCTCGCACCTTCGGTGCCAGGACCCGTTCCAGGCCCTGGCACCGGTCGGTGCTCGGGCCCTAATTAAAGCTGCAAGCAGCGTTGAAAGGGCCCTCGCCCCCCCTGTGCACATTGGGATGGCAGCAAGATCTTGATGGCTGCAGGTGTCCATTCAGAGCCATTGGACACAGCTGGACCGCGTACAATGTGGTTTCCTGATGGGAGTTCAAAAATTTTCTGGAGGGCGCTATGATACCATTTTGACTTGCCTGTGCAAAAAATCTCCAACACAGTAATCGTAATACGGGGCTCCATGAGTGTTTTGATTTTTGTAAATTTTCCAGCATGTTTAGACTTTCAAAAGAGCAATTCTTTTATAAATATTATTGGGGGCGCTACAGAGCCATTATGCCCCATTTAGTGCAAATTGATGGATGTATTGAAGAGAATAAGACAGTTCTAATTTTTGGATGGTTTTGCAAGTTTTGGAGCATTCTAAGGCCTTAAAACGTGTGTTTGTAAAATTTGGAAAAACGCAGGAAATAGCTCATAACTCTCTTCCTGTTTGGCAAAAAAATTTCAAAAAATTAACAATTGCGGAGAATGACTGATGCAATGGTCATACCAAATTTCATGAACTTTCAAGCACTTTTATCTGAACATGGCCATATCTAGAGGGCGCTGTGGAGCCACCTGGCACCTCTCGATATAAAATAAGCATATATCTATACTTGGGCGGACAATTTTATCAAGCTTGGAAAGTTTCAGGCAAATTCCACAAAGTATGTGGAATTGAAAGCAACTTCCTGTTTCATGGCAGGACAACAAAATTCGCCGTGACGCCACTGATGCATCGTTCGATGAAATCAAAAAAGCTTCGCAATTTAACGTCAGCATGGTTTTTAGATATTAGATGCCAAATTTTAAGTTGATCGGATAAAATCTCTAGGAGGAGTTCGTTAAAGTACGACACCTGTGAATGGCAAAAAAAAAAAAAAAAGTTGCAATTTCAATTAAAAATGGCAGCCTTCCTGTTGAGTCTAGGTCATGGCACCAAGTGACTTTTTTGTAGGTCTCGGCATATATCACATGTCTACCGAATTTCAAACATGTGGGTTTACCGGGCTGCGAGGGCTGCTTATTTGAAATTTTCCAGGGGGCGCTATAATGCCATTTTTGCCACGCCTATTTGTAAATTTTTTATCAGTGTATTAGGAATGATGTTCTTTAAAATTGTACAAAATTTTGTGAGTTTTTGAGCATGCTGAAACCCTCAAAAGGGTAATTCTTTTAAAAATCGTATTGGGGGCGCTATAGAACCATGATGCCTCATTTACTGCCAATTTTTGCTTCAAATTGAAGACAATGTAACAAATAAAATTTAAGCTAAGTTTTAAAAGTTTTTGAGTATGCTAAGGCCTTCAAATGTGTGTTCATAAAATTTGGAATAACACAGGAAATGGCTCATAGCTCACTTCCTGTTTGGCCGAAAAATTTCAAAAAAATCAGTACAGCCCAGAAAACCAAATGCAATGATCAGACCAAATTTCATGAACATTCAAGCACTTTTATATCAACATGGCCATGTCAAGAGGGCGCTGTAGAGCCACCTGACCACACCCACTCCAATATCAAGATATAGGTATATTTGGAATTAGACTATCATTAAGCCTGTAAAGTTTCACGTAAATCTCCCAAAGCATATGCTCATAAAAGCAAGTTCCATTTTCATGGCGGAACATCGAAATTCGCCGCGACGCCACGGATACAAAGTTCGATGAATCCAAAAAAGCTTCGCAATTTAACATCGACGATGTCTTTCAATGTCGTATGCCAAATTTTAAGTTGATCAGATAAAATCTCTAGGAGGAGTTTGTTAAAGTACGATGCCTGTGAATTGCAAAAAATTTAAAAAAATTGCAAATTCAATTAAAAATGGCGGACTTCCTGTTGCGTCTAGGTCATAGCACCAAGAGACTTTTTTTTTTGTCTTGGCATAGTACATATGTCTACCGAATTTGGAACATGTAGATTAAACACGCTGCGAGGGCTGCTTCATTGAAATTTTCTAGGTGGCGCTGTAATGCAATTTTGCCACATTTTTCTTCAAGCCCTATATCCTAGTAAATAGTATGAGCAGCTTAAAAGGTCTGCAAAGTTTCGTGAGTTTTCGAGCATGCTGAGGCCCTCAAAAATGCAATTATGTATTAGGGGGCGCTATAGAGTTACCATGTCAAACCAAGTGCCAAATGAGATATCGAATCGAAGTATTTAATATTTTTAGTTTATGAGCCAAGTTTGGTGAATTTTCGAGCATAATTAGGCCCTCAAAAATGTGTTCGTAAAATCTGAAAAAACGCAGGAAATGGCTCATAGCTCACTTCCTGTGCGGCAAAAAAATTTCAAAAAAATTGACAAAAAAATTTATTATGACTGCTGTGGCCCTGTCGAATTTCATGAGAATCCGAGCAAGTGCGTTCCAAAATGGCCGCGTGTTTGGTGGCGCTATAGAGCCACTGGGGCATGTCCAAGCACAAAATTAATAATATTTTGTAATTTTTACCACGTCTGACGTGTGTGCAAATTTTTGTGAGTTTTCGTGCATGGTAAAGCCTTCAAAAATCCGTTCTCGCAGCAGAATAAAAAGAAGAAGAAGAAGAAGAAGAATAATAAAAATCCCATCAAAAACAATAGGTTCCTCGCACCTTCGGTGCCAGGACCCGTTCCGGGCCCTGGCACCGGTCGGTGCTCGGGCCCTAATAAGACATTTATAATTTGTGCTAGGTTTTACAAGTTTTGACGCATTCTAAGGCCTTAAAACGTGTGTTCAAAAAAATTTGGAAGAACGCAGGAAATAGCTCATAGCACACTTCCTGTTTGACCAAAAAATTTCAAAAAATTAAGCATTACCCGGAATGACGAATGCATTGATCACACCAAATTTCATGAACATTCAAACACTTTTATCTTAACATGACCATATCTAGAGGGCGCTGTGGAGCCACATAGCACCTCCTGATCCAATATTAGCATTCCTTTATACTTCGGAGGACAATTTTATCAAGCAAAAGAAGTTTCAGGCAAATCCCACAAAGTATGTGGGAGTAAAAGCAACTTCCTGTTTCATGGCGAGACATCAAAATTCGCCGCGACGCCACGGTTACATCGTTCGATGAAATCAAAATAGCTTCACAATTTAACATCAGCAATGTCTTTAGATATTATTTGCCAAATATGAAGTTGATCGGATAAAATCTCTCGGAAGAGTTCGTTAAAGTACGACACCTGTGAATGGCGAAAAATCTAAAAAAGTTGCAATTTCAATTAAAAATGGCGGACTTCCTGTTGGGTCTAGGTCATGGCACCAAGAGACTTTTTTTTAGGTCTCAGGATATTCCACATGTCCACCGAAGTTCATACATGCAGGTCAACCACGGTGCGAGGGCTGCTTTTTTGAAATTTTTCAGGGGGCGCTATAATGCCATTTTTGCCATGCCTATATGTAAATTTTTTATCAGTGTAATTGGAATGATGGTCTCTCGAATTGTACAAAATTTTGTGAGTTTTTGAGCATGCTGAGACCCTCAAAAAGGTAATTATTTTAAAAATTTGATTGGGGGCGCTATAGAGCCATAATGCCTCATTTACTGCCAATTATTGTCTCAAATTGAAGACAATCGGACAAATATCATTTTTGCAAAGTTTTGCAAGTTTTTAAGTATGCTAAGGCCTTCAAATGTGTGTTCGTAAAATTTGGAATAACGCAGGAAATGGCTCATAGCGCACTTCCTGTTTGGCCAAAAAATTTCAAAAAAATAAGTATAGCCCAAAAATACCAATGCAATGATCAGACCACATTTCATGAACATTCAAGCACTTTTATATCAACATGGCCGTGTCAAGAGGGCACTGTGGAGCTACTTGACCACACCCAATCCAATATCGACATATAATTATATTTGGAAGTAGACTACTATTAATCCTGTAAAGTTTCACGCAAATCTCACAATGCATGTGCTCATAAAAGCAACTTCCATTTTCATGGCGGAACATCGAAATTCGCCGCAACGCCACGGACACAATTTTCGATGAATCCAAAAAAGCTTCGCAATTTAACATGAAAAAGGTCTTTAGATGACCTCTGCCAAATTTTAAGTTGATCAGATAAAATCTCTAGGAGGAGTTCGTTAAAGTACGACACCTGCGAATGGAAAAAAATCTAAAAATGTTGAAATTTCAATTAAAAATGCCGAACTTCCTTGAGAGTCTAGGTCATGGCACCAAGAGACTTTTTTTCAGGTCTCAGGATATTCTACATGTCCACCGAATTTCATACATGCAGGTCAACCACGATGCGAGGGCTGCTTATTTGAAATTTTCCAGGGGGCGCTATAA
The DNA here is from genome assembly GCA_029721435.1 of Gymnothorax reevesii. NCBI lineage: Eukaryota > Metazoa > Chordata > Actinopteri > Anguilliformes > Muraenidae > Gymnothorax > Gymnothorax reevesii. Next base: position 75,917,496 of record CM056574.1, on the reverse strand, counting down.
TGCCAATTTTGCCAACTCCATATGTATTTTTTTATCAGTGTAATAGGAATGATGGTTTTTAGAATGATACAAAATTTTGTGAGTTTTTGAGCATGCTGAGACCGTCAAAAGGGCAATTCTTTTAAAAATCTGATTGGGGATGCTATAGAGCCATTATGCCACATTTACTGCCAATTTCTGTCTCAAATTGAAGACAATCAGACAATTATAATTATTGCAAAGTTTTGCAAGTCTTCGAGTATGCTAAAGCCGTCAAACGTGTGTTCATAAAATTTTGAATAACGCAGGAAATGGCTCATAGCTCACTTCCTGTTTGGCCGAAAAATTTAAAAAAAATAAGCATAGCCCAAAAAAACAAATGTAATGATCAGACTAAATTTCATGAACATTCAAGCACTGTTAAGTCAACATGGCAATGTCAAGAGGGCGCTGTGGAGCAACCTTACCACACCCAATCCAATATCAACATATAGGTATATTTGGAAGTCGACTCTTATTTAGCTTGTAAAGTTTCGGGCAAATTTCACAAAGGATACGCGCATAAAACCAACTTCCTGTTTTATGGCGGAACATCAAAATTCGCAGCGACGCCACAGATACAAAGTTCAATGAATCCAAAAAAGCTTCGCAATTTAACATGGAGAAGGTCTTTAGATGTCATACGCAAAATTTTAAGTTGATCGGATAAAATCTCTAGGAGGAGTTCGTTAAAGTATGACGCCTGTGAATGGCAAAAAATTTAAAAAATTTGCAAATTCAATTAAAAATAGCGGACTTCCTGTTGAGTCTAGGTGATGGCATCAAGAGACATTTTTTTAGGTCTTTGCATAGTGCACATGTCCACCGAATTTTGTACATGTAGGTTAAACACGCTGCGAGGGCTGCTTCATTGAAATTTTCTAGGTGGCGCTGTAATGCAATTTTGCCACATATATCTGTAAACCCTATATCCGAGTAAAGAGTATGACCAGTTTAATATGTTTGGAAAGTTTCGTGAGTTTTCGAGCATGTTGAGGCCCTCAAAAATGCAATTATGTATTAGGGGGCGCTATAGAGCTACCATGTCACACTCAGTGCCAAGTGAGATATTGAATGAAAGAACTTAATACTTTTAGTCAATCAGCCAAGTTTGGTGAGTTTTCGAGTATGATAAGGCCCTCAAAAATGTGTTCGTAAAATCTGAAAAAACGCAGGAAATGGCTCATTGCTCACTTCCTGTGTGGTAAAAAATTAAAAAAATTGACAAAAAAATTTATCATGACTACTATGACCCTATTGAACTTCGTGAGAATCCGAGCAAGTGCGTTCCAAAATGGCCACGTGTTTGGTGGCGCTAAAGAGCCACTGGGGCATGTCCAAGCACAAAAATAATAATACTTTGCAATTTTCACCATGACTGACGTGTCGGCAAATTTTTGTGAGTTTTCGTGCATGGCAAAGCCCTCAAAAATGCGTTCTCGCAGCAGAATAATAATAATAAGAAGAAGAAGAAGAAGGAAGAAGAATAATAAAAATCGCATCAAAAACAATAAGTTCCTGGCACCGGTCGGTGCTCGGGCCCTAATTAAAGCTGCAAGCAGCGTTGAAAGGGCCCTCGCCCCCCTCGTGCACATTGGGGTGGCAGCAAGATCTTGATGGGTGATCTTCTGGAGGTCCAGAAAATCTACATCACAGTAATCGTAATACGGGGCTCCATGAGTGTTTCGATTTTTGTAAATTTTCCAGCATGTTTAGACTTTCAAAAGAGCAATTCTTTTATAATTATTGGGGGCGCTATAGAGCCATTATGCCCCATTTAGTGCCAATTGATCGATGTATTGCAGAGAATAAGACAGTTCTAATTTTTGGATGGTTTTGCAAGTTTTGGAGCATTCTAAGGCCTCAAAACGTGTGTTCGTAAAATTTGGAAAAACGCAGGAAATAGCTCATAGCTCTCTTCCTGTTTGGCAAAAAAATTTCAAAAAATTAACAATTGCGGAGAATGACTAATGCAATGATCATACCAAATTTAATGAACTTTCAAGCACTTTTATCTGAACATGGCCATATCTAGAGGGCGCTGTGGAGCCACCTGGCACCTCTCGATATAAAATAAGCATATATCTATACTTGGGCGGACAATTTTATCAAGCTTGGAAAGTTTCAGGCAAATCCCACAAAGTATGTGGAATTGAAAGCAACTTCCTGTTTCATGGCAGGACATCAAAATTCGCCGTGATGCCACGGATGCATCGTTCGATGAAATCAAAAATGCTTCGCAATTTAACGTCAGCAAGGTTTTTAGATATTATATGCCAAATTTTAAATTGATCGGATAAAATCTCTAGGAGGAGTTCGTTAAAGTACGACACCTGTGAATGGCAAAAAAATTTTTAAAAAGTTGCAATTTCAATTAAAAATGGCAGCCTTCCTGTTGAGTCTAGGTCATGGCACCAAGTGACTTTTTTGTAGGTCTCGGCATATTCCACATGTCTACCGAATTTCATACATGTGGGTTTACCGGGCTGCGAGGGCTGCTTATTTGAAATTTTCCAGGGGGCGCTATAAAGCCATTTTTGCCACGCCTATTTGTAAATTTTTTATCAGTGTAATAGGAATGATGGTCTTTAAAATTGTACAAAATTTTGTGAGTTTTTGAGAATGCTGAAACCCTCAAAAGGGTAATTCTTTTAAAAATCGTATTGGGGGCGCTATAGAGCCATGATGCCTCATTTACTGCCAATTTTTGTTTCAAATTGAAGACAATGTGACAAATAAAATTTTAGCTAAGTTTCGCAAGTTTTCGAGTATGCTAAGGCCTTCAAATGTGTGTTCATAAAATTTGGAATAACGCAGGAAATGACTCATAGCTCACTTCCTGTTAGGCCGAAAAATTTTTAAAAAATCAGCACAGCCCAGAAAAACAAATGCAATGATCAGACCAAAATTTCATGAACATTCAAGCACTTTTATAACAACATGGCCGTGTCAAGAGGGCGCTGTAGAGCCACTTGACCACACCCACTCCAATATCAACATATAGGTATATTTGGAATTAGACTATCATTAAGCCTGTAAAGTTTCACGTAAATCTCCCAAAGCATATGCTCAAAAAAGCAACTTCCATTTTCATGGCGGAACATCGAAATTCGCCGCGACGCCACGGATACAAAGTTCGATGAATCCAAAAAAGCTTCGCAATTTAACATCGACGACGTCTTTCAGTGTCATATGCCAAATTTTAAGTTGATCAGATAAAATCTCTAGGAGGAGTTCGTTAAAGTACGATGCCTGTGAATTGCAAAAAATTTAAAAAAATTGCAAATTCAATTAAAAATGGCGGACTTCCTGTTAAGTCTAGGTCATGGCACCAAGAGACTTTTTTTTAGGTCTTGGCATAGTTCATATGTCTACCGAATTTGGAACATGTAGATTAAACACGCTGCGAGGGCTGCTTCATTGAAATTTTCTAGGTGGCGCTGTAATGCAATTTTGCCACATTTTTCTTCAAACTTTATATCCTAGTAAATAGTATGACCAGCTTAACAGGTCTGCAAAGTTTTGTGAGTTTTCGAGCATGCTGAAGTCCTCAAAAATGCAATTATGTATTAGGGGGTGCTATAGAGTTACCATGTCAAACCCAGTGCCAAATGAGATATCAAATCAAAGTATTTAATATTTGTAGTCTATGAGCCAAGTTTGGTGAATTTTCGAGCATAATAAGGCCATCAAAAATGTCTTCGTAAAATCTGAAAAAACGCAGGAAATGGCTCATAGCTCACTTCCTGTGCGGCAAAAAAATTTCAAAAAAATTTACAAAAAAATTTATGATGACTTCTATGACCCTATCAAATTTCGTGAGAATCCGAGCAAGTGCGTTCCAAAATGGACACGTGTTTGGTGGCGCTATAGAGCCACCTGGGCATGTCTCAGCACAAAAATAGTAATATTTTGCAATTTTCACCACGACTGAAGTGTGGGCAAATTTTTGTGAGTTTTCGTGCATGGCAAAGCCCTCAAAAATGCTTTCTCGCAGCAGAATAAAAAGAAGAAGAAGAAGAAGAAGAAGAAAAATCCCATCAAAAACAATAGGTTCCTCGCACCTTCGGTGCCAGGACCCGTTCCGGCCCCTGGCACCGGTCGGTGCTTGGGCCCTAATAAACAGCATGATTTCAATAGGGTCCTCCACGGACGACTTGCAGTCGTGCTCGGGCCCTAATAATAAACAGCATGATTTCAATAGGGTCCTCCGCGGACGACTTGCAGTCGTGCTCGGGCCCTAATAATAATAATAATAATTAAAGCTGCAAGCAGCGTTGAAAGGGCCCTCGCCCCCTTCGTGCATGTTGGGGTGGCAGCAAGATCTTGATGGGTGCAGGTGTCCATTCACAGCCAATGGACACTGCTGGACTGCATACAATGTGGTATCCTGAGGGGAGTGCAAAAATTTTCTAGAGGACGCTATGGTACCATTTTGACATGCCTGTGCACAATCTACAACCGAGTAATCGTAATACCGAGCTCCATGAGTGTGTTGATTTTTGTTAATTTTCCAGCATGTTTAGACCTTCAGAAGAGCAATTCTTCTATATATCTGATTGGAGGCGCTGTAGAGCCATTATGCCACATTTAGTGCCAATTTATGGATGACTTTGAAGAGAAGAAGACACTTAAAATTTGTGCAAGGTTTTACAAGTTTTGGAGCATTCTAAGGCCTTGAAACGTGTTTTTGTAAAATTTGGAAAAACGCAGGAAATAGCTCATAGCTGACTTCCTGTTTGGCCAAAAATTTTTCGAAAATTAACCCTTGCCCGGAATGACTAATGCAATGATCACACCAAATTTCATGAACATTCAAGCACTTTTATCTTAACATGGCCATATCTAGAGGGTGCTGTGGAGCCACTTGGCACATCCTGATCCTAAATCAGCATATATTTATATTTGGAAGGACACTTTTATGAAGCTTGGAAAGTTTCAGGCAAATCCCACCAAGTATGTTGGAGTAAAACCAACTTCCTGTTTCATGGCGGAACATCGAAATTCGCCGCGTCGCCTTGGATTCATCGTTCAATGAATCCAAAAAAAATTCGCAATTTAACATCGGCAATGTCTCGAAATATCAGTTGCCAAATTGTAAGTTGATCGGATAAAACCTCTCAGAGGAGTTCGTGAAAGTACGACACTTGTGAATGGCGAAAAATCCAAAAAATTTGCAATTTCAATTAAAAATGGCAGACTTCCTGCTGAGTCTACGTCATGGCACCAAGGGACTTTTTTTCAGGTCTCGGCATATTCCACATGTATACCAAATTTCATAGATGTAGGTTTACCGGGCTGCGAGGGCTGCTTATTTGAAATTTTCCAGGGGGCGCTATAATGAAATTTTTGCCATGCCTATAAGTAAGTTTCTTGTCAAAGTAATACAAATGATGGTCTCTATACATTTAAAGAATTTTGTGAGTTTTTGAACATGGTGAGACCCTTAAAAGGGCAATTCTTTCAAAAATCTGATTGGGGGCGCTAAAGAGCCATTGTGCCTAATTTAGTGTAAATTGATATATAAAATTGAAGACAATAAGGCAATTAAAATTTGTGCAACTTTTTGCAAGATTTCGAGTATTCTAAGGCTTCCAAACATTTGTTTCGAAAATTTGGAAAAACACAGGAAATGGCTCATAGCTCACTTCCTGTTTGGCCAAAAAATTTCAAAAAAATCATCATTCCCTGACATGACACATGCAATGATCACACTAAATTTCATGAACAATCAAGCACTTTTATCTCAATATGGCCGTGTCAAGAGGGCGCTGTGGAGCCACCTGACCACACCCAATCTAATATCAACATATAGGTATACTTGAAAGTAGACTCTTATCAAGCCTTTGAAGTTTCGCGCAAATCTCACAAAGCATGTGCGCGTAAAATCAACTACCTGTTTCATGGCGGAACATTGAAATTCGCCGCAACGCCACGGATACAAAGTTCGATGAATCCAAAAAAGCTTCGCAATTTAACATCGAAAACGTCTTAAAAAGTCATACGCAAAATTGTAAGTTGATCGGATAAAATCTCTAGGAGGAGTTCGTTAAAGTACGACGCCTGTGAATGGCAAAAAATAAAAAAAAATTGCAAATTCAATTAAAAATGGCGGACTTCCTGTTGAGTCTAGGTCATGGCACCAAGAGTCTTTTTTGTAGGTCTCGGCATATTCCACATGTCTACCGAATTTCATACATGTCGGTTTACCAGGCTGCGAGGGCTGCTTATTTAAAATTTTCCAGGGGGCGCTATAGTGACATTTTTGCCATGTATATATATAAGTTTTTTGTCAGAGTAATAAGAATGATGGTCTTTATACATTCACAAAATTTTGAGAGTTTTAGAACATGCAGAGACCCTCAAAATGGCAATTCTTTTAAAAATCTGATTGGGGGCGCTATAGAGCCATTGTGCCAAATTTAGTGTAAATTGATATATAAAATTGAAGATAATAAGACAATTATAATTTGTGCAACTTTTTGCAAGATTTCGAGTATTCTTAAGCATCCAAACATGTGTTTATAAAATTTGGAAAAACGCAGGAAATGGCGCATAGCTCACTTCCTGTTTGGCCAAAAAATTTCAAAAAAATTAATATAACTCAACATGAACAAAGCAATGATCCCACCAAATTTCATGAACATTCAAGCACTTTTATCTCAACATGGCCGTTTCAAGAGGGCGCTGTGGAGCCACCTGACCACACCCAATCTAATATCAACATATAGGTTTACTTGGAAGTGGACCCCTATAAAGCCTGTAAAGTTTCGCGCAAATTTCACAAAGCATGTGTGCGTAAAACCAACTTCCTGTTTCATGGCAGAACATCGAAATTCGCCGCGACGCCACGGATACAAAGTTCGATGAATCCAAATAAGCTTCGCAATTTAACATCGACAAGGTCTTATGATGTTAAATTCAAAATTTTAAGTTGATCAGATAAAATCTCTAGGAGGAGTTTGTTAAAGTACGACGCCTGTGAATGGAAAAAAAATTTAAAAAAGTTGCAAATTCAATTAAAAATGGCGGACTTCCTGTTGGGTCTAGGCCATGGCACCAAGAGACATTGTTTTAGGTCTCAGGATATTCCACATGTCCACCGAAGTTCATACATGCAGGTCAACCACGGTGCGAGGGCTACTTTTTTGAAAATTTCCAGGGGGCGCTATAATGCCATTTTTGCCACGCCAATATGTAAATTTTTATCACTGTAATAGGAATGATGGTTTTTAGAATTGTTCAAAATTTTGTGAGTTTTTGAGCATGCTGAGACCCTCAAAAAGGCAATAATTTGAAAAATCTGATTGGGGGCGCTATAGAGCCATAATGCCTCATTTACTGCCAATTATTTTCTCAAATTGAAGACAATTGGACAAATATAATTTTTGCAAAGTTTTACAAGTTTTCAAGTATGCTAAAGCCTTCAAATGTGTGTTCGTAAAATTTGGAATAACGCAGGAAATGGCTCATAGCGCACTTCCTGTTTGGTCGAAAAATTTCAAAAAAATAATTATAGCCCAAAAAAACCAATGCAATGATCAGACCAAATTTCATGAACATTCAAGCACTTTTATATCAACATGGTCGTGTGAAGAGGGCGCTGTGGAGCCACCTGACCACACCCAATCCAATATCAACATATATTTATATTTGGAAGTAGACTACTATTAAGCCTGTAAAGTTTCACGCAAATCTCACAATGCATGTGCTCATAAAAGCAACTTCCATTTTCACGGCGGAACATCGAAATTCGCCGCAACGCCACGGACACAATTTTCGATGAATCCAAAAAAGCTTCGCAATTTAACATGGGAAATGTCTTTAGATGGCCTGTGCCAAATTTTTAGTTGATCGGATAAAATCTCTAGGAGAAGTTCGTTAAAGTACGACGCCTGTGAATGACAAAAAATAAAAAAAAGTTGCAAATTCAATTAAAAATGGCGGACTTCCTTTTGAGTCTAGGTCATGGTACCAAGAGACTTTTTTTTAGGTTTTGGCATAGTACACATGTCCACCGAATTTTGTACATGTATGTTAAACACCCTGCGAGGGCTGCTTAATTGAAATATTCTAGGTGGCGCTGTAATGCAATCTTGCCACATCCATCTTTAAACCTCATAGCCTAGTGAAAGGTATGATCGGCTTAAAATCGTTGCAAAGTTACGTGAGTTTTCGAGCATGCTGAGGCCCTCAAAAATGCAATTATGTATTAGAGGGCGCTATAGAGCCACCATGTCACACTCAGTGCCAAATGAGACATCGAATCAAAGAACTTAATATTTTTAGTCTATGAGCCAAGTTTGGTGAGTTTTCGAGTATGATAAGGCCCTCAAAAATGTGTTTGTAAAATCTGAAAAAACGCAGGAAATGGCTCGTAGCTCACTTCCTGTGCGGCAAAATAAATTCAAAAAAATTACCAAAAAAATTTATCATGACTGCTATGGCCCAATCGAATTTCGTGAGAATCCGAGCAAGTGCCTTCCAAAATGGCCTCGTGTTTGGTGGCGCTATAGAGCCACCTTGGCATGTATAAGCACAAAAATAGTAATATTTTGCAATTTTCACCACGACTGACGTGTGGGCAAATTTTTGTGAGTTTTCGTGCATGGCAAAGCCCTCAAAAATGCGTTCTCGCAGCAGAATAAAAAGAAGAAGAAGAAGAAGAATTAAAGCTGCAAGCAGCGTTGAAAGGGCCCTCGCCCCCCCTGTGCACATTGGGGTGGCAGCAAGATCTTGATGGCTGCAGGTGTCTATTCAGAGCCATTGGACACAGCTGTACCGCGTACAATGTGGTTTCCTGATGGGAGTGCAAAAATTTTCTGGAGGGCGCTATGATACCATTTTGACTTGCCTGTGCACAAAATCTACAACACAGTAATCGTAATACAGGGCTCCATGAGTGTTTCGATTTTTGTAAATTTTCCAGCATGTTTAGACTTTCAAAAGAGCAATTCTTTTATAAATATTATTTGGGGCGCTATAGAGCCATTATGCCCCATTTAGTGCCAATTGATGGATGTATTGAAGAGAATAAGACAGTTCTAATTTTTGGATGGTTTTGCAAGTTTTGGAGCATTCTAAGGCGTTAAAACGTGTGTTCGTAAAATTTGGAAAAACGCAGGAAATAGCTCATAGCTCTCTTCCTGTTTGGCAAAAAAATTTCAAAAAATTAACAATTGCGGAGAATGACTAATGCAATGATCATACCAAATTTCATGAACTTTCAACGCTTTTATCTGATCATGGCCATATCTAGAGGGCGCTGTGGAGCCACCTGGTACCTCTCGATATAAAATAAGCATATATCTATACTTGGGCGGACAATTTTATCAAGCTTGGAAAGTTTCAGGCAAATCCCACAAAGTACAGTGCCTTGCGAAAGTATTTGGCCCCCTTGAACCATGCAACCTTTCGCCACATTTCAGGCTTCAAACATAAAGATATAAAATTAAAATTTTTTGTCAAGAAACAACAACAAGTGGGACACAATCGTGAAGTGGAACAAAATTTATTGAATAATTTAAACTTTTTTAACAAATAAAAAACTGAAAAGTGGGGCGTGCAATATTATTCGGCCCCCTTGCGTTAATACTTTGTAGCACCACCTTTTGCTCCAATTACAGCTGCAAGTCGCTTGGGGTATGTTTCTATCAGTTTTGCACATCGAGAGACTGAAATTCTTGCCCATTCTTCCTTGCAAAACAGCTCGAGCTCAGTGAGGTTGGATGGAGACCGTTTGTGAACAGCAGTCTTCAGCTCTTTCCATAGATTCTCGATTGGATTCAGGTCTGGACTTTGACTTGGCCATTCTAACACCTGGATACGTTTATTTGTGAACCATTCCATTGTAGATTTGGCTTTATGTTTTGGATCATTGTCCTGTTGGAAGATAAATCTCCGTCCCAGTCTTAGGTCTTGTGCAGACTCCAACAGGTTTTCTTCCAGAATGGTCCTGTATTTGGCTCCATCCATCTTCCCGTCAATTTTAACCATCTTCCCTGTCCCTGCTGAAGAAAAGCAGGCCCAAACCATGATGCTGCCACCACCATGTTTGACAGTGGGGATGGTGTGTTCAGGGTGATGAGCTGTCTTGCTTTTACGCCAAACATATCGTTTTGCATTGTGGCCAAAAAGTTCGATTTTGCTTTCATCTGACCAGAGCACCTTCTTCCACATGTTTGGTGTGTCTCCCAGGTGGCTTGTGGCAAACTTTAAACGAGACTTTTTATGGATGTCTTTGAGAAATGGCTTTCTTCTTGCCACTCTTCCATAAAGGCCAGATTTGTGCAGTGTACGACTGATTGTTGTCCTATGGACAGACTCTCCCACCTCAGCTGTAGATCTCTGCAGTTCATCCAGAGTGATCATGGGCCTCTTGGCTGCATCTCTGATCAGTTTTCTCCTTGTTCGAGATGAAAGTTTGGAGGGACGGCCGGGTCTTGGTAGATTTGCAGTGGTCTGATACTCCTTCCATTTCAATATGATTGCTTGCACAGTGCTCCTTGGGATGTTTAAAGCTTGGGAAATCTTTTTGTATCCAAATCTGGCTTTAAACTTCTCCACAACAGTATCTCGGTCCTGCCTGGTGTGTTCCTTGGTCTTCATGATGCTCTCTGCGCTTTAAACAGAACCCTGAGACTATCACAGATCAGGTGCATTTATACAGAGACTTGATTACACACAGGTGGATTCTATTTATCATCATTAGTCATTGAGGACAACATTGGATCATTCAGAGATCCTCATTGAACTTCTGGAGTGAGTTTGCCGTACTGAAATTAAAGGGGCCGAATAATATTGTACGCCCCACTTTTCAGTTTTTTATTTGTTAAAAAAGTTTAAAATATTCAATAAATTTCGTTCCACTACTTGATTGTGTCCCACTTGTTGTTGTCTCTTGACAAATAATTTAAATTTTATATCTTTATGTTTGAAGCCTGAAATGTGGCGAAAGGTTGCAAGGTTCAAGGGGGCCGAATACTTTCGCAAGGCACTGTATGTGGAATTGAAAGCAACTTCCTGTTTCATGGCAGGACATCAAAATTCGCCGTGACGCCACAGATGCATCGTTCGATGAAATCAAAAAAGCTTCGCAATTTAACGTCAGCAAGGTTTTTAGATATTATATGCCAAATTTTAAGTTGATCGGATAAAATCTCTAGGAGGAGTTTGTTAAAGTACGACACCTGTGAATGGCAAAAAAAATTTTAAAAAGTTGCAATTTCAATTAAAAATGGCAGCCTTCCTGTTGGGTCTAGGTCATGGCACCAAGAGACTTTTTTGTAGGTCTCGGCATATTCCACGTGTCTACCGAATTTCATACATGTGGGTATATCGGGCTGCGAGGGCTGCTTATTTGAAATTTTCCAGGGGGCGCTATAATGCCATTTTTGCCACACCTATTTGTAAATTTTTTATCAGTGTAATAGGAATGATGGTCTTTAAAATTGTACAAAATTTTGTGAGTTTTTGAGCATGCTGAAACCCTCAAAAGGGTAATTCTTTTAAAAATCGTATTGGGGGCGCTATAGAGCCATGATGCCTCATTTACTGCCAATTTTTGTTTCAAATTAAAGACAATGTGACAAATAAAATTTTAGCTAATTTTTGCAAGTTTTCCAGTATGCTAAGGCCTTCAAATGTGTGTTCATAAAATTTGGAATAACGCAGGAAATGACTCATAGCTCACTTCCTGTTTGGCCAAAAAATTTCAAAAAAATCAGCACAGCCCAGAAAACCAAATGCAATGATCTGATCAAATTTCATGAACATTCAAGCACTTTTATATCAACATGGCCGTGTCAAGAGGGCGCTGTAGAGCCACCTGACCACACCCACTCCAATATCAACATATAGGTATATTTGGAATTAGACTATCATTAAGCCTGTAAAGTTTCATGTAAATCTCCCAAAGCATATGCTCATAAAATAAACTTCCATTTTCATGGCGGAACATCGAAATTCGCCGCGACGCCACGGATACAAAGTTCGATGAATCAAAAATCAAAAAAAGCTTCGCAATTTAACATCGACGACGTCTTTCAATGTCATATGCCAAATTTTAAGTTGATCAGATAAAATGTCTAGGAGGAGTTCGTTAAAGTACGACACCTGTGAATGGCCAACAATCCAAAAAAGTTGCAATTTCAATTAAAAATGGTGGACTTCCTGTTGAGTGTAGGTCATGGCACCAAGAGAATTTTTTGTAGGTCTCGGCATATTCCACATGTCTACCGAATTTCATACGTGTAGGTTTACCAGGCTGCGAAGGCTGCTTATTTAAAATTTTCCAGGGGGCGCTATAGTGACATTTTTGCCATGTATATATATAAGTTTTTTGTCAGAGTAATACGAATGATGGTCTTTATACATTTACAAAATTTTGTGAGTTTTAGAACATGCTGAGACCCTAAAAATGGCAATTCTTTTAAAAATCTGATTGGGGGCGCTATAGAGCCATTGTGCCAAATTTAGTGTAAATTGATATATAAAATTGAAGATAATAAGACAATTATAATTTGTGCAACTTTTTGCAAGATTTCGAGTATTCTAAAGTATCCAAACATGTGTTTATAAAATTTGGAAAAACGCAGGAAATGGCGCATAGCTCACTTCCTGTTTGGCCAAAAAATTTCAAAAAAATTAAAATAACTCGACATGAACAATGCAATGATCACACCAAATTTCATGAACATTCAAGCACTTTTATCTCAACATGGCCGTTTCAAGAGAGCGCTGTGGAGCCACCTGACCACACCCAATCTAATATCAACATATAGGTCTACTTGCAAGTGGACTCCTATAAAGCCTGTAAAGTTTCGCGCAAATTTCACAAAGCATGTGCACGTAAAACGAACTTCCTGTTTCATGGCGGAACATCGAAATTCGCCGCGACGCCACGGATACAAAGTTCAATGAATCCAAAAAAGCTTCGCAATTTAACATCGACAAGGTCTTAAGATGTCAAATTAAAAATTTTAAGTTGATCGGATAAAATCTCTAGGAGGAGTTCGTTAAAGTACGAAGCCTGTGAATGGCAAAAAATTTAAAAAATTTGCAAATTCAATTAAAAATGGCGGACTTCCTGTTGAGTCTAGGTCATGACACCTAGAGACTTTATTTTAGGTCTTGGCATAGTACACATGTCCACCGAATTTTGTACATGTAGGTCAAACACGCTGCGAGGGCTGCTTCATTGAAATTTTCTAGGTGGCGCTGTAATGCAATTTTGCCACATCCATCTGTAAACCCTAAATCCTAGTTAAAAGTAAGACCTGCTTAATATGTTTGCAAAGTTTTGTGAGTTTTCAAGCATGCTGAAGCCCTCAAAAATGCAATTATGTATTAGGGGGCGCTATAGAGCTACCATATCACACCCAGTGCCAAATGAGATATTGAATCAAAGAACGTCATATTTCTAGTCTATGAGCCAAGTCTGGTGAGTTTCCGAGTATGATAAAACCCTCAAAAATGTGTTCGTAAAATCTAAAAAACCGCAGGAAATGGCTCATAGCTCACTTCCTGTGAGGCAAAAAAATTTCAAAAAAATTTACAAAAAAATTTATGATGACTACTATGACTCTACAAAATTTTGTGAGAATCCGAGCAAGTGCGTTCCAAAATGGCCGCGTGTTTGGTGGCGCTATAGAGCCACCGGGGCATGTCCAAGCACAAAAATAATAATACTTTGCAATTTTCACCACGACTGACGTGTGGGCCAATTTTTGTGAGTTTTCGTGCATGGCAAAGCCCTCAAAAATGCGTTCTCGCAGCAGAATAAAAAGAAGAAGAAGAAGAAGAAGAAGAAGAAGAAGAAGAAAAAGAAGAAGAAGAAGAAGAATAATAAAAATCCCATCAAAAACAATAGGTTCCTCGCACCGGTCGGTGCTCGGGCCCTAATTAAAGCTGCAAGCAGCGTTGAAAGGGCCCTCGCACCCCTCTTGCACGTTGGGGAGGCAGCAAAATCTTGATGGGTGCAGGTGTGCATTCACAGCCATTGGACACAGCTAGACTGTGGAGAGTGCAAAAATTTTCTGGAGGGGTGCTTTGATATCATTTTGACATGCCCGTGCGCTAAATATCCAGCATAGTAATTGTAATACCAGGCTCCTTGAGCATGTTGATTTTTGTAATTTTTACAGCACGTTTAGACCCACAAAAGAGATTTCTTTTAAAAATCTGATTGGGGGCGCTATCGAGCCATTACGCCACATTTAGTGCCAATTGATGGATGACATTGAAGAGAATAAGACAATTATAAATTGTGCAAGTTTGTTAAAGTACGACACCTGTGAATGGCGAAAAATACAAAAAAGTTGCAATTTCAATTAAAAATGGCGGACTTCCTGTTTAGTCTAGGTCATGGCACCACGAGTCTTTTTTGTAGGTCTAGTCATATTCCTAACGTCTACTGAATTTCATACATGTAGGTTTACCAGGCTGCGAGGGCTGCTTATTTAAAAATTTCCAGGGGGCGCTATAGTGACATTTTTGCCATGTCTAGATATACGTTTTTTGTCGAGTAATACGAATGATGGTCTTTATACATTTACAAAATTTTGTGAGTTTTAGAACATGCTGAGACCCTCAAAATGGCAATTCTTTTAAAAATCTGATTGGGGGCGCTATAGAGCCATTGTGCCAAATTTAGTGTAAATTGATATATAAAATTGAAGATAATAAGACAATTATAATTTGTGCAACTTTTTGCAAGATTTCGAGTATTCTTAAGCATCCAAACATGTGTTTATAAAATTAGGAAAAACGCAGGAAATGGCGCATAGCTCACTTCCTGTTTAGCCAAAAAATTTCAAAAAAATTAATATAACCCGACATGAACAAAGCAATGATCACACCAAATTTCATGAACATTCAAGCACTTTTATCTCAACATGGCCGTTTCAAGAGGGCGCTGAGGAGCCACCTGACCACACCCAATCTAATATCAACATATAGGTCTACTAAAAAGTGGACTCCTATAAAGCCTGTAAAGTTTCGCGCAAATTTCACAAAGCATGTGCGCGTAAAACCAACTTCCTGTTTCATGGCGGAACATCGAAATTCGCCGCGACGCCACGGATACAAAGTTCAATGAATCCAAAAAAGCTTCGCAATTTAACATCGAGAAGGTCTTAAGATGTTAAATTCAAAATTTTAAGTTGATCGGATAAAATCTCGAGGAGGAGTTCGTTAAAGTACGACGCCTGTGAATGGCAAAAAATTTAAAAAATTTGCAAATTCAATTAAAAATGGCGGACTTCCTGTGGAGTCTAGGTCATGGCACCTAGAGACTTTTTTTTAGGTCTTGGCATAGTACACATGTCCACCGAATTTTGTACATGTAGGTCAAACACGCTGCGAGGGCTGCTTCATTGAAATTTTCTAGGTGGCGCTGTAATGCAATTTTGCCACATCCATCTGTAAACCGTAAATTCTAGTAAAAACTAAGACCAGCTTAATATGTTTGCAAAGTTTTGTGAGTTTTTAAGCATGCTGAGGCCCTCAAAAATGCAATTATGTATTAGGGGGCGCTATAGAGCTACCATGTCACACCCAGTGCCAAATGAGATATTGAATCAAAGAACGTAATATTTATAGTCTATCAGCCGAGTTTGGTGAGTTTTCGAGTATGATAAAACCCTCAAAAATGTGTTCGTAAAATCTGAAAAAACGCAAGAAATGGCTCATAGCTCACTTCCTGTGAGGCAAAAAAATTTCAAAAAAATTTACAAAAAAATTTATGATGACTACTATGACTCTATAAAATTTCGTGAGAATTCGAGCAAGTGCGTTCCAAAATGGCCGCGTGTTTGGTGGCGCTATAGAGCCACCGAGGCATGTCCAAGCACAAAAATAAAAATAATTTGCAATTTTCACGACGACTGACGTATGGGCAAATTTTTGTGAGTTTTCGTGCATGGCAAAACCCTCAAAAATGCGTTCTCGCAGCAGAATAAAAAGAAGAAGAAGAAGAAGAAGAAGAAGAAGAAGAAGAAGAAGAAGAATAATAAAAATCCCATCAAAAACAATAGGTTCCTCGCACCTTCGGTGCCAGGACCCGTTCCGGGCCCTGGCACCGGTCGGTGCTCGGGCCCTAATTAAAGCTGCAAGCAGCGTTGAAAGGGCCCTCGCCCCCCCTGTGCACATTGGGGTGGCAGCAAGATCTTGATGGCTGCAGGTGTCCATTCAGAGCCATTGGACACAGCTGGACCGCGTACAATGTGGTTTCCTGATGGGAGTGCAAAAATTTTCTGGAGGGCGCTATGATACCATTTTGACTTGCCTGTGCACAAAATCTACAACACAGTAATCGTAATACAGGGCTCCATGAGTGTTTCGATTTTTGTAAATTTTCCAGCATGTTTAGACTTTCAAAAGAGCAATTCTTTTATAAATATTATTGGGGGCGCTATAGAGCCATTATGCCCCATTTAGTGGCAATTGATGGATGTATTGAAGAGAATAAGACAGTTCAAATTTTTGGATGGTTTTGCAAGTTTTGGAGCATTCTAAGGCCTTAAAACGTGTGTTCGTAAAATTTGGAAAAACGCAGGAAATAGCTCATAGCTCTCTTCCTGTTTGGCAAAAAAATTTCAAAAAATTAACAATTGCGGAGAATGACTAATGCAATGATCATACCAAATTTCATGAACTTTCAAGCACTTAGATCTGAACATGGCCATATCTAGAGGGCGCTGTGGAGCCACCTGGTACCTCTCGATATAAAATAATCATATATCTATACTTTGGCGGACAATTTTATCAAGCTTGGAAAGTTTCAGGCAAATCCCACAAAGTATGTGGAATTGAAAGCAACTTCCTGTTTCATGGCAGGACATCAAAATTCGCCGTGACGCCACAGATGCATCGTTCGATGAAATCAAAAAAGCTTCGCAATTTAATGTCAGCAAGGTTTTTAGATATTATATGCCAAATTTTAAGTTGATCGGATAAAATCTCTAGGAGGAGTTCGTTAAAGTACGACACCTGTGAATGGCAAAAAAAATTTTAAAAAGTTGCAATTTCAATTAAAAATGGCAGCCTTCCTGTTGGGTCTAGGTCATGGCACCAAAAGACTTTTTTTGTAGGTCTCGGCATATTCCACATGTCTACTGAATTTCATACATGTGGGTTTATCGGGCTGCGAGGGCTGCTTATTTGAAATTTTCCAGGGGGCGCTATAATGCCATTTTTGCCACGCCTATTTGTAAATTTTTTATCAGTGTAATAGGAATGATGGTCTTTAAAATTGTACAAAATTTTGTGAGTTTTTGAGCATGCTGAAACCCTCAAAAGGGTAATTCTTTTAAAAATCGTATTGGGGCGCTATAGAGCCATGATGCCTCATTTACTGCCAATTTTTGTTTCAAATTGAAGACAATGTGACAAATAAAATTTTAGCTAAGTTTTGCAAGTTTTCGAGTATGCTAAGGCCTTCAAATGTGTGTTCATAAAATTTGGAATAACGCAGGAAATGACTCATAGCTCACTTCCTGTTTGGCCAAAAAAATTTCAAAAAAATCAGCACTGCCCAGAAAACCAAATGCAATGATCTGACCAAATTTCATGAACATTCAAGTACTTTTATATCAACATGGCCGTGTCAAGAGGTCGCTGTAGATCCACCTGACCACACCCACTCCAATATCAACATATAGGTATATTTGGAATTAGACTATCATTAAGCCTGTAAAGTTTCATGTAAATCTCCCAAAGCATATTCTCATAAAATAAACTTCCATTTTCATGGCGGAACATCGAAATTCACCGCGACGCCACAGATACAAAGTTCGATGAATCCAAAAAAGCTTCGCAATTTAACATCGACGACGTCTTTCAATGTCATATGCCAAATTTTAAGTTGATCAGATAAAATCTCTAGGAGGAGTTTGTTAAAGTACGACACCTGTGAATGGCCAACAATCCAAAAAAGTTGCAATTTCAATGAAAAATGGTAGACTTCCTGTTGAGTGTAGGTCATGGCACCAAGAGAATTTTTTGTAGGTCTCGGCATATTCCACATGTCTACCGAATTTCATACATGTAGGTTTACCAGGCTGCGAGGGCTGCTTATTTAAAATTTTCCAGGGGGCGCTATAGTGACATTTTTGCCATGTATATATATAAGTTTTTTGTCAGAGTAATACAAATGATGGTCTTTATACATTTACAAAATTTTGTGAGTTTTAGAACATGCTGAGACCCTCAAAATGGCAATTCTTTTTAAAATCTGATTGGGGGCGCTATAGAGCCATTGTGCCAAATTTAGTGTAAATTGATATATAAAATTGAAGATAATAAGACAATTATAATTTGTGCAACTTTTTGCAAGATTTCGAGTATTCTAAAGCATCCAAACATGTGTTTATAAAATTTGTAAAAACGCAGGAAATGGCGCATAGCTCACTTCCTGTTTGGCCAAAAAATTTCAAAAAAATTAAAATAACTCGACATGAACAAAGCAATGATCACACCAAATTTAATGAACATTCAAGCACTTTTATCTCAACATGGCCGTTTCAAGAGGGCGCTGTGGAGCCACCTGACCACACCCAATCTAATATCAACATATAGGTCTACTTGGAAGTGGACTCCTATAAAGCCTGTAAAGTTTCGCGCAAATTTTACAAAGCATGTGCGCGTAAAACCAACTTCCTGTTTCATGGCGGAACATCGAAATTCGCCGCGACGCCACGGACACAAAGTTCAATGAATCCAAAAAAGCTTCGCAATTTAACATCGACAAGGTCTTAAGATGTTAAATTCAAAATTTTAAGTTGATCGGATAAAATCTCTAGGAGGAGTTCGTTAAAGTACGAAGCCTGTGAATGGCAAAAAATTTAAATTATTTGCAAATTCAATTAAAAATGGCGGACTTCCTGTTGAGTCTAGGTCATGGCACCTAGAGACTTTTTTTTAGGTCTTGGCATAGTACACATGTCCACCGAATTTTGTACATGTAGGTCAAACATGCTGCGAGGGCTGCTTCATTGAAATTTTCTAGGTGGCGCTGTAATGCAATTTTGCCACATCCATCTGTAAACCCTAAATCCTAGTTAAAAGTAAGACCTGCTTAATATGTTTGCAAAGTTTTGTGAGTTTTCAAGCATGCTGAGGCCCTCAAAAATGCAATTATGTATTAGGGGGCGCTATAGAGCTACCATGTCACACCCAGTGCCAAATGAGATATTGAATCAAAGAACGTAATATTTATAGTCTATCAGCCAAGTTTGGTGAGTTTTCGAGTATGATAAAACCCTCAAAAATGTGATCGTAAAATCTGAAAAAACGCAGGAAATGGCTCATAGCTCACTTCCTGTGAGGCAAAAAAATTTCAAAAAAATTTACAAAAAAATTTATGATGACTACTATGACTCTATAAAATTTCGTGAGAATCCGAGCAAGTGCGTTCCAAAATGGCCGCGTGTTTGGTGGCGCTATAGAGCCACCGAGGCATGTCCAAGCACAAAAATAAGAATAATTTGCAATTTTCATGACGACTGACGTATGGGCAAATTTTTGTGAGTTTTCGTGCATGGCAAAACCCTCAAAAATGCGTTCTCGCAGCAGAATAAAAAGAAGAAGAAGAAGAAGAAGAAGAAGAAGAATAATAAAAATCCCATCAAAAACAATAGGTTCCTCGCACCGGTCGGTGCTCGGGCCCTAATTAAAGCTGCAAGCAGCGTTGAAAGGGCCCTCTCCCCCCCTGTGCACATTGGGGTGGCAGCAAGATCTTGATGGCTGCAGGTGTCCATTCAGAGCCATTGGACACAGCTGGACCGCGTACGATGTGGTTTCCTGATGGGAGGTCAAAAATTTTCTGGAGGGCGCTATGATACCATTTTGACTTGCCTGTGCACAAAATCTACAACACAGTCATCGTAATACAAGGCTCCATGAGTGTTTCAATTTTTGAAAATTTTCCAGCATGTTTAGACCTTCAAAAGAGCAATTCTTTTATAAATATTATTGGGGGCGCTATAGAGCCATTATGCCCCATTTAGTGCCAATTGATGGATGTATTGAAGAGAATAAGACAGTTCTAATTTTTGGATGGTTTTGCAAGTTTTGGAGCATTCTAAGGCCTTAAAACGTGTGTTCGTTAAATTTGGAAAAAACGCAGGAAATAGCTCATAGCTCTCTTCCTGTTTGGCAAAAAAATTTCAAAAAATTAACAATTGCGGAGAATGACTAATGCAATGATCATACCAAATTTCATGAAAATTCAAGCACTTTTATCTGAACATGGCCATATCTAGAGGGCGCTGTGGAGCCACCTGGTACCTCTCGATATGAAATAAGCATATATCTATACTTGGGCGGACAATTTTATCAAGCTTGGAAAGTTTCAGGCAAATCCCACAAAGTATGTGGAATTGAAAGCAACTTCCTGTTTCATGGCAGGACATCAAAATTCGCCGTGACGTCACAGATGCATCGTTTGATGAAATCAAAAAAGCTTCGCAATTTAACGTCAGCAAGGTTTTTAGATATTATATGCCAAATTTTAAGTTGATCGGATAAAATCTCTGGGAGGAGTTCGTTAAAGTACGACACCTGTGAATGGCAAAAAAAATTTTAAAAAGTTGCAATTTCAATTAAAAATGGAAGCCTTCCTGTTGAGCCTAGGTCATGGCACCAAGAGACTTTTTTGTAGGTCTCGGCATATTCCACATGTCTACCGAATTTCATACTGTGGGTTTAAAGGGCTGCGAGGGCTGCTTATTTGAAATTTTCCAGAGGGCGCTATAATGCCATTTTTGCCATGCCTATTTGTAAATTTTTTATCAGTGTAATAGGAATGATGGTCTTTAAAATTGTACAAAATTTTGTGAGTTTTTGAGCATGCTGAAACCCTCAAAAGGGTAATTCTTTTAAAAATTGTATTGGGGGCGCTATAGAGCCATGATGCCTCATTTACTGCCAATTTTTGTTTCAAATTGAAGACAATGTGACAAATAAAATTTGAGCTAAGTTTTGCAAGTTTTAGAGTATGCTAAGGCCTACAAATGTGTGTTCATAAAATTTGGAATAACGCAGGAAATGACTCATAGCTCACTTCCTGTTTGGCCGAAAAATTTCAAAAAAATCAGCACGGCCCAGAAAACCAAATGCAATGATCTGACCAAATTTCATGAACATTCAAGCACTTTTATATCAACATGGCCGTGTCAAGAGGGCGCTGTAGAGCCACCTGACCACACCCACTCCAATATCAACATATAGGTATATTTGGAATTAGACTATCATTAAGCCTGTAAAGTTTCATGTAAATCTCCCAAAGCATATGCTCATAAAATAAACTTCCATTTTCATGGCGGAACATCGAAATTCGCCGCGACGCCAAGGATACAAAGTTCGATGAATCCAAAAAAGCTTCACAATTTAACATCGACGACGTCTTTCAATGTCATATGCCAAATTTTAAGTTGATCAGATAAAATCTCTAGGAGGAGTTCGTTAAAGTACGACACCTGTGAATGGCCAACAATCCAAAAAAGTTGCAATTTCAATTAAAAATGGTGGACTTCCTGTTGAGTGTAGGTCATGGCACCAAGCGAATTATTTGTAGGTCTCGGCATATTTCACATGTCTACCGAATTTCATACATGTAGGTTTACCAGGCTGCGAGGGCTGCTTATTTAAAATTTTCCAGGGGGCGCTATAGTGACATTTTTGCCATGTATATATATAAGTTTTTTGTCAGAGTAATACGAATGATGGTCTTTATACATTTACAAAATTTTGTGAGTTTTAGAACATGCTGAGACCCTCAAAATTGCAATTCTTTTAAAAATCTGATTGGGGGCGCTAAAGAGCCATTGTGCCAAATTTAGTGTAAATTGATATATAAAATTGAAGATAATAAGACAATTATAATTTGTGCAACTTTTTGCAAGATTTCGAGTATTCTAAAGCATCCAAACATGTGTTTATAAAATTTGGAAAAACGCAGAAAATGGCGCATAGCTCACTTCCTGTTTGGCCAAAAAATTTCAAAAAAATTAAAATAACTCGACATAAACAATGCAATGATCACACCAAATTTCATGAACATTCAAGCACTTTTATCTCAACATGGCCGTTTCAAGAGGGCGCTGTGGAGCCACCTGACCACACCCAATCTAATATCAACATATAGGTCTACTTGGAAGTGAACTCCTATAAAGCCTGTAAAGTTTTGCACAAATTTCACAAAGCATGTGCGCGTAAAACCAACTTCCTGTTTCATGGCGGAACATCGAAATTCGCCGCGACGCCACGGATACAAAGTTCAATGAATCCAAAAAAGCTTCGCAATTTAACATCGACAAGGTCTTAAGATGTTAAATTCAAAATTTTAAGTTGATCGGATAAAATCTCTAGGAGGAGTTCGTTAAAGTACGAAGCCTGTGAATGGCAAAAAATTTAAAAAATTTGCAAATTCAATTAAAAATGGCGGACTTCCTGTTGAGTCTAGGTCATGGCACATAGAGGTTTTTTTTTAGGTCTTGGCATAGTACACATGTCCACCGAATTTTGTACATGTAGGTCAAACACGCTGCGAGGGCTGCTTCATTGAAATTTTCTAGGTGGCGCTGTAATGCAATTTTGCCACATCCATCTGTAAACCCTAAATCCTAGTTAAAAGTAAGACCTGCTTAATATGTTTGCAAAGTTTTGTGAGTTTTCAAGCAAGCTGAGGCTCTCAAAAATGCAATTATGTATTAGGGGGCGCTATAGAGCTACCATATCACACCCAGTGCCAAATGAGATATCGAATCAAAGAACGTAATATTTCTAGTCTATGAGCCAAGTCTGGTGAGTTTTCGAGTATGATAAAACCCCTAAAAAATGTGTTCGTAAAATCTAAAAAAACGCAGGAAATGGCTCATAGCTCACTTCCTGTGAGGCAAAAAAATTTCAAAAAAATTGACAAAAAAATTTATGATGACTACTATGACTCTATAAAATTTCGTGAGAATCCGAGCAAGTGCGTTCCAAAATGGCCGCGTGTTTGGTGGCGCTATAGAGCCACCGGGGCATGTTAAAGCACAAAAATAATAATATTTTGCAATTTTCACCACGACTGACATGTGGGCAAATTTTTGTGAGTTTTCGTGCATGGCAAAGCCCTAAAAAATGCGTTCTCGCAGCAGAATAAAAAGAAGAAGAAGAAGAAGAAGAAGAAGAATAAAAATCCCATCAAAAACAATAGGTTCCTCGCACCTTCGGTGCCAGGACCCGTTCCGGGCCCTGGCACCGGTCGGTGCTCGGGCCCTAATAATTAAAGCTGCAAGCAGCGTTGAAAGGGCCCTCGCCCCCTTCGTGCACGTTGGGGTGGCAGCAAGATCTTGATGGGTGCAGGTGTCCATTCACAGCCAATGGACACTGCTGGACTGCGTACAATGTGGTATCCTGAGGGGAGTGCAAAAATTTTCTAGAGGACGCTATGGTATCATTTTGACATGCCTGTGCACAATCTACAACCGAGTAATCGTAATACCGAGCTCCATGAGTGTGTTGATTTTTGTTAATTTTCCAACATGTTTAGACCTTCAGAAGAGCAATTCTTCTATATATCTGATTGGAGGCGCTGTAGAGCCATTATGCCACATTTAGTGCCAATTTATGGATGACTTTGAAGAGAAGAAGACATTTATAATTTGTGGGGTTTTGCAAGTTTTGGAGCATTCTAAGGCCTTTAAACGTGTTTTCGTAAAATTTGGAAAAACGCAGGAAATAGCTCATAGCTCACTTCATGTTTGGCCAAAAATTTTTAGAAAATTAACCCTTGCCCGGAATGACTAATGCAATGATCACACCAAATTTCATGAACATTCAAGCACTTTTGTCTTCACATGGCCATATCTAGAGGGCGCTGTGGAGCCACCTGGCACCCCCTGATCCAATATCAGCATTTATTTATATTTGGGAGGACACTTTCATGAAAATTGGAAAGTTTCAGGCAAATCCCACCAAGTATGTTGGAGTAAAACCAATTTCATGATTCATGGCGGAACATCGAAATTCGCCGTGTCGCCTTGGATTCATCGTTCAATGAATTTAAAAAAGCTTCGCAAGTTAACATCGGCAATGTCTCGTAATATCAGTTGCCAAATTGTAAGTTGATCGGATAAAACCTCTCGGAGGAGTTCGTTAAAGTACGACACTTGTGAATGGCGAAAAATACAAAAAAGTTGCAATTTCAATTAAAAATGGCAAACTTCCTGCTGAGTCTAGGTCATGGCACCAAGAGACTTTTTTTCAGGTCTCGGCATATTCCACATGTATACCAAATTTCATAGATGTAGGTTTACCGGGCTGCGAGGGCTGCTTATTTGAAATTTTCCAGGGGGCGCTATAATTAAATTTTTGCCATGCCTATAAGTAAGTTTCTTGTCAAAGTAATACAAATGATGGTCTTTATACATTTAAAGAATTTTCTGAGTTTTTGAACATGGTGAGACCCTTAAAAGGGCAATTCTTTCAAAAATCTGATTGGGGGCGCTAAAGAGCCATTGTACCTAATTAAGTGTAAATTGATATATAAAATTGAAGACAATAAGGCAATTAAAATTTGTGCAACTTTTTGCAAGATTTCGAGTATTCTAAGGCTTCCAAACATGTGTTTCGAAAATTTGGAAAAACACAGGAAATGGCTCATAGCTCACTTCCTGTTTGGCCAAAAAATTTCAAAAAAATTATCATTCCCTGACATGACACATGCAATGATCACACTAAATTTCATGAACAATCAAGCACTTTTATCTCAATATGGCCGTGTCAAGAGGGCGCTGTGGAGCCACCTGACCACACCCAATCTAATATCAACATATAGGTATACTTGAAAGTAGACTCTTATCAAGCCTTTGAAGTTTCGCGCAAATCTCACAAAGCATGTGCGCGTAAAACCAACTACCTGTTTCAGGGCGGAACATCGAAATTCGCCGCGACGCCACAGATACATAGTTCGATTGATACAAAAAAGCTTCGCAATTTAACATCGACAAGGTCTTTAGACGTCATATGCAAAATTTTAAGTTGATCGGATAAAATCTCTAGGAGGAGTTCGTTAAAGTACGAAGCCTGTGAATGGCAAAAAATTAAAAAAATTTGCAAATTCAATTAAAAATGGCGGACTTCCTGTGCAGTCAAGGTCATGGCACCAAGAGACTTATTTTTAGGTCTCAGGATATTCCACAAGTCCACCGAAGTTCATACATGCAGGTCAACCATGATGCGAGGGCTGCTTCTTTGAAATTTTCCAGGGGGCGCTATAATGCCATTTTTGCCACGCCTATATGTAAATTTTTTATCAGTGTCAAAAGAATGATGGTATTTAGAACTGTACAAAATATAGTGAGTTTTTGAGCATGCTGAGACCCTCAAAAAGGCAATTCTTTTAAAAATTTGATTGGGGGCGCTATAGAGCCATAATGCCACATTTACAGCCAATTTTTGTCTCAAATTTAAGACAATCAAACAGATATAATTTTTGCAAAGTTTTGCATGCTTTTGAGTATGCTAAGGCCTTCAAATGTTTGTTCGAAAAATTTGGAATAACGCAGGAAATGGCTCATAGCTCACTTCCTGTTTGGCCGAAAAATTTCAAAAAAATAAGCAAAGCCCAAAAAAACAAATGCAATGATCAGACTAAATTTCATGAACATACAAGCACTTTTATGTCAACATGGCCGTGTCAAGAGGGCACTGTGGAGCCACCTGACCACACCCAATCCAATATCAACCTATAGTTATATTTGGAAGTAGACTACTATTAAGCCTGTAAAGTTTCACGCAAATCTCACAATGCATGTGCTCATAAAAGCAACTTCCATTTTCATGGCGGAACTTCGAAATTCGCCGCAAAGCCACGGACACAAATTTCAATGAATCAAAATAAAGCTTCGCAATTTAACAAAGCGAAGGTCTTTAGATTGCCTGTGCCAAATTTCAAGATGATTGGATAAAATCTCTAGGAGGAGTTCGTTAAAGTTCGACGCCTGTGAATGGCAAAAAATTAAAAAAAGTTGCAAATTCAATTAAAAATCGCAGACTTCCTGTTGAGTCTAGGTCATGGCACCAAGAGACTTTTTTTTCGGTCTTGGCATAGTACACATGTCCACCGAATTTTGTACATGTAGGTTAAACACGCTGCGAGGGCTGCTTCATTGAAATTTTCTAGGTGGCGCTGTAATGTAATTTTGCCACATCTATCTGTAAACCCGATATTCTAGTTAAAAGTATTACCAGCTTAATATGTTTGCAAAGTTTCGTGAGTTTTCGAGCATGTTGAAGCCCTCAAAAATGCAATTATGTATTAGGGGGCGCTATAGAGCTACCATGTCACACCCAGTGGCAAATGAGATATCGAATGAAAGAACTTAATATTTTTAGTCAATGAGCCAAGTTTGGTGAGTTTTTGAGAATGATAAGGCCCTCAAAAATGTGTTCGTAAAATCTGAAAAAACGCAGGAAATGGCTCATAGCTCACTTCCTGTGTGGCAAAAAAATTTCTAAAAAATTGACAAAAACATTTATTATGACTACTATGACCCTATTGAATTTCGTGAGAATCCGAGCAAGTGCGTTCCAAAATGGCCGCCTGTTTGGTGGCGCTATAAAGCCACTGGGGCATGTCCAAGCACAAAAATAATAATACTTTGCAATTTTCACCACGACTGACGTGTGGGCAAATTTTTGTGAGTTTTCGTGCATGGCAAAGCCCTCAAAAATGCGTTCTCGCAGCAGAATAATAATAATTAAAGCTGCAAGCAGCGTTGAAAGGGCCCTCGCCCCCTTCGTGCACGTTGGGGTGGTAGCAAGATCTTGATGGGTGCAGGTGTCCATTCACAGCCAATGGACCCTGCTGGACTGCATACAATGTGGTATCCTGAGTGGAGTGCAAAAATTTTCTAGTGGACGCTATGGTACCATTTTGACATGCCTGTGCACAATCTACAGCCGAGTTATCGTAATACCGAGCTCCAAGAGTGTGTTGATTTTTGTTAATTTTCCAGCATGTTTAGACCTTCAGAAGAGCAATTCTTCTATATATCTGTTTGGAGGCGCTGTAGAGCCATTATGCCACATTTAGTGCCAATTTATGGATGACTTTGAAGAGAAGAAGACACTTAAAATTTGTGCAAGGTTTTACAAGTTTTGGAGCATTCTAAGGCCTTGAAACGTGTTTTCGTAAAATTTGGAAAAACGCAGGAAATAGCTCATAGCTGACTTCCTGTTTGGCCAAAAATTTTTCGAAAATTAACCCTTGCCCGGAATGACTAATGCAATGATCACACCAAATTTCATGAACATTCAAGCACGTTTATCTTAACATGGCCATATCTAGAGGGCGCTGTGGAGCCACCTGGCACCTCCTGATCCAATATCAGCATTTATTTATATTTGGGAGGACACTTTTATGATGCTTGGAAAGTTTCAGGCAAATCCCACCAAGTATGTTGGAGTAAAACCAACTTCCTGTTTCATGGCAAAACATCGAAATTCGCCGCGTCGCCTTGGATTCATCGTTCAATGAATCCAAAAAAGCTTCGCAATTTAACATCGGCAATGTCTCGTAATATCAGTTGCCAAATTGTAAGTTGATCGGATAAAACCTCTCGGAGGAGTTCGTGAAAGTACGACACTTGTGAATGGCGAAAAATCCAAAAAAGTTGCAATTTCAATTAAAAATGGCGGACTTCCTGCTGAGTCTAGGTCATGGCATCAAGAGACTTTTTTTCAGGTCTCGGCATATTCCACATGTATACCAAATTTCATAGATGTCGGTTTACCGGGCTGCGAGGGCTGCTTATTTGAAATTTTCCAGGGGGCGCTATAATTAAATTTTTGCCATGCCTATAAGTAAGTTTCTTGTCAAAGTAATACAAATGATGGTCTTTATCCATTTAAAGAATTTTGTAAGTTTTTGAACATGGTGAGACCCTTAAAAGGGAAATTCTTTCAAAAATCTGATTGGGGACGCTAAAGAGCCATTGTACCTAATTTAGTGTAAATTGATATATAAAATTGAAGACAATAAGGCAATTGAAATTTGTGCAACTTTTTGCAAGATTTTGAGTATTCTAAGGCTTCCAAACATGTGTTTCTAAAATTTGGAAAAACACAGGAAATGGCTCATAGCTCACTTCCTGTTTGGCCAAAAAATTTCAAAAAAATTATCATTCCCTGACATGACACATGCAATGATCACACTAAATTTCATGAACAATCAAGCACTTTTATCTCAATATGGCCGTGTCAAGAGGGCACAGTGGAGCCACCTGACCACACCCAATGTAATATCAACATATAGGTATACTTGAAAGTAGACTCTTATCAAGCCTTTGAAGTTTCGCGCAAATCTCACAAAGCATGTGCGCGTAAAACCAACTACCTGTTTCAGGGCGGAACATCGAAATTCGCCGCGATGCCACAGATACATAGTTCGGTTGATACAAAAAAGCTTCGCAATTTAACATCGACCAGGTCTTTAGACGTCATATGCGAAATTTTAAGTTGTTCGGATAAAATCTCTAGGAGGAGTTCGTTAAAGTACGACACCTGCGAATGGCGAAAAATCTAAAAAAGTTGAAATTTCAATTAAAAATGGCAAACTTCCTGTTGGGTCTAGGTCATGGCTCCAAGGGACTTTTTTTTAGGTCTCAAGATATTCCACATGTCCACCGAAGTTCATATATGCAGGTCAACCACGATGCAAGGGCTGCTTATTTGAAATTTTCCAGGAGGCGCTATAATGCCATTTTTGCCAGGCCTATCTGTAAATTTTTTATCAGTGTAATAGGAATGATGGTCTTTAGAATTGTACAAAATTTTGTGAGTTTTTGAGCATGTTGAGACCCTCAAAAGGGCAATTCTTTCGAAAATCTGATTGGGGGCGCTATAGGGCCATTATGCCACAGTGACTGCCAATTTCTGCCTCAAATTGAAGACAATCAGACAAGTATAATTTTTACAAGTTTTGCAAGTTTTCGAGAATGCTAAGGCCTCCAAACGTGTGTTCGTAAAATTTGGAATAACGCAGGAAATGGCTCATAGCTCACTTCCTGTTTGGCCGAAAAATTTCAAAAAAATCAGCATAGCCCAAAAAAACAAATGCAATGATCAGACAAAATTTCATGAACATTCAAGCACTTTTATATCAACAAGGCCGTGTCAAGAGGGCGCTGTGGAGCCACCTGACCACACCCACTCCAATATCAACATATAGGTATATTTGGAAGTAGACTATTATTAAGCCTGGAAAGTTTCACGCAAATCTCACAAAGCAAGTGCTCATAAAAGCAACTTCCATTTTCATGGCGGAACATCAAAATTCGCCGCAACGCCAAGGACACAAATTTCGATGAATCCAAAAAAGCTTCGCAATTTAACATAGGAAAGGTCTTTAGATGGCCTGTGCCAAATTTTAAGTTGATCGGATAAAATCTCTAGGAGGAGTTCGTTAAAGTACGACGCCTGTGAATGGCAAAAAATTAAAAAAAGTTGCAAATTCAATTAAAAATGGCGGACTTCCTGTTGAGTCTAGGTCATGTCACCAAGAAACTTTTTTTTAGGTCTTGGCATAGTACACATGTCCACCGAATTTTGTACATGTAGGTCAAACACGCTGCGAGGGCAGCTTCATTGAAATTTTCTAGGTGGCGCTGTAATGCAATTTTGCCACATCTATCTGTAAACCTTATATCCTAGTAAAAAGTAAGACCTGCTTAATATGTTTGCAAAGTTTTGTGAGTTTTCAAGCATGCTGAGGCTCTCAAAAATGCAATTATGTATTAGGGGGCGCTATAGAGCTACCATGTCACACTCAGTGCCAAATGAGATATCGAATCACAGAACGTAATATTTCTAGTCTATGAGCCAAGTTTGGTGAGTTTTCGAGTATGATAAAACCCTCAAAAATGTGTTCGTAAAATCTGAAAAAACGCAGGAAATGGCTCATAGCTCACTTCCTGTGAGGCAAAAAAATTTCAAAAAAATTGACAAAAAAATTTATGAAGACTACTATGACTCAATAAAATTTCGTGAGAATCCGAGCAAGAGCGTTCCAAAATGGCCGCGTGTTTGGTGGCGCTATAGAGCCACCGGGGCATGTCCAAGCACAAAAATAATAATACTTTGCAATTTTCACGACAACTGACGTGTGGGCAAATTTTTGTGAGTTTTCGTGCATGGCAAAGCCCTCAAAAATGCGTTCTCGCAGCAGAATAAAAAGAAGAAGAAGAAGAAGAATAATAAAAATCCCATCAAAAACAATAGGTTCCTCGCACCTTCGGTGCCAGGACCCGTTCCAGGCCCTGGCACCGGTCGGTGCTCGGGCCCTAATTAAAGCTGCAAGCAGCGTTGAAAGGGCCCTCGCCCCCCCTGTGCACATTGGGATGGCAGCAAGATCTTGATGGCTGCAGGTGTCCATTCAGAGCCATTGGACACAGCTGGACCGCGTACAATGTGGTTTCCTGATGGGAGTTCAAAAATTTTCTGGAGGGCGCTATGATACCATTTTGACTTGCCTGTGCAAAAAATCTCCAACACAGTAATCGTAATACGGGGCTCCATGAGTGTTTTGATTTTTGTAAATTTTCCAGCATGTTTAGACTTTCAAAAGAGCAATTCTTTTATAAATATTATTGGGGGCGCTACAGAGCCATTATGCCCCATTTAGTGCAAATTGATGGATGTATTGAAGAGAATAAGACAGTTCTAATTTTTGGATGGTTTTGCAAGTTTTGGAGCATTCTAAGGCCTTAAAACGTGTGTTTGTAAAATTTGGAAAAACGCAGGAAATAGCTCATAACTCTCTTCCTGTTTGGCAAAAAAATTTCAAAAAATTAACAATTGCGGAGAATGACTGATGCAATGGTCATACCAAATTTCATGAACTTTCAAGCACTTTTATCTGAACATGGCCATATCTAGAGGGCGCTGTGGAGCCACCTGGCACCTCTCGATATAAAATAAGCATATATCTATACTTGGGCGGACAATTTTATCAAGCTTGGAAAGTTTCAGGCAAATTCCACAAAGTATGTGGAATTGAAAGCAACTTCCTGTTTCATGGCAGGACAACAAAATTCGCCGTGACGCCACTGATGCATCGTTCGATGAAATCAAAAAAGCTTCGCAATTTAACGTCAGCATGGTTTTTAGATATTAGATGCCAAATTTTAAGTTGATCGGATAAAATCTCTAGGAGGAGTTCGTTAAAGTACGACACCTGTGAATGGCAAAAAAAAAAAAAAAAGTTGCAATTTCAATTAAAAATGGCAGCCTTCCTGTTGAGTCTAGGTCATGGCACCAAGTGACTTTTTTGTAGGTCTCGGCATATATCACATGTCTACCGAATTTCAAACATGTGGGTTTACCGGGCTGCGAGGGCTGCTTATTTGAAATTTTCCAGGGGGCGCTATAATGCCATTTTTGCCACGCCTATTTGTAAATTTTTTATCAGTGTATTAGGAATGATGTTCTTTAAAATTGTACAAAATTTTGTGAGTTTTTGAGCATGCTGAAACCCTCAAAAGGGTAATTCTTTTAAAAATCGTATTGGGGGCGCTATAGAACCATGATGCCTCATTTACTGCCAATTTTTGCTTCAAATTGAAGACAATGTAACAAATAAAATTTAAGCTAAGTTTTAAAAGTTTTTGAGTATGCTAAGGCCTTCAAATGTGTATTCATAAAATTTGGAATAACACAGGAAATGGCTCATAGCTCACTTCCTGTTTGGCCGAAAAATTTCAAAAAAATCAGTACAGCCCAGAAAACCAAATGCAATGATCAGACCAAATTTCATGAACATTCAAGCACTTTTATATCAACATGGCCATGTCAAGAGGGCGCTGTAGAGCCACCTGACCACACCCACTCCAATATCAAGATATAGGTATATTTGGAATTAGACTATCATTAAGCCTGTAAAGTTTCACGTAAATCTCCCAAAGCATATGCTCATAAAAGCAACTTCCATTTTCATGGCGGAACATCGAAATTCGCCGCGACGCCACGGATACAAAGTTCGATGAATCCAAAAAAGCTTCGCAATTTAACATCGACGACGTCTTTCAATGTCGTATGCCAAATTTTAAGTTGATCAGATAAAATCTCTAGGAGGAGTTTGTTAAAGTACGATGCCTGTGAATTGCAAAAAATTTAAAAAAATTGCAAATTCAATTAAAAATGGCGGACTTCCTGTTGCGTCTAGGTCATAGCACCAAGAGACTTTTTTTTTTGTCTTGGCATAGTACATATGTCTACCGAATTTGGAACATGTAGATTAAACACGCTGCGAGGGCTGCTTCATTGAAATTTTCTAGGTGGCGCTGTAATGCAATTTTGCCACATTTTTCTTCAAGCCCTATATCCTAGTAAATAGTATGAGCAGCTTAAAAGGTCTGCAAAGTTTCGTGAGTTTTCGAGCATGCTGAGGCCCTCAAAAATGCAATTATGTATTAGGGGGCGCTATAGAGTTACCATGTCAAACCAAGTGCCAAATGAGATATCGAATCGAAGTATTTAATATTTTTAGTTTATGAGCCAAGTTTGGTGAATTTTCGAGCATAATTAGGCCCTCAAAAATGTGTTCGTAAAATCTGAAAAAACGCAGGAAATGGCTCATAGCTCACTTCCTGTGCGGCAAAAAAATTTCAAAAAAATTGACAAAAAAATTTATTATGACTGCTGTGGCCCTGTCGAATTTCATGAGAATCCGAGCAAGTGCGTTCCAAAATGGCCGCGTGTTTGGTGGCGCTATAGAGCCACTGGGGCATGTCCAAGCACAAAATTAATAATATTTTGTAATTTTCACCACGTCTGACGTGTGTGCAAATTTTTGTGAGTTTTCGTGCATGGTAAAGCCTTCAAAAATCCGTTCTCGCAGCAGAATAAAAAGAAGAAGAAGAAGAAGAAGAATAATAAAAATCCCATCAAAAACAATAGGTTCCTCGCACCTTCGGTGCCAGGACCCGTTCCGGGCCCTGGCACCGGTCGGTGCTCGGGCCCTAATAAGACATTTATAATTTGTGCTAGGTTTTACAAGTTTTGACGCATTCTAAGGCCTTAAAACGTGTGTTCAAATAAATTTGGAAGAACGCAGGAAATAGCTCATAGCACACTTCCTGTTTGACCAAAAAATTTCAAAAAATTAAGCATTACCCGGAATGACG
This sequence comes from Gymnothorax reevesii, assembly GCA_029721435.1. Lineage (NCBI taxonomy): Eukaryota > Metazoa > Chordata > Actinopteri > Anguilliformes > Muraenidae > Gymnothorax > Gymnothorax reevesii. The sequence continues at coordinate 75,884,308 of CM056574.1, read as the reverse complement.
AATGCATTGATCACACCAAATTTCATGAACATTCAAACACTTTTATCTTAACATGACCATATCTAGAGGGCGCTGTGGAGCCACATAGCACCTCCTGATCCAATATTAGCATTCCTTTATACTTCGGAGGACAATTTTATCAAGCAAAAGAAGTTTCAGGCAAATCCCACAAAGTATGTGGGAGTAAAAGCAACTTCCTGTTTCATGGCGAGACATCAAAATTCGCCGCGACGCCACGGTTACATCGTTCGATGAAATCAAAATAGCTTCACAATTTAACATCAGCAATGTCTTTAGATATTATTTGCCAAATATGAAGTTGATCGGATAAAATCTCTCGGAAGAGTTCGTTAAAGTACGACACCTGTGAATGGCGAAAAATCTAAAAAAGTTGCAATTTCAATTAAAAATGGCGGACTTCCTGTTGGGTCTAGGTCATGGCACCAAGAGACTTTTTTTTAGGTCTTAGAATATTCCACATGTCCACCGAAGTTCATACATGCAGGTCAACCACGGTGCGAGGGCTGCTTTTTTGAAATTTTTCAGGGGGCGCTATAATGCCATTTTTGCCATGCCTATATGTAAATTTTTTATCAGTGTAATTGGAATGATGGTCTCTCGAATTGTACAAAATTTTGTGAGTTTTTGAGCATGCTGAGACCCTCAAAAAGGTAATTATTTTAAAAATTTGATTGGGGGCGCTATAGAGCCATAATGCCTCATTTACTGCCAATTATTGTCTCAAATTGAAGACAATCGGACAAATATCATTTTTGCAAAGTTTTGCAAGTTTTTAAGTATGCTAAGGCCTTCAAATGTGTGTTCGTAAAATTTGGAATAACGCAGGAAATGGCTCATAGCGCACTTCCTGTTTGGCCAAAAAATTTCAAAAAAATAAGTATAGCCCAAAAATACCAATGCAATGATCAGACCACATTTCATGAACATTCAAGCACTTTTATATCAACATGGCCGTGTCAAGAGGGCACTGTGGAGCTACTTGACCACACCCAATCCAATATCAACATATAATTATATTTGGAAGTAGACTACTATTAATCCTGTAAAGTTTCACGCAAATCTCACAATGCATGTGCTCATAAAAGCAACTTCCATTTTCATGGCGGAACATCGAAATTCGCCGCAACGCCACGGACACAATTTTCGATGAATCCAAAAAAGCTTCGCAATTTAACATGAAAAAGGTCTTTAGATGACCTCTGCCAAATTTTAAGTTGATCAGATAAAATCTCTAGGAGGAGTTCGTTAAAGTACGACACCTGCGAATGGAAAAAAATCTAAAAATGTTGAAATTTCAATTAAAAATGCCGAACTTCCTTGAGAGTCTAGGTCATGGCACCAAGAGACTTTTTTTCAGGTCTCAGGATATTCTACATGTCCACCGAATTTCATACATGCAGGTCAACCACGATGCGAGGGCTGCTTATTTGAAATTTTCCAGGGGGCGCTATAATGCCAATTTTGCCAACTCCATATGTATTTTTTTATCAGTGTAATAGGAATGATGGTTTTTAGAATGATACAAAATTTTGTGAGTTTTTGAGCATGCTGAGACCGTCAAAAGGGCAATTCTTTTAAAAATCTGATTGGGGATGCTATAGAGCCATTATGCCACATTTACTGCCAATTTCTGTCTCAAATTGAAGACAATCAGACAATTATAATTATTGCAAAGTTTTGCAAGTCTTCGAGTATGCTAAAGCCGTCAAACGTGTGTTCATAAAATTTTGAATAACGCAGGAAATGGCTCATAGCTCACTTCCTGTTTGGCCGAAAAATTTAAAAAAAATAAGCATAGCCCAAAAAAACAAATGTAATGATCAGACTAAATTTCATGAACATTCAAGCACTGTTAAGTCAACATGGCAATGTCAAGAGGGCGCTGTGGAGCAACCTTACCACACCCAATCCAATATCAACATATAGGTATATTTGGAAGTCGACTCTTATTTAGCTTGTAAAGTTTCGGGCAAATTTCACAAAGGATACGCGCATAAAACCAACTTCCTGTTTTATGGCGGAACATCAAAATTCGCAGCGACGCCACAGATACAAAGTTCAATGAATCCAAAAAAGCTTCGCAATTTAACATGGAGAAGGTCTTTAGATGTCATACGCAAAATTTTAAGTTGATCGGATAAAATCTCTAGGAGGAGTTCGTTAAAGTATGACGCCTGTGAATGGCAAAAAATTTAAAAAATTTGCAAATTCAATTAAAAATAGCGGACTTCCTGTTGAGTCTAGGTGATGGCATCAAGAGACATTTTTTTAGGTCTTTGCATAGTGCACATGTCCACCGAATTTTGTACATGTAGGTTAAACACGCTGCGAGGGCTGCTTCATTGAAATTTTCTAGGTGGCGCTGTAATGCAATTTTGCCACATATATCTGTAAACCCTATATCCGAGTAAAGAGTATGACCAGTTTAATATGTTTGGAAAGTTTCGTGAGTTTTCGAGCATGTTGAGGCCCTCAAAAATGCAATTATGTATTAGGGGGCGCTATAGAGCTACCATGTCACACTCAGTGCCAAGTGAGATATTGAATGAAAGAACTTAATACTTTTAGTCAATCAGCCAAGTTTGGTGAGTTTTCGAGTATGATAAGGCCCTCAAAAATGTGTTCGTAAAATCTGAAAAAACGCAGGAAATGGCTCATTGCTCACTTCCTGTGTGGTAAAAAATTAAAAAAATTGACAAAAAAATTTATCATGACTACTATGACCCTATTGAACTTCGTGAGAATCCGAGCAAGTGCGTTCCAAAATGGCCACGTGTTTGGTGGCGCTAAAGAGCCACTGGGGCATGTCCAAGCACAAAAATAATAATACTTTGCAATTTTCACCATGACTGACGTGTCGGCAAATTTTTGTGAGTTTTCGTGCATGGCAAAGCCCTCAAAAATGCGTTCTCGCAGCAGAATAATAATAATAAGAAGAAGAAGAAGAAGGAAGAAGAATAATAAAAATCGCATCAAAAACAATAAGTTCCTGGCACCGGTCGGTGCTCGGGCCCTAATTAAAGCTGCAAGCAGCGTTGAAAGGGCCCTCGCCCCCCTCGTGCACATTGGGGTGGCAGCAAGATCTTGATGGGTGATCTTCTGGAGGTCCAGAAAATCTACATCACAGTAATCGTAATACGGGGCTCCATGAGTGTTTCGATTTTTGTAAATTTTCCAGCATGTTTAGACTTTCAAAAGAGCAATTCTTTTATAATTATTGGGGGCGCTATAGAGCCATTATGCCCCATTTAGTGCCAATTGATCGATGTATTGCAGAGAATAAGACAGTTCTAATTTTTGGATGGTTTTGCAAGTTTTGGAGCATTCTAAGGCCTCAAAACGTGTGTTCGTAAAATTTGGAAAAACGCAGGAAATAGCTCATAGCTCTCTTCCTGTTTGGCAAAAAAATTTCAAAAAATTAACAATTGCGGAGAATGACTAATGCAATGATCATACCAAATTTAATGAACTTTCAAGCACTTTTATCTGAACATGGCCATATCTAGAGGGCGCTGTGGAGCCACCTGGCACCTCTCGATATAAAATAAGCATATATCTATACTTGGGCGGACAATTTTATCAAGCTTGGAAAGTTTCAGGCAAATCCCACAAAGTATGTGGAATTGAAAGCAACTTCCTGTTTCATGGCAGGACATCAAAATTCGCCGTGATGCCACGGATGCATCGTTCGATGAAATCAAAAATGCTTCGCAATTTAACGTCAGCAAGGTTTTTAGATATTATATGCCAAATTTTAAATTGATCGGATAAAATCTCTAGGAGGAGTTCGTTAAAGTACGACACCTGTGAATGGCAAAAAAATTTTTAAAAAGTTGCAATTTCAATTAAAAATGGCAGCCTTCCTGTTGAGTCTAGGTCATGGCACCAAGTGACTTTTTTGTAGGTCTCGGCATATTCCACATGTCTACCGAATTTCATACATGTGGGTTTACCGGGCTGCGAGGGCTGCTTATTTGAAATTTTCCAGGGGGCGCTATAAAGCCATTTTTGCCACGCCTATTTGTAAATTTTTTATCAGTGTAATAGGAATGATGGTCTTTAAAATTGTACAAAATTTTGTGAGTTTTTGAGAATGCTGAAACCCTCAAAAGGGTAATTCTTTTAAAAATCGTATTGGGGGCGCTATAGAGCCATGATGCCTCATTTACTGCCAATTTTTGTTTCAAATTGAAGACAATGTGACAAATAAAATTTTAGCTAAGTTTCGCAAGTTTTCGAGTATGCTAAGGCCTTCAAATGTGTGTTCATAAAATTTGGAATAACGCAGGAAATGACTCATAGCTCACTTCCTGTTAGGCCGAAAAATTTTTAAAAAATCAGCACAGCCCAGAAAAACAAATGCAATGATCAGACCAAAATTTCATGAACATTCAAGCACTTTTATAACAACATGGCCGTGTCAAGAGGGCGCTGTAGAGCCACTTGACCACACCCACTCCAATATCAACATATAGGTATATTTGGAATTAGACTATCATTAAGCCTGTAAAGTTTCACGTAAATCTCCCAAAGCATATGCTCAAAAAAGCAACTTCCATTTTCATGGCGGAACATCGAAATTCGCCGCGACGCCACGGATACAAAGTTCGATGAATCCAAAAAAGCTTCGCAATTTAACATCGACGACGTCTTTCAGTGTCATATGCCAAATTTTAAGTTGATCAGATAAAATCTCTAGGAGGAGTTCGTTAAAGTACGATGCCTGTGAATTGCAAAAAATTTAAAAAAATTGCAAATTCAATTAAAAATGGCGGACTTCCTGTTAAGTCTAGGTCATGGCACCAAGAGACTTTTTTTTAGGTCTTGGCATAGTTCATATGTCTACCGAATTTGGAACATGTAGATTAAACACGCTGCGAGGGCTGCTTCATTGAAATTTTCTAGGTGGCGCTGTAATGCAATTTTGCCACATTTTTCTTCAAACTTTATATCCTAGTAAATAGTATGACCAGCTTAACAGGTCTGCAAAGTTTTGTGAGTTTTCGAGCATGCTGAAGTCCTCAAAAATGCAATTATGTATTAGGGGGTGCTATAGAGTTACCATGTCAAACCCAGTGCCAAATGAGATATCAAATCAAAGTATTTAATATTTGTAGTCTATGAGCCAAGTTTGGTGAATTTTCGAGCATAATAAGGCCATCAAAAATGTCTTCGTAAAATCTGAAAAAACGCAGGAAATGGCTCATAGCTCACTTCCTGTGCGGCAAAAAAATTTCAAAAAAATTTACAAAAAAATTTATGATGACTTCTATGACCCTATCAAATTTCGTGAGAATCCGAGCAAGTGCGTTCCAAAATGGACACGTGTTTGGTGGCGCTATAGAGCCACCTGGGCATGTCTCAGCACAAAAATAGTAATATTTTGCAATTTTCACCACGACTGAAGTGTGGGCAAATTTTTGTGAGTTTTCGTGCATGGCAAAGCCCTCAAAAATGCTTTCTCGCAGCAGAATAAAAAGAAGAAGAAGAAGAAGAAGAAGAAAAATCCCATCAAAAACAATAGGTTCCTCGCACCTTCGGTGCCAGGACCCGTTCCGGCCCCTGGCACCGGTCGGTGCTTGGGCCCTAATAAACAGCATGATTTCAATAGGGTCCTCCACGGACGACTTGCAGTCGTGCTCGGGCCCTAATAATAAACAGCATGATTTCAATAGGGTCCTCCGCGGACGACTTGCAGTCGTGCTCGGGCCCTAATAATAATAATAATAATTAAAGCTGCAAGCAGCGTTGAAAGGGCCCTCGCCCCCTTCGTGCATGTTGGGGTGGCAGCAAGATCTTGATGGGTGCAGGTGTCCATTCACAGCCAATGGACACTGCTGGACTGCATACAATGTGGTATCCTGAGGGGAGTGCAAAAATTTTCTAGAGGACGCTATGGTACCATTTTGACATGCCTGTGCACAATCTACAACCGAGTAATCGTAATACCGAGCTCCATGAGTGTGTTGATTTTTGTTAATTTTCCAGCATGTTTAGACCTTCAGAAGAGCAATTCTTCTATATATCTGATTGGAGGCGCTGTAGAGCCATTATGCCACATTTAGTGCCAATTTATGGATGACTTTGAAGAGAAGAAGACACTTAAAATTTGTGCAAGGTTTTACAAGTTTTGGAGCATTCTAAGGCCTTGAAACGTGTTTTTGTAAAATTTGGAAAAACGCAGGAAATAGCTCATAGCTGACTTCCTGTTTGGCCAAAAATTTTTCGAAAATTAACCCTTGCCCGGAATGACTAATGCAATGATCACACCAAATTTCATGAACATTCAAGCACTTTTATCTTAACATGGCCATATCTAGAGGGTGCTGTGGAGCCACTTGGCACATCCTGATCCTAAATCAGCATATATTTATATTTGGAAGGACACTTTTATGAAGCTTGGAAAGTTTCAGGCAAATCCCACCAAGTATGTTGGAGTAAAACCAACTTCCTGTTTCATGGCGGAACATCGAAATTCGCCGCGTCGCCTTGGATTCATCGTTCAATGAATCCAAAAAAAATTCGCAATTTAACATCGGCAATGTCTCGAAATATCAGTTGCCAAATTGTAAGTTGATCGGATAAAACCTCTCAGAGGAGTTCGTGAAAGTACGACACTTGTGAATGGCGAAAAATCCAAAAAATTTGCAATTTCAATTAAAAATGGCAGACTTCCTGCTGAGTCTACGTCATGGCACCAAGGGACTTTTTTTCAGGTCTCGGCATATTCCACATGTATACCAAATTTCATAGATGTAGGTTTACCGGGCTGCGAGGGCTGCTTATTTGAAATTTTCCAGGGGGCGCTATAATGAAATTTTTGCCATGCCTATAAGTAAGTTTCTTGTCAAAGTAATACAAATGATGGTCTCTATACATTTAAAGAATTTTGTGAGTTTTTGAACATGGTGAGACCCTTAAAAGGGCAATTCTTTCAAAAATCTGATTGGGGGCGCTAAAGAGCCATTGTGCCTAATTTAGTGTAAATTGATATATAAAATTGAAGACAATAAGGCAATTAAAATTTGTGCAACTTTTTGCAAGATTTCGAGTATTCTAAGGCTTCCAAACATTTGTTTCGAAAATTTGGAAAAACACAGGAAATGGCTCATAGCTCACTTCCTGTTTGGCCAAAAAATTTCAAAAAAATCATCATTCCCTGACATGACACATGCAATGATCACACTAAATTTCATGAACAATCAAGCACTTTTATCTCAATATGGCCGTGTCAAGAGGGCGCTGTGGAGCCACCTGACCACACCCAATCTAATATCAACATATAGGTATACTTGAAAGTAGACTCTTATCAAGCCTTTGAAGTTTCGCGCAAATCTCACAAAGCATGTGCGCGTAAAATCAACTACCTGTTTCATGGCGGAACATTGAAATTCGCCACGACACCACAGATACATAGTTCGATTGATTCAAAAAAGCTTCGCAATTTAACATCGACAAGGTCTTTAGACATCATATGCGAAATTTTAAGTTGATCGGATAAAATCTCTAGGAGGAGTTCGTTAAAGTACGACACCTGCGAATGGCGAAAAATCTAAAAAAGTTGAAATTTCAATTAAAAATGGCAAACTTCCTGTTGGGTCTAGGTCATGGCTCCAAGAGACTTTTTTTTAGGTCTCAAGATATTCCCCATGTCCACCGAAGTTCATATATGCAGGTCAACCACGATGCAAGGGCTGCTTATTTGAAATTTTCCAGGGGGCGCTATAATGCCATTTTTGCCACGCCTATATGTAAATTTTTTATCAGTGTAATAGGAATGATGGTCTTTAGAATTGTACCAAATTTTGTGAGTTTTTGAGCATGTTGAGACCCTCAAAAGAGCAATTCTTTCGAAAATCTGATTGGGGACGCTATAGGGCCATTATGCAACAGTTACTGCCAATTTCTGCCTCAAATTGAAGACAATCAGACAAATATGATTTGTGCAAAGTTTTGCAAGTTTTCGAGTATGCTAAGGCCTTCAAACGTGTGTTCGCAAAATTTGGAATAACGCAGGAAATTGCTCAAAGCTCACTTCCTGTTTGGCCGAAAAATTTAAAAAAAATAGGCATAGCCCCAAAAAACAAATGTAATGATCAGACCAAATTTCATGAACATTCAAGCACTTTTAACTCAACATGTCCGTGGCAAGAGGGCGCTGTGGAGCCACCTGACCACACCCAATCCAATATGAAAACAAAGGTATGTTAAGAAGTCGACTCTTATGAAGCCTGTCAAGTTTCGGGTAAATTTCACAAAGCATACGCGCATAAAAGCAACTTCCTGTTTCGTGGCGGAACATCAAAATTCGCCGCAACGCCACGGATACAAAGTTCAATGAATCCAAAAAAGCTTCGCAATTTAACATCGACAAGGTCTTTCGATGTCATATGCAAAATTGTAAGTTGATCGGATAAAATCTCTAGGAGGAGTTTGTTAAAGTACGACGCCTGTGAATGGCAAAAAATTAAAAAAATTTGCAAATTTAATTAAAAATGGCGGAATTCCTGTCAAGTCTTGGTGATGGCACCAAGAGACTTTTTTTTAGGTCTTGGCATAGTACACATGTCCACCGAATTTTGTACATGTAAGTTAAACACGCTGCGAGGGCTGCTTCATTGAAATTTTCTAGGTGGCGCTGTAATGCAATTTTGCCACATAAATCTGTAAACTCTATATCCTAGTAAAGAGTATGACCAGCTTAATATGTTCGCAAAGTTTTGTGAGTTTTCGAGCATGTTGATGCCCTCAAAAATGCAATTATGTATTAGGGGGCGCTATAGAGCTACCATGTCTCACCCACTGCCAAATGAGATATCAAATTAAAGAACTTAATATTTTTAGTCAATAAGCCAAGTTTGGTTTGTTTTCGAGTATGATAAGGCCCTCAAAAATGTGTTCGTAAAATCTGAAAAAACGCAGGAAATGGCTCATAGCTCACTTCCTGTGAGGTAAAAAAATTTCAAAAAAATTGACAAAAAAATATATGATGCCTACTATAACCCTATCCAATTTCGTGAGAATCCAAGCAACTGCGTTCCAAAATGGCCGTGTGTTTGGTGGCGCTATAGAGCCACCGGGGCATGTCCAAGCACAAAATTAATAATGGTTTGCAATTTTCACTACGTCTGATGTGTGGGAAAAATTTTGTGAGTTTTCGTGCATGGCAAAGGCTTCAAAAATGCGTTCTCGCAGCAGAATAAAAAAAGAAGAAGAAGAAGAAGAAGAAGAAGAAAAATCCCATCAAAAACCATAGGTTCCTCGCACCTTCGGTGCTCGGGCCCTAATAATAATAATAATAATAATTAAAGCTGCAAGCAGCGTTGAAAGGGCCCTCGCACCCTTCTTGCACGTTGGGGTGGCAGCAAGATCTTGATGGGTGCAGGCGTCCATTCACAGCCATTGGACACTGCTTGACCACGTACAATATGGTTTCCTGAGGGGAGTGCAAAAATTTTCTGGAGGGTGCTTTGGTACCATTTTGACATGCCTGTGCGCAAAATGTACAACATAGTAATCGTATTACCGAGCTCCATGAGTGTGTTGATTTTTGTTAATTTTCCAGCATGTTTAGACCTGCTAAAGAGGAATTCTTTTATGAATCTGATTGGGGGCGCTATTGAGCCATTATGCCACATTTAGTGCCAATTGATGGATTACATTGAAGAAAATAAGACAATAATAAATTGTGCTAGGTTTTACAAGCTTTGGGGTATTCTAAGACCTTCAAACGTGTGTTCGTGAAATTTGTTAAAACGCAGGAAATAGCTCATAGCTCACTTCCTGTTTGGCCAAAAAAATTTACCATTGCCCAGAATGACTAGTGCAATGATCTGACCATATTTCATGAACATTCAAGCACTTTTATCTTAACATGACCATATCTAGAGGGCGCTGTGGAGCCACCTAGCACCTCCCGATCCAATATTAGCATATGTTTTTACTTCGGAGAACAATTTTATCAAGCATAGGAAGTTTCGGGCAAATCCCACAAAGTATGTCGCAGTAAAAGCAACTCCCTGTTTCATGGCGGGACATCAAAATTCGCTGCGACGCCACGGATACATTGTTCGATAAAATTAAAATTGCTTCTCAATTTCACATTAGCAAGGTCTTCAGATATTATCTGCCAAATATTAAGTTGATCTGATAAAATCTCTAGGAGGAGTTCGTTAAAGTACGACACCTACGAATTGCGAGAAATCTAAAAAAGTTGCAATTTCAATTAAAAATGGCAAACTTCCTGTTGGGTCTAGGTCATGGCACCAAGAGACTTATTTTTAGGTCTCAGGATATTCCACATGTCCACCGAAGTTCATACATGCAGGTCAACCATGATGCGAGGGCTGCTTCTTTGAAATTTTCCAGGGGGCGCTATAATGCCATTTTTGCCACGCCTATATGTAAATTTTTTATCAGTGTCATAAGAATGATGGTATTTAGAACTGTGCAAAATATTGTGAGTTTTTGAGCATGCTGAGACCCTCAAAAAGGCAATTCTTTTAAAAATTTGATTGGGGGCGCTATAGAGCCATAATGCCACATTTACAGCCAATTTTTGTCTCAAATTTGAGACAATCAAACAAATATAATTTTTGCAAAGTTTTGCATGCTTTTGAGTATGCTAAGGCCTTCAAATGTTTGTTCGAAAAATTTGGAATAACGCAGGAAATGGCTCATAGCTCACTTCCTGTTTGGCCGAAAAATTTCAAAAAAATAAGCAAAGCCCAAAAAAACAAATGCAATGATCAGACCAAATTTCATGAACATACAAGCACTTTTATGTCAACATGGCCGTGTCAAGAGGGCACTGTGGAGTGTCATGGCCCCAATTTGTTATTACATTTATAACACAACAGCAACAGCAAAGGAATGACAAACACAGTTTTAACAACTAAAACACATTTAATTTTTAACAAAGACAAAGACTAATAACAACCTACAACTAAAGACCAAGATTGATAAATAAGAAAAAACAGAAATAATTACAGTCCCTTTTTGGTGGGGTGGCTTGGTGATGTCCTGGATGAAGAAAATGCTCAAACACAGGCAAAGAAATCCACAAAAGAAACGTCATAGGTCTTGAACAGAATGGCAGGTCTGGTCATCTTCTTGCAATTTCTCCTACTACCTTACTGTCTCAATTCTTTTCCTTATATACTCTTTTGCAGACCCCACCCACATTTAGACCTCTTTTTTTTTTAACTTTCTGAGACTTGCCCCAGACATGTTCAGGACATGTCTAAACATGACTCCAGTCTGAGCTTAACAAAAAAAAGGTAAATACTGCCATCTAGTGGCCTATATTCACATTACACCTCCATTCCAAAAGGGAAAAATTTTGACTCATAAAGGCAAAATTTTTCTTTTCAATACAAAATGGTTAAGTGAACACTTGTCTATATACACATATCATACAATATTCAAACACATGATATATATATACACATTCAAACACGGGATAAGCAATCAGCAATTACATTGTCTGTACCCTTCACATGCTTAATTTCCAAGTCAAACTCCTGTAAAATCAAACTCCAATTCAACAATCTCCGATTCTTGTTTTTCATCTTACTCAAAAACATTAACGGATTGTGGTCAGTGTACACAATCATTGGCTTTTGTCCTGTACAAACATAAACCTCAAAGTGTTGTAAAGAAAAAACCAGAGCCAACAGCTCCTTCTCTATTGTGGAATAGTTCCTTTGGTGGCGATTGAACTTCCTGGAGAAGTATGCCACGGGATGCTCAATGTCATCAGAGTCACTTCTCTGTAGGAGCACAGATCCACAAGCTTGGTCGCTAGCATCGACCGCGATGGAGAACGGTTTGTTGAAGTCAGGAGATTTGAGCACGGGGAAGTGACACAGCAGAGACTTCAGAAGATCGAAGGCTCTCTGGCATGCATCATCCCAGGTGAACTTTACGCCTTTCTTCAGTTGGTTAGTTAGACTGAGAGCAATCTCAGCAAAGTTCTTGCAGAACTTGCGGTAGTACCCGATCATTCCAAGGAAGTGGCGCAAAGCTTTTTTGTTGTCAGGAACTGGAAAGTCCATGATGGCTTGGACTTTAGCATTTATGGGTGCCACCTTACCCTGGCCTATGACGTAGCCAAGATAGGTGACAGTAGCACAACCAAAGTCACTCTTGCTCAGGTTAACAGTCAGGTTAGCCTGGGTCAGGCGCTGGAACAACGTCTCTACATCTTTTAGATGTTCTTCCCAGGAGTCACTCCAAGTGATCAGGTCATCGATGTACGCACCCGTGTGTGGCAATCCGGCGATTGTAGACTGTATCATCCTTTGGAACGTGGCTGGGGCATTTTTCATGCCAAAGGTTAGGACTTCATACTGGTACAATCCAGATGGTGTGGGAAAAGCAGAGATGCTCTTGGCCCTCTCAGTTAAAGGCACACACCAATAACCCTTCAATAAATCAATCTTGGTCAGAAACTTTGCTTGCCCTACACTATCAATACAATCATCAATCCTAGGTATTGGAAACACATCAGTTCTAGTTACAGCATTGACTTTGCGATAATCTGTACAGAATCTAGTACTTCCATCAGGTTTTGGAACTAGCACACAGGGTGAACTCCAATCGGAGTTGGAGGGTCTGATAATATCATGTTTTAACATGTACTCAACCTCTTTCTCAGCAATCTTTCTCTTTTCAGGATTCATCCGGTATGGATGCTGTTTAATTGGTTTGGCATCACCAACATCTACATCATGAGAGGCTATAGTAACTCTCTTTGGAACATCAGGAAACAAATCCTCATATTTCTTGATCAACCTTTCAAACTGATCTCTCTGTGAGGGCTCTAAGTGCTGGAGTTTTACATCAAGATTTTGCAACACTTCAGTGTTTGACAATTTACATGAAAGAACTTCAGCTTTAATTCTTGGTTCATCATCTTGAAACTCCCCCTCATCTTCACACGTTTCGACCATTGGAGAATCTGAAGTGACAGCTGCAACCCTAGCATTTCTGTCATGATAAGGCTTTAGCATGTTAATATGACACAATTGTTTTGGTTTTCTCCTATTTGGAGTCTTCACAATGTAATTGAGATCATTGAGTTTTGTCAGAATTTCATAAGGACCATGAAATCTAGCCTGCAATGGATTGGACTGCAAGGGAAACAACACAAGGACCTTGTCTCCTGGTTTAAACTCACGGCTTCTAGCCTTATGATCATACCAAGTTTTCATTTTTCCCTGACTTGATTTCAAGTTCTCTTTGGCAAGGTCACAAGCTGCACACAATCTTTCCTTGAACTTGCTAACATAGTCTAACAGACTGATTTGCGGCTCTTCCTCTTGCCATTGTTCACTCAATAATAGCAAAGGTCCTCTCACTTCATGACCAAACACTAGCTCAAATGGACTGAATCCAGTAGACTCCTGCACTGCTTCTCTAGCTGCAAACAACAGCAAATGAACCCCTTCATCCCAGTCTTTCTCATGGTCATAACAATAAGTCCTCATCATTGTCTTGAGAGTGGAATGAAACCGCTCTAAGGCACCCTGACTTTCTGGATGATAGGCACTAGAAAGAATCTGTTTTGCACCTAGTTCATACACAACCTGCTGAAACAATCCAGAAGTGAAATTGCTACCTTGGTCTGACTGAATTTCCCTGGGAAGGCCAAACAACGTGAAGAACTTTATCAAAGCCTTCGAGATTGCAGTTGCCTTGATGTTACGTAGAGGTATGGCTTCGGGGAATCTGGTAGATGCACACATGATTGTCAACAAGTACTGATTTCCAGATCTAGTCTTGGGTAATGGACCAACGCAATCAACAATGACCCTAGAGAATGGCTCCCCAAATGCTGGGATAGGCTGCAATGGAGCTACAGGTGGGTCTAACTGGTGTTTTCCAACTACCTGACAAGTGTGACAGGTTTTGCAAAAGTTGGAAACGTCTTTCCGAAGCCCAGGCCAAAAGAAGTGTTTCATGATCTTATCAACAGTCTTGTTAACACCAAGATGACCTCCTAAAGGTAAACTATGAGCCATTGTTAAGATCTCATTCCTATAGACCTTCGGAACAACAATTTGCCTGACCACTGCCCAATCTGCATTAGCAGGGATATCAGGAGGGCGCCACTTCCGCATCAACACACCATCCTTGAGATAATACCCAACTGAAACTGCGTCTATTTCTTTATCAGGAAGGGCTCTCCTCTTTAGTACACAAATTTCAGGATCATTAGTTTGCTCCTCAATCAACCGCTTTCTGGACAGAGACAAGTCTCCAGACACATCAGAATCACCAGACCCATCCGGCTGGCTGAATAGAGAACTGATAAAAGTATCTGATAAGTCCTCAAACGGAGAAACCATAGTAGGCCAATCAGAGTCATGAGGCGAACCACCTGAGTCCTGACTATTCAATGTACTGGACGGCACCACAACATCATCTTCTTTAGCCTTCTTGGCCATAGCACGAGTCACTGCGCAAGAAGGATACAGAGATGGGTCCTCATCCCCATCTTCAGTGCTCGGCTGTGAAGTAAGATGTACAGGGGGAACTACTTTGCCCCCAGCCAGGTCATTGCCTAGCAACAGAGAAACACCCTTTATAGGTAGACTTGACATAAGTCCCACCTTTACCTGTCCTGTAACTAAATCTGACTTCAAGAATATAGAGCGCAGGGGTACAGATACAGTCCTCCCTTCAATACCTTGTACAAGTATGAAATCCCCTGAAGCGGTCTCATCACGTAACTCCAAGGAGTCCATCAACAAAAGTGACTGAGAAGCTCCGGTATCCCTTAGGATATATATGGGGACAGGAGTAGTATGCTCATTCAGAGCAACAAATCCCTCTGACACAAATGGAAGAAATTTCTCCCTCACGAAGTCAGCTGTATTAGGCTTTTTAGCCCCACAAGAAGCAGGCAATTTAGCAGATTGGTTATCTACTACAGGGGTTTCTAACCTTGTTTTCACAAAGGCATTTGGTTTGGTATCCTTTTCTTTTTCTTTCTTAGCTTTAAGGAACCAACAGTTAGTTGTAACATGACCAGATTTCTTGCAATAACTGCAAACTAGACCACTTTTGTCACTATCAGCTTTCACACTTTGATCAGACCTGTTACTGGATTTCTGAGCACCATCACCAGATTTGTCTTTGTCTTTGGGTGAGGAATCTTGGGTATCACCGTAACCCTTTTTCTGAAATTGGGACCATTTATTGTTACTGCTAGACTGAAATTTGGACTTATGAGTGAGAACATATTCATCTGCAAATTTGGCAGCTGATTGCAAGTTCAGTGCTTGCTTCTCATTAAGGTAGGTCTTAACATCATCCTTAACACAGTTCTTGAATTCTTCAACTAACACCATCTCTTTTAGTGAGTTGAAATCATCCTTGACCTCCATAGAAGTACACCAGCGCTCAAAGCAAACCTGCTTCTCATTAGCAAATTCAACATAAGTCTGATTTTCAGATTTCTTCAGACCTCTGAATTTCTGTCGGTAAGCCTCTAGAACCAACTCATAAGCTCTCAAAATAACCTTTTTGACAACCTCATAATCAGAGGAATCATCTGCAGACAAAGCCGAATAGGCTTGTTGAGCTTTACCCTTGAGGACAGTTTGCAACATCAGAGGCCAGTGTTCCTTTGGCCACTGGCAACTCTTTGCTACCTTTTCAAAACATTGGAAATAGTTGTCAACATCCTTTTCCGAAAATGGAGGCACCAGTTTTACCTCCTGACTAGCACAAAATTTATTTTTCATTGCTATTTTAATTTTTAGTTGCTCCATTTGGAGTCTTTCTTCTCTATCCAATTTCTCTAATTCAAAATCTCTCTGTCTCTGTCTCTCTCTTTCTGCTCTTTCCTCTTTCTCTCTCTCAAATTCTCTTTGTTTTTCTTCTCTTGCTGATTTTTCTAACTCAAACTGCCTTTGTTTTTCTTTTTCTTCCCTCTCAATCTCTAGCATTTTTAATTTAAGTTCCATTTCTATATTTGGATTTTCCACTGGAAACTGTTCCAGATCTCCTGGTGCAAACACATTTTCATCAATGTAATATTCAACTATCTCTCTAGCCAGTCTTGCTTTTCGCATGGCTGGTTTTACCTCTGTCAGCTCCAACTGTCTGCAAATTTCTAGCAGTTCTGTCTTTTTAAAAGACTTCAAAAACCCCTACGGTTGGTGATGCCAAGAAATCATCCATTGCTGTTGTCAATATATATCTAGGAAAATTCACAAAACAATTTCACAATTTGGAATGTTAGATTTTCAATAAATTACTCACACAATGGTCTATCCCGGACGAGCCCCCAATTTGTTATGGCCCCAATTTGTTATTACATTTATAACACAACAGCAACAGCAAAGGAATGACAAACACAGTTTTAACAACTAAAACACATTTAATTTTTAACAAAGACAAAGACTAATAACAACCTACAACTAAAGACCAAGATTGATAAATAAGAAAAAACAGAAATAATTACAGTCCCTTTTTGGTGGGGTGGCTTGGTGATGTCCTGGATGAAGAAAATGCTCAAACACAGGCAAAGAAATCCACAAAAGAAACGTCATAGGTCTTGAACAGAATGGCAGGTCTGGTCATCTTCTTGCAATTTCTCCTACTACCTTACTGTCTCAATTCTTTTCCTTATATACTCTTTTGCAGACCCCACCCACATTTAGACCTCTTTTTTTTTTAACTTTCTGAGACTTGCCCCAGACATGTTCAGGACATGTCTAAACATGACTCCAGTCTGAGCTTAACAAAAAAAAGGTAAATACTGCCATCTAGTGGCCTATATTCACATTACAGGAGCCACCTGACCACACCCAATCCAATATCAACAAATAGGTATATTTGGAAGTAGACTATTATTAAGCCTGTAAAGTTTCACGCAAATCTCACAAAGCATGTGCTCATAAAAGCAACTTCCAGTTTCATGGCGAAACTTCGAAATTCGCCGCAACGCCACGGACACAAATTTCGATGAATCCAAAAAAGCTTCGCAATTTAACATGGAGAAAGTCTTGAGATGGCCTGTGCCAACTTTCAAGTTGATTGAATAAAATCTCTAGGAGGAGTTTGTTAAAGTACGACGCCTGTGAATGGCAAAAAATTTAAAAAAGTTGCAAATTCAATTAAAAATGGCGGACTTCCTGTAGAGTCTAAGTCATGGCACCAAGAGACTTTTTTTGAGGTCTTGGCATAGTACACATGTGCACCGAATTTTGTACATGTAGGTTAAACACGCTGCGAGGGCTGCTTCATTGAAATTTTTTAGGTGGCGCTGTAATGCAATTTTGCCACATCTATCTGTAAACCCTATATCCTAGTAAAGAGTATGACCAGCTGAATATGTTTGCAAAGTTTTGTGAGTTTTCGAGCATGGTGAGGCCATCAAAAATGCGATAATGTATTAGGGGGCGCTAAAGAGCTACCATGTCACACCTAGTGCCAAATGAGATATCGAATGAAAGAACTTAATACTTTTAGTCAATCAACCAAGTTTGGCGAGTTTTCGAGCATGATAAGGCCCTCAAAAATGTGTTCGTAAAATCTGAAAAAACGCAGGAAATGGCTCATAGCTCACTTCCTGTGTGGCAAAAAAATTTCAAAAAAATTGACAAAAAAATGTATTATGACTACTATGACCCTATTGAATTTCGTGAGATTCCGAGCAAGTGCGTTCCAAAATGGCCTCGTGTTTGGTGGCGCTATAGAGCCACTGGGGCATGTCCAAGCACAAAAATAAAAATAGTTTGCAATTTTCACAATGACTGACGTGTCGGCAAATTTTTGTGAGTTTTCGTGCATGGCAAAGCCCTCAAAAATGCGTTCTCGCAGCAGAATAATAATAATAATTAAAGCTGCAAGCAGCGTTGAAAGGGCCCTCGCACCCCTCTTGCACGTTGGGGAGGCAGCAAGATCTTGATGGGTGCAGGCGTCCATTCACAGCCATTGGACACTGCTTGACCACGTACAATATGGTTTCCTGAGGGGAGTGCAAAAATTTTCTGGAGGGTGCTTTGGTACCATTTTGACATGCCTGTGCGCAAAATGTACAATATAGTAATCGTATTACCGAGCTCCATGAGTGTGTTGATTTTTGTTAATTTTCCAGCATGTTTAGACCTGCTAAAGAGCAATTCTTTTATGAATCTGATTGGGGGCGCTATTGAGCCATTATGCCACATTTAGTGCCAATTGATGGATTACATTGAAGAAAATAAGACAATAATAAATTGTGCTAGGTTTTGCAAGCTTTGGGGTATTCTAAGACCTTCAAACGTGTGTTCGTGAAATTTGTTAAAACGCAGGAAATAGCTCATAGCTCACTTCCTGTTTG
Organism: Gymnothorax reevesii; assembly: GCA_029721435.1. Classification (NCBI taxonomy): domain Eukaryota; kingdom Metazoa; phylum Chordata; class Actinopteri; order Anguilliformes; family Muraenidae; genus Gymnothorax; species Gymnothorax reevesii. The sequence continues at coordinate 75,865,950 of CM056574.1, read as the reverse complement.
GCCAAAAAAATTTACCATTGCCCAGAATGACTAGTGCAATGATCTGACCATATTTCATGAACATTCAAGCACTTTTATCTTAACATGACCATATCTAGAGGGCGCTGTGGAGCCACCTAGCACCTCCCGATCCAATATTAGCATATGTTTTTACTTCGGAGAACAATTTTATCAAGCATAGGAAGTTTCGGGCAAATCCCACAAAGTATGTCGCAGTAAAAGCAACTCCCTGTTTCATGGCGGGACATCAAAATTCGCTGCGACGCCACGGATACATTGTTCGATAAAATTAAAATTGCTTCTCAATTTCACATTAGCAAGGTCTTCAGATATTATCTGCCAAATATTAAGTTGATCTGATAAAATCTCTAGGAGGAGTTCGTTAAAGTACGACACCTACGAATTGCGAGAAATCTAAAAAAGTTGCAATTTCAATTAAAAATGGCAAACTTCCTGTTGGGTCTAGGTCATGGCACCAAGAGACTTATTTTTAGGTCTCAGGATATTCCACATGTCCACCGAAGTTCATACATGCAGGTCAACCATGATGCGAGGGCTGCTTCTTTGAAATTTTCCAGGGGGCGCTATAATGCCATTTTTGCCACGCCTATATGTAAATTTTTTATCAGTGTCATAAGAATGATGGTATTTAGAACTGTACAAAATATTGTGAGTTTTTGAGCATGCTGAGACCCTCAAAAAGGCAATTCTTTTAAAAATTTGATTGGGGGCGCTATAGAGCCATAATGCCACATTTACAGCCAATTTTTGTCTCAAATTTGAGACAATCAAACAAATATAATTTTTGCAAAGTTTTGCATGCTTTTGAGTATGCTAAGGCCTTCAAATGTTTGTTCGAAAAATTTGGAATAACGCAGGAAATGGCTCATAGCTCACTTCCTGTTTGGCCGAAAAATTTCAAAAAAATAAGCAAAGCCCAAAAAAACAAATGCAATGATCAGACCAAATTTCATGAACATACAAGCACTTTTATGTCAACATGGCCGTGTCAAGAGGGCACTGTGGAGTGTCATGGCCCCAATTTGTTATTACATTTATAACACAACAGCAACAGCAAAGGAATGACAAACACAGTTTTAACAACTAAAACACATTTAATTTTTAACAAAGACAAAGACTAATAACAACCTACAACTAAAGACCAAGATTGATAAATAAGAAAAAACAGAAATAATTACAGTCCCTTTTTGGTGGGGTGGCTTGGTGATGTCCTGGATGAAGAAAATGCTCAAACACAGGCAAAGAAATCCACAAAAGAAACGTCATAGGTCTTGAACAGAATGGCAGGTCTGGTCATCTTCTTGCAATTTCTCCTACTACCTTACTGTCTCAATTCTTTTCCTTATATACTCTTTTGCAGACCCCACCCACATTTAGACCTCTTTTTTTTTTAACTTTCTGAGACTTGCCCCAGACATGTTCAGGACATGTCTAAACATGACTCCAGTCTGAGCTTAACAAAAAAAAGGTAAATACTGCCATCTAGTGGCCTATATTCACATTACACCTCCATTCCAAAAGGGAAAAATTTTGACTCATAAAGGCAAAATTTTTCTTTTCAATACAAAATGGTTAAGTGAACACTTGTCTATATACACATATCATACAATATTCAAACACATGATATATATATACACATTCAAACACGGGATAAGCAATCAGCAATTACATTGTCTGTACCCTTCACATGCTTAATTTCCAAGTCAAACTCCTGTAAAATCAAACTCCAATTCAACAATCTCCGATTCTTGTTTTTCATCTTACTCAAAAACATTAACGGATTGTGGTCAGTGTACACAATCATTGGCTTTTGTCCTGTACAAACATAAACCTCAAAGTGTTGTAAAGAAAAAACCAGAGCCAACAGCTCCTTCTCTATTGTGGAATAGTTCCTTTGGTGGCGATTGAACTTCCTGGAGAAGTATGCCACGGGATGCTCAATGTCATCAGAGTCACTTCTCTGTAGGAGCACAGATCCACAAGCTTGGTCGCTAGCATCGACCGCGATGGAGAACGGTTTGTTGAAGTCAGGAGATTTGAGCACGGGGAAGTGACACAGCAGAGACTTCAGAAGATCGAAGGCTCTCTGGCATGCATCATCCCAGGTGAACTTTACGCCTTTCTTCAGTTGGTTAGTTAGACTGAGAGCAATCTCAGCAAAGTTCTTGCAGAACTTGCGGTAGTACCCGATCATTCCAAGGAAGCGGCGCAAAGCTTTTTTGTTGTCAGGAACTGGAAAGTCCATGATGGCTTGGACTTTAGCATTTATGGGTGCCACCTTACCCTGGCCTATGACGTAGCCAAGATAGGTGACAGTAGCACAACCAAAGTCACTCTTGCTCAGGTTAACAGTCAGGTTAGCCTGGGTCAGGCGCTGGAACAACGTCTCTACATCTTTTAGATGTTCTTCCCAGGAGTCACTCCAAGTGATCAGGTCATCGATGTACGCACCCGTGTGTGGCAATCCGGCGATTGTAGACTGTATCATCCTTTGGAACGTGGCTGGGGCATTTTTCATGCCAAAGGGTAGGACTTCATACTGGTACAATCCAGATGGTGTGGGAAAAGCAGAGATGCTCTTGGCCCTCTCAGTTAAAGGCACACACCAATAACCCTTCAATAAATCAATCTTGGTCAGAAACTTTGCTTGCCCTACACTATCAATACAATCATCAATCCTAGGTATTGGAAACACATCAGTTCTAGTTACAGCATTGACTTTGCGATAATCTGTACAGAATCTAGTACTTCCATCAGGTTTTGGAACTAGCACACAGGGTGAACTCCAATCGGAGTTGGAGGGTCTGATAATATCATGTTTTAACATGTACTCAACCTCTTTCTCAGCAATCTTTCTCTTTTCAGGATTCATCCGGTATGGATGCTGTTTAATTGGTTTGGCATCACCAACATCTACATCATGAGAGGCTATAGTAACTCTCTTTGGAACATCAGGAAACAAATCCTCATATTTCTTGATCAACCTTTCAAACTGATCTCTCTGTGAGGGCTCTAAGTGCTGGAGTTTTACATCAAGATTTTGCAACACTTCAGTGTTTGACAATTTACATGAAAGAACTTCAGCTTTAATTCTTGGTTCATCATCTTGAAACTCCCCCTCATCTTCACACGTTTCGACCATTGGAGAATCTGAAGTGACAGCTGCAACCCTAGCATTTCTGTCATGATAAGGCTTTAGCATGTTAATATGACACAATTGTTTTGGTTTTCTCCTATTTGGAGTCTTCACAATGTAATTGAGATCATTGAGTTTTGTCAGAATTTCATAAGGACCATGAAATCTAGCCTGCAATGGATTGGACTGCAAGGGAAACAACACAAGGACCTTGTCTCCTGGTTTAAACTCACGGCTTCTAGCCTTATGATCATACCAAGTTTTCATTTTTCCCTGACTTGATTTCAAGTTCTCTTTGGCAAGGTCACAAGCTGCACACAATCTTTCCTTGAACTTGCTAACATAGTCTAACAGACTGATTTGCGGCTCTTCCTCTTGCCATTGTTCACTCAATAATAGCAAAGGTCCTCTCACTTCATGACCAAACACTAGCTCAAATGGACTGAATCCAGTAGACTCCTGCACTGCTTCTCTAGCTGCAAACAACAGCAAATGAACCCCTTCATCCCAGTCTTTCTCATGGTCATAACAATAAGTCCTCATCATTGTCTTGAGAGTGGAATGAAACCGCTCTAAGGCACCCTGACTTTCTGGATGATAGGCACTAGAAAGAATCTGTTTTGCACCTAGTTCATACACAACCTGCTGAAACAATCCAGAAGTGAAATTGCTACCTTGGTCTGACTGAATTTCCCTGGGAAGGCCAAACAACGTGAAGAACTTTATCAAAGCCTTCGAGATTGCAGTTGCCTTGATGTTACGTAGAGGTATGGCTTCGGGGAATCTGGTAGATGCACACATGATTGTCAACAAGTACTGATTTCCAGATCTAGTCTTGGGTAATGGACCAACGCAATCAACAATGACCCTAGAGAATGGCTCCCCAAATGCTGGGATAGGCTGCAATGGAGCTACAGGTGGGTCTAACTGGTGTTTTCCAACTACCTGACAAGTGTGACAGGTTTTGCAAAAGTTGGAAACGTCTTTCCGAAGCCCAGGCCAAAAGAAGTGTTTCATGATCTTATCAACAGTCTTGTTAACACCAAGATGACCTCCTAAAGGTAAACTATGAGCCATTGTTAAGATCTCATTCCTATAGACCTTCGGAACAACAATTTGCCTGACCACTGCCCAATCTGCATTGGCAGGGATATCAGGAGGGCGCCACTTCCGCATCAACACACCATCCTTGAGATAATACCCAACTGAAACTGCGTCTATTTCTTTATCAGGAAGGGCTCTCCTCTTTAGTACACAAATTTCAGGATCATTAGTTTGCTCCTCAATCAACCGCTTTCTGGACAGAGACAAGTCTCCAGACACATCAGAATCACCAGACCCATCCGGCTGGCTGAATAGAGAACTGATAAAAGTATCTGATAAGTCCTCAAACGGAGAAACCATAGTAGGCCAATCAGAGTCATGAGGCGAACCACCTGAGTCCTGACTATTCAATGTACTGGACGGCACCACAACATCATCTTCTTTAGCCTTCTTGGCCATAGCACGAGTCACTGCGCAAGAAGGATACAGAGATGGGTCCTCATCCCCATCTTCAGTGCTCGGCTGTGAAGTAAGATGTACAGGGGGAACTACTTTGCCCCCAGCCAGGTCATTGCCTAGCAACAGAGAAACACCCTTTATAGGTAGACTTGACATAAGTCCCACCTTTACCTGTCCTGTAACTAAATCTGACTTCAAGAATATAGAGCGCAGGGGTACAGATACAGTCCTCCCTTCAATACCTTGTACAAGTATGAAATCCCCTGAAGCGGTCTCATCACGTAACTCCAAGGAGTCCATCAACAAAAGTGACTGAGAAGCTCCGGTATCCCTTAGGATATATATGGGGACAGGAGTAGTATGCTCATTCAGAGCAACAAATCCCTCTGACACAAATGGAAGAAATTCCTCCCTCACGAAGTCAGCTGTATTAGGCTTTTTAGCCCCACAAGAAGCAGGCAATTTAGCAGATTGGTTATCTACTACAGGGGTTTCTAACCTTGTTTTCACAAAGGCATTTGGTTTGGTATCCTTTTCTTTTTCTTTCTTAGCTTTAAGGAACCAACAGTTAGTTGTAACATGACCAGATTTCTTGCAATAACTGCAAACTAGACCACTTTTGTCACTATCAGCTTTCACACTTTGATCAGACCTGTTACTGGATTTCTGAGCACCATCACCAGATTTGTCTTTGTCTTTGGGTGAGGAATCTTGGGTATCACCGTAACCCTTTTTCTGAAATTGGGACCATTTATTGTTACTGCTAGACTGAAATTTGGACTTATGAGTGAGAACATATTCATCTGCAAATTTGGCAGCTGATTGCAAGTTCAGTGCTTGCTTCTCATTAAGGTAGGTCTTAACATCATCCTTAACACAGTTCTTGAATTCTTCAACTAACACCATCTCTTTTAGTGAGTTGAAATCATCCTTGACCTCCATAGAAGTACACCAGCGCTCAAAGCAAACCTGCTTCTCATTAGCAAATTCAACATAAGTCTGATTTTCAGATTTCTTCAGACCTCTGAATTTCTGTCGGTAAGCCTCTAGAACCAACTCATAAGCTCTCAAAATAACCTTTTTGACAACCTCATAATCAGAGGAATCATCTGCAGACAAAGCCGAATAGGCTTGTTGAGCTTTACCCTTGAGGACAGTTTGCAACATCAGAGGCCAGTGTTCCTTTGGCCACTGGCAACTCTTTGCTACCTTTTCAAAACATTGGAAATAGTTGTCAACATCCTTTTCCGAAAATGGAGGCACCAGTTTTACCTCCTGACTAGCACAAAATTTATTTTTCATTGCTATTTTAATTTTTAGTTGCTCCATTTGGAGTCTTTCTTCTCTATCCAATTTCTCTAATTCAAAATCTCTCTGTCTCTGTCTCTCTCTTTCTGCTCTTTCCTCTTTCTCTCTCTCAAATTCTCTTTGTTTTTCTTCTCTTGCTAATTTTTCTAACTCAAACTGCCTTTGTTTTTCTTTTTCTTCCCTCTCAATCTCTAGCATTTTTAATTTAAGTTCCATTTCTATATTTGGATTTTCCACTGGAAACTGTTCCAGATCTCCTGGTGCAAACACATTTTCATCAATGTAATATTCAACTATCTCTCTAGCCAGTCTTGCTTTTCGCATGGCTGGTTTTACCTCTGTCAGCTCCAACTGTCTGCAAATTTCTAGCAGTTCTGTCTTTTTAAAAGACTTCAAAAACCCCTACGGTTGGTGATGCCAAGAAATCATCCATTGCTGTTGTCAATATATATCTAGGAAAATTCACAAAACAATTTCACAATTTGGAATGTTAGATTTTCAATAAATTACTCACACAATGGTCTATCCCGGACGAGCCCCCAATTTGTTATGGCCCCAATTTGTTATTACATTTATAACACAACAGCAACAGCAAAGGAATGACAAACACAGTTTTAACAACTAAAACACATTTAATTTTTAACAAAGACAAAGACTAATAACAACCTACAACTAAAGACCAAGATTGATAAATAAGAAAAAACAGAAATAATTACAGTCCCTTTTTGGTGGGGTGGCTTGGTGATGTCCTGGATGAAGAAAATGCTCAAACACAGGCAAAGAAATCCACAAAAGAAACGTCATAGGTCTTGAACAGAATGGCAGGTCTGGTCATCTTCTTGCAATTTCTCCTACTACCTTACTGTCTCAATTCTTTTCCTTATATACTCTTTTGCAGACCCCACCCACATTTAGACCTCTTTTTTTTTTAACTTTCTGAGACTTGCCCCAGACATGTTCAGGACATGTCTAAACATGACTCCAGTCTGAGCTTAACAAAAAAAAGGTAAATACTGCCATCTAGTGGCCTATATTCACATTACAGGAGCCACCTGACCACACCCAATCCAATATCAACAAATAGGTATATTTGGAAGTAGACTATTATTAAGCCTGTAAAGTTTCACGCAAATCTCACAAAGCATGTGCTCATAAAAGCAACTTCCAGTTTCATGGCGAAACTTCGAAATTCGCCGCAACGCCACGGACACAAATTTCGATGAATCCAAAAAAGCTTCGCAATTTAACATGGAGAAAGTCTTGAGATGGCCTGTGCCAACTTTCAAGTTGATTGAATAAAATCTCTAGGAGGAGTTTGTTAAAGTACGACGCCTGTGAATGGCAAAAAATTTAAAAAAGTTGCAAATTCAATTAAAAATGGCGGACTTCCTGTAGAGTCTAAGTCATGGCACCAAGAGACTTTTTTTGAGGTCTTGGCATAGTACACATGTGCACCGAATTTTGTACATGTAGGTTAAACACGCTGCGAGGGCTGCTTCATTGAAATTTTTTAGGTGGCGCTGTAATGCAATTTTGCCACATCTATCTGTAAACCCTATATCCTAGTAAAGAGTATGACCAGCTGAATATGTTTGCAAAGTTTTGTGAGTTTTCGAGCATGGTGAGGCCATCAAAAATGCGATAATGTATTAGGGGGCGCTAAAGAGCTACCATGTCACACCTAGTGCCAAATGAGATATCGAATGAAAGAACTTAATACTTTTAGTCAATCAACCAAGTTTGGCGAGTTTTCGAGCATGATAAGGCCCTCAAAAATGTGTTCGTAAAATCTGAAAAAACGCAGGAAATGGCTCATAGCTCACTTCCTGTGTGGCAAAAAAATTTCAAAAAAATTGACAAAAAAATGTATTATGACTACTATGACCCCATTGAATTTCGTGAGATTCCGAGCAAGTGCGTTCCAAAATGGCCTCGTGTTTGGTGGCGCTATAGAGCCACTGGGGCATGTCCAAGCACAAAAATAAAAATAGTTTGCAATTTTCACAATGACTGACGTGTCGGCAAATTTTTGTGAGTTTTCGTGCATGGCAAAGCCCTCAAAAATGCGTTCTCGCAGCAGAATAATAATAATAATTAAAGCTGCAAGCAGCGTTGAAAGGGCCCTCGCACCCCTCTTGCACGTTGGGGAGGCAGCAAAATCTTGATGGGTGCAGGTGTGCATTCACAGCCATTGGACACTGCTAGACTGTGAACAATGTGGTTTCCTGCGGAGAGTGCAAAAATTTTCTGGAGGGGTGCTTTGATATCATTTTGACATGCCCGTGCGCTAAATCTCCAGCATAGTAATTGTAATACCAGGCTCCTTGAGCGTGTTGATTTTTGTAATTTTTACAGCACGTTTAGACCCACAAAAGAGATTTCTTTTAAAAATCTGATTGGGGGCGCTATCGAGCCATTATGCCACATTTAGTGCCAATTGATGGATGACATTGAAGAGAATAAGACAATTATAAATTGTGCAAGGTTCTGCAAGCTTTGGAGTATTCTAAGGCCTTCAAACGTATGTTCGTGAAATTTGGAAAAACGCAGGAAATAGCTAATAGCTCATACCTGTTTGGCCAAAATAATAAACCATAACCCGGAATGACTAATGCAATGATCACTCCAAATTTCATGAACATTCAAGCACATTTATCTAAACATGGCCGTATCTAGAGGGCGCTGTGGAGCCTTCTGGCCACACTTGATCTAATATTAGCATATATTAATTCTTGGGAGGACCATTTTATAAAGCTTGGACAGTTTCAGGGAAAACCCATGAAGTCTGTGGGAGAAAAACCAACTTCCTGTTTCATGGCGGGACATCGAAATTTGCTGCAACGCCATGGAAACAAAATTCGATGAATCCAAAAAAGCTTCGCAATTTAACATCGGCAACGTCTTTAGATACTATTAGCCAAATTTCAAGTTGTTCGGATGAAATCTCTAGGAGGAGTTTGTTAAAGTACGACACCTGCGAATGGCGAAAAATCCAAAAAAGTTGCAAATTCAATTAAAAATGGCGGACTTCCTGTTGAGTCTAGGTCATGGCACCAAGAGTCTTTTTTGTAGGTCTCGGCATATTCCACATGTCTACCGAATTTCATACATGTCGGTTTACCAGGCTGCGAGGGCTGCTTATTTAAAATTTTCCAGGGGGCGCTATAGTGACATTTTTGCCATGTATATATATAAGTTTTTTGTCAGAGTAATACGAATGATGGTCTTTATATATTTACAAAATTTTGTGAGTTTTAGAACATGCAGAGACCCTCAAAATGGCAATTCTTTTAAAAATCTGATTGGGGGCGCTATAGAGCCATTGTGCCAAATTTAGTGTAAATTGATATATAAAATTGAAGATAATAAGACAATTATAATTTGTGCAACTTTTTGCAAGATTTCGAGTATTCTTAAGCATCCAAACATGTGTTTATAAAATTTGGAAAAACGCAGGAAATGGCGCATAGCTCACTTCCTGTTTGGCCAAAAAATTTCAAAAAAATTAATATAACTCAACATGAACAAAGCAATGATCACACCAAATTTCATGAACATTCAAGCACTTTTATCTCAACATGGCCGTTTCAAGAGGGCGCTGTGGAGCCACCTGACCACACCCAATCTAACATGAACATATAGGTTTACTTGGAAGTAGACTCCTATAAAGCCTGTAAAGTTTCGCGCAAATTTCACAAAGCATGTGTGCGTAAAACCAACTTCCTGTTTTATGGCAGAACATCGAAATTCGCCGCGACGCCACGGATACAAAGTTCAATGAATCCAAAAAAGCTTCGCAATTTATCATCGACAAGGTCTTATGATGTTAAATTCAAAATCTTAAGTTGATCGGATAAAATCTCTAGGAGGAGTTCGTTAAAGTACGAAGCCTGTGAATGGCAAAAAATTTAAAAAATTTGCAAATTCAATTAAAAATGGCGGACTTCCTGTTGAGTCTAGGTCAGGGCACCAAGAGAATTTTTTTTAGGTCTTGGCATAGTACACATGTCCACCGAATTTTGTATATGTAGGTCAAACACGCTGCGAGGGCTGCTTCATTGAAATTTTCTAGGTGGCGCTGTAATGCAATTTTGCCACATCCATCTGTACACCCTAAATTATAGTTAAAAGTAAGACCAGCTTAATATGTTTGCAAAGTTTTGTGAGTTTTCAAGCATGCTGAGGCCCTCAAAAATGCAATTATGTATTAGGGGGCGCTATAGAGCTACCATGTCACACCCAGTGCCAAATGAGATATCGAATCAAAGAACGTAATATTTCTAGTCTATGAGCCAAGTTTGGTGAGTTTTCGAGTATGATAAGGCCCTCAAAAATGTGTTCGTAAAATCTAAAAAAACGCAGGAAATGGCTCATAGCTCACTTCCTGTGAGGCAAAAAAATTTCAAAAAAATTTACAAAAAAATTTATGATGACTACTATGACTCTATAAAATTTCGTGAGAATCCGAGCAAGTGCGTTCCAAAATGGCCGTGTGTTTGGTGGCGCTATAGAGCCACCGGGGCATGTCCAAGCACAAAAATAATAATAGTTTGCAATTTTCACGACGACTGACGTGTGGGCAAATTTTTGTGAGTTTTTGTGCATGGCAAAGCCCTCAAAAATGCGTTCTCGCAGCAGAATAAAAAGAAGAAGAAGAAGAAGAAGAAGAAGAATAATAAAAATCCCATCAAAAACAATAGGTTCCTCGCACCGGTCGGTGCTCGGGCCCTAATAAGAAGAAGAAGAAGAAGAAGAAGAAGAATAATAAAAATCCCATCAAAAACAATAGGTTCCTCGCACCTTCGGTGCCAGGACCCGTTCCGGGCCCTGGCACCGGTCGGTGCACGGGCCCTAATTAAAGCTGCAAGCAGCGTTGAAAGGGCCTTCGCCCCCCCTGTGCACATTGGGGTGGCAGCAAGATCTTGATGGCTGCAGGTGTCCATTCAGAGCCATTGGACACAGCTCGACCGCGTACAATGTGGTTTCCTGATGGGAGTGCAAAAATTTTTTGGAGGGCGCTATGATACCATTTTGACTTGCCTGTGCACAAAATCTACAACACAGTAATCGTAATACGGGGCTCCATGAGTGTTTTGATTTTTGTAAAATTTCCAGCATGTTTAGACTTTCAAAAGAGCAATTCTTTTATAAATATTATTGGGGCACTATAGAGCCATTATGCCCCATTTAGTGCCAATTGATGGATGTATTGAAGACAATAAGACAGTTCTAATTTTTGGATGGTTTTGCAAGTTTTGGAGCATTCTAAGGCCTTAAAACATGTGTTCGTAAAATTTGGAAAAACGCAGGAAATAGCTCATAGCTCACTTCCTGTTTGGCAAAAAAATTTCAAAAAATTAACAATTGCGGAGAATGACTAATGCAATGATCATATCAAATTTCATGAACTTTCAAGCACTTTTATCTGAACATGGCCATATCTAAAGGGCGCTGTGGAGCCACCTGGCACCTCTCGATATAAAATAAGCATATATCTATACTTTGGCGGACAATGTTATCAAGCTTGGAAAGTTTCAGGCAAATCCCACAAAGTATGTGGAATTGAAAGCAACTTCCTGTTTCATGGCAGGACATCAAAATTCGCCATGATGCCACGGATGCATCGTTCGATGAAATCAAAAAAGCTTCGCAATTTAACGTCAGCAAGGTTTTTAGATATTAAATGCCAAATTTTAAGTTGATCGGATAAAATCTGTAGGAGGAGTTCGTTAAAGTACGACACCTGTGAATGGCAAAAAAAAAAAAAGTTGCAATTTCAATTAAAAATGGCAGCCTTCCTGTTGAGTCTAGGTCATGGCCCCAAGAGACTTTTTTGTCGGTCTCGGCATATTCCACATGTCTACCGAATTTCATACATGTGGGTTTACCGGGCTGCGAGGGCTGCTTATTTGAAATTTTCCAGGGGGCGCTATCATGCCATTTTTGCCATGTCGATTTGTAAGTTTTTTGTCAGAGTAATACGAATGATGGTTTTTATACATTTACAAAATTTTGTGAGTTTTCGAACATGCTGAGACCCTCAAAAAGGCAATTCTTTTAAAAATCTGATTGGGGGCCCTAAAGAGCCAACAAGAAGACAATAAGACAATTATAATTTGTGCATCTTTTTGCAAGATTTTGAGTATTCTAAGGCTTCCAAACATGTGTTTCTATAATTTGGAAAAACGCAGGAAATGGCTCATAGCTCACTTCCTGTTTGGCCAAAAAACTTCAAAAAAATTACCATCACTCGACATGACAAACGCAATGACCACACTAAATTTCATGAACATTAAAGCACTTTTATCTCAACATGGCCGTGTCAAGAGGGCGCTGTGGAGCCACCTGACCACACCCAATCCAATATCAACATGTGGGTATACTTGGAAGTAGACTATTATCAAGCCTGTGAAGTTTCACGCAACTTTCACAAAGCATGTGTGCGTAAAACCAACTTCCTGTTTCATGGCGGAACATCAAAATTCGCCGCGAAGCCACGGATACAAAGTTCGATGAATCAAAAAAAGCTTCGCAATTTAACATTGCCAAGGTCTTAAGATGTCATATGCGAAATTTTACGTTGATCGGATAAAATCTCTAGGAGGAGTTCGTTAAAGTACGATGCCTGTGAATGGCAAAAAATTAAAAAAATTTACAAATTCAATTAAAAATGGCGGACTTCCTGTTGAGTCGAGGTCATGGCACCAAGAGACTTTTTTTTAGGTCTTGGCCTAGTACACATGTCCATCGAATTTTGTACATGTAGGTTAAACATGCTGGCGCTGTAATGCAATTTAGCCACATCGATCTGTGAACCCTATATCTTAGTAAATAGTATGACCAGCTTAATGTGTTTGCAAAGTTTTGTGAGTTTTCAAGCATGTTGATGCCCTCAAATATGCAATTATGTATTAGGAGGCGCTATAGAGCCACCATGTCACACATAGTGCCAAATGAGATATCGAATCAAGGAACTTAATATTTTAAGTCTATGAGTGAAGTTTGGTGTCTTTTCGAGTATGATAAGGCCCTCAAAAATGTGTTCGTAAAATCTGAAAAAACGCAGGAAATGGCTCATAGCTCACTTCCTGTGTGGCAAAAAAATTTCAAAAAAATTGACAAAAAAATATAAGATGACTACTATGACCCTACCAAATTTCGTGAGAATCCGAGAAAGTGCGTTCCAAAATGGCCGTGTGTTTGGTGGCGCTATAGAGCCACCGGGGCATGACCAAGCACAAAAATAATAATACTTTGCAATTTTCACCACGACTGACGTGTGGGCAAATTTTTGTGAGTTTTCGTGCATGGCAAAGCCCTCAAAAATGCGTTCTCGTAGCAGAATAAAAAGAAGAAGAAGAAGAAGAAGAATAAAAATCCTATCAAAAACAATAGGTTCCTCGCGCCTTCGGTGCCAGGACCCGTTCCGGGCCCTGGCACCGGTCGGTGCTCGGGCCCTAATAAACAGCATGATTTCAATAGGGTCCTCCGCGGACGACTTGCAGTCGTTCTCGGGCCCTAATTAAAGCTGCAAGCAGCGTTGATCGGGCCCTCGCCCCCATGCGCACATTGGGGTTTGTGGTGAGATCCTGACGGGTGCAGCTGTGCACTCACGACCATTGGACATGTCAAGTGCCGGCCCCAACCTGAGAGAAAGTGTCGAGCGAATCGGACAAAGCTGAAGGAATTATGATAAGTTGATACTTCATCTATCAGAAGTCGCTCAAAGTGTAACCAAATTGGGGCAGGTGCATTCAGGGGCAGACCCTCAGCACAAATGTGAAGTTTTGAGCAAATCAACCAATTTTAACGTAAAATATGGCATATTCTGTTTCCATAAGGGGGCATGCTGAGGTAGATTGTTTAGCAGCACATCAAGGCGTTCAGGGTGGAGCTTTTCCCATGTACAGGAATTTTCGATCCATTTGGATGAAGCATGAGGAAGGGAGAGCTGGTAGAATGTACATGGCGAGGCATCAGAAATTAGGACGCCATAGCGTCCACGCCCATTGAGCTACAGACATACAGAGTGCAACTTTTGATCAGCATGGTCTTTTGATGATCTTTAATCAGTATGAGGTTGATTGGATGGAATCTCTAGGAGGAGTTTGTTAATATACAACGTGTGGAAACCAAAATGGCTGACTTCCTGTTTGGAGTTGACCAATGGTGCCAAAGACTTTTTTGTTTGTCTTGGCAAAATATACATGTCTACCAATTTTCATTTTCCTATTCCTTATGGGGAGTGGTTTTTTTAAATTTCAAGGGGGCACTATTGAGGCATTTTGCTGCCCTCATGGGCAACGCCCCGATCAGATGTAAGAGCTCGCCACCCTTGACCTGTTTATCAATTTTTATGATGACACGAGTTCTTTCAGACATCAAAAACCCAAACGTATTTTCATGGCGAGGGATGGATAGTCACCGCGTCGCTACACGGACGCCATTACTTGTAGCTTCACAACTTTTGTCTCGTCAGTCCACAGAATATTATCCCAAAAGTCTTGAGGACCATCAAGATGTTTTTTGGCAAATGTGAGATGAGCCTTTGTGTTCTTTCTGGTCAGCAGTGGTTCTCACCTTGGAACTAGATGCTATTTTTTACCAATCTCTTTCATATTGTTGAATCATGAACACTGATTTTAACTGAACCAAGTGAGGCCTAAAGTTCTTTAGATGTTGTTCTGGGTTATTTCGTGACCTCCTGGATGAGTTGTTGATGCGCTCTTGGATTAATTTTTGTTGGCTGGCCACACCTGGGAAGGTCCACTACTGTTCCAAGCTTTCTCCGTTTATGGATAATGGCTCTCACTGCGATTCGCTGGAGTCCCAAAGCCTTAGAAATGGCTTTGTAAACCATTCCAGACTGATTGATGTCAATGACTGTTTCTCATCGGTTTTTAAATTTCTTTAGATTGTGGCGTGATGTGTTGTTTTTTTAAGATCTTTTAGATCTTCACTTTGTCAGACAGGTCCTATTTAAGTGATTTCTTGATTCAACAGATCTGGCAGTAATCAGGCCTGGGTGTGGCTAGTGAAATTGAACAAAAAAATGTTGTTAATCACAGTTGATTCAAGATTTAGTAAAGGGGAAGTGGGGGTGAATTACTTATTCACTCTGGGATAGATCTGGATAGATCTTTTCCCTTAATGAATGAAATCATCATTTAAAAACTGCATTTTGTATTTACTTGGGTTATCTTTGTCTAACCGTAAAGTTTGTTTGATGATCTGAAACATTTACAGTGCCCGCCATAATTATTGGCACCCCTGGTTAAGATCCAAGATCGTGTCACAGGGGCTTGTATGCACGTCATGTCTCTTCGTATTAGTATCTCTTTTGCTACACAACCTCCATGTAATTTTTGTTTATTTATTTGTTTTTATAGCTGTTCTTTTTAAACAATTTTAAACTCAACTGCCTTACAGAGGCCGATTTTAGCTTAGCTGAGTTACAAGGGCTTCTTAACACTTTTCATATTTTTGCATACCTGAAAGAGTCTGTGCCAGTTCTTGCAATAACTCTATCTTCCGGCTATTTGCTAGCCTGCGTGGCCGGCGGTCAGCGGCTGGCGGGAGAACGGAGAGGAAAGACCGCCTGCACAAAAACGTAGGGATTTTGAGTTGTTCGTTCACCAGTGAACGGGAATTACTGATTGGCTTAAGAGGTGTCAATCAAAATTTAACTGTCATCGAATGTAACGCAACGCATGGTTACGCCGTAAACTGCCAGAACAAAGATGGCGAATGTAGAGAACGACGCTTTGATAAAGAAATCGCTTGAATCTCTCGAAATTCACGACCGAAAGATAACTCTAAAGAACGAACAACTACAGGCGATCAATCATTTACTAGATGATTTGATCTCCACGCATCACTTTTGCTCTCAAATTACACTCGAGTTTCATTGGTTTAAAAAAGGGGTGGTCCGTCGCGGCTCGTTGCGCAAGGAAGTGGGCGGCTACTCAAAAGCCCTACGTTATCGTGCAGGCGGTCTTTCCTCTCCTTTCTCCCCCCAGCCGCTGACCGCTAGCAACGCAGGCTAGCTATTTGCCCTCTTTGGAGCGTCTTTCTGCCTTCCCAGACCTCAAGGGATCTTTCTCCTCGTTGATGTGGAGCCTGAAGAATTTTCTTCGGCATAATTCCTGGTGAGGTGCCGGAAGCTCGTCGGGCTGCAGTTTTGTTCACCCTGTTCCCAGCTCATGTGCTGCTGGGTTGTCATTGGATCAGCTGGCTGGGTGTGCTACCTTTTAAATTTCCTTGGCATTGTGCTCTTGCCCTGGTCCCGCTTCGAGGGAGCCTATTTCCCCTGGTTCGCTGCTCTGCAGCTGTCGAGATGGAGCTGCCTCTGGGGAGGTTACGACGGTCTCACCGAGGGAGTTGTGGAATTGGAGTGGAAGGCAAGAATTGGCAGCTTAGGTCCATTTTTGCCCGTCTCCCCATAACTGGAGCGCTTCCCTGGTTGGGTAGCTGGGTGCGCTGCCTTTCGGCGTCCTTGTACTTGTTCTCAGACAGTTTACCGCCTGCTGCTAAAGGATTTCGTAGCTGGGCTCTCTGCGGACTGGTAAAGTACCGTGAAGAAGTCCGGTAATGTACTGTGAACTATTGACTTAATTAAAATGGCGAAAGTCATTTTTATTATCATCTTTTTTCTTGGTGTTACGATCGACCCACGTGTTATTAATGTAACGGGGTTATCTTCGCATGCATTTTTTGAACATTATAATCATGGCACTAACGTCATTTACTTGGTACCCGGCAGCTGTCACTATACTACTTTGCAACATGATGATACGAAAAGCACTTTTCCATACACGTAACTAATTCTTGATTCACTTGTCTCAAACTGTTTGCATGGTCCCAACTCTGTGCGTGAAAATATTTATACCAAAGTAACAATCAAGAGTCGCCTATCCAGGATACTGATTCTGTTATTATTGCTGAAGTCTGGTAATGTGAGTGGCAACCCCGGCCCTGAGCCGCTTCCGGTTAATAATCTGCACCACTTTTCAACTCCTAAAGAATTTAGCAATAGACATGGACTTGGTTTTCTGCATTTTAATGCAAGGAGTCTTGTACTTAAACTTGATATATTTAAAGCAGGGATCATGATTGCCAAACCAGATATTGTTGCTGTTTCCGAAACATGGTTAAAACCTGCGGTCACTGATGATGTTATTTATATCGCTGGCTACAACGTGTTTAGAACCGATCGCAAAGGCAGGGGTGATTTGAACTTAGACTGGCTCAGCGATAAATCTGCATCTTTAAAGCAGGCGTGTGACTCCATGAACCTTACTCAGCTTATTGACAGCCCCACCAGAATCATCTCTGCTAAACCTGGTAATGATTCTCTCATTGATATAATTCAATCCAATGCAGCACACAAGTATGTATCAGTTGGAGAGTTTCCTAATGATATCAGTGATTATTGTGCCATTGCTTGCGTTAGGAGCACAAAGCTGCCCAAATCCAAGGGCCTATTTGTCACTAGGCGCTGTTTTAAACAGGCCTTTATCCATGACCTTGCTCAAGTGATGTGGCAGCGAATTTTTAAAATTCCTATCATTGATGAAGCAGTCGCTCTTTTCTAACTTCAATTTCTGTCAGTTGTGAACAAACATGCCCCTCTTAAAAAGTACAGGATTAAAAATAGGAACAACCCATGGTTTACTCAGGAAGTGGCCGATTTGATCCATGCTCGCAATAAGCAATAGGCCCTAGCGAGAAAGACAAAGACCACTCGTAATTGGCAATTGTTTCGTTCGCTTAGAAATAAATGCACAACTCTAATCGGGAAATCCAAAACTGATTTTTATTTGTCATTAACTACTGACTGCTACAACAATCACTCCAAATTCTGGAAAACTATTAAAGGACTTCAGAACAAGAAGGCTGCCGGCATCCCTCACAAGTTAAAAAATGATGACACTTTCATTTCTGATAAAAAAAGCTATGCCAGATTTATTTAATGTTCATTTCAGTAAGGCTGGTCTTATCTTTGATGACTTAAATCAGAATACTTACCAAAGGGCTAATCACACTGACTGTTGCATAACAGCTCCCACAACTGAATCAACCTCTTCTGTTGATTCTAATTTTAGTTTTACACCCATCCAGGTCTCTGATGTCTTCCATGCCTCACAAACACTTGACCCCAAAAAGGCCGCTGGACCTGATGGCCTTGAGCTATTTTTCTTGAAAGTGGCAGCCCCAATTATAGCTTGCCCAGTGGCCGACATCTTTAATCTTTCCATTGCCTCACAAAACTTCCCTGTCTTATGGAAAAGCTTATGTTATGCCTTTACTGAAAGCTGGTGATCCCACAGACCTGAATAATTATAGACCAATCTCTAATCTCTCAACCTTGGCAAAAAATATTGGAATCTATAGTGTCTGATCAGCTCAAATTATTCCTGGATTCTAAAAATGTATTTAATCCATTGCAATCAGGTTTCAGATCTAAGCATAGCACTGTCTCAGCCACTCTGAAAGTTCTTGATGATATAAGAGCTGCCATTGAAAATGCCATTCAACGATTATTTTCTTTCTGCCGCTAGAAATCTATCAAGTAAAATTAATCACCCTTGTGGTGTTTTGTTTAAACATTACCTGTATGGAAATTACTTAAATTCATTTTTTATGAAGCCAACAGACAAAAATGAAGTCTTAAAAATTATTCTTAATATGAAAAGCACAACCTCAGCTGGGGTTGATGACATTTCCAGCAAAATCTTGAAGGCCATTGCAAATCAAATCATTGACCCTCTCGTCTATTGTATAAATCTCTCTCTATCGTCTGGAACTGTACCAAAAATGGCAAAGATCGCTAGGGTCGTGCCAGTATTTAAGTCTGGAGACAAAAATGACTGAAGCAACTACCGACCTATATCAATTCTGCCCACACTCTCTAAGGTCCTGGAGAGAGTCGTATATAATCGACTAAATGGTTACCTCGATAAATTAAACATTTTGGCTCCATTGCAGTATGGCTTCAGGAAACAGAGAACGACATGTATGGCAGTATTGGATCTCACTGAAAGGATAAATGATGCCATTGATAAAGGTGAATGTGGCATAAGTGTGTTCTTGGATTTATCTAAGGCCTTTGATACAATTGATTTTGAGATTTTATTATACAAATTGCAGTATTATGGTGTCAGAGGTGTCGCTCTCAGCTGGTTCAAAAGCTACATGTACGGGAGACAACAATATGTTTGCATTAATGGTCATAAATCGTGGTGTAAATTCATCAAATATGGGGTCCCACAAGGTTCTATATTGGGACCACTCCTGTTTCTTCTGTATGTCAATGATTTTGTCCATTCTTCTTATGTTCTTCACAAAGTATTGTTTGCTGATGATACCACTCTGTTCAAAAGAGTCCACAAGAGTCCATACGAATTGCAAGACATTCTTAACAATGAGTTGGTAAAAGTGGATGCATGGTTTAAGTGTAATAAATTATCCCTAAATATTAAGAAGGCAAACTATATTTTCTTCCCCTCCAGTGGAAATAACTTTTATAATCTGCCAATTACTCTTAGCATAAATGGGCAAGATATTGAAAGGGTTTACTCCACTAAATTCCTGGGGGTCCATATCGATGAGTTCCTGAATTTCAAAGAGCATATAAATCGTTTGACCAGGGATCTGTCTAAATACGTGGGCTTGTTTTTTAAACTGAGGCATTTTCTGCACTACTTACCTTGTACAAAACTTTATTTGAACCTCATATAAATTATTGCAATATCATATGGAGCAACACCTTTCCTGGTCACCTACAGAAATTAATTGTTCTCCAAAAGAAAGTCCTGTGTGCATTAACATGGTCAACTTACCATGCACCCACGAAACCACTTTTTTTTGCTTTTGGTTTATTGCGACTTACTGAATACAATATTTTTCATAATGCTTGTACAATGTATTTGGTTATTAATGGATTAAATGGCCGACTATGTGACCTTGTTCCAATATGTTCCCCACTGCACATATATGGCACCAGGAATAAGCATTTTATTTTTGGTAAGAATCGCCGGTTAATAAGAACTAGTCTGAGTGTTGTGTGCAGGGGTCCACAGATTTGGAATGGGCTTGACAACGATATTAAAATGTCACATTCATTTTCCTTATTTAAGAAAAGGTTAAAACAATATCTCCTCTTGTTCTACAATGAAGTTGGGTAATTTATTCTGCCGACTGCTAAGTGCTCTGTTTTGCATATAGTTGGCTACCTATTTTTTGTTTTTTACTATAATTCCTTTTGTGTTTTGCTGCCACTTCTGGGAACCTCGTGGCTGGTTGTTGGTGTAGCCCAAGTGAATGCGCTGATACCTCTTTAAGATTCTGTTTCAACTTACCAGGCCATTATTAAATAGTTTGGCTATCTTCTATTTTTTGTTATTTAATTCCAGAATCAGCTTTTTTGTAGTCTTATTGGGATAATCCTTGGTATCTTGAAGAAATTACTTAAGACGTGTTTTTTGACCAAGGGAGCCGAACAACCACACAGGGGTTCCTAATATGGACAGAATTTCCTTTTTAGTGAAATCTCTGATCTGAATGACTGCTGCAGAGACGGTTTCCTGGGATTTATGTTATGTTTGTATTGTCATATGATTTTTGTTTGTCTAGGACTGGGCCCCCTACTATAAGCTTAATTAGCTTTCTTGGGGTGATCCCTTTTCACACATTTATTGGTATGATCCTCAATTTGTACCTTCCTGCCTGATTTGTGTGTGTGAATAAACTTGTTGATTGATTGATTGATTGATTGAAAATAAAATGTTCACTGTTGCTCTGTTCATTGATATGTCCAAAGCATTTGACACTGTGGGTCATCAAATTTTAATTCATATCCTGCAAAAGGTTGGTGTTGGATATGATGAGGTTGGTTGGTTTCAAAGTTACTTAACAGATCGAGTCCAGATGGTTAGATTCAGCAATATTGTGTCTGATCCAGTCACTTTGGTTAAGGGGGTGCCACAAGGTTCCATCTTGGGGCCATTACTCTTTCTCCTATATACAAATGATCTCTGCAACCGGTCAAGATATTCTTTATATCATAAGTATGCGAATGATACAGTGTTATATTCTTCTGCTCCCACTCTGGAGGTAGGACTTTCTGACCTTCAGGCTGATTTTATTTCTTTACAGAGCGCACTTAGGGGTCTATTCTCCCATTAGCGCATAAGTCCTTTTTTACGCAATTCGAGTTAAGCGCTTTTGAGTTACGCGTATTCTCCCCTACGCGCTTCGATCTCATCCACAGCGCTTAACTTCAGAATGTAGGCGGCCTTATGAAAGAGGTGTGACTGATCCAAATGAGAGGCAGACTCTGCTCATTGATTATGGCTATCAGGAAAACAAGGAACAAGGATTTTCTGATTAACCATGAAAATGCAGTTGTGGTCCATGGAAAACGCAAATCAGACTTAAAATTTGAATATCGTGGGCCTGCTGATAAAACCTCGTATCTCCAAACTGATAAGAAACAAAAACTCATATGTCCACTATTCTAACATGCAAAATGAAACATTTTTTATTTTAAACTATATTTATCCATTTATATTATTTTATTATTATCTAATTTTAGATTTATTTTTTATTTTCCTTTGAAGTTTGTCATTTTGATGATACGAGGTTTTATATGCCGCTGTAAAAGTAGGCCAATGTATGTCTGTACCAATTACAAGAAGTAATTCAGACGTCCCCCGCCGCTCGATTAGCACGAAGCGGGGGATATGGCATTGGGCTCCGTCCATACGTCTGTACGGACACATAAAATTGAGGCAGCGGGGGATTTAACACTTCTCAACCAGCGTAATCAGAGCATTAAAATGTGCCCCTCCTACACCAGCCTGTTTGTTCCGTGGAAGACAGGGAAGAAGTAAAGAGAACATTCTAGTCACACAAAAATAACAAACAAAGTTCATATGATCTCATTTAGAAATTGCGCGCTTGAAATTTCAAAATACTCTGATGTCAGGTTGGCAACTACAGGTCAAGGCAACGCTTTAACAAGTAGAGGATTCTTACCCCGCACGCGGAAAAATCTGCGGGGTGACAGCCAGGCTCTGCACACCGAAGAAGTGTGCATGCAAAAGGTGGTGGGCAAACATCATCCCCGGTGCATTTCATTGCACTGGAGGACGAGGTGGCATCCACTCTCCCTGCAGCGGGAGTGCATAGAGAAGAACTTGGAGTGGATACGGATGAAGGAGGGTTACGTAAAATGGTCATTTTTATTTGCTTATGCTCAAAGTATCACTGTGATTGATACTGGAAACAAGCTTAATATGGTTTCAAATATTTATAGTATATATATATATATATTTTGCTATTTCAAGCAGTTGCGCAGTACATAGGCGTCATGGGCCGTGCCAGGGAGAACGGTAGAACCCCACCCTAACTCTCCGTCTTTCAGCTGGTGTTTTGGGGAATTTTAAAGCGGCTGATGTGGTGCAGCTTAGCGTCAACCAACTGTGTCAGACACCTTGACACAGACGCCTGTGATGTGTGCATGACATCAATACAGCCCTCAAAAGCGCTTAACAGAAGAAGCGCGTAAGCCAGGGGGAGAATACGCGTAAGTGTTATTTGCATGAGAAACGCCCGGAAACGCCCCGATTTTGGCCCTGCTCCGCCCCAAGCGCGTAACTGCCTTCGGGGCGCGTAATGCACAGATTTAAGTCGAGGGGAGAATACGCGTAGGCTGAAAAGCCCGTAGCTACACGCTTTTTTCGACTTACGCGCACGGGAGAATAGACCCCTTACTGAGGCCAGACTTCTTCTGAATGCAAATAAAACCAAAGCCATGCTGTTTGCGAGTTGTAGTCCTGAGGTCTCCTCATCTCCAATCAGATCTATTGACGGTGTCCCTGTTGAGTTTGTTGATAAGTATAAATATCTCGGCATATGGCTGGACAAAGATCTCAATGTTAACCATCATATTGCAAATCTGACGAAAAAGCTTAAGTTCACGCTTAGCTTTCTATACAGATTTAAAACCTGTTTCTCAAAGTCTTCACGTAAATGTTTGGTTACTGCCCTTTTTCTTTCTCAGGTAGGTTATGGAGACACTGTTTATAGATTTGCTTGCCCCACTGTCTTGGCCAAACTTGACCCTCTTTATCATGCGGCATTGAGATACATCACTAACTCTGCGTTCAGGACACATCACTGTATCTTGTATAAACTTACTGGGAGGTCCTCGCTTGTTCTGCGCAGGATGCAGCATTAGTATATTTTAACATATAAGGCTATTCTTGGTAAATTGCCTTCTTACATATGTTCCAAATGTATGCCTGTAAATAACCCCTATAACCTTAGATCCCACAGTTTGCTTCAGTTCAAAGTGCCATTTGTTCGAACCGAAACTGGAAAAAAAGAGTCTGTCTTATTTTGGTCCGTGCGCTCGGAATGACCTGCAAAAACAGCTTAAACTAGATTCTCTAATTTTTTTTTCGTCTTTTTAACAAAAAATCTCAGCAGTCATTACCACAAACTGCACCTTACATGACTAAACAAATGATCTCTCTTTCTTTTCTGCACTTTGCACTGTAGCACTATAGCTGCTATTTAGATTTTATTGGTTTTAAGATTAGAATTTTGGGTCTAGATCTGAATAACAATGCCTTAATTATGTATTAACAGATTTTGGCTGATCATATAAATGCACTTCCATTTCGGTTCTGTAGTACTATATTTCAATTGAATACTCAATATTTTTATTGTTTTTGGTTGGTAGACTGATTATTTTGTATACATATATTGCGTTGTTTTGTCTGAATATACAAACTGCTGTGTGCTGCCTAATTGGCCAGGTCACAATTGTAAAAGAGATTTAATCTCAATTGTCTATCTGGTTAAATAAAGGTAATTATTATTATGTGTTCTTTAGCATCTACAAAGTTTTTTTTTTTTCTAAATAATATAGGACCACATTGAAAAAAAAAGAGGAAAATCCAACCTTTAATTCAAGTGCATTTATTCAGTGGGAAAACAATCCCACATTAAGAAATAATTCTTTTACATCAATCATGTGTGCCACAGTTATTAGCACCCCTAATGTTAATACTTAGTGCAACCCCCTTTTGCCAACAAAACAACACCTAATTCTCTCCTATAATGCTTCACAAGATGGGAGAAAACAGAAGGAGGGATCTTCGACCATTGCTCTTTGCACAATCTCTCTAAATCATCCAGCGACCAGGGTCCTCTCCTCTGCACTCTCCTCTTCAGCTCACTACACAGGTTTTCAATGGGGTTGAGGTCTGGGGACTGAGATGGACATGGAAGGAGCTTGATTCTGTGTCTGGTGAACCATTTCTGAGTAGATTTGGCCATGGTTAGGGTCATTATCTTGCTGAAAGACCCAGTGGTGACCCATCTTCAGCTTTCGGGCAGAGGCCACCAGATTTTGATTTAAAATGTCCTGGTATTTCAAAGCGTCCATGATGCCATGCACCCTAACAAGGTTCCTAGGGCCTCTGGAAGAGAAACAGGCCCACAGCCTCACCGATCCTCCCCCATACTTCACAGGGGGCATGAGGTGCTTTTCTGCATACTCATCTTTTATGGTCCGCCAGACCCACTTAGAGCGTTTTGGCAACAAACACTCTATCTTGGTCTTATCTGACCAAAGCACACCGTCCCAGTTGAAGTCCCAGTACCACTTGGCAAACTCCAGACATTTGCGTTTTTTATTGTGAGTGAGACAAGGTTTTTTCCGTGCATGCCTCCCAAACAGCTTGTTGGCATGTAGATAGCGCCTGATAGTTGTTTTGGAGACTTTATGACCCCAAGATGCTACCATTTGTTTCAATTCTTTAGCAGTATGCTTTGGAGAACTTTTTATTTCTTTTACCATCCTCCTTACTGTGCGTGGTGGCAAAATAACCTTGTGTCCTCATCCAGGCTTGTTTACCACTGTTCCAGTTGTTTTAAACTCCTTAATGATTCCACTGACAGTAGATATGGGCAGGTGCAGGCGAGTGGCTATTTTCTTGTAGCCATTGCCTGACTTGTGAAGGACAACACACATCTCGTGGGCTGAGGATTAACTGGTACAATGTCCACAAAACATGAAACTGAGAAAATTGTACTTAAAGTTTTACCAACTTGTATCTTTCAATTCCATTAATGTTTTCTAAATTTGTATAAATGGGAAGGTACTAGCATAAAAATCTTTCATACGTTATTTGTTTTTTTTTACAATGGAAGCCTCAAAATGGACATCTCAGGAACAGAAAATGGAGATAGACCTTTTGAATTCCCAAATTATGGTAATTTTCTGCGGCAGATGGTTCCATCTCCAACATAGACCTTTATGGCCCAGCTTGTTCTAAGGTATTAAGTTCTATGTCCACCTTAAATGTTTTTTAAAAAATATGCCAACAAAGAAAATGCTAAATATTAAAGATTCTTTTTTGAGAACATTGACAAAATACAACTAGAATTAATGCTTGTGAAGCACTGTGATGTTCCCCGCCAGCAGTTGGCTTGAATCCCCGTTCTATTTATTGAGTTGAACATAAAATGAGGTAAAAATAGCTATCATACACATACATATTTGATGAAAGGCCATTAGGTTGGATATAAGCGAAATAATTGTATGCTATGGCATCAATATTTAATTGATGTAAAGACACTTTTAGAAAATATGTGGAACAGGTTTTAACATATACTGTTGACAGCAAATGACCTATTGATAACAGTACAAACTATTATATGATGAAGGAAAATGCATTTTCTAATGCTGAACATGAAGTTGGCCAAAAGTAGGTTTGCTTGTCCTTTTCAAGACATTTTAAAGAAATATTTCAAATTTTGAGAAGGATGAATTTCTTATCACCAATAACACAAATAATAACCATGAGTAGTGTTCATGTGACAGTTGTATTATTTGAGGATAAACCTACCTGTAGTATACATGGCCTAGATTTTCAAAGGTCTCTTAGAACTACATTAGTCATAAGCCAATGTTCATGTATGCAACTTACTGCCAAGAGAGCTTTAAAAATCTAAGACATGGACAAATCTTAAACTACTTTCATGAGCTATATCTCTGAAATATACATCATAGGATCAATACTATATCGATACTATATTGTAGTAAATAAGGAATTCTCTACCTGAAGATGATATGGTTGATATGCACCATGAAACTTCTTCTTGATGATGACACACAATGAAGTGCACCACTGAATCACTCCTTTGAGGAATCTTTTCTTTATGACACACAATGACGTGCACCACTGAATCATTTCTTTGACACACAATGAAGTGCACCACTGAATCATTTCCTTATGATACTCAATGAAGTGCACCACTGAATCACTCCTTTGAGGAATCATTTCTTTATGACACACGATGAAGTGCACCACTGAATCATTTCCTAATGACACACAATGAAGTGCACCACTGAATCACTCCTTTGAGGAATCATTTCTTTATGACACACAATGAAGTACACCACTGAATCATTTCTTCCGTCCTTCCATCCGTCCTTCCGAAGTTTTGTCCGGGCCATAACTCTTAAACCATTCAATATTTTTTATCAAAAGGCACATCTTCAACATGTGGTCTAACAATATACCAGGTTTGGTGAGGAAATCTCTCATCGTTTTAGAGTTGTGGTCCGGACAAAGTGCCTACCCTGAAAATGCACTAAGTTCAACTTGTTACCATGAAAACTGGAAGCAATAAAAAAATCAGAATGACCAAACTATCAAAAGGCACATCTACACCATGGGATCTAATGATATACCAAATTAGGATAAAAAATATTGAACGGTTTAAGAGTAATGGCCCGGACAAACCTCAGAAGGACGGAAGGACGGACGGACGGAGGGTAAAACATCATGTTCCCGCAACATTTGCGGGGAACATAAAAATATTGAACGGTTTAAGAGTTATGGCCCAGACAAACCTCGGAAGGACGGACGGACGGAGGGTAAAACATTATGTTCCCGCAACATTTGCGGGGAACATAAAAATATTGAACGGTTTAAGTGTTATGGCCCGGACAAACCTCTGCAGGACGGAAGGACGGACGGACGGAGGGTAAAACATTATGTTCCCGCAACATTTGTGGGGAACATAAAAACATGGTTGTGTGACACAAATCGTGTGTAGGCCTGCACGTAACATATTGTTTGCAGACTCTGTCCTTTTGGAAAATAATAATAACTAGAATGGTTTTTACACATAAAAACAGATGTCTCCCCCTTCCCCCATTTCACATTTTAGAGTTATGGTCCGGAGAGGAGCCCCACCCTTCAATATGCCCAAGTCCAAATTGTTGCCATGGAAACAGAAAAAATAAAATTCAAAAGCAGTTCAAACCCTCAAAAGGCACATCTACATGTTATGGAGAGACACTATATCAAATTTGGTGAGAATCGGTCGGACAGTTTAAAAGTTATGCTCCGGAAACAAATGGGAACGCCGACGCCAATGGAAATTCAGGCAAAAACAATATGTCCCCCCCCTCCCCTCACGAAGGGGGAGACATAATGAATAAAACCTGAATAACAACTACAAACTGCCTCATGGTAATGATCATTGAGGCCTAAAAACAGAATGAAATGATTTCACACTCTGCTCTTTTGTAAAACAATACCAACTAAAACATAATTTTGATTGTGCCCAAGGTCTAAGCCTATCGGAGAAACCTCCTCCTTTATAAAAGGATAACAACAAATAAAAAACATCATGGGGGCCTACCCTGAAGCCGACAATAACTTGTTGCAGACTTAGTGCTTTTGCAATGACTTGATCCCTCAGGGATCTCATAGCTGAGCGATACCTGAGTACATTCATGTTGGACAGCTTGTTACTTTAATCAAAAAGCCACACAGTTAGATTTGAATGTTGCCCACATTGTCGGCCATTTTGTCAAGACCTCACATGACACAAATCAAAATACCTGATTGGACGAAACGGAAATAGAACCTTGTAACTTTGAAGGAGTTGAAATGTAAAGGAAGACCTATGATAGTTCAGTGATTTTCCACGAGCACCATCTATATGTTGGTGTAATAACTAGGGACATAGAACTTCTCATTCTCCTGATAGGTTTCATATGTTAAACTCTGTTTCTGCCAAAAGTGGACATAGTACCAGCTAACCCTCAGCCCACGATCTGCCTTACTTGAATGGTGTGTTGCTTTGTCTTTCCCATGTTGAAGAGTGGATAAGAGAAATGGCCTCTGTCTCACATTTTTATACCCCAGGGAAACAGTAAGTGATGATTTACTTATTAAATGTTCCTAGATACTCTGATCAACTTTCTAAACTACTGTAGAAATGACAGAAATACTTCAATTACATTTAATTGCTAGGGGTGCCAACAATTGTGGAACAGGTGATTTTATGAAAAATAATTATTTCTTAGTCAGGGATTTTTTTCCCTTAAAATTCACTTGAGTTGAAAGTGACATTTTTTCTACAATTTTCAGTGTGAGAGTATGCTTCTGCCATAAAAATAGGATTTATTTTAAGGCTTTTAACACATCATAACCAGGGGTGCCAATAATTATTCAGTGTGCCGTATGCATGACAAATATGCAAAAAAAAAAAAAGAAATCAGGAGGGGGGCGAATACTTTTTCACAGGACTGTACGCAAATCCCTTTAGGTATTATGATGTTTAAATTAAACCAAACACAAACACGATCCAGAACGTAGTTGACTTCTCTGGGTCCAGTCTCATTGAAGATAGACTGAGGCAAAGTGAAAACTTTTGCACGGTCTGAAAAATCACGATGTGAAATTTAGTTTGGAAATTATGGATGCCATGTCCTCCGGGCAAACGAGAAGAGGGACCATCCAGCTTGTCATCAGCTCACAGCTCAAAATCTAGCACCCACCAATTTATGGTGGTGTATTAATGCTGAAACATTCTGAATAAACAGATTTGGAGCAACATATCGTATACAGCCAAGCAAACATCTTTAGAAAGGAAAGTCTTGTTTATTTCAGCAAGACAATGCCAAACACCACATTTTGCACAGATTACAACTAATTGGCTCCGAAGTAAAAGAGTCTGGGTGCTTAACTGGCCAGCCTGCAGTCCAGACTTGTCACCGAAAGAAGATATTTGGCACAGTAATTATAAATACGGCAAAGGAGGCTGCAAAGTGTTGAGCAGCTGAAATCCTATTTCAAGCAAGAATGGGAAAACATTTTTAATTCAAAATTACAGCAGTTGGTACTCTCCTCAGTTCCAAAATGATAGCAGTGTTGTTAAACCCCTTAACATTCCATCCCTTTTTGAGCACATTTCCACGCCAAATTAAAGTGCTTACTTTTCCAACCTCTAACTGCAGGCCTCATCATGGTCTCTTCTGAAAATGAGGCTCAGCAGATTGCTCGCAAATAGTCAGAATTAATGAGGACATTACCCAGATTGAGTAACAGCATTGGAAATGTATGTTTCATTCTGGTAAAAAAGATTTCATGCTTACTTCTGGCCCTGTGGCACCGTGACTGAGCAAAGAAAAATAAAGCCACACCAAGACACCTAAACAAAAGCAGGTTCAAATACTATAATACTGCAACCAAACATTGATATTTTACAGATTTTTTTTTCTTGGTAATGTCCTTGTAAGTTTCAACAAACAATTTTGGAAACTCCAAATTTCCCTGTTTTTCCTAGTCATGGTCACATTTGCATTGACAAACGTTTTGCAACTTCTGTCTTTTTAATCTCCTACCCCATTTGCAGCTGAATTTTCACTTAAATATACTCTTCCAGCTCCTGATATTGTTGTGCAAAAATGTTGTGTGTAATCAAGTCGCGTTCAGAACCCTTTTGATTCATTTACAAAATACCCTTGTCAGAAACCACTTAAACTATTCTTTGTTGTAAATATTAAATCGCTTGGCTACCATACGCTTCTGCCTTTTGAAGGTTCAAAACCACTGGCTGCCTATATTAACTAAATGAAGTTGATTTTCTTACTAGCGTGTATTGAAATGAGGACTGAAATGCTAATTGTTGCATTAGTTCAGCACATAATAGCCAGTCGCGCTTACTTGGTTCCTAAAGGGCCATTGTACAATCAGTACTGCATCAGTACTGGGTAAAAAAAATTCACTAAGATGCACTGCTACCGTCTCTATGTCAAAGTAATTTTGGAGACGTTTGTTCAAGTTTGCTTGTTTTGTGGATTAAAAACTATTTTGGGATTTGATTGCTGGACCTCAGCCATGGTATGAACATCCATGTGTGCCTATATTGACAGATCTGAACAATGCTGCACAATCAAACCTATGAGACTGCATCGTCAGGCTGAGGGCCATTACCACATAATTTGAAACAGTATTTTCAATGTTGCATTTGTATCATGAAATGCTTAAAAAAATTACAATTTTGAGTACCCACACTTTGAAGCAATATGCAGTTCTTCAACGCAGCATAATACTTGACAGTAGTTAAACGCAACTACGCCTAGGGGCCCAGCCTCGGACTGGAAGTTCGAGAAAGTGTTGAAAGAAGCTCACAAAGCTAAATGTGCCCGTGTTCCAACTTGTTTTAAATGTGTTGCTTGAACCCTCTTCCCAACACGTCATGTAATGACGCTACCTGACCAAGCGTCGATATTTGACACAAAAGGAGGCTTTTGGCATCCTTATTGGACACCAGTTAATTGACTGTTGCTGATTCTCTGAATATTCTTGCCATACGCACCGAGTTGAACCACATGACCCTGAAGATCCATATCATAAGAGCAAAATTCACCACCAGGATGACAATGAGTAGGAGGACAAAAAGGTACAGACAGCGTTTTCTCCAGCCATAGATTCCAATGCTGGATGTGTAGTCCGCGGTGAGGTCAGGCAGACTTGAGTCCAGGGTGCTCTGGATGTACTGCTCCCACACCATTTTCTGCAATGATTAAAGGAAGCTTTCAGAAAAAAAAAGAAAAAAAAACTATGTCCACAGTGTCACCCATTTAATTTGTATGTGCATACTAGATACATTTTGAAACCAATAAAATGTGGGATTCATTCTACTATGTAATGCATAGTACCAGCCATAGAACCAGCAATTGCACATTGGGGAAAGCAGGGGCATGCGTTAGGTGATTAGCCATCCACAGAGTCAAAGATAACACCCTTCCCAACCTTATCCTCAATGGACCATATCATAGTAAAAATAAGCACAATTAATGTAGAGGCACAATTAATGCTAAATTTTCACAGAGATTTTGAAGCAAGACATTTCCCAATTGCCACCAAATTTTGAAAAGGCCACCCAGACAACGTATCTTCATGTCCCACAAATTCGGTTGCATAGCTCAAAGCGTTCAGGAAGTCTTCTTCACACTTTTTTTTTTGTTGCAAAATAAGCCCTGCCCACAGCATTTCAGTAAACTTTGACAGTCAATTAAGACAAATTGAATGGATGATCAAATTTCTGACCTAGTAATTTTTTCTGGCTTTGTCTAAAAATGCTCAATACATACAACCCCAATTCCAAAATAGTGGGGACAAAGTGTAAATTCTGAATAAAATCAAAACACAATGACTTTCAAATCACACCAACCGGTATTTTATTCACAATAGAACAGTGATAACATAGCAAATGTTGAAACTGAGAAATGGTACAATTTTATCCACAAAATGAGCTCATTTCAAATTTGATGGCTGCTACAGGTCTCAAAAGGTTGGGACAGGGGCCTGTTTACCATGGTGTAGCATCCCCTCTTCTTTTTAACAGAGTGGAGGCATATGGGGATTGAGGAGACAAGTTTCTTGAGTTCCGCCATTGGAATTTGATCCCACTCTAGTTAAATAGAGACTTCAAGCTGCTGGAGAGTTTTGGGTCTCCTTTGACGAGCTTTTCGTTTGATTATGCGCCACATGTTCTCAATCTGTGAAAGATCAGGACTGCAGGCAGGCCAGCAGGCAGGCCAGTTCAGCGCATGGACTCTTCTACTGCGAAGCCATGTTGTTGTAACAGCTGCAGTATGTGGTTTTGCAATGTCCTGCTGAAATACAGTACACAAGGCCTTCCCTGGAATAGATATCATCTGGAGGTGAGCATATGTTGCTCTAAAACCTTTATATACCCTTCAGCATTCATGTTGCTTATTAAAACATGTAAGTGTCCCACACTATATGCACTAATGCATCCCCATACCATCAGAGATGGTGGCTTTTGAACTGAATGCTGATAACAGGAGGCATGGTCTTTCTCCTCTTTAGCCTGAAGGACACAACGCCCATGATTTCCAACAAGAATGTCAAATTTGGACTAGTCTGACCACAGGACACTTTGTCACTTTGCTACAGTCCATTTTAAATGAGCCTTGGCCCACAAGAACACAGTGGCACTTCTGGATCATGCTCAATAATGGCTTCCTTTTTGCATGAAAGAGTTTTAGGTGGCATCTGTGGATGGCACTGTGGACTGTGTTTACAGACAGTGGTTTCTCAAAGTATTCCTGGGCCCATTAAGTAATGTTAATGACAGAATCATGCCGGTGAGTGATGCAGTGGCATCGGAGGGCCTAAAGATCACGGGCATCCAGTGAAGGTCTTCGGCCTTGTCCCTTATGCACAGAGAATTTTCCAGTGTTTCTGAATCTTTTGATGATGTTATGCACATCATCAAATCATCGATGATGAGACCTTCAAAGCCTTAGCAATTTGATGTTAAGGAACATTGTTTTTAAAGTATTCCACAATTTTTTACGCAAGCCTTCACAGGTTGGAGAGCCTCTGACCTCTTTACTTCTGATACCACATTCAAACCTATACACCCGATCGCAATCCGGTGCTGCTGCGGATCGGCACTCCCGCTTAAACCCATTCATATCAACCTTATAACACTGCATAAAAGTCATAAAATGTCTGCATTAAATCACACATCACATCACATCATCTTCCGCTTCATCCGGGGCCAGGTCGCGGGGGCAGCAGTCTAAGCAAAGATGCCCAGACTTCCCTCTCCCTGGACACTTCCTCCAGTTCTCCTGGGGGTATCCCGAGGCGTTCCCAGGCCAGCCGAGTGACATAGTCCCTCCAGCGTGTCCTGGGTCTTCCTCGGGGCCTCCTCCCGGTGGGGCATGCCCGAAACACCTTCCCAGGAAGGCGTCCAGGGGGCATCTGATATAGATGCCCGAGCCACCTCAACTGACTCCTCTCAACGTGGAGGAGCAGCGGCTCTACTCTAAGCTCCTCCCGGGTGACAGAGCTTCTCACCCTATCTCTAAGGGAGCGCCCCGCCACCCCTGCGGAGGAAACCCATTTCAGCCACTTGTATCCTAGATCTTGTTCTATCGGTCATGACCCAAAGTTCCTGACCATAGGTGAGGGTAGGAACCTAGACTGACTGGTAAATTGAGAGCTTCGCCTTTCGGCTCAGCTCCTTCTTCAGCACAACAGATTGGTACAACGACCGCATTACTGCTGCCGCTGCACCGATCCGTCAGTCAAACTCATGCTCCATTCTTCCCTCACTCGTGAAAAAGACCCCAAGATACTTAAACTCCTCCACTTGAGGCAGGAGCTCTCCTCCAACCCGGAGGGGACGAGCCACCTTTTTCCGGTCGAGAACCATGGCCTCGGACTTGGAGGTGCTGATTCTCATCCCAGCCGCTTCGCAATCGGCTGCAAACTGCCCCAGTACATGCTGAAGGTCCAGGTTCGAAGGAGCCAACAGGACAACATCATCTGCAAAAAGCAGAGATGAGATCTGCTGGTCCCCGAATCGGACTCCCTCCGGCCCCTGGCTGCGCCTAGAAATCCTGTCCATAAAAATAATGAACAGAACCGGTGACAAAGGGCAGCCCTGCCGGAGTCCAACATGCACTGGAAACAGGTCTGACTTACTGCCAGCAATGCGAACCAAGCTCCTGCTCTGGTCATACAGAGGCCGCGCAGCCCTTAGCAGAGGGCCCCGGACTCCATACTCCCAAAGCACCTCCCACAGAATGCCATGAGGGACACGGTCGAATTCCTTCTCCAAGTCCACAAAACACATGTGAACTGGTTGGGCAAACTCCTATGAACCCTCAAGCACCCTGCGGAGGGTATACAGCTGGTACAGTGTTCCACGACCAGGACGAAAACCGCATTGTTCCTCCTGAATCCAAGGTTCGACTATCGGCCGGATTCTCCTCTCCAGCACCCTGGAATAGACTTTACCCGGGAGGCTGAGGAGTGTGATCCCCCTATAGTTGGAACACACCCTCCGGTCCCTGTGGAATCATTTTTTTTATTGATTGATTTAATTATTATTAATTGTTTATCCTTGCTTGCTCCTACTTTACTTTCTTTCATAACCTTTTAGGCCTAGAGTGTGTGTGTGCTTGCATATTTCTGATTTAACAGGGGCCTGCATGACTGTACCAGTGCGTCATGACATATAGCCTATCTAAAGTCATGCAAAGCTGAATGTCTGTACCAAGGACAAGATGTTTTTCTCTTTCTCTAAGTTTGTGTTTATAGAAAGCTCCGGAATGCATAACAAGATAAACTGGAGCCGGGGCTGATAGAGAAGACAGGTGCTCTCCTCCCCAACGAGATGTATGTGTGCAGCCTTACGACAGCGTGACGCAGGTGGCATAAGACAGAGAGAGCTCTCCAGATTACATCATGATGTGTAAATCAGCGCGGGGGGAGGAGAACGTCATGGAGTACCCCTACAAAAACCATGGAGAGACTAACTGTATCATCCTCCATCTTGACTTGACTTGTATGGGGATCCTTTGCTGCAGAAAAGTAAACGGACTTTGGCTTGAATATTAACTTCTCTGCCTCTTACTGATTTTTTCCCTGAGTAGTCTGGGTTTCTTATGTGATGGTGATACGAGGAATATAATGTTGAAATTCCTTTAACATTGGGGGCATCGTCCGGGGTTCCAATATCTCACCTGCACTCCCTGGAGAATCGGCGCCGACTGAAATTCCGTGCACGGTCGTCTTGAGAGACGTTAAAGAAGGGAAAGTCCTCAACCCGGAGCGACTGGCAAGGCTCCTTGGGTGTGTAGTGAGGCCAGGAGGGAGGTTCTCCAAGGTGTGTGGTGGAGGTGCGGGTGAGTGACGGAATTCTTACTGAATTTGGCTTAGTTGCTGTGTGAGACAGAGGAGTTAATATTGCCAATTATGGGACAGACGAACAATAAGTGTGGTGTTGTCGTTCTTGTAGTAAGGACTGCTGTTCTGGGACAAATGTTGACGTGACTTTGACTGAAACTGGGCAATTTGTTGAAAGTTGACATAATGGTTCTGGGAATCATTGTGGGTAAAGGAGTTTGGGTTTAGTTGTTTTAGAGCATTGTCTGCGCATGTTATCAAAGCAACAATGGGGTTAGATCGTAAGAAAATTTAAGCCTTGGATCTTTTCCAATGTGAATGAATGTGAGAGAGGAAAGTGCACTGAGGTGTGTGTGTGTGCGCGCATGTGTGTGTGTGTTTATGTGTGTGTGTGTCCTGAGCTCAGATTGCGTTTCTGTGTGGAAATCAATGTGAATGAACCTAACTCTGTGAGTGTCTCTAAACAACTGCATTGCTGGCATATTTGTTAGTTCTGTCTTTGTTAGATTGAATGCAATTGTCATTATATTCCATGAAGTGCTCATATAAATGTCTAGTTAAAGGACAAAGTTGCAGAAGTACACAGAATAATTATTCCTTATGAAACAAAAAAAGTCAAAAAAAGCAAAAGTCACTATTTCTTGATAAAATAAATGCTAACTCCTCTTAAATGATCGGATACTATAAACAGTGGGAAGTTTAGATGAAGTAACAATTGAATGTAAATTATACAAACATGGACAAGTGTTTCTCATTTGATGCAGAACAGCAGAAGTGTTTTCTATCAAGTATTGAAAAATTGCAATTGCTATCCGAGGGTGATGAACAAATGTGACTGAAAGTTTCCCTGACCAAAGAAATGCAATTAAAAATCTTTCCTCCATTTTGAACAGGAATTGTCAACGAGTGTCGTCATGGCAAAGGAACTGAGAAGTGAACCTTAATCTGTTTATTTAATTTTTACAGTGAATGATCCGAATGAGTTGAATTGAAACAAAATTGTACATTATTGTTTGTCTCTAACTCCTCTTGGAACTTTTCCACAGAAAGCACTGCTGAAGAGAAGTGAATTGCTGGCCAGCTGGGAATGCTTTAGCTTTAGAGTTTACCTTCTAAAATAGATCTGGGGAAATACAATTTGAAGTATTAACACAAGACTAAATTCAAAAGTCCTCTAGTAACGTGATCACATAATACCTTGCTTGCGATTTCTAAATTTATTTTTGAATAAGTACCGTTCTATACTAGGAGGTGACTAAAATATAAACTTTTTTTTTTTTTGGAAATTGTAACATAGTCTAAAGTGACTCCACCCGGTTCTGCTGATGATGTAGGAAAATGTAAGAATGTTTGGGGCTAATAAGCCCTGACTGTGCATTTCCTCCATGCTGTTAGCGGAACCCTAGCCTGAGGTGGATTGCTTAATCACAATTCATTGAGAGGAAAAAAATAAAAATGTATTCTCCATTGTGTAAAAGAAGTCCTATCTAATAATAGCCTTCCCAATGGAAAGCCTATATTACCAAAATCCCTCTTCCATATTGCTGTAGGTTTGGTGCATGGGCAATGCCATGTACCAAGAGGGGGGGACCAAAGGGTAAATAGATGAGAGTACTATCACTTCTTTACTAAAATTTTTTTAATATATACACTTAACACCATGTAAAGTGAAGAAGTGATGTGGTAGTATTGATATGATCTTTATCTAAATGAAGTGAGAAGCTATAGATGCCATCACAAGTGGAAAATTTTGAGTAGGGAAATTGTTCCTAGATAAGTGATCATCCACAATTAGCAGGATTAGTGGAGAGAACTAATAGAACCCTGAAAGCAAAACTGCGCAAAGCCATGGCAGAAACTAAATGGAATTAAGTAGCATGTCTGCCATTATATTAACTAGCATGAGGATAACCCCACAAGCAGGGATTGGGGTTGTCACATTATGATGCAGTATGTGGGGTAACCTTTTGAGTTGCCACATTTATGTATTATTATTATTATTTATTAAATAGAAGAAGCGACTCTGGCAGAGTATATGAATAGAATGTTGACTAACAAAAGTGAGATGCGAAATATGCTTCCTCCTAGATCAGTAGCGGAATTGCCGCCTGGTGAGATAAAGCCTGGAGATTGGATCCTGGTGCGGAGTGTCGGAAAAAAGCGGAAGTGGAGTGAACCGGCGTGGAAGGGACCATATCAAGTGCTCCTGACCACACCGACTGCAGTAAAAATTCAGGAGAGGGAGGCGTGGATACATCAGTCACATTGTAAAGGTGGTGTCTCCTCCTCCAGCGGGTGTGTAGGTACATCTGGGTGAGTCAGGATAGACTTGGAGGGAGTCCGGCTACAAAGGGGGGCGTGGCATATAGAGCCCGCCCGTCTCAAACCCGGTGAAGAGTTTAGTAACGCTCCAAGTCAGTAGAGACTCCGGGACTTATTAATTTAAAAAAAAAAAAAAAAAAGTGGTTTAATGAAATGACTTATCTCTCCCTGTGTCTGTTCATTCTTAAACATATGTTGCGCCTACAATGAATGTGAACAGTATAGTTAAATGCGCCATGGCAGTGTCTACTGCACGTAATGGATTAGTTTCAATAGACCCCAGTTTACCTCTACTTAATATAGTCGATGTGTCAAAGGAAATGGCACAGGATTTGTGGGAGTAACCCAGGGGTGCCAGGGGAAGCTATTGATTTTGAATGGGTATCCACAAATAAACGACAGGAACAATTCGGAATGACTAACCGCCCTGGGGGAAGGGTTAGCGTCTGGGGAGCCATTTCCCTATGATAAAATTAAATTGTTTGCATTAAAGGCTGCACCGACGAGTGCTTGGAAAACCCTAATTATAAATGATACACCAATTTCTTTTCTATTTGACACGGGGGCATGTTGAACTGTTATCAGAAAAGTAAGTGCAATTTTTTCCACATCGGCTCAGCACTAATGTGACACAAACTTGTGCTGCAAATGGGGCAATGGGACAGCGTAGCAGCAGAGGAACTCAAATTCGAGGATCCTGAGGGGATTGCTACACTCTGCTCTGTAATGGTGTCCGCACAGTGCCCAGTAAACCTCCTGGGGAGGGACGTAATGTCTAAACTGGGGCTCGGGGTGGTTCCTACAGGTCCTACTACGTGGGAGACAATGCGTGTGTTCAAGGAAAACGAACAAAGTGAGGTTGCAGGGGATCAGATGGTGGTTCTGGGAACCGGACCCCAGCAATCTACTAAGCGTTGCAATTTGCAGATTCGCCCCCTCGTAAGCCGATTACAGAAATGTTGCAAATAGTGCTGCGGAGAGGACTGAAGACCCCCGTGTCTGGTGAAGTAGTGTCTGGTGAAGTATGAATTGACATATTTCCATGGTACAATCTAGTCGGCGTGTTTGTCGCATGTAAGGTGGTGGACAACACGTGGTACGTGGGTGACAGCCCACACCTAGCAGAGGGGTGATGGAGACGACCTCTGTGAACAGGCGAAGTGGGTGAAACTGTCAAAGCGAATGCGTCAGTAGGCGAGTGGTGCTTCTGTGATCGGTGGGCCCTGAAAAGGAGACACCAGGAAGTAGAAAGCAGAGTTCTCAACCTGGGGGAGCCTGGGTGGAGATCTCTGTGAAAAGGGATCAAGTTGGGGACTGCGCCCTAGATGGGAGTTTTCAAAGGATCTAAGTGCAAAAATTATGTATCCAAGTTGGAATTGCAGGATGCTACTTCTGCTTATTGTATCTGTTGACAGCAGCACAAGGGGGGATCTGTCAGCTTATTGGGCCAGTATGTGTACCTATATACTCGCTAATGATGAGGCAGGAGGGGTGATTGATCAAGCCTTGCAACGTTTAAAAGACATATCTGATGCACAACAGCGAGACCTTGCACCAGTAGTGACAAATTCTAAGTGACTGGCTTCTGTCTGGGGGTTGGAAAGCGGGAATTACATCTGTAATGTCTTGTAGTTTGGGGATTCGCAGTACTGCTCTTTTGCAGTTGCTGTGGAATTCCGATAATTAAAGGAATGATATCAAGAATGTTGAGTACTAATCCACAGTATCAGAGGTTTCTATTACAGGAAAAAAATGAGATGTATACTCTGCCCGAGGAGCTGAAGGATTGTTTGAACAAAAGAATAGAGAGCAGTGGTGATATGATGACACATCTTCCCCGTGAATGAAGCACATGCTGAAAAATGAGAGAAGTGGCATGCTGGCGGATAATCAATAATAAACAGGGGGGAAATGTGGAATCATTTTTTTTATTGATTGATTTAAGTATTATTAATTGTTTATCCTTGCTTGCTCCTACTTTACTTTCTTTCATAACCTTTTAGGCCTAGAGTGTGTGTGCTTGCATATTTCTGATTTAACAGGGGCCTGCATGACTGTACCAGTGCGTCATGACATATAGCCTATCTAAAGTCATGCAAAGCTGAATGTCTGTACCAAGGACAAGATGTTTTTCTCTTTCTCTAAGTTTGTGTTTATAGAAAGCTCCGGAATGCATAACAAGATAAACTGGAGCCGGGGCTGATAGAGAAGACAGGTGCTCTCCTCCCCAACGAGATGTATGTGTGCAGCCTTACGACAGCGTGACGCAGGTGGCATAAGACAGAGAGAGCTCTCCAGATTACATCATGATGTGTAAATCAGCGCGGGGGGAGGAGAACGTCATGGAGTACCCCTACAAAAACCAGAGAGAGACTAAGGGCTCTAATTTCCTGGCGCAGCGCAGCTGGCGTAGCGAGGCGCAGCCCGCGCAGTGGTAATTTCGTACGGCGCAGCCCGCGTAGTGGTAATTTCGTGGGGTGCGCAGCCTTCGGTAGACGAAGGTGCGCCGAGATGGGTGTGGCGGCGTAGTAGGGGGAGGTGTCACATATTCATCAAGACGCAGTGACAATTTCGTAGAAAAAGTCTCCGCTGGAGTTGCGCAGAAAACTCGCCAGCTCCAACCTGGTTTAATTTTCGTGCAGTGGTAATTTGGCTGACCGGCGCAGAGTGCGCACACGTCACCGAAATCTCACAGGCAGGTTTACAGAATGTCAGGCACATTTCAATGCAAGAAAAAATTACAGGAAGCACTATTTAATGTAACTATCTGAATAAGGACATAAATTATTGTATTTATATCGATTGTCCTGATGTCAGGCGGTTGCCACGCGTAATGGAAACTTGACCTGGCTTAATCAACGCAACTGAATCTGTGATGCAAACTAAGGACTTCACATCTTTCTCAGCCAACCACAAACTGTATAATATATATATATATAGATATATATATCGAATGCTTGCGTTCTATGCTCATTAAAGCCGCTTGCACACTGGACGCAAAACGAATTTTTCGACTGATTACAGACAAAGTCAATGCAAAGACGCAATAGTCGGACAGGGTTTTAATATAGCTCCGTGTCCGAGAGTCATAAAAGTTCTAGTTTTTCCGAGTATTCCAGGAATTATTAGACGTGCAAACTTGGCTGCTTTTGTTCGGCCTTCACAAAATGCAAATTGATAGCTATCGACTTTTCTTGGTCTTTTTAGCCTTTTCATCTGTTTTCTTCCGTTGAAGATAGACATCAGTATTTATTCGGTCTTTCTTTTGAAAATTAGTCAGATGGATCGAGCACATTATTATTTCCACAGCAGAGATAATATAGTGCGTGAGCAAATCAATTCCATGACCACTGACAGAGTGAAGAAATCATCGCATGCACGATCAAGACTGTCCGACACGAAATGCAAATTACTCCATGTCCAGCAGCCAGCAAAAAGTAAAAGTATTGATATGAGAACAGATTTATAACGAAATAAAGAATAAAAATATATCAGCAACAAACGTGATATCAAACAAAGATGACCCGCCAATAAATAAATCGCAGTGTTCATTGGATGCTCTGTTGTTAAAATGTTTCTTTTTATTCTTTATTTCATTATCAATCTGTTCTAATCGTCCTTTTTTTTTTGGCTGTCAGACACGGAGGCATTGTACATTGTCTCGCGCCAGTGTCGACTCACTTTATTGCGCAGAGCTTAAACAGAAACATTGATTGAAATTCTCGGTACTCATCTTGAAGAACTGAACCCTCTTATCAAACATTAACGTTTAATGTCTGAAAGAGTCAGTAGATTTGAAGAAATTAA
Source organism: Gymnothorax reevesii (assembly GCA_029721435.1). Taxonomy (NCBI): domain Eukaryota; kingdom Metazoa; phylum Chordata; class Actinopteri; order Anguilliformes; family Muraenidae; genus Gymnothorax; species Gymnothorax reevesii. The sequence continues at coordinate 75,824,802 of CM056574.1, read as the reverse complement.
AAACAATAATAGACTGTCGGACACGACGATTTATTAAAACCCTGTCAGACCTTTGGACACAAGACGCAATCTGTCGAGCGAAAAATTTGTTTCGCGTCCAGTGTGCAAGTGGCTTAATACTAGGCTACTATTATTGTCACTTATGTTTTATCGTCTTTAGTGGGGGAAAGGAATGCAGCCTGTTGCTATGATCTCGTACTGAGTTAAGATCACATGTTGGAAATAAATGTGTAACGTATCTTGCTTTGTTGTATATGCATGTTAATCCCAAAATTTTAAGCAGCTACAGTTTCTAATAACAGGAACACGCTATCCATCGTTTCTCTTGCCAGTGAGCAATATTTGACTCGGCTGGGTCGCCTTCTAGGCTATATTCTAACACATTAAAGGTGAGGTGAGGAGCTCATTTGACTGGTGAAGATTTGACTCGGCTGTGTTATACCCAAACACGCCTTCTTTGCCAACTTGCGCTGGAAGGAGGGGCAGAGGAGGGACAGAGGAGTACTTGCGCCAGGCTACGCCGGGCACGAAATTGCCACATACGCCTGGACACACCCCGTTGGCGCGGCGCACCCCCCATGCGCCGCGCCTGCGCTGCGCCTGCGCCTGGTCTACGAAATTAGAGCCCTAACTGTATCATCCTCCATCTTGACTTGACTTGTATGGGGATCCTTTGCTGCAGAAAAGTAAACGGACTTTGGCTTGAATATTAACTTCTCTGCCTCTGACTGATTTTTTCCCTGAGTAGTCTGGGTTTCTTATGTGATGGTGATACGAGGAATATAATGTTGAAATTCCTTTAACAGTCCCCCTTCGCTGTATTAAATCAGCGAGACCTATTCATATTGAAATCTCGCCACCCTATTAGTCATCATGGTATCGTTTTCCTAAACCGAAACCTTGGCATGGGCCGGAAATTCCCTTTGCGTAATCGTGTGCAATGCATTATGGGCATTGGTATACGAAAACATGTTGGGTGATTACGAAGTGTCGGCGAGCCATATATTGTTTATGTTTTTCTTTCTTTTTAATGCACAGTTGCAAACATGGCAATAAAAAAACCGATTCAGTTGTCAAACTGAGGGCGAATGACGCTGATCAGCAGTACACACACATTTCCTGGACACCTGCGCCTTCGTTTAGCCATGAGCGGAAAACTGTTCAACGAACGCTGACCATTTCCTCTCTGCTTGAGCAAATTTAATACGGTGCTGAGCAGGAGTGCAATTCATATCGCACTTAATCCGGTGCTTCTCTAGTGCTGCCCCAGAGTTAAACCACCTCCAGAGGTAGTTTAAATTACTCTGGGGTAAACTAAGCCACAGTAAATTACTCTGCCGTAAATCAATTCAGATCAAACTTTTACCTGGTGCTGCTCTGGAGCTACTGCAATGCTGTCAATCTGAAAGTAGTTGGAGAGACCCAGCCTCTCTAAGACATCCCTTTTATAGTTAATCATGTTACACACCTGATGCCAGTTCACTTAATTACTGGCTAAATGTTCTTTCAGCTGATTCTCTTACATATTAATTGCTTTTTCAGCCCTTTTTTGCCCGTGTCCCAACTTTTTTGAGACCCGTTGCAGCCAGAAAATTTGAAATAAGCTCATTTTGTGGATAAAAATGTAAAATGTCTCAGTTTCAACGTTTGAAATGTTATCTATGTTCTATTGGCTCACGTGATCTGACATTTTACAGCTTTAACAAAATGTTTGGCATTGAGAAGGGCTTCAAGCACGTCTGTGCTCCGAGAGTCTTGAAGAAAAAATCTAAATTTCGTCAAGATAAACAAAGACGAATTTCTCCAACATCTCTCGGAGCACGTCATTGACGAATGCCTGGAACACCGAGGGGGCGTTAACCAGCCCAAACGGTAAGACCTGATATTCGTAGTGCCCGTCATGAGTGTTAAAAGCAGTTTTCCATTCTTCCCCCCCCGAATGCAATCAAATTAAAAGCATTACGAAGATCTAGCTTCGTAAAAAATGACGCCTCCTGCGACGTTCAAACGCGGGGTTCATTAACGGAAGGGGGTATCGGTTTTTAACGGTGATTTTATTCAAACCCCTATAATCAATACAGGGTCTCAGACCGCCATCCTTTTTCCCCACAAAAAAAAATATGTTAATCAATACCATGTCTAAATAGGGAATTTAATGGGTTATATTTGAGTTTTTCAGGTTTATATTTTGTTACCTTTTTGTTTCTTTGTTTGGTTACACGTTAATTGGGGGCGGTAACATTTAGTTGATATAATCACTGGGGATTTGGCGGAAGTAGGAAGTAGGGAGAAGAGAGAGAGGGGGTGAGTTACTGGGAGGCCGTATTTTTTGTTGACCGCTGTTTTCCTTGGTTAAAACGCTAAAAGCACGTTAAAAGCCTGCCCCATTGGAGCCGCTTAGGTGCGAACTTAAGCAGGAGCATAACTCGGTGTAGGCAAAACCAAATTTCTTTGTTTGTCTCGCTATTGACAGCACTCCTTCACCATAAACAACAAAGATACGTGTTGAAATTGAACGGAGTTCCCCTTTACCGTTCACGTGTCCGGGATTATACCACCTCTCACCAGGGCCGGATTATGGGGGGTCTGGGGCCCGGGGCCAGGAGTTTGCAAAGGCCTCCACCCACCCCCGCGCCAACCTACCGTACCTCAGGATTCTACAAAAGTTTCTTTCTGCTTTTCCTTCTTGCATAGTTGTCCACTAACTCATCAAAGTTGAGCTGTTGAACAAACTCTGATTCTATTGCTAGAAGGGAGAGTGAATTCAAGCGATTTTGGCACATTTTCATCCTGAGCATTTTTAATTCGAGCCAGTCTGGAGAATGACCGTTCCCCTTCACAGTTTGTTATTAGCAGGGTCAAAAACAGTCTGAGTGCTATGTAAACATTTGGGAAAGTGGACTGTAAATCCAAATTTACCATGGTCTTTAGCATTGTATTTGGGCATTTTTGTTCTTCTGAAATGAATGATTTGTACTGAACAAGTTCATCTGCCAAGCTCATGGTCAGATCAGTGGGATATGCTGCAGCAAGAGACTCGGCCCTTAAAGTGAGCTCACTGTTGGACATATTATCAGGCATGAAAAGAACATGGAAAGTTAACATAGAAACAAAGACCCAAGATGGCGGCATAAGCATTTTTTTCACGTTTGTGCTTGTGTTCGCATCTGCGTTTTTGTGTCTAAAGGACTGGATATCTGTAAATGATCACAGGAACCTTTAAACTGTTTTAATAACCTAGTTTAGTGTTGGCCAACAGAAATCGATAGATTTTTTTTTTCCTCATCAACCGGCAAATTGCAAACATAAATCATGTGGCTAGTCGGCGTGCTCTACCTGTTGGCTTTTGTGCTAAATTTGCCTTCGGTGGATACACTAGTAGGTGATGGCCTTGAACGGGGAACTTGCACTGTCCGCTCGTCAAAGACAACATGGACTATAATGCTCCTGTTTCTATCAGGTAACATTCATCCCAATTCTGCTTTATATGATTACATTGCCCTGGTTGACGCTTTGGATCAAAGAAGATGTTAAATACAAATCTTTAAACCAAATATGGTTGTTGGAGAACTGAGGATAGCCAGCTATAACTGTAATGGCCTTGCAGACCATAAAAAAAGACAAACGATTTTCACTTGGCTCAAAGATAAAGGTTACGATATTCTATGTTTGCAAGAGACGCATTCCATACCTGCAGATGAAGCAGTCTGGGAGCAAGAATGGGGGGGACCAATCTATTTTTCCCACGGTACAAAAAGCTCAAAAGGTGTAATGACACTCTTCCATAACAACCTGAACATTAAAATAACACTTTCTCTCACTGATCCACTGGGAACTTCTTTGAGATTATCCTTAATAATCTATCAGGTTTACAAGAGACAAGCGACGTCTTTATCATGGTAGGAGACTACAATACCGTATTAAACCCTGCTTTAGATCGGAAAGGTAATCATAACACAAATTATCACCCGCATGCTTTGAAAGGAATTTCAGGTATTATGGATGCCATGGACCTTGTAGATATCTGGAGACTCAGAAATCCAGATCTACGCAGGTATACCTGGAGGAGACAGAATCAAGCTAGTCATATTGACTATTTCCTGATCTCTTTCTCTTTGGTTGCAAAAGTTAAAACCGCATTAATGGAAGACAAAATAAGATCCGATCACCAACTGATAGGGCTGCACCTATCACTCACCGATTTCCCTAGAGGCCGAGGATACTGGAAATTTAATCAGAGTCTTTTAATGGATAATACTTTTAGAACCAAAACAAACGTTTTCATTACAGACTTCTTCTCAAATAATATAGGTTCAGCAGATCCTCTTATTGTGTGGGATACATTCAAATGTGCCTTTAGAGGGCATGCAATACAATACTCTTCCTTCAAACAAAAGCAGTTTAGGGCAAAAGAGAAAAATCTAGCAAAAGAAATTGAAAAACTTACACGAGATAATGATAACTCTGTTATTATATCTAATGATATGTTGAACATCTTGGAAGAAAAACAGAATGAACTTGATGAACTTTTTCAAGAAAGATCAATTAATATATATTTAAAAAATAAAGCTAAATGGATGGAAAAAGGTGAAAAATGCAACAAACATTTTTTAAATCTTCAATATAGAAATGCATCTAAAAAGAACATACAAAAACGACTCACAAATAAGGGTGAAACTCTAGTGACCCCAACAGACATATTAAAAGAAGAAGAAAAATATTTTACGGAACTGTTTTTTTTTCAGACTCCACCACTGCCTCTAAATGGTGCCCACTGCAAAGACTTTTTTCCAGAAAACCATGTTAAGCTTTCAGACATGCAAAGAGAGTCCTGTGAAGGCCTAATATCTGAAGACGAGCTTAGGCAGGTAATTAAGTCATTTCAGCCGGGGAAAACACCTGGCCTCGATGGCATACCAATTGAGGTGTATCAGACTTTTTATGATCAAATTAAAGAACCACTACTTACATGCTTTAACTACTCATATGATAAGGGTGTACTGTCTGAGACCCAACAAAGTGGCCTGATTTCACTGCTATTAAAACAAGAAAGTAGTGGCCAATATAAAGACCCAGTTTATTTAAAAAACTGGAAACCTCTTACACTACAGTGTTGTGATGCCAAAACACTAGCAAAATGTCTTGCCTATCGCATTAAGAATGTTTTATCTGATATTGTTCACAATGACCAGTCTGGATTTCTACAGGGTCGAAATATTGGGGACAATATTAGGCAGCTACTGCAAATTATAGAGAACTACGAAATATCAAAAAAAGACGGTTTAATTTTCGTTGCAGATTTCGAAAAAGCCTTTGATAAGGTTCGTCTGGGTTTTATTTATAAATGCCTTGAATATTTTAACTTTGGTGACTCTCTCATAAAATGGGTTAAAGTTATGTACAACAACCTAACATGTAAAATTATAAATCATGGTCATATTTCAGGTGATATTTCACTGTCAAGGGGAGTAAAACAGGGTTGTCCTTTATCACCATATTTGTTTATAATGGCAATTGAAATACTTGCTATGAAGATTAGATCAAATAAAAATATCAAAGGCTTAGAAATCCAGGGGCTGCATACAAAGGTTTCTATGTATGCAGATGATACTACCTTTCTGTTGACACCTCAGTCCTTATCCATACAAAGCCTAACACAGGACCTGGATTGTTTTTCCTGCTTGTCAGGCTTGAAGCCAAATTATGACAAATGCACAATACTTAGGATCGGTTCTCTGAAAAACACAACATTTACCTTACAGTGTAATTTACCCATAAAGTGGAAGAATGGATCAGTTGATATTCTTGGCATCCATGTTCCTGAAAACATGGATAATCTCTCAGAAGTTAACTTCAATAAAAAACTTGATAAAATAGATAAAATTCTGCAGCCATGGGGAGGGAAATATTTAACACTTTATGGTAAAATCACCTTGATTAATTCCTTAGTGGTGTCTCAATTTCCATACTGGTTTATGACATTATCTTCACCAAGTGAATCATTTTTCAAACAATATGAGAAAAAAATCTTCAAATTTATATGGAGTGGTAAACCAGATAAAGTTAAGCGTGTGTACCTTTACAATGAATATGAATCAGGTGGCCTAAAACTGTAAAATTTAAGAGCTTTGAATCTCTCACTCAAAGCCTCCCTGATTCCAAAGTTTTTTAAAAACCCTGGATGGTTCTCCCGGAGACTATTAGACAATGTACACCCGATTTTTAAAAAGGGACTGTTTCCCTTTCTACAGATTAAATGCCCCCAGTTCTCACAATTCAATTAGGAACTGGCCGTCAATCTTTCCCCATTTTTAATGGAAGCCATACAAAGTTGGCTGCAATTTCAATTCTATCCTCCAGAAAATACAGAGGAAATTTTGCAACAAATCATATGGTTCAATTCTAACATCTTGATTGGTATGAAATTAATTTTTTGGAAAAAATATGTTTGATTCTGGCATTATTTTTATAAATGATCTTGTAAATAATGAAGGTAAATTAATGTCATATGAAGAGTTAATTGACATTTATGGCAAGGTTTGCCCTCTACAAAAGTTCAACCAACTGGTTGCCGCCATACCGCTAAAATGGAAAAGAAGAATTGTTAAGGAAGTAACAAGGAGCTTGTCTGTCGATCATTTATGAAAAACTTTCAGTGGATTGAAAAAACTAGCATAAATGGAATGATATACAAGTTTCACCTTGAATCAAGAAACCTGAGAGCTAATCCTCACAATATTTTAGATTCTTGGGAGTATATGCTAGATTTCCCAATTCCATGGAACCAGGTCTTCAATTTAATTTACAAAACAACTATAGATTCGTCAATTAGATTTTTTCAGTTTAAATTGATATATAAATTTTTGGCCACTCAAAAGATGCTTCATATTTGGGGAATTGAGGAGTCCAACTTGTGTAGATTTTGTGGCGAAGAGGTTGTGTCAGTGGAACATTTATTTTGGTACTGCCCCTGTGTAGGTCTGTTTTGGAGAGGGATTCAGAGGTGGCTGGCTTTATATTCAAGTAATTTTACACTGGACTTGCCCACCATTCTTCTGGGCAGTCTAAAAAATGACTGCGGAAAAATAGTCAATATTTTAATACTTCTTGGCAAAATTTTCATTTTTAAATCAAAATCTGTGGACGCTCTGAGGATAGAGAGATTCAAAATCTTTGTAAAACATCACAGTAAAATTGAATGTATAATGGCACAAGAGAACAGTAGGTTAAGTGTGTATAAGGATAGATGGAGGGCGCTGAGAGTGGCAGAAGGATGGGAATGAAAATAAGTAATTGTATGAGTACATTAATATATGATATGTTGTATGACTATATTTGCTAAAGCATGTATCTTATGTATGTGTGTGTGTCTAGGTACTGTTATGTATGATAATTTTGTACAGCATTATATTCCATTTGTAAATGAAGTTTGTTACATGCTGTTTTGCTGCCTTGCTGGTCAGCTATATTTATTTTGTTCATTGGCACCATCTGGTGGCGTGTTTGTAAAATCATTAAGAAAAGTCTAGTAATTTCTAGAAGCTTCTGGCACTTTCCTGCTTGGAGGGGGCGGGATTTCCCTAGAATCCTGTGGATCTTTCTGGAAGGTTGCTAGACTATAAAAAGGCTGTGATTTTAAGCACAGCAGTTACAGACAACAAAGAGACTGACAACAAAGAGAGCAGACAGCAGAAGAGAGCAGACCAGAGTTTTGTTTTGGCAACAGTTAAATAGTGGCAGTGTTATTAGAGAATTTAAATAGTGGATAATTTTTGTACAACTTTTTTTGTAAAGAATAAATTTGTTTTAGTTGTACTTGCCAGTTTTTTGTTGTGATTTTTCCAAGTCATAACAAATTGGAGGTTCCACCGAGATTGGATTCACCGAAGATTATTATTTTAAATCTTTTGACTAGTTTAAAAACCAGCAATCATGACTTTTGATGTGGAAAGTTTTTTGAAAACTCCAACCCAGGAATTAATTTTGTTGGCAAAGAAGAAGGACTTGCTACAAATAGCCTCAACCCTTGGATTATCTGATGTGAAGTCATCAATGAAGAAACAAGAAATATTCAACATTTTGGTGCAACATTTCATCGATGAAGATATCTTTGGGGAAGAAGCAGCAGAATTAATTAAAGCTGTGGAAGTGCCTGCAACGGAGCTGCAAAGGCTTGAATTTCAGCTGCGCCTGAAAGAGCTGGAGAAGGAAAGAGAACTGGAGGAAAGAAGGATGGAGATGGAAGAAAGAAGGTTGGAGAAACAACTCGAAATAGAAGAAAAAAGAATGCAGTACGAATTGGAAATGAAGAAAATAGAAGCAGGTACTGTTCCAAAATCTTCTGGACTTTCTGATCATTTTGATGTGGTTAAACATATCAGATTTGTTCCTCCTTTCTTAGAAAATGATGTTGACCAATACTTTACCCATTTTGAAAAAATTGCTGAAAATTTGAAATGGCCAAAAGAGCATTGGACAATGATGTTACAAAGTGTTCTTACTGGTAAAGCTAGAAAAATCTATAACCAGTTATCTGTCCAACAGTGTGCTGATTATGATTTTGTCAAATCTGCCATTCTGAAGGGTTATGAATTAGTCCCCGAGGCTTACAGGCAAAAATTTAGGAATTCTTGCAAGGAAGCCAGTCAAACTCATGTTGAATTTGGCAGGTTAAAGGAACAGTTGTTTGATCAGTGGTGTAATTCCATGAAAGTTGAAAAAGATTTTGATAGAATGAGGCAACTTATTCTGGTTGAGGAATTCAAAAGGTGTGTCCAGCCTGATATTAAGACTTTCCTTGAAGAAAAACAAGCCATTACTTTGCAAGATGTTTCTACGCTAGCTGATAGTTATGCATTGACTCACAAGACTTCTTTTGTCCAAAAATCTACTTTTTCTAAATTTCAAAGCAAGTTTCAGTCCAAGACTACTTCTAATAACACTTCTAATGATTCTAAGGCCACTTCTGAAAGGAAACCTTCCAGTGAGAAGCAATCCTCTGATTCTTTACCCTCTGTGTCTTGCCATTACTGCAAAAAGCAAGGTCACCTTATTTCTGAGTGTTATGCTCTCAAGAAAAAACAACAACGAGAAGAAACCAAGCCAACTGCTTTGACAAAGAGAGAATCTCTTGTATCAATGGTCAGTTCACCTGATCTTCTACCTTCTGTGTCTGATCCGGTTATGGAGGGTTTTGAGCCATTCATCACTGATGGTTCTGTCTCACTTTCACATGATTTTTCCTCATCTGCTCCTGTTCGAATTCTAAGGGATACAGGGTCTTCCCAATCTCTTATTCTTGCAGATATTCTGCCTTTTTCGGACAAATCGTCTACTCAGGCTAATGTCCTTATTCAAGGAGTAGAATGTGGTTTTACAAGTGTACCTCTCCATAATGTTCATCTCAAATCAGACTTAGTCTCTGGGCCTGTTACTGTTGGTGTTAGGTCTTCTCTTCCTTTCAAAGGCATTCATTTGCTTCTTGGTAATGATCTTGCTGGGGATAAGGTTGTACCCTACCCTATTGTAACTGACACTCCTTTGATTCATCACTCTATAGAGGAGGAAATTCCAGACCTCTATCCTTCATGTGCAGTTACTCGTTCTATGGCCAAAAAGGCTATTCAAGATAATGCTGATCTGGACTTTAACCTGGCTGACACCTTCATTGGGCAGTCTTTTCATCAGGAACCTTCCAGTCCTGAGATGTCTGGGAAATCTTCAGACTTGTCCTTGTCAGGTCATTCTAATGACATTTTGTCACGTAAACAAATTATTCATGAGCAACAACAAGCTTGTGATCTAGCGCATCTTCTACCTCAGGCTGCAAGTGAACAAGAGGCTACTCAAGTTCCTGTCTGTTTTTACGACAAAAATGGTGTGCTGATGAGAAAGTGGCGTCCACCCGACGTTCCTGCAGATGAAGAGTGGATGATCACCCATCAAATTGTTCTTCCAAAGCCGTACCGTCAAGAAACTCTTAGTCTGGCCCATGACAATCCTATGTCAGGTCATTTGGGTATCAAGAAGACCCTTCAACGTGTCAGAAACCACTTCTTCTGGCCTTCCATGAGGTCTGATGTACAGGAGTACTGCAAATCCTGTCATACTTGGCAAATGGTAGGGAAGCCGAATCAAAATATTCCAAAGGCTCGACTTAAGCCCATTCCCGCTTTTGAAGAACCTTTCAGTCGGATCATCATTGACTGTGTTGGACCATTGCCGAAGACTAGGTCTGGTTGTGAGTACTTACTGACTATCATGTGTGCTTCCACCCGGTTTCCTGAGGCAATTCCACTTCGTAATATCAAGGCGAAGACTATCATCAAGGCTCTAACTAAGTTTTTCTGCTTTGTCGGTCTTCCTAAGTCTATTCAGTCTGATCAAGGATCAAATTTCATGTCTGGCATATTTCAACAAGTTATGCATGAGCTTGGTATTAAACAATACAGGTTATCAGCTTACCATCCTGAGAGTCAAGGTGCTTTGGAGAGGTTCCATCAAACCCTGAAGAACATGATAAGGACCTACTGCCTTGACACAGAGAAAGATTGGGATGAAGGTGTCCATCTTCTTCTGTTTGCTGCCCGTGAAGCTGTTCAGGAGTCTCTTGGGTTCAGTCCTTTTGAGCTCGTTTTTGGGCATACAGTCCGTGGACCTTTGAAGCTTCTGAAGGAAAAGTTTCTGGCCGAAGATGATGTCCCAATGAACTTGCTTCAGTATGTCTCTGACTTCCGCAATCGTTTCTCTAAGGCCTGTGACTTTGCTAAGTCTAATCTCAAAGAAGCTCAGGACAAAATGAAAGCCAGATATGACCTTCATTCAAAAGATAGAAGTTTTAAAACTGGTGACAAAGTTCTTGCACTTTTGCCAGTTCCTGGAAACCCTCTAAGAGCCCGATATTTCGGCCCTTACACTGTCCTCAAAAAGGTCAGTGATCTAAATTACATAATTTCAACTCCTGGAAGGAGGAAACAAAAACAAATGTGTCACATCAACATGCTGAAAGAATACACTGATAGAGACACACAGCAAAAGCCAGTCAATGTGGTAAATACAGTTGAACAGGAAAATTCCAAAGAAGATTGTGACTGCCCCTTAGAAAATGAACCTGGTCCAGTCAAACTTGAAAATTCAGACATTCTTCAAAATATTGACAGCAAGTTGTCCCACCTGGACCCTTTTCAACAACAGCAGCTAAAGCAGCTTATATTTGAATATAGTCACATTTTCCCTGACGTTCCATCAAGGACTGATTTGGTTTACCATGATGTCATCCTACAAGATGATGCCAAGCCTTTAAAACAGCATCCCTACAGAATGAATCCAGAGAAGGAGAAATATCTTAGACAGGCTCAAGTCAAACCAGTTGATGCAAAAGTCAAAGTTATCACTGAATTTCCTGAGCCAACAACTAAAAGACAGCTCATGAGATTTCTAGGGATGGCTGGCTACTACAGAAAATTCTGTAAAAATTTCTCTATCATCTCTGAACCTTTGACAAATTTACTGAAGAAAAATGCAAAATTTGTTTGGGATGAAAAATGTCAAAATTCATTTGACCAGCTGAAAGCGATTCTCAAAAATGCACCAGTTCTCTTATCTCCCAATTTCAAAAAGGAGTTCAAGTTGGGAGTTGATGCCAGTGACATTGGTGCAGGTGCAGTTTTACTGCAAGAAGACACTGATGGAGTAGATCATCCTGTTTGTTACTTTTCCAAAAAGTTTGATAAACATCAGAAAAACTACTCAACAATTGAAAAAGAATGTTTGGCACTTGTTTTGGCTTTACAACATTTTGAAGTCTATTTGACTTGTTCAGCTACTTCCATCAAGGTCTTCGGTGATCACCATCCCCTCACATTCTTGCACAAGATCAAAAACAAGAATCTAAGGTTACTGAGATGGAGTTTACTTTTGCAAGAGTATGATTTGGACATTTCTCACATCAGGGGAAAAGATAATGTAACGCCAGATACACTTTCACGCATGTAATTTTATTTCTTTTCGTGATTGTGAAAAACGTAATTTTACTTTTCTATCTGATTGTGAGACTTGCACTGTTTGTTATGTATATGATTGTTATCATGATCAATAATGCGTTTGTGTAAAGTTCAAGATTGTTCTGATTATAAATCTGTGTTAATTTTAACAAAAGAAAGCTTTTAGCAAACCTTTCCTTTCTTAAAGAGGGGAGGTGTTATGTATGATAATTTTGTACAGCATTATATTCCATTTGTAAATGAAGTTTGTTACATGCTGTTTTGCTGCCTTGCTGGTCAGCTATATTTATTTTGTTCATTGGCACCATCTGGTGGCGTGTTTGTAAAATCATTAAGAAAAGTCTAGTAATTTCTAGAAGCTTCTGGCACTTTCCTGCTTGGAGGGGGCGGGATTTCCCTAGAATCCTGTGGATCTTTCTGGAAGGTTGCTAGACTATAAAAAGGCTGTGATTTTAAGCACAGCAGTTACAGACAACAAAGAGACTGACAACAAAGAGAGCAGACAGCAGAAGAGAGCAGACCAGAGTTTTGTTTTGGCAACAGTTAAATAGTGGCAGTGTTATTAGAGAATTTAAATAGTGGATAATTTTTGTACAACTTTTTTTGTAAAGAATAAATTTGTTTTAGTTGTACTTGCCAGTTTTTTGTTGTGATTTTTCCAAGTCATAACAGTACGTTTATGTATGTATATATATATCTATATGCTGTATGTATGTATATGTATATATGTATGCATATGTTTATGTATATATGTATACATATATATAATTATGATTAATGTAGGTATTGTATAGGTATGTTCTTAATTTTCACTTCAATTTACTCATCTTTGTGTATGTTTACATTCTAATTTATGTCATTGTCCTTTCACTGTATCATCTGTAAATATGGGTTTAGGGTGTTGTGATGGGAGTAAAAGGGTGGGTGTGGGGTCTTTGAGAAATTTACTGTAATTGATTAAATTCAGTAGGCCCCCAAAATGGGTGGTGGTGGAGGGATTTAAAAAAAAAAAACACACATTTATCCCAATCCAGGCCCAGAATTGACTGAGTTAATAAACCCAGATGATCTTAAGAATACCTGTGGCTTGCGTTTCATTCATGTCAATGTGCGCTGCCTGATAAATAAAATAGACGATATTCGTCTGTGGGCTAAACTGACAGAATGCAAAGTCATGGTCCTGTCAGAGACGTGGCTAAAACCATCAATCACAAACAGTATGATTCATATCGAAGGATACAGTCTCTTCAGGGCTGATCGCATAAATAAAGGAGGGGGTGTGGTGATATATGTCAAATCATCGTTGAACTGTTGCTGTGTCGAAGCAATAACAAAGCCGAAGTTCTTTGAACTGTGCACAATCAAATTAAATCTCCCCAATAGTGCAGAGCTGACTGTGGTAGGATGCTACCGCCCACCGTCGGCCTCAGGTGGGGCAACTGTCCTGCTGTCAGAATTTCTGCACAAACTGTCGAACGAGTTTATTGTCCTGGGAGATCTGAACTGGTACTGGCTGTCAACATCCTCATCTCATGCTCTAAGAGACTTATGTGATGCGTTACACCTAACGCAACTAATACGCTCACCCACACGACTTCACTCTAAACAAACGGACAAGTCAACCTTAATTGATGTTGTTCTTACTAATGCTCCATATAAGTACTCGGCTGTTGGAATGTTTTGTAATGATATCAGCAATCATTATACGGTTGCCTGTGTTGGAAATTGCAAGCTTTCTAAAACTAAACCACGGTTTATTTTTAAAAGAAATTATAAATGTTTGAATAAGCAGGCTTTTCTTCATGATATTTACCATAGTGATTTGAACTGTGTCTCTGATATGGATGATGTTGAGTTGGCTTGGGATTTTTAAAAAAAGACTTTTTTATTAATTATTAACAAACATGCACCTCTTCGAAAGTACAGAGTGAGAGGTAGAGATAACCCCTGGTTTAATGATACCATCGCAGCTGCTATTAGGGGACGGAATCATGCTTGGGCAAAAGCTAAACAAACTGACACTGAAAAAAACTGGCTAGACTATAGAATCGTAAGAAATAAGTGTACCAAACTAATAAAAAATACAAAAAGTGAGCACTACCTGAATCTGATAAATAAAAATTTAAATGACCCCAAACAATTTTGGAAATTAGTAAAATCTTCCTCTGGTTATATTTCACCTCCATCTATTCCTGAAGTTTTAAAAATGGATCAAGGTGAAGTAAGGGGTAAACAAAATATAGTAGATGTATTCAATAAACATTTCATCAAAGCAGGAGTACTTACACAGAGCTGTCTTCCAGATAGCATTGAGGCTATATTTGCTGGCCCCCCCACACACTCAAACAATTTCAATTTTTCGATGATATCCGTTTCTGAAACACGTAAGGCACTGCTAAGCCTAGATTGCAAAAAGTCTGCTGGTCCAGACCAGATCAGACCTTTCTTTTTAAAAACTGCAGCAGACTTGATAGCTGGGCCTATTTCCTCCATTTTCAACCTTATTATGCAGTGGATCTATTCCCAGTCCTTGGAAATCAACAATTGTTCTCCCACTGTTAAAAGGAGGTGATCCTTCCATTTTAGATAATTATCACCCAATTTCCAAATTATCTGTTATGGCCAAATTATTTGAATCCCTTATGAATGAGCAACTAAATGTTGTGTTCTGGCCTTTGGCCTGGACAGTGTTTATGGTTTTAACAGTTTCATGTTCCAAGATTCCATAGTTCATAGTTCATGTTCATGTCATAGTTTTAACAGTTTCTTGTTTCAGGATTTTACACTTCAAGTTTCATTCCTTGTCCATGTTTTTACTTTTCCATGTTTTTGTTTTTGCCAGGTCTGCCATGCCACTCCACCGCTTGTCTGCGTTCCGCCCCGTGCCTTCGTTGTTGCGCATTTCAGAGCTCTGGGTTGGCTTTGGTATTTCCCTCTTCCTTCTGTGCTGTGCTGGCTTCGGGCCTTTCTAAGCTTAATTGGCAATTAACTGTTTTTAAGTTACTAACATTTACTAACACTCACTGGGTGGTGTAATTCTTAGATAGACACAATACTAATATTACTAATTTAGACAGGGAGTTTATTGTCATGATTCCTGCTTTGCTATTTCAAGATCTTGCTGTGCTTTTCTGTTCTTAACATTCATGCTTGCTTCCAAACTGCATACTTAATTGGTACTTAAGCTGAGCACGCTCATTCTCTTAATGAGCAGGTCATGTCATCCAATCTTGTCCATGTCTTGATCTTGCCATGCCTCTTGTTTCTGCTTCTCCAGGTGTTGCCCCTCATGTGTCCTTGATTACAAGCCTTTATCTGGATGCGGTGGAAGTTGGCTGGCAGACAGTGTCTCGCGTCTCGTTGCATGTTCAAGTTTAGCCAAGTTCTTGTTGTCAAGTTCCCTAGCATTTCTAGTTTCAAGTCTTGTCCTAGCCTCTCGTCTTGTGTATATATATTTAGTCTGGTTATTTATTTTTCTTGATCTTCTTGCCTGGAGTTTCCAGTGCCTTTTGTTTTTTGTCATTTGCATTCTTTGTTTTTTAGCTCTGTGTAGCTTACCTTAGTTTGTTTTTTGCAACCCTTTGGGCCAAGTTTTTTGTTGGCCCTCGTGCCTGTTTTGTTTTGGTTTAAAATAAAATCCTCATTCCCTTTTCCCGCATCTGGTGTCAACTGATTCCATATCACTAAAAGCCTTTTTAACTGATTATTGTATTTTGAGCTCCACACAGTCTGGCTTTAGACAAGGACAAAGCACCATCACGGCAGTAACTAATGTTACAAATGACATTATTACTGCCATAGATGACAAAAAGTCATGTGCTGCTGTAATGTGAATATAAGCCACTGGATGGCAGTATTTACCTTTTTTTTTTTGTTAAGCTCCGACTGGAGCTAGGTTTGGGCATGTTTCGGGCATGTCTGAAACAAGTCCCAGAGAAAAGAAAAAAAAAGTCTAAAAGGTGGGAGGGGTCTGCAAAAGAGTATATAAAGGGGAGAATTGAGACAGTAAAGTGGTAGGAGAAATTGCAAGAAGAAGGATTCATGTGACCAGACCTGTCATTCTGTTCAAGACCTGTTTAGTTTCTTTAGTGGATTTTTGCCCCATAGAGCATTTTCCTCTCCCAGGACATCACCAAGCCACCCCACCAAAAAGGGACTGTAAATATTTCTGTTTTTTGTCTTGTAAATTCAATCTTGGTCAGTAGGTTAGTTAGTTGTTTAGTCGTCTGTTCATTAAATGTGTTTAAGTTTTAAAAACTGAGTCAGTCATCCCTTGCTGTTGCTGTTGGGTTGTAAATGTAATAACAAATTGGGGCCATAACACTGCATTATTCATCGATCTATCTAAAGCATTTGATACTGTTGACCATAGTGTTCTTTTACGAAGATTGCAAATCATAGGTTCCAGTAGCACAGTGTTATCTGACTGGTAAAACACAATGTGTGTCCATAGATAAATACATTTCAACCCCACTTACAGTAGAAGTGGGTGTTCCCCAAGGATCAGTTCTGGGACCTATTTTATTTTCTATTTATATAAATAACCTAGGTATGGGTTTAGAACCAGCAAAAGTTAATCTTTATGCAGATGACACAATTCTTTACACCTCTGCAGCATCCCTACAAGAGGCAACAAGGTCTTTACAATCTGCCTTTAACAAGGTACAGAGATTTTTAGTGACATCAAAATTAGTATTAAATGCCAAAAAAACCAAATTCATGGTCTTGTCACGTCTACGTTCTCCTCCTGACTACAAAATAATGACACTAGATGGTACTCAATTAGAGACAGTAAAATCCTACAAATACCTAGGTATCTGGTTGGATGAAAAGCTCTCTTTTGGTGTCCATATTGAGAATCTGTTAAAAAAAGCTCAGACCTAAATTAAGTTTTTATTTTCGTCTAAAGAGATGTTTTCCCTTCTCAGCAAGGAAAAGATTAATACAGAGTACTTTTTTAGCAGTGATAGATTATGGTGATTTGATTTATATGCATGCTTCCTCTTCCTTGTTAAAAAAATTAGATGTTGTGTATCACTCAACTCTGCGATTTGTAACAAATGCGGCGGCCAGAACTCATCATTGCAGTTTATATCAAATGGTACAATGGACTTCATTCTCTCTCAGAAGGAAATATCATGTTTTAATCTTTATTGCAAAAGCATTAATGGGTAAACTTCCCCTTTACATCAGAAATCTACTAACATACCATTCAACTCCACACGTTTACTCCACACGTTCTGCATGAAAAATTCTCCTAACGATCCCACAAACACATACAGAACTTGGCAAAACATCTTTTTCTTCATATGCACCTTATACATGGAATAAGCTGCAAAATGTATAAAATTTTGATGTAGTGGATCTAACTGCGTTGTGTTTGATTTGGCGAATGAAGAAGGCACGCACTTTGGCTGGTCTCAACAAGCTTTATTCTCCTTCCTTCACTTATTTTTTTCTGTATTATAGAGAAGAAATATTCGCGGGTGTTCACAGGTTTGTCTAATACATGCTCTCTTTGCTCTTTCTGGAAAGAATCACGAGCAAGAGGAGTATAGTACAAAAATAAATGAAATGCGATTTACATCAGCATTAACTGAAAAAAAATGATGCATAAACTCACATACCTGTATTATAGAGAAAAAATATTCGCGGGTGTTCACAGGTTTGTCTAATACATGCTCTCTTTGCTCTGTAACACCATGAACACAGTCACCACGTGGCTCCTATTAGCATTCATTTCAAACAGTACGCGCTAGCGTTATAAACTACACAGCAGTCTAGCGACACACACGGATCGCGGCAACTTCTACACTTCTCTTCTACTCAGCAAGTTTATGCATGAAAATAACGAAATTCATTTTTCTTTACATCGTGTCTCAGTAACTACACCAGCTTTACAAACACTTTAATCTAACTTATATTCACATTTTACAACAAAAACACCGTTTGGAGCAGCAGAAATGCGTACCTTTCTGGAAAGAATCATGAGCAAGAGGAAGTAAAACCCCAGCGCGACACGGTAAGTATCGATTCAAAATAAAATGTGCATCGTACTTCCTGTATTTCTCAGACCTTTCCTCTAGCATCTGGCTGCGTTCTTAACGTTAATATGAACATTTTCAACTACACGATTCTTTATGACAACATTAATAACACTCAAAAGAATGAAAAAGAGTAGATGACCGCAAAATTGTTGTCCTTCAAAATAAAAGTGCGCTTCCACATCCGGTTCATAATACAGCGCAACAACATCACACCATTACATAGAGTCACTTCCATCTCTCAACGTATTTTAACACCTTTTAGAAACCACCATTACAGAAAACTGTTGTTGTTTCCAACTTGGACATATGCCCGTTTTATTTCAAGTTTTGTATTTTTTGTCTAGTCTATATTTTGTGTGTGAACACTGTGTTTTAATTAAATATGAGCTTATTGTCTTGTGCTTTTGTACGTGGTTTTTTTTTTCTCTGAAACTCTTTGCTGCTACTCTTGGCCAGGACTATCTGGAGGAAGAGTTATTGTTAGTCAATGGGACATTTTCCTGGTTAAATAAAGGTTAAATAAAAATAAAAAACAGATTGTTAAGACAGGACACAAGTTTGTCAATCAGAAAATTGAACGTTTCAATCCAAAACTTTTCTTTTCCACTAAATTCAACACCTGGCTCTGCACTTTTATCAGCCATACATTTGCGCTTCTTTGTGCGCTGGAGGTCATGTCTGTAGTCTTAGGAGAATGAATCGGTAACATTTAAAGCTGACCCTTCAAAAAAGGCAAAATTGCCTCTCTGTGCTGCCACAAAGTCACGAAGTGAAGGGAAAAGCTGTGTCGCTGTGTATATGTCAATGTCATGTTTCTGCAACTGCAGGCTCGTGGCTTGGAGCCGCTGCAGTATTGTATCCCAAAAGTGTGCCATGAAAGCTATCTCTAGGGTGTCCAGCTTGCCACAGAGTGCAGAGGCCTTGCTTGTAGTTTCACGTTTCTCCTGTGAATCTTTGGAAATATTGTTCAATGCCTCTCTCAATTGTGCATAATATTTCCAAAGAGCCTTTGTTGATTCAGCTCTTGAACTCCAGCGAGTACCTGACAAAGATTTCAGTGTGAGTTTCACATCTGTATCATGGAACACCTTTCCCCACCTGTGTGTTGACGAGGCACAAAATGTGTACATTAATTGCAGAAAGTCAAAGAAACGGGCAGCTTCTGGGCTACTGTCAAAAATAACAAATCAATGGGTTTCTTCATTTCAGATGAGCTTGGACTCCATTGTACTTTCCTGACATATTACTTGCATTGTCATAAACTGGCCTTGACAGTTAGTTAAGTTTAGGCCCAGGTTCTCCACCATTGCTACAACACACTCAGCCAAACTGTTCCCACTATAATTTTCAATAGGCTCAAAAGCCAGAAAACGCTCAACTACTTCTCCACCATTATTTACAAACCTGAAAATAGAAGTGAGTTGGTCAACATGAGCAAGGTCTGGAGAAGAGTCAACGATAACAGAGAAGTATTTGGCCTCTTTCATCTCGCTGATAATTGCTTCCTTTGTTCTTTCTCCCATTAAGTGGATAAATTCCTCTCAGATTGTGAATGAGAGGTAGGACACAGAGCCTTTGCCCTTGCCTCCAAACCTTTGGAGATGGTCAGCTAGAAAAGGGTCAAATTTGGCCAACAGTTCGACAATGCCCAAGAAATTAGCATCGTGAGGTGATCCCAACCGCTCATCATCTCCCCTGAAAGCAAGGCCCCTCTCCCCCAAAAACTGAATTACAGCAACAACTCTTTTCAAAACTTCCCGCCAGTATTGCCTCTCTGCATCAATTTGTTTGACAAGATCAGAATCAACTCTTCCTGTGTTTTTGGAGCGACTGTGTAATGCTAACATGCAAGTCCTATGCTCCTCACTCCTCTCATGCTCACCGATATGCTCAGAATGCTTCCAATCAGAAAACCCGTTGTGCTTACTTGAAAACAGTTTGCAAGCAAAACAAAAGATGCAACCAGATGAAGGGGAGTAAAGTAGCCACTGCCTAGTCACAGACTGGCCATTAGGTAGAGAGCATTTGATTGAGGAATTTGTGAAACTCCTAGTGATGCCCCCCATGGTCCTATCCCTACTTGAGGCAGGGTACTTTTCACTTCGATTTTGAAAAGCAGCTGCTCCTCCACTAACCAGAATCGACTTGACCTGTTCAGTAATGGCACTTGGCCATAAAGCAGGGTCATTAACCGTTTCACACCAGGAGTTTGAGCCCCTAGCTCCTAATGTGATACTGGTCTCAGTGTACCCCTCCTGATTTGACGAGACTTTCTCAGGGGATGCCTGGTCTGACTGTTAGTCTCCTGTCCTAAGAGTGCACAAGTCTTTAATGGTTGTGGTATTTGGCCATAAAGCAGGGTCAATAAGAGGTTCATGATCGGAGTTGGTGTCCCCAGCTTCTGGTGTGAAACTGGGCTCCGTGCAATCCTCCTCACTTAGAAAGATTTTCTCAGGTGATGCCTGATCTGAGTGTGGGCCTGAGCCCTGAGCCTGACAGGCCGGGTCTACGCTTGATTGGGTCTGTGAGGGCTCCGGTATGATCAAACCAGTGGTGATCTCTTCATTGCTGCAACTCGGGCTACAGATGACATTATCAATATTTGAATCTTGAGGCTTGTCAAAAAAGTTAGAAATCAAAGGCATATTTAAAAAAAAAAAAAAATCGGCCTGCTTTGCCTCCCTATTTTTTTTGGCTTTTCGTTTTGAAGCCCCTCTTTTTTGTTTGCAATCCATACTACTGATGCCAAGTGTAATGTTAGAGTGTTATACTGATTGTAATAATATAACAATAATATAATACAGTATAAACGAGTACCCACAATACAATAAAAGGCAACAAGCCTTATAAAAGGGCGTTGGAAATGCTTAAGCCTTTTACAAAGGCTTTGAGCCTTTGAAGGTGCAGTGTTGCAAAATAATATAAGATAATATAAATGGATGTAAGCCTTTAAGAAGGCTGTTGAATGTTAAACTGCTGAACAAGTCAGGTTGCACAGGTTGAATACAAAGCAAATTGTCAATCTGAAAGGTCAGGTTGTGAGGAGTAGTGAAGCAGGGGGCTATATATAAAGAGAGAGCCCAAGTCTCCGCCCCTTCATTCAGTCCATTTGTAAATCGATATTGGAATTCCACTTAGACTTCCAAATTTGTTCACTGAAAATACAGTAACCCTTACAATGGCTTTAAGTCTTAAGGTACACTATTATTACAATACAATATAATATAATATAATAAGTGATATGGTTGTGACGCGCGATAAATTTGCATGGAGTTAGAGATTTCTGAACTTTTGGTCGTGTCGCAATGACAGTTTCAATGCAATCCAAGGTCCATGTTGTATTTTGTACACACAATATTGTGCGGGAGCGAAATCACTTCTCATAGAAAATAGGTCCAGCTTCTACTAGCTGTCTACTGGGGCCAGCGGTAGGCCCAGGATATGCTTGCCGTGTCCACATTTTATGCCCGAATA
The DNA here is from genome assembly GCA_029721435.1 of Gymnothorax reevesii. Classification (NCBI taxonomy): domain Eukaryota; kingdom Metazoa; phylum Chordata; class Actinopteri; order Anguilliformes; family Muraenidae; genus Gymnothorax; species Gymnothorax reevesii. The sequence goes on along the minus strand of CM056574.1, from coordinate 75,803,279 downwards.
CGTGGTAGCACACCTGAACACAAGGTACGCAGACATGTGCGCATGTTGCAATTGTAAAGGGGTTACTATAGATAGTTGAAGTTCGTCAAAATTCATTTCAATGTTCAATCGGTATTCCATTTATACTCAAGAGGGTCATTGAGCCTTTGTAATTTCTTTTGGTTGAAGCCTTTTTCTTCAGCCTGCATCTGTGCAAGGCTTATTATGTTTGTTTGATTGGGGTTCCCCCATGTGGCGGGCGGTGGTGGTATTTATAGAAAAACGAAATCGTCAGCTAGCCCTTTTGCTCGCTGATGATTTTCACTGCGGTACGTACTGAAACAGCTCCGTCAATTGTTTCAAATATTAAGTCTTATAAGTTACTTTGCTCGGATTAAAGTGTAATATGAATGACATGAATTGTCCCTTCATGTTTTGTGACTGTTGTGGAGTCATCAACTCATATGTATATTGCTTAATCGAGCGAAGTGTGTTTGCTAAGTGTGGTAGCCATTGCAGCTAGCGTTTAGTTGCTCTGCCTCATGTACTCGTGTTCAGAGAAATACCGTGCAGCTAATTTACATCAAGCATTTATTTCAGTATGATAATTGTAACTTTATTCGGACGTGTATAGGAACTGGAGCTGAATTGTACGTTATACCACCGACCACCGACCATGTAAATGTATTTGTCTAACAGGTACGTTTTTATTTTCGTTTCAGGAAAATGTCATTGTTGGCCTGTTTTAAAGAACACTGTAAAAGCCTTTGTCATTCTTGTATTTTGCAGGTTTCACATTAACTTAAAAAAAGATGGGTTCGTGGTAATCTCTGTAATTATATGATCATCTGATTAGATGTAGCACGGATCAGCAGAATGTATATTTGTTTGTAGGTTTTCATTCTGTAATGCAAACATACTTTTATTTGGTTCGAAAAAAAACTATACGATCACATTGTAATGAGCTAGCCCTCTTGCTCGCTGATGATTTTCACTGCGGAGCTGGAGCTGAATTGTACGTTATACCACCGACCACCGACCAAGTAAATGTATTTGTCTAACAGAGCTGGCACTGAAATAAATTCTGCGAACCTGAAAGAAGTTGTGGCGAGATTCCTTCTGTCAGCCGAGATTGAACTGGAAATACTGAGAGGGGTCACACAATATTGACACAACTGCGAGGGGTGATCTTCCGAACTTCCATGCTGAGCTCGTGGTCGAGTCAGACAATGGCGGAAAATATTAATGAGAGCCCGGTTGGCTATCTGCTCCCTACATGATACCGCCAGTATCAAATGTTGCCGATTTAGCGACTTTTGGCCTTCTCTGGTTACTAAATCCTCATCTAGCGACTTAGCGGCTTTTTGGGTGAATCTGGCGACTTTAAAAAAACACATCTCTCGAGTGTCAAAATCATTGTTTTTCAATGTAACTTCAGCTCTGCACCGCCACCAGAAGCTTATTTCATGGTTAAGCAGCACTGCATAATAGCCCGATCTCGAAACTGTACCCTTTGGGATTGTCAACATAGCCATGTAGACACATTTTATTGAGATCAGTGAGTCGTGCGTGATGTTATGACATCAGAGTAATGTCATGACGTAATCTAGCGACTTTTCAGATAGCCAACAGCGACTTTTGGTGATTTGTTTTGCCAACACTACCAGTGTTGTGCATAGTGCTCTGATCGTTCTGCTGCCAGTATGTGCGGTTGCACACGTAAATGAAGTCACACAGCTAGCCTATCCTGGGCCTTAGGGCTCACTGAAAGGGCTCTCTTAATAGTATACTCTCCCATTAGGGCTCTCCCTAGGGCCCCCACATAGCCAGAAGTCGCGACCCATAGCAGGGGCTTTCATAATCATAGGGCCCTCTGAAACCATTCCCCCCTACTTCCTTGAACCCCTAGTTGGTAAACATTAAGGCTCCCTAAGGAGTATTCATGAGAGGCACTACAGCAGGGCCAGCCCAGGGGCCCTCTGACTGCCGTCCCCCATAGCCCAGGGGCCCTCTGGCTGCCGTGCCCCATAGCCCAGGGGCCCTCTGACTGCCGTACCCCGTAGCTCTGGGGTCCTCTGACTGCCATCCCCCGTAGCCCAAGGGCCCTCTGAGTGCCGTCCCCCATGGCCCAGGGGCCCTCTGATTGCCGTCCCCCATAGCCCAGGGGCCCTCTGACTGCTGTCCCCCATAGCCTAGGGGCCCTCTGACTGCCTTCCCCCGTAGCCCAAGGGCCCTCTGAGTGCCGTCCCCCATGGCCCAGGGGCCCTCTGATTGCTGTCCCCCGTGGCCCAGGGGCCTTCTGATTGCCATACCCCATAGCCCGGGGGCCCTCTGACTGCCGTCCCCCATGGCCCAGGGGCCCTTTGATTGCCGTCCCCCATAGCCCAGGGGCCCTCTGATTGCCGTCCCTGTCTCCCCTGCCCAATTCATTTCACCCTTCTCTCTCGATTCTCTGCAGATATGCCCTATAACAGTGTGAGTAGTCATAAAATCCTAGAGAATAGAGGCCCTCTGACATCGTAACTGGCATCGGCATCTGCATCGCTTTGGGCCCCTGGACCCCTAGGCACCGATCCCACTGGCCCGGTCCGTAATATGGCCCTGCCTCTCACTCACATAAAGTGCAAACTCACCTCCCTTCTTGAGCGAGTTCAGCCATGTTTCACTGACGTAAAAAAATGCTACGCTCACGGTATTCCCTCTGGGTCTTCAAAGACCTCAAGTTTCCCATTATAATGGCCGGGACCGCTGGCTTCTGTCTTCTCCTTTTCTCTTTCTGCTTGACTCCAGATCTGCAACCCCGGCGTCTCCTCCATAAGTCCTGCGGGATCAAAGGTCTGTCTCCGGGCAGCAGCACAGGCTTTCACAGGGCAATCAAATGATCACGTGTTTAAACAATGCCCCCGCTCCAATCGGCAAAGTTCACAGTTACGAAAAAGTTTCCTCCTCCTTCTTTTTTGGAATTTTATTGCGATTTCAATACCTAAGGTGTATTACCGACAACTACTGGCTGGTGAAATGTGATGAGCGTGCACGCGGGGAAGAGGGAGGAACAGAGGGTGGCATGGGCAGCAGTAGGCATCTGATTGATTCTTTCCATTCGGACCAAATGGCAGGGATTTGTCAGAGTTTTTACAGTCCTGCAGCCGACACAGAGGTCTGATTCTTTTCATTCCTTTTTCTGAATACATAATGTGTTGACTACTATAGCTTTAAACGCGTAGCTGTGTCCTGACCACAAATGTCTTGATCAAATACAGACACCATTTCTCTAACAAGAGCCTCCACAGAATCTACGACCGGTGACTTAGATCTGATTAATGAGCCGACCCAAGTGAGTGCTGTGCCAGCCAACAGGGATAATATCAATGCTACCTGAGAATCCTCATTAACGAATCGTGACGGCTGAGCCTTAAAAAATATTTCACACAGGTGATGAAATCCTTACATTTTCCAGCCTTGCTACAATATCTTTTGGGCAACAATAACTTCTCGGGGAAGGTGTATGGGCGATGCTTGTGCAACCTTTTGTGAAACTTGTGTAGACAGGGATCTAATACTCTCGGTCAAACTTTACAGAACACCCTCCTGTTTCTGAAGCAAATTCTCATGAAGGTGGAGCCTCTCAGCCAAACCAGCCTGTTGAGTGCCCAGGCTGGAAAGCTCTTTGCCGAAACCAGACAGCATATCTTGCTGGATGGTAACAGCCCTCTTAATTTCAGCCACCGCTAGTGTCTCCATGATGGCTAGAGTGTACTGTGATGGCTGTGGAAATTCGGACGCCAAAAGCAACAGCCAGAATTAAAAGGCAAAAAACCGCTGAGAGACAAACAGACTAAAAATGCGAGACTCGCGCTACCAACGGACCTGGACACCGTCCGAGGTAGAAAACAAGCAAGCTCGAAGATCCGAAAAGAAAAGGGAAATAATATAACAAAGATTCCCTTTCTAGCGAATACTAAGCCTCAAATATGCAACTACAAAACCCAAAACCAGTGAAGTTGGCACGTTATGTAAATCGTAGATAAAAACAGAATACAATGATTTGCAAATCCTTTTCAACTTATATTCAATCGAATACACTGCAAAGACAAGATGTTTAATGTTCAAACTGAGAAACTTTATTATTTTTTTTGCAAATAATCATTAACTTAGAATTTAAAGGCAACAACACATTGCAAAAAAGTTGGCACAGGGGGCTTTTTACCACTGTGTTAAATTGCCTTTCCTTTTAACAACACCTTTTAAGGAGACCAATTTTTGAAGCTTTTCAGGTGGAGCTCTTTCCCATTCTTGCTTGATGTACAGCTTAAGTTGTTCAACAGTTCGGGGTCTCCGTTGTCGTATTTTACGCTTCATAATGCGCCACACATTTTCAATGGGAGACAGGTCTGGACTACAGGCAGGCCAGTCTAGTACCCGCACTCTTTTACTATGGAGCCATGCTGTTGTAACACGTGCAGAATGTGGCTTGGCATTGTCTTGCTGAAATAAGCAGGGGCGTCCAATTAAAGACGTTGCTTGGATGGCAACATATGTTGCTCCAAAACCTGTATGTACCTTTCAGCATTAATGGTGCCTTCACATATGTGTAAGTTGCCCATGCCTTGGGCACTAATACACCCCCATACCATCACAGATGCTGGCTTTTGAACTTTGCGCCTATAACAGTCCGGATGGTTCTTTTCCTCTTTGGTCCTGGAGGACACAACGTCCACAGTTTCCAAAAACAATTTGAAATGTGGACTCGTCAGACCACAGAACACTTTTCCACTTTGCATCAGTTCATCTTAGATGAGCTTGGGCCCAGAGAAGCCAGCGGCGTTTCTGGGTGCTGTTGATAAAATGGCTTTCGCTTTGCATTGTAGAGTTTTAACTTGAAGTTACTGACAGTGGTTTTCTGAAGTGTTCCTGAGCCCATGTGGTGATGTCCTTTACACACTGATGTTGGTTTTTGATGCAGTACCGCCTGAGGGATCGAAGGTCACGGGCATTCAATGTTGGTTTTCGGCCTTGTCGCTGACGTGCAGTGATTTCTCCAGATTCTCTGAACCTTTCGACGATATTACGGACAATAGATGATGAAATCCCTAAATTTCTTGCAATAGCTCGTTGAGGAATGTTGTTTTTAAACTGTTCGACAATCAGCTCACGCATTTGTTCCCTAAGTGGTGACCCTCGCCCCATCCTTGTTTGTGAATGACTGAGCATTTCAGGGAAGCTGCTTTTATACCCAATCATGGCACCCACCTGTTCCCAAATAGCCCGTTCACCTGTGGGATGTTCCAAATAAGTGTTTGATGAGCATTCCTCAACTCTCTCAGTCTTTTTTGCCACTTGTGCCAGCTTTTTTGAAACATGTTGCAGGCATCAAATTCCAAATGAGCTAATATTTGCAAAAAATTACAAAGTTTTCCTGTTCGAACATTAAGTAACTTGTCTTTGCAGTGTATTCAATTGAATATCGGTTGAAAAGGATTTGCAAATCATTGTATTCTGTTTTTATTCACGATTTACACAACGTGCCAACTTCACTGGTTTTGGGTTTTGTAAGCCCGAATCAGAACTCTGTCTCGAGACCTTACCGGCTAAAGCGCAAATATAACACTGACACTCTAGCAAGGGACGCGAGGCGAAACTGGAGCTTAAATAGAGTCTGGGCAACACCCCCAATGAATGCCAGCTGGCCCAGGAATCCGATTGGTAGCAAAACAATATTGTCCCAGACGAGAGCAACAGAAAGAGCTCCCAAACCATGACACATATGTGAAACCTTTGCAAACCAGTTTATAATGATTGCACATTGCATGAACAAGTTACAGCTCATTAGATAAAGGCCTTGCCCTCAAAATGCATTGAAATACTGTGGTCATACATTTTAGCTATTCGAAGAAAGAAAAATAGTTATGCACCTCATACACAATGGATGCGCTGAAGTCATTATTGTACGCTAGATGTGCATCACACAAGTCAAAGTAAACAATTTTGAGCGTACAGCTGGCTATTGAAAAATGTTATAAGGAATGCAAAAGGACTTGATAGACGCAGGAGTGACAGAGCGAAACCCATGTATGAGCTGCGCTTGCTAGTGAAAATTCAATAACTGATCCGGGGGTGCCATCTAGTGATGAAATAGTGTGACTGTGTGCATAAATACAGCAGTTCCATGTCTGCAAGCATCTAAATCTGCAAAAAAAGGTTAAATTCCTCTACATATTTTCAAAACGCTGCAGACTGAATTTAAGATTATGTATGAAAACATGCAGTTTAAAGGAAACAAGAATTCTCACTATCAATTTTTAGGTGCAGTTGGACAGTCATCAGTAGCCTCTCCAAACACTGTACATGCCTTTTCTCCATGATAAAGATTAGAATTTCGTCCATTTTTCTTCAGTCCCACAAGCCAGCACACGTACTCAATAAAATAAGTGCTTATACTACATTGGGATAATTTTGTGTGTTTTTGTCATGATAAAGCATAACCGTCATGAGATACATTTAAAAGGCGATTGAAAATTCTTTTGGCCACTTAGTTTCAGTTATCACTTTGTTCTTATAAGCTTTAATGGCAAACTTCACCACTATAAAGCATGCAGAATTTCTTGATCGTTGGCCAATTTAACAGTTATGCCTATGTGTTTGCTGTAGCCGATTTACAACAAACTTGGTAGGCTGAAGGAAGGCGGTCTTTTGATGCTAGGTATGAAGCTTGTTCAGGATTGGACATTGCTGTAAGGAGTTATTACTCTTTATATCAATCTATTGATTGGCTTATTGTGGCCACACCTTTCAACCTGTCAAAATTTCCATCAATTGGACTTTAGAGCGAGGTCCTAAGATGCTGTATACCAAATTTTGCATATATTGATTGGACAGTCTAGGAGTAGATAAAAATTGAAGGTTTCACAAACATTTCAAAATACTGGATTATTTTCGTGCACAAATATGGGTTTCTTCGATATGCTTTGATTTTTAGGGATCCAGAAAATCCAGAAGAAGAAAAAATTTAATTTCTTTGCTCTCCATTTCAAAAATTATAGCCCAAAACGCGCTGTACCTCTCAATAGCACCACCATTTGGCCGCAATTTTCATTAATGTTGCTTACTTTCACATCCTTAACAAGTTGACAAAGTTTCATGTTGATACGTTACAGATAAAGAGATTAAAAGGGCTACTTAAATTTTATTGGCTGATGTCAGCCATTTTTTAAGCTAACATGTCATTCTTATTAAAGTAAATGGGAACTGTGCCCACCATGAAGCCTGCAAAATTCCAAGTTGGACCATTGAAAGACCATTAGTAGTTGAAAGCTTTAGCAGCTTAATTAAAACCACTTTAAGAGTATGTTGCAGGTATTTATGTGGACATATCTTGCAAGTGTTGAGGCAATAGGACAAACAATTTCTGATTTATAATCTGTTTTGGGTAATACCCTTTTTTGCATTTGTGGCGCCCCCTAGTGGTCGATTTGATTGAAACTTTTAGTCTATGTTTCAGGTTCTTATGTGGACATATCCTGTGAGTTTTGTAATGATTGGGAAAATTATTTATGATTAATAGTCTGATTTGTGTTATACCATACTGCTTTGTTTTAATATGAAGTAACATAACATGAATGGCCAGAACAGGCCGTTCAGCCCAACTACGCTCGCCAGTTTCTTTATATTTTCTCTAGAGCCTCTATATCTTTCTTAAAGTATGGTCCCCAGAACTGTACACAATACTGCAGATGTGGTCGAATGAACGTGTTGTACAAAAGAAGCATCACCTCCATAGATTTGTACTGAATACTTTTGGAAATGTATCCCAGCATCCGAATGGCTTTTTTAACTGCTACGGCACAATGGCTAGAGCCTGTGAGGGTTTGGTCAACAATCACTCCCAGATATTTCTCGTGAGCAGCAAATTCCAGTTTTAAACCTCCCATTCATTCATTTCATTAATTTTATTTTATAAAAGTCTCACCTTGTATACAATGTATTTAAACAAATATCAGTCATTTCATATACAAACCACTCTCTATAAGAGTTATGAGAGACTATAAAATCAACAAGCATAAAAATAACATAGAAACCTGATTGTACATTTATCACAGTAAAAAGAAACGGTACAAGATAAATAAAAGAATACGTAACATTAATAATACTGAGTATAATAAATAAAATAACTTATTAATCACCTCTTATTTTTAAGACACCGGTTCATGAGCATAAGTACTAATTTTACGTCTAAATAAAATTTCATGGCAGGCCTTGGCTATCCTATACCTCATTTCAGGTCTGCTTAAAATAAAAACAAGTTTTTCAGTGTCCAAATAGGCACGAAAATTACCATCACATGAAGTAGCAAACCGAAACACATCATCTCTGATATCATCATACAGGGTACAGCGGATCAATACATGTTCTTCATTTAAATACTTACTGTAATTTAAATTACAGTAAGTACAGATACGTTCGTGTTCAGCTTCACCAACATATCGACCTGTTTCAAGCCTAAGTGGCGCAAAGCCACATCTAAATTTAGCAAGGGCACGACGGTAATTAGGAGATATGACATTTTCCACATAATGCTTTGTTTCAAAACACCTTTTTAAAAGACAGTACGTGCGTAACTTATTTCTCCCATATCCATGACTGGCCTCTTGCCGAGTTTTTTTTGAATACCATAAATACTGGAAATGTTCCTTCAAAACTAGGCATATGTCATCTTTAAATAATTGAAAATCTAGATTAGAGTTGATATTAGCTACATCACCCAACTGTATATCTCTTTATAACTTTATAACATAGAACAAAGAGTTCTTTTTACCAAATTCAGCATGGCTCACAGCCCATACAAATATTTTATTATTACTCCTATCCTGGTCCATTCTACCTAATTTACACCACTGTCTTATGATACACATCCATTGAGGTTGTTCAGGTAATACCCAGCCCAGCTCTCCCTGAAGAGCGGCCACAGGTGTATATTTCCCTACCCCAAGGAAGAACCTAGCGGCATGATTCTGAACAGCTTGAATGCATGAGTATGACTTATAACCCCAAATGCACGCACCATAATCAATTATAGGCTGCACCAAACTATCATAGAGTTTCTTATATACTTGGTGGGGGAACCCTCCATGTACTTTACATTTAGCAATCAACATTCCCAGAGCCGTTTGTGCTGCTTGTGCAACAGATTTTGCCGTTTCATTACAGTCAAGATGTTCATTCAAAATCAGGCCAAAATACCGGTACTTAGATACAATTTCCAACCTACAGTTCCCAAATTTAAAATCAAAAATACTTCTTATAACACTAGGGCCCTTCTTGGTTTTCTATCAATTTACCAACACCATCAATATCAATACCAATCCCAGTGTGTTTAATTTCTTTAACTAAACTATTAATGAAGAGGTTGAACAGGGTTGGAGATAACACACAACCTTGTTTTAAACCAGAGTTTACTGAAAACCAATCTGTTAAAACACTGTTCAGACGCACACTGCATTCTACACCATTATATAGAGATGATAAGGCCTTTAGCATTTTCTCGGGTATACCAAGAGAGGCAAGTCGGTTAAATAGCTTATGTCTATTAATTCGATCATAGGCCTTGGTAAAGTCAACAAAGGCCACAAATGTAGATTTATTTTGTTGTTTCCTAGTATCTATAATTGTCATAAAGGAGTGAAGATGATCCTGACAGCTTCTATCCCGGCGAAAACCATTTTGACCATCATCTACCAATTTATTAGTCTCAACCCAGCGCGTAAGACGAGCATTAAGAATAGAACAATACAGCTATACAATCGACGCTAGCATAATACCCCTATAATTCAAAGGGGAGCGTGGATCCTTGGTATTGTCTTTTGGGATTGAATTAATGATACCTTTCCCCCATATTTCAGGGATTAAACCACACTCAAAACATGCAGTAAAAATAGTGTGTAGAAATTTAATACACTGATAATTGCGTAACACTTCCACTGGTAATACATCATAACCAGCGGCCTTACCAGATTTGGCCTTAGCTAGAGCAAGTCTCACTTCTGACTCGGTAATAGGCAGTGCCACCCCGGTGTCAGTACCATTTAGCGGCTCCGGCCATGAGCTATGCTGACTTACACTGACCGTTTCCGAATCACTCAACCGCGACCCGGCACCTAGCACCACAGGTTCCTGGTTGAGTAGGTTTTTGTAATCCTCCCGCCACCGGTCAAGCACCACCTGCCGATCCGTGACAACACTGCTGTCTGGGTCCACAACTTCCCAGGGTATGGATTTACGACGCTCACTCGCAATACCCACATTCCCAATAAACTTCCAGAACTCTTTTGAGCTATCGCGTTCAAGGGCTAGGATTTCACTTTGCATTCGTTTCCAGTGCTGATGTTTGGCTCGCTGAATCGCTTTATCAAATAACTTCAACTTAGCATCTCGCACTATTTTGAGGTGTCTTCTTTGACCCCCCTTACATTTAGCCCATACCTTGTTCGCTTCCCTAGCCAAATCATAAAGTGATTGTAAGGTATAATTCCAGTAGGGTTTTTTTGTACGTCTTCAACATTTCCTTATATCATTTCTAGTATATGTGGTTTTATGGTTGAACTTATTGTTCATTTCACTAATAACAGTATCACAAAAGGACAGATAAACTTGATCGATATCATTCTGACATACAGCTGCTCTTTCTATACGTCTAATTTTATCAGTTATCAAACCCAAATCACTTCTAGAAAGAAAATTTTTCGGGATATCATTAAGATCATATTTCACAAAGGAAGTGACAATACGATTTTCAGGGTGGTCTATGTGTACAATATTTTTGACAATATTAGACAGTTCTGTTACACATTGTATTAAATTATGGTCAGGTACCGAGTGAGTTGGATCATATTTCCCCACACAACCTGCTTCCTCAAAGAGATCAAGTGCACTACGAACCCGAAATCCGCAATACATATATAGGTGTTCATGTGGCACCAGTATATAGTCCACAACTGAAACGCCCTTACAAGTAAAATCATTTTTTACAGTATTACAACGGCCAATAAGTGTACACATATTGCTACTGATCAAAAGATCATACAAGAGTTGTGAATAATCATTAACACCCGTATCAATTATACTCCTCTATTCTATGATATCAACACCGGCAATGAAATCCTGAATATCCCCCATCCTGGCATTAAAATCACCACCGACTTGCATAAAACCAATGTCTTGATATCTATATATCTGTCCCAGTAGTGTATCATATATTTCAACAGCATTTACATATCTACATGTACCAGCAGGAGGAATGTAGAAAACACAATATACTAAAACGCAATCAAAATCTATTCCAATTAATTTAATCCACAAAATATCCTCCCAGGAATCATCTAAAATAGACAATTTGAAACTCCGCAAAATATCATTTTTAACAAAAAAACCTACCCCACCAGAGCCGCTTCGAGCCCTTCTGTGTATTGTCTTTCTGTTGTTGCCCTGCCATGTATAACCATCCAAATTTAATTTCTGGTCACCCCGGAGATGTGTTTCTGCTACTCCAATAATGTCAAGATCGCAGCATTTGAACATATCATACCTCAGGTTATGATTGTCACTGTTTTCAATCTGGCTTCATCCATTGATGTTCCAGAAACCTGCCGTTAACCACTAATAGTGAGTCTTGTCATTCTGTGCCTGCTGCTGTTGATGGTTGCCCTCGCCGATTGTTTACTACCTCAACCCCGGCCATTGCCGCGACCTTGGTGTGCCCGGCCAATCGGCCGCTGTGAGATCTGATCCCTACCGAACGCGGCTTCCATCCGGTCCTGCTTGTACTGCACACGGCCATTCTTCCAAACCAACTGGTCCTTGCCAACCGATTTAATAATAGTCTGCATATCCCTCTCGTATTTCCTCTGTTCCCATGGAGTGTCAGGGAAAATCATCACGTCCCCATACTCCTGAGCATTATGCAGCCTACATTTAGCTTCAAGCATGGACTGTCTATCAGATGAGGATTCTAACGTGGCAATAATCACACCTGGTATATTCTCCCTATACGATTTCTTTCTCTCCGCCTTAAACACTTTAATTTCGGTTAGACCTAATCCATTATTAATCACAGTTTGAACTTTATCGATCACGTTTTCATCTTCAGTGACAGGAATTTTAGTTAACACAATGTTTCTACCAACCTCATTATCAACATTAACCGTATTTGATACCGTCCTGGCTTCCAATCCCAGTACCCGCTCACGCATAGCCTGTATTTCATCTTCTAACTCCGATTTTAGCTGCGTAATCTCAGCCTCCCCCAGGTTTCTGATACTCGCCGTTATCCGTTGTTCTATGGAGTCCATCCGCTCGCTTAGGCGCGATTCCATACTCTTCATGGCAGTCAACACCTGGCCAAGATCATTCCCCATTGCCTGGCCAGCGGAACCTGACGGCGCCATTGTATCTGTATTCTCCTTGCTGTTATCTTGGTTGTTTGTGTCGGAGTTGTTTACTCCTTCACTTTCCGACTGTGCTTGTACTCTCGTCTTCTTCCCCATATTATAAAATGTTCCAACAAAAGTACTTGAAACTCCAGCCGTATGAATTGTATGTTACTTGACTCAATGTAGCAGTGAGATCAACTGACCGGCTGACCACCACGTCCACACAAAGGACACTCGGTGATCCCAAACGTTCGCTGGGGAAGCGATGGCACCACTATATGCTATGGAAAGCGGAGACACACGCTGCTGAAAAGGTGTGTGGTGTTCGCGGAAGTAAAGTGAAGAAGCCAATGCCGAACCCGCACTCAGCGTACTCAGCGTTCAGTGTTGTTGAATTTAATGTCCCTTTACTTGCCGAAATTGCACAATTGCGGCAAGTTTACCAATCGGTTGCGTTAGACGACCGTTTGTCTGTTTCAAGTGTCAAAAACGATGCCGCAGGTTGACAAACCAAAGCCGGCGAGCCGGGTAGCTGTGGTGTGTAGCCCCAGGAAAGTCAAAAGTCCAAAGTCCATCAGAGAGCACGAAGACACAATGGAGGGACATGCGTCACGGGTGAGCGTTTGCGTGTGTATGCGGTCCTGAGCCGGTCCCATGAAGTAATCCCGTCTTATGTTTTTATTACCTACATGTACATCTTGACATTTTGCTAGATTAAATTTCATTTGCCACATTTCTGCCCAATTCTGGATTCTATCAAAATCATCCTGAATCACTTTAGTGCAGGGGCGTAATTTTAACTGGCAGTTGGGGGGGACGGAGACACGGCCTTTATGACAATTAGCCCTGGCCAGTTCTCAATCATTTTGCTTCATCGAGGCGTTTTCCAATTATCGTAATTGGCAACTGAAGACACGGTTCCTGCCCATATGCGATTTAACTCTACTCTTTAGGCCTAAGTATTAATGCAACACTGAACTTTTTGCAGCCCATAATGAACAGGTGCTGCTTGTTCTCTCCGATTAAGTAGGACGGCAATCGGTCATCAGGATGCGCATTTGCTGTGTTTAAATCAACGTTATTCAAAATCGCTTACCTGTCGACTCACAGGCAAGCAGTAAATTAATTTTCTGAACTTAATTTACCCGACTATATCATCGCTGGATGCTGTTAGATCACACATGGAGAGGAACCGTGTCTTCAGTTGCCAATTACGATAATTGGAAAACGCGCCAATCATGGAAAATGATTGAGAACTTGCCAGGACTAATTGTCATAAAGGCCGTGTTTCCGTCCCCCCCAACTCCCGTTAAAATTACGCCCCTGCTTTAGTGGACCCTAAACTATTTGCCAAACCTCCCAATTTAGTATGATCTGCAAATTTAACTAATCTGCTCTCAATGGCCCTCATTTATCAAACTTGCATTGGATCTGGTGTAGATTCTGGTGTAAATATCAGCGTTCGCCAGGTGTCACATCTGATTTACTAAAAGTGTGTACGTCGCAGATTTCGGCATAGAACTGCCGTGGCGTTGATAAATCTGGCGGTTGAAACCATCGTAATTTATATGACCCTATAAATTTATGCTCCGGGAAGCATAGTCCTGCCCACTTTACGACAGGGACTCTCGAAAGACGGCAGAGAAGAAAGAACTTCACTGAAGAGGAAATATAAATTATCACGTCCGAGATGGAGAAAACAAAATATTTTTATTTGGAAGCTTTAAAAGTGGCATAAAGGGAGCTCAGAAGGCTGTAGTGTGGAAAACTATTGATACTGTCGTAAACCCCGTTGGGGTTGAAAACTGGAGTGCAGCAGACGTTTGAATTAATTCATTAAAGCTGCAGTTGGTAAGTTTTAGAAAAGTAACCTTTTGGCTTTTTTGCTGAAACTGTCACTGTGTACAGACAGTATTACGTAAACCTAGTACTCTGTAATTAAAAAAAGGCTCCTTCAAACCCACCTAATGCTCATACTGCAATTTAAAAGAATCGTTCGGACCGACAAAAAAGAACCAATTAGAGCCAGGATGGTGTCCGACAGCCATAAAACAGTGCTCATTCACGTGCTGCAGACAGCCCCCTCCCCCTTCCTCCTCAGTTCACGCCAGTGCTCAGACAAGTTCAAATCTCCGAGAGCAGGTTCAGGAGCTGAGAACCATCAGCGAGGAAAAAAATACCGACATCTCAGTTACCAGAAACAGCACACATGGCGAAGACTAGTAAAAAAGGAAGCCAGAAGAAGAAAAAAAGTGCAAAAGAAAGAATTTAACAAAACCCAGGATAAAACCAGAGTGAAAATCGGAGTAGATTTTTAGAAGTGGAAGGAACTCCATGATCTAGAAGTATTAAAAACTGACGCAGAGCTTGCTACTTTTCTCCTTGACAGGTAAACCCCTTTGTTATTTGTTGGTTCATTTTTGCTTTGCAAATAAGCGAGTTGGCGTCGCTGACATGATCACCAAACGAACCCCAGCCCTAACCAGCATCGATTGATTTTCGCTCCGCAAATAACCAGTGAACGTCGCTTACAAGCACAGTCGCTGTTCGAATAGCCAGAGTCTTGTAATTGCGACAGTACTCCGCAGTGCATGTGATGTTACTGTGATGTTGCAGTCGAGCTAACGTTAGCTTGTTTCAGATGCTAGGGCAAACGTTACTGGCGTTGTTTTATTAGAAATCTCTTTATGAAGTGACCTGCCAGTCTTGTCAGTTGTGTTGTTGTCCTTATAAATATGTGTAACATTTCTGTGCTCTCACAGCTAAATGCTGACATACATGATTTACTGGCCATTCAGCTGGATTCACGACAGTTTCTGTACTCAAAAAACGAGTAACTTCCTGAAATAAGAGCGTGCTGTGTTTTTAATGAATACATACTGCTGTAGATTACTTTTCATGTCGACAGGATTGGGCCAATATCCCTGTTTTTTATTTAAATAATTAATCCTGGCTAATTCTAGATTGGTTTCCGTTATTAACACGTTTTTCAATTCATAAATAATCAAGTGGCAATCGAAGAGACGACTTCTCTTCCTCATGCAATCTAAAAGCGACAAAATAATGGGCTGCATTCAGGACAGAAAAATAATTTAATTATAATTAGGTCTATGCGCCTGCACTCGGCAACGGCATTTCAGACCAGTAAGTGGTTTCGTCCGTTTACATTTTCCAATCGGACAGCTGTAAATTTTTCATTTTTTTTATTTACTACGAATTGAGCGACCGTGCTGCAAAAACAGGTTTATGTGCTTGTCGCCGAAATTACCTTCATTCGCTGAAAAGTTATGAAATGCCATCGCCGAGTGATGGTGCATAGACCTAATTATAATCAAATAATTTTTCGGTACTGAATGTAGCCTGTTATTTTGTCGCTTTTAGATCGCATGGGGGAGAGAAGCCGTGTCTTCAACTGCCACTTGATTATTCTTGAATTGGAAAACGTGTGAATGAAGGAAAACCATCTAGAATTTGCCAGGACTAATTATCATCCCTCTCCGCGCGATTAGCGCGAAGCGGGGGATATAGCATTGTGCTCCGTTCGTACGGACACATAAAATTGAGACGGCGGGGCATATTGCCATGTTAGTGGCAAACACTTGTTTTCAATAAAAGGAGGGATATTAGCCCCAGAATTTTCAGGTCTAACGACGCGCCTGTTTGTTGGCCAGCAGTGTTGACTGTTCGCAACAGTAACATCTCACCTCGGCAAATTGGCCGCTTTCATAATTTGAACGTGCAAAATCTCTCCGCAGTTGCATGCATAACAGTTCGCGTGCCTTCGCGTGCACGGTAGCTTTCTAGGGGAGGGTCTGAGGAGTGCAGTGGAGAGGGAGGGGGAGGGATCTGAAAGTTGCTTTTTTCAAATTTTTGTGCGAAGTCTTCTCTCTCCTCAAAGTTACCAACTGCAGCTTTAATAAATCGAAGCGACTATTCGCATCTGTGTGCCCAGATGCAGATTTCTCCATTGCCCACACTTATTTTAAGTGTGACCAAAGCTAAAAAAATTTTTTTTGGTCAAACTTATTTTATGCGGTACTTTCTATAAGCGGCACTGGAATGGTTATCAACTGGCGCACTTATAAGTGTGGCCAAGAAAAAAAATTAGCATTGGCCACACGTATAAGTGCGAATAACATCGGTCTTAATAAATTCAGTTTATAGATCCATGATATTTCATATAATAAAGCCTACATAATTGACAATCAAAATGCTTTACATGTAGGTTAGAAAAAGTGGTCCGATTTTAAGATCTCCATCAAAAAATGGGTTGCGGCGCTTAGGCTCAGCAGTGCACGGACCGGTGGAGGCCAACCAGACGGTCAACCAGACCGGATGAGTCCCCACCACCTCGATCGGAGCTGCATGAGGGTAATTGTTAAAATACAGTCTGCAGAGATCACTCTTTATTGTACTTTTAATTGTATTACTCCATGGCATTTTATTGGGTACCACACAAAACGAGCAGCCACTCGTCACTTTCCCGGAGGAGATCTTCTCTGTGCCAACAGTTCCTCTCACGTCGGACAGAAACTTATTCCTCTAGCAATAGAAGATCTGCCATTGTCAAAATGTGATCACGGTCAAAGTGTTTGTCAGCCAATAAATATATGATTGGATGAGCATCTGACCGATCATACTGCATATCCGTGAAGCCACGCATTGCGCTTAGTCAAATTGATTGTAATTGCCAGCCTTCTGGCCTGACAAGCAGGTTGTTTCGAAGAGTGTAATTAATTTCTCGACACAGGTGCAGTTTATTTATTAAATAAATGTATTAAAATAAATAAATAAATGACATCTGCATGGAAATTACACTTATATTTGGAAACAACCTACTTTTATTAATTTATTTATTCATTCATTTATTTAGGCTATTTATTTATTTTACTAATAAGAACAGCATGACATCTGCATCGCTGCATATAGTTTATTACTCATTTTGACGGCTGCACTCGTTCCTGCATGTTCTTCGCTGTTTTCAGATTTGCTTACACCTGGTCAGGGCTGCCGTGAGATTTTCGCGGACCGTTTGCTCACGTTCAGATTGATAAATGCCGATTATTGCGGGAGATTTGGCGCACACCCATTGCTTTGGTGTATTCAAGTTTGATGAATGAGGGCCAATATTCCTATCAAGGTCAATAATGTAGATGAGGAACAGCCGGGGTCCCAACACCGATCCCTGGGGGACGCCACACCCCACCATACCTAGCTCAGATGAGATACCACTGACCACCACTCTGTGTTCTGTCCTTTGACCAGTTTTGAATCCACTCCAGAATACCTCCTGTAACTCCAATTTTAAAAATTAGTCTCTTATGCGGTGCTGTATCGTATGTTTTCTGAAAATCCAAGTATATGATGTCATCAGCCCTGCTCTGGTCATAAGTCCTGGTGGCCTCTTCAAAAAATTCCAGAAGGTTTGTCAGGCATGACCTTCCCTTCCGAAAACCATGTTGGCTATTCCTCAAGATACTGTTACGTTCAAGAAATAATTCCAGCTCATCTTTTGTGATAGATTCCAATATTTTGCACGCAATGCAAGTTAAACTGACTGGCCTGTAGTTTCCTGGCTCAGTACGGTCCCCTTTCTTATATATTGGTATTATATTGCCCTGTTTCCAATCATTTGGCATTTCTCCAGTTTCTAAAGACTGTCTGAAGATGCCGGATCACCAACTCCGTTCCTGGAGGGTCACTATCCTGTAGGCTTCTGCTCTACCTGCTGTTCAGCACACCTGATTCAACTTATTGGTCACTCAATTGCCCAGCTCAAGATCTTGTTAAGTAGCTAATTAGTTGAATCAGGTGTGCAGAACAGCAGGTAGAGCAGAAACCTACAGGATAGTGGCCCTCCAGGAACGGAGTTGTTGATCCCTGCTCTAGGATATAAGCCATCAGGACCCGCCGCCTTATCTGCCTTTAGTTTATGCAACAACTCAATTTCCGCTAAATAATCTTGACCAATTAACTTGCCCTCTGGCCAAATAAAGATTTAAAATTCTCAAAGTAACTGTATAAGGCATCCGCTGTTGTGATGCGATCAGGAACCAGATGCGAGAACCAGGAAATGCAGTAGAGCTTGTTTTATTGGTAAAGGGGGGTGACCCCCGCCGGGCGAAAAACAGTACAAAGTCCACAATCCAAAAGTCGAAATCCAGTTGGGCAAAAATAGTATCAAAAACCAGGGCAGCAATCACAGTAATCGTAGTCGGACAGAAATGGGTCTGGTACACAGGAAAAGTACTATCAGAGAAGCAAGCCAGAATCCACAGGACGTAATACGAATCGTTACCAGGGCAGCAAACAGATCTCGTAGTCGGGCAGAAAAATGGTCAAAACACACAGATGCAACAATAATCCAAAATCACAAAGGCAAAAATCGAAAGTCGGGCAATCCAGTCAGAAAGATAAACACTAAGAGATCAAGGCGAGAAACGTGGCACGAGAAAAACTAGGGAGAACGATCTGACAAGAAAGTGTGCCAAACAGACATCTTATATACACACCCGGGGTAAACACATGACCAGGGAGAACAGGTGCAATCAGTGGGAACAATGATCAGGGAGAGACACATGAGGAATGAACTAATTACATGAATTAGGCTGTAGCCAAAACACAGACAGGGATCACAAGACAAACCTAAGTACAAAACAACAGCTCCGGTTAAGGTGTGCTAAAGTGCCAAGATAAAAGAAAAAGGAAAGCACAAAGTATAAGTGGAAATCCACAGAAACTTGCAGCAGAGATAATTAGGGATAGGCAAGGAGGCGGAGATTAGAATTGAGCGACTGCTGAGAGGTAGTTAGTCAATTAGTATGTGCAGCTTTACAATCCTGAGTGCATGTTAGAGAGTTAGTAAAAATATACAAGATTAGTGTGGTTAGTAATTAGCAAAAACAATAAACTGTTAGTATGTGTTCGTAAGACAGTAAAAGAGAGGAAGGAAGAACACGAGATAATGAAAGAAGATTGAAACCCAGAAACCAATAAATCACCCGAATGAGTGCACACAAGACAAGGGACCGTGAGCAAAGATACACACATGACAAGACAGGGGAGACAAAGTGCAAAGCATAGAAATGAAAACATGGCATGGAAACTAAATTACTAAGACATGAAAAATAATAACACAATGAAATCCAAATTACCAAAACACAAAACATAATCCTAAGAATGGTCAGAGGGCAGGCAGTGGACACTAAACACAGAAATCCTAAACATGGCTGAGCCAGGCACAGAACTTAAACATGACAGCAGAATGCACAGATCACAACAGTACCCCCCCCCCCCCCCCTAAAAACGCCTCCCGGCGTTTAACCTGATGGTCGTGGATGTGAAGCGTGATAGTCCTTAATCAGTTCTTTGTCCAGAATGTGCCGGGAAGGCACCCAACTGCGTTGTTCGGGGCCGTAGCCCTCCCAGTCGACGAGGTACTGGAGTCCGCGACCTCGTCGACGACAGTCCAACAAAGCGTGAACAGTAAATGCCTCGCCTCCGTCAATTATGCGGGCGGGAGGTGGGGGATCAGGACCAGATGACAGGGGGTGGGTAACTGCAGGTTTAATCTGTGAAACATGAAACGTGGGGTGAATACGGTGCATGGATAGGGGAAGACGGAGGCGGACAGCAGAGAGGCTTATGATTTTTTCAATGGTAAAGGGCCCCAGGAACTTGGGGAACAGTTTTCCCCCACTCCCCCTCCAGGGAATGTCCTTGGAGGACAGCCATACGCACTGCCCAGGTCGGTATGATGGGGCAGCAACGCGTTTCTTGTCTGCTTGGGCCTTCATGCTGGCAACCGACCTGAGCAGCACTTCCCGGGTGGTCCTCCAAGTACGTCTGCAGCGACGCACAAATTCGCGGGCTGAAGGTACAGCAACCTCCTCCTCCTGGCATGGGAACAATGGGGGTTGGTAACCGAGACAGGCTTTGAAAGGGGAGAGACCAGAGGCTGATGAAGTGTGACTATTGATTGCGTATTCTGCCCATGGGAGTTGCTGGCTCCAGGAGGAGGGGTTCTTGAGGCAGATGCAGCGTAGGACGGTTTCGATACTCTGGTTGGCCCGCTCGGTCTGGCCATTGGTTTGGGGGTGAAAACCTGAGGATAGGCTAACTGAGGTGCCGAGTGATTTGCAAAATGACTTCCAAAATTTGGCTGTGAATTGTGGGCCGCGATCAGAAGTGATGTCAGTAGGGATGCCGTGTAATCTAATAACATGTTGGATGATGAGGTTGACAGTTTCTTGTGCGGATGGTAGTTTAATGAGGGGGACAAAATGAACAGCCTTGGAAAAACGATCGACAATGGTGAGGATAGTGGTGAAGTGATTGGAAGGGGGTAGACCAGTAATAAAGTCTAGTGCTATGTGTGACCAGGGGCGGTGTGGGGTGGGTAGTGGTTGCAGTAGACCGTGAGGGGGTTGGTGTGATACCTTGGCTTGGGCGCAGACCGAGCAGGCAGAGACAAACTTCTGGACGTCGTTTCTAATCTCAGGCCACCAGAACCGTTGTGTGATGAAATCCAACGTCCGCTTGTTTCCGGGATGGCACGAGAGGCTGGACGCGTGTCCCCAATCCAGGACTCGAGAGCGCAGGTGGGCAGGAACGAACAGACAATGGTCTGGACAAGCACTTGGGGTGGCAGAATCATTACTAGCATTCTTAACTTCAGATTCAATGTCCAATAAAACAGCATTGATGAATGTCTCCCTGGGAAGAATGGTGTCAGGATTAACTTGGTCTTTCTCAGTCTCAAAACATCGTGACAGGGCATCAGGTTTGACATTTTTACTACCAGGACGCAAGGTGAAAGTTGAAACGTGAGAAGAACAGGGCCCACCTGGCTTGTCTAGGGATCAGTCGCTTGGCCGTCTGGAGGTACTCCAAATTTTTATGGTCAGTCCAGACCAAAAATGGAAGCTCGGCTCCCTCCAGCCACTGCCTCCACTCCTCAAGTGCCAACTTTACCGCCAATAGTTCCCGGTTCCCGATGTCATAGTTCTGTTCTGCAGGGCTTAATCTTCTGGAGAAGTAAGCACATGGATGAATCTTGTCATCTTTGGAGGACCTCTGGGAAAGGACAGCTCCTACTCCCACATTGGAGGCGTCCACCTCCACCACGAACTGGAGTTTGGGGTCAGGAATGGTTAGTATGGGTGCAGAAGTAAATCGTGACTTGAGCAAACAAAAGGCTTCTTCTGCTGACTTGGACCATTGATATTTTATCTTGGGTGAGGTGAGAGCAGTGAGAGGAGCGGCAACTGAACTATAATTTCTAATGAACCGGCGGTAAAAGTTGGCAAAACCCAGGAAACGTTGGAGGGACTTACGGTCATGAGGAACAGGCCAGCTGGTGACTGCTTCAACTTTGACAGGGTCCATTTGAATTGAGTCAGGGCTGATGACAAATCCCAGGAATGAGGTAGTCTGGACGGAAAACTCACACTTTTCGGCCTTGACGAACAGTTGATTCTCCAGCAATCGGCTAAGAACTTGTCTCACATGTTGGGTGTGTTCTTCCTGTGACTTGGAAAAGATCAGTATGTCGTCAAGGTAAATGAAAACAAATCTGTTTATCATATCACGTAAAACATTGTTCACTAGGTTTTGAAACACAGCTGGAGCATTAGTGAGCCCGAATGGAAGAACCAGGTACTCCCAGTGCCCTGTGGGCGTATTAAAAGCCGTCTTCCACTCATCCCCCTCACGAATACGCACCAGATGATAAGCGTTGCGTAAATCCAGCTTGGTAAACACTTTGGCCCCTTGAAGCAGGTCAAAGGCAGAGTTCATGAGGGGGAGAGGGTACCTGTTCTTCACTGTGATATCATTAAGGCCTCGGTAGTCAATACAGGGGCGGAGAGAGCCATCCTTTTTCCCCACAAAGAAAAATCCTACCCCAGCTGGCGATGAGGACGGGCGAATGATTCCAGCAGCGAGTGATTCCGAGAGATATTTTTCCATAGCTTGAGTTTCGGGGCGCGACAGGGAGAAAAGGCGCCCCCTAGGTGGCATGGTTCCCGGCCTGAGCTCGATGGCGCAGTCGTAAGGTCGGTGCGGAGGGAGACTGGTAGCCCGAGACTTGGAAAATACTTGCTTGAGATCGTGATATTCTATGGGAATCTTCTCCAGGTTCGGGATCTCATCTGTGGTAGAAGGCGTGACATAATTCTGGGCATCGCTGAGGCATGTCTGGGCACAGCTGGGACTCCACTCCTTGATCTCGTGCTTACCCCAGTCTATCACGGGCACATGTTTCGCCATCCAGGGATGGTCGAGGACGACTGGGGCATGGGGAGACTTTATCAGGAACAGCTTGATGTATTCATGATGGTTACCGGAAATGCTAAGCTTGATAGGGGTGGTAACTTGAGAGATCTCACCGATCTTCTGGCCACTGAGGGAATTGACCGCTCGATCCGGAAAAACCGTTTCCACAGGAATGCCCCACTTCTGGGCTAGATCTAGGTCAATGAAGTTCTCCTCAGCGCCGGAGTCTATCAGGGCAGTGGTCTTCCTTCTACCCCCAGCCCACTCCAGGGAAACAGGAAAGCAGGTCCGGTTCCTAGAGGAGTGGTCCACAGGACTATCCGCAATATCCTTGTTATTCTATAGCAGCGCTCCGTTTTTATTGTTTATGCACTTAACCTGCTCTTTAACTTTCCTTTTTCTGCTACAGTACTGAAAGAAGCGCTTAGGGTTAGTTTATGCCCCCTCTGAAATTTGTCTTTCATTCAGTCTTCTAGCATTCCTCAGCTCTTTTTTGACCACAGCCCGCATTTTACAGTATTCATCCTAAGTGTTCTCATTGTTATCCTTTATGTACATCTTATAAAGATTCCTCTTTTCCCTCAGAATCCTATGAATACTTTTGGTCATCCACTGAGGATTCTGCTTTCTCAGCTTACGTTTGGACACCTTTGGAATGAATCTGCATTGTGATTCAAGTAAAACCCCCTTAAATCTTTCCCACATGTCATTTACGGACTCGCAGTGCAGGAGTGTCTCCCATTTTATTTCGCTTAGATATGAGCGCATCCTGTCAAAATTTTCTCGCCTAAAATTGAAAATTTTTGTTTTTGAATGCATCTTTTTAACTTCCCATGAAACATCAAAATTAACAGCAGAGTGATCACTTGTCCCAAGTGGCTCCAGTACCTCAACATTGCTAATTCTATCTGGGTCATTACAGAGCACTAAGTCTAAAATTGCCTTCTCTCTGGTAGGTTTATTAACATACTGCACCAAGAAATCATCATTTATAACATCTAGAAATTCTTCCTCCCCCCTACCCTGTCCTTTCACCATTTCCCAATTGATACCAGGATAATTTAAGTCTCCCATAATAATAGTCCCTCCACCTCTACAAGCTTGCGTAATCCTCCTAAAAAGCATTTCATTGACTGTACTGTCCAAAGCTGGTGGTCAATAGTATACTCCTATGTTTAAACCTGTCTTGAGTTTACCCATGAGCCTGACCCAGATATCTTCACAGGACAAGTAATGTTAAATTTTGGGAATTTCCTGTATATTTATGTTTTCGTTCACATAGAGTGCTACGCTCCTTCCTCGCCTATTACATCTATCCTTCCTAAAGAGCTTATAACCTTCTATATTATATTCATCTCCATCCTCCTCACTTAGCCATGTCTCTGTAATCCCAACTATGTCATAGCCCTCACTAATCATTACAGCCTCAAGTTCTGGAAATTTATTTTTTATGCTTCGTGCATTTAAAAAAAACATTTCAGGTTATTACTCATGCTGTTACCCCTTGATTTCCCATGTGGCTGCTGCTTCAAGCCCCCCACTATGCTTTGTTGCTTTAAAGTAAATCATCAATAGTGCATGTGATGCCGTCACATTCCATCGGGGCAGTCTGCATTTCCCTATGTGTAACACTCACTAACCTCCCTGCCCCCCCAAGTCCCTAGTTTAAATAATCCTGTGCTACCCTCAACATATGCTGGCCCAGTGCAAAGGTACCCCTCCGGTTCAGGTGCAGCCCGTCAGGGTTGAACAGGTCACCCCTGTACCAGAAAAAGTTCCTGTGCCCCATAAACCTTTACCCCTCTTTCCTACACCAGGTTCGTAGCCATGTGTTTTCTGCTTTCCTCTGCTTGCACATGGTACCGGTAGAATCCCGAAGAACACTACTGTTGAGGATCTGCTCCTAAGCTTCTCAGCTAATTCCACAAATTTGCCTTGCAGAACCTCAAACCTACCCTTACCTATGTCATTTGTCCCAGCATGGACTATGACAACTGGACAAGCTTTATGGATAGTACGCGACAGCTGGAGAGAGCTCGGTTACATAATACAGGTTTTGCAGACCAAAATTTCCGCAGACAAGTTGTTTATGTGGAGCCAGCGAATTGATCACTTCTGCAGGAAAGAATTAACGTTACCAATTTAACCTCTGCCTTTTTCGGCATTTTATGAGCCACAACAATCACTAAGTGTAGTGGCTACAATCGGGCAACGTTATGATGAAACTGCCACATTGATGCTTACCGAAGTAACACAAGCATACCGATCATAATTACTGCATTTAAGTTAACCAGGAGCATTTTTAATTTGCACGACACAAACTGTCATGCAGTAGCTGGTAATCAAGCGGTCATAACCACAGAGACAAACCCTTGCAGTACTGGTTTTACAGACAGCAAGTTCTGTTACTGTGAACAGAACCAAGCATCCAAAATATAAACAAGTATTAAAAGTTGGCTTCAAATGAGGTTTATGTTCACACACCTTATGTAGAATTTCCCCTGATATCACTCTTGCTTCTTTAGGACGCAAACATTAGCAACAGTGACTTGTCTATGTTAGTCGCTGTGCTTCAGCCACAATCAACTGGCTATCACGTCAGATTGGCTTATGCAGTAAAAGCAACTTACAGCTTCTGTGTCTGTGAGTCACGGACAATCGCGACCAATACAGGCTTAATCTTCAGATATACTCAACCAAAATAAAAACTTCACACTCGTTTGGAGGTCGATAAGTTGAAAATACAAGAAATGAGGTTTTAAATAATGATTTTATGTAATTCTGTACTCATTAAAGATGGTGTATCATAAAAATAATGTCCATAATGTAAACAGTTCCACCGGAAATGCTCCGGAAATGTCCAAGAGTGAAAATGGTAAGTTACAACTTGAATAAGAGCAGTACGCAGGCGATTACATAAGGTTTGGGCAGTCACACGACCTCTAAACAATTAATTCCTAGTGGACGTTGCAGTGACAAATCGATTATGCAAATGAAGTGAGACAATTTGTCGGTCTGCTTTTGACGTCATACGTGGGCTACAAGAATGAGGTCGGTCAGCTGTGGTGCTAGTTTGTTGGCGACATGTCCGAAGATCATGGATAGTCCGTCGACTGCATCCCATAACCCTTGCAACTCTAGTGACTGAGGTTTCCTTATTCAGCATGCCAAAGGCATGTTCACGCTGAATGTTTCACAGCCATGGCATTGCAAATCAACAAATAATTTACTGTAAAAACTTGTTATTCCCAGATGTCACTCCAGCGTGCTAACACGAGCTCAGTTGCACATCTCTCACATGGTCACGTGACTAGGAACACGAGAAAACATGGTTTTAGCTTAAAGTACACTCGCACATGCTATGTACCTGTGCACGTCGGAGTTGATGTGTGTTATTATGTCTTTGACTACGCATTTACCCCTAGTGATTATAAAAATTCTTTTATAAAAATTTTCAAGAAAATATTTACAAATTTATGAGTGTAAAGTTTCTTTTATGACTCAGTATATTTTACAAAGCCTGCGTTTGTGGCCAGTTGTTAGTGCTAACTATCGCTAGCGGTCCTGCTAGCCACCGGTAACACGTTAGCTTCACTTACATTATTTGCTGTTATATGGTTACTTACAGCTTGTGGCTGCGAGTGTTTGATCCATGCAACTGCTTCAGGTTTAAGAAGCAGCTGAAATGCTTATCCTGTGTTGAATTGTCCTTTATTGACAAAGCTGTCTTTGGTGAAATGGTAAGCACACAGTTTACGCTCCCTTTGGCCGTGGCTGTTTACTGCCAGCGAGCAAAAAAAGCTACCCACTGATTTCTGGTGGCATCGTCTTTTGGGAATATATTTGTTTTTCTTCGCGTCCAAAAGTAAACGGACAAGTAGCTTTGGAAGAGATACTAACAAAATTGCATCTCAAATGATCTGCGGTTCTTCTTTTGTATTTCCAAAGGTGTCAACCCTACTAAGGCATAGTATGATCTGCCGTTGTTAGTACCTGCTAGAATAGTTTTCGGTGTGGGCAGGTCCAGTACAGTGGTTGGCTCTGGCTAGGTCTGTACTAATTAGACGACACAACCTGACGTCAGGTTTTACCCAGATCTCGTGAAGATCTTGGGAGGAGCTGTTCAGAGAGGAAATCACGCTCACAAAAGCATGTTCTTAGATTACGGCAAAATCCCTGTATCTTATGTTTAGAAGCTTTTAAGAGGTTGAGCATGGAGAACCAATATTATAACATTACTAATACGTATTAAAAGAAGGATCAGCATGTTAGGTCCCCTTTAATATATGGGGGCGTTCAGTATGGAGCCATCATCATGTCCATAAAATTTGAAGCTGTCTTTAAGTTATGTGGGCATGAGAACCGTTGGAAAATGGATGGTGAAATCATGAAAAGTTGCCTAAGTTTGTCATGCTCTAGCAGCCATGCCGTTTGACCTACAGACATATTTTACAAAATTTTTGATCAGCATGGTCTCAAGATGATCTGTACCAGGTGTACCAAGTACGACCCACATAGCAGACAGGTCTGGCCGGATCCAGTGTCAAGCAGGCACTGCTGGGCGACTGCTGGCAGGACAAGTGGTATGTTAACCAGATATGGGCCAGGTCTGGCAATGAAAGCGCTGTTTATGTGATGACATGCCACATGTGGGCCAATTGTGTCTGCACTGGCCCTGTGCTGGCCCATGTGTGGGCCAGCTCCAACACACCAAACTTGGGCCACAAAAGGGCCGCCATTCTTTCTGCATGTGGGCCAGAACTGGGCCGTGAAAGTGCATTTTGTGGGCCAGAACAGGGCCAGACCAGTTTTGCTATGTGGGGAGGTGAGGAAATCGCTGAGAGTCAAAAATGAAAATAAAAATGGCTGACTTCCTGTTTTGTGTAGTCAACGGCTTTTTTGTGCATCAGCACAGCTTCTACATGCCAACCAATTTTCATCCACAAACTTTTTTTTAAGTCTGATGGGGAGGGGTTTTAGGAAGTTTCAAGGGGACGCTTTAGAGTCATTTTGCCCCCCAAATGGGCAACACTCCTATCATATGCAAGTACTTGCCATTCTTGACATGTGAATTAACTTTCATGAGGTGACGACTTTGTTCAAGCCATGAAAAAGCCAAATGTAATTTAATGGCGAGGGATCGATGGTCAGCAGATGGACGCCATTGTGTGTTGCTTCCCAGCGTTCATTTTGTAGCTTCACCAACTTGTTCTGCATGTCTTTGAAGTGGAAAGAAGTTGGTAATGTTGGATCAGTACATGGTAGAGTAAAAAAAGGACACTTCCTGTTACCACCGGGGAGTGCTATGAGTAAGGCAGGATATTAATATATGGGGGCATTCAGGGTGGAGCCATAATCACGTCCATAAAATTTGAAGCTGTTAGAATAAAGTATGTGGCCGTGAGAGCCGTTGGAAAATGGAAGGCGAAATCACAAAAATTTGCCAAAGTTGGTCACGCCCAACAGGCATTCTTTTCACAACTTTTGATCAGCATGGTCTCTAGATGATCTGTACCAAATGGGAAGTCATTCGGGCAAAATCTTGAGGAGGAATTCATTGAAATACGAGGTGAGGAAATCTCCGATAATCTAAAATTCAAATCAAAATGGCGACTTCCTGTTTGGTGGAGACGATGGCTGTGTCCCAATTCAGTGGCTGCATCCTTTAAAGGAGACCGCGAAGGGTGCGTCCTTCTGACGGTAGGAACACACTGCAGCGGCGCAGCGCGAAATTTCGGACCGATTTAAATTTAATTAAATGCCTTTGCAATGAATTATGGGACTGGAAGAAGACCAATGCAGCGAGAAGTAGGCAAAGCCAGCGGCCAAAACAGATGTGGGCAGGTGCGTTCAGGGACAGACCCTCATCACACGTGAAGTTTCAAGCTAATCGGACAAAGCAAAAAGGAGTTATGACAAGTTGATAGTTCATCCACCAAGGGGCACTCAGAGCAAAACCAAATATGGGTAGGTGCATTCAGGGGCAGACCCTCAGCACATGTGAAGTTTCAAACAAATTGGTCAAAGTCAATGTAAAATATGGCATTTCCTGTTTCCACAAAGGGGCACTATGAGCACATGGAAGCTTTCAGGGTGGGGCTCTAATGTACAGGAATTTTGAAGCCGTTTGGATGAAGTATGAGGGAGAGAGAGCTGCTCGAATATGCTTGGCGAGGCATCGGAAATGGGGACGACATAGCGGCCAGGCCTATTTTCTGACAGACATGCAGAGCACAAATTTGATTAGCATGGTCTCTTGATCATCTGTAATAAATTTGAGGTTGATTGGACAAAATCAATAGGAGGAGTTTGTTAAAATACATGGCAGGGAAATCCGGCCAAAATGACACGTGAAAATCAAAATGACCGACTTCCTGTTTGAAGTAGACCATTGATGCCAGAGACTTGTTTGTGCGTATTGACAACAATTTTTTTCTTTCTATTCCAAAAAAACCCTAGGAGGGGTTTTTGAAAATTTCAACTGGGCGCTATCGAGGCATTTTGCTCCCCCGATGGATGCTGCCCCAATCAGATGTAAGAGCTCACCACCCTTGACCTGTTTATTAATTTTCATGATACGAGTTCAGTAAAGACATCAAAAACCAAAACTTATTTTCATGTCGAGGGATCCATAGTCGGCGCGTCGCCACACAGACGCCATTACTCGAAGCTTCACAACATTCATAGTTTAGCTTCAACAACTTGCTCTGCATTTTTTTGAAGTGGAATGAAGTTGATGGGTTCAACTATGTGTCATCAGTACAAGTGAAAGTAAAAACTGGTCACTTCCTGTTAGCACAGGGGGGCGCTAGTAGCAAAGTGGGAAGTTAATGCATCTGGATGTTCAGGGTGGAGCAATCATCATGACTAGCAAGTTTGAAGCTCCAACAATCAAGTATTTGGCCGTGAGAGCATTGAGAAATTTTTTCATCGAGTCACCAAACTTTTTCACACCCTAGCAGCCACGCCCTTTGAAAGACAGACATGCGGAGCATAACTTTGGATCAGCTTGGTCTCTAGATGATGTGTACCAAATTTGAAGTCGATCCAGCAAAATCCCTAGGAGGAGTTTGTTTTGAAATGCAAAAATTCAAATCAATATGGCCGACTTCCTGCTGGGTTTAGGGCGTGGCTCCAATGCATTTTTTTATGTTTGGGTATAATACATTTGTGTGCCAAATTTTGTCTGCCTGCGAGAAAGTTACCGAATTTCCCTATGGGAATTTTGAAACACACCTTCTCATTCAATGCGTTTTCTTTATTTTCATGACTATTTACATTGTAGATTCTCACTGAAGGCATAAAAACTATAAATGAAATCAAAGTAGCCACCCTTTGCTCTGATTACTGCTTTGCACACTCTTGGCATTCTCTTGATGAGCTTAAGAGGTAGTCACCTGAAATGGTTTTCACTTCACAGGTGTGCCTTGTCAGGGTTAATTAGTGAAATTTCTTGCCTTATCAATGGGGTTGGGACCATCAGTTGTGTTGTGCAGAAGTCCGATTGATATGCAGCTGACAGCCCTATTGGACAACTGTTAGATACATACATAATTCCACGTGTTTATTCATAGTTTTGATGCCTTCAGTGAGAATCTACAATGTAAATAGTCATGAAAATAAAGGAAACACATTGAATGAGAAGGTGTGTCCAAACTTTTGGCCTGTACTGTATGTGAAACGTTAGACGCGTTTTTACCATTGGGAAAGGGGCGAAATTGGCCTTTGAATTGTCTAATAATAATACAAATAAATAGTACGATTTCAATAGGGTTCTCGGACGACTTTCAGTCGGCTCGGGCCCTAATTAAAGCTGCAAGCAGCATTGAACTGGTCCTCGCCATCTTGCGTAGATTGGGGGTAGTGGTGAGATCCTGACGGGGGCAGGTGTGCACTCATGACCAGTGGACAGGTCAATTACAGGCACCAACCTGTGATAAAGTTTCGAGCGACTCAGACAAAGCAGGAAGAAGTTATGAAAAGTTGACCGTTCACCCACCAGGGGGCGCTCTGAGCGTAAGCAAATGTGAGCAGGTGCATTCAGGGGCAGACCGTCAGCACAAATGCAAAGTTTCGAGCAAATCAGCCGATGTCAATGTAAAATATGGCATTTCCTGTTTCCACAATGGGGCACTACAGAAAAATTTTCCTCCCCCCATAGGCGAGGCCCCTATCAGATTTAAAGCTTGCCGTCCTTGACCTGTGTCTCAACTTTGATAATGATACGAGTTCAGTCAAGACATCAAAACCACAAACGTATTTTCGTGGCAAGGGATCCATCTTCGCCGCGTTGCCACACGAACGTCATTACTTGTAGCTTCGCAGCATTCATATGTAGCTTCACCAACTTGTTCTGCATGTTTTAGAAGTGGAAAGTAGTTGATAGGTTCAACTATGTGTCATAAGTACATGTTAAAGTAAAAAATAGTCACTTCCTGTTACCACCAGGGGGCGCTATTAGTAAAGTGGGAAGTTATGATAGCGTGACGTTCAGCAAAGAGCCATCATCATTTCCAACAAGTTAGAAGCTTGGGTTTAGGGTGTGGGTTCAATGAGTTTTTTCTATCTGGGTATGTTACATATGTGTATCGAATTTCGTATACCTACAATGAAGTAAGCGAACTGGACACTTCCTGTTACCACCGGGGGTCGCTATTAGTAAAGTTGGAAGTTAATATATTGTGACGTTCAGGGCGGAGCCATCATCATCTCCAGCAAGTTTGATGCTTCTACGATCAAGTATGTTGGCGTGAGAGCATTTTTAAATTTTTTTGGCCAGTCGCCAAACTTTGTCACGCCCTAGCAGCAACGCCCTTTGACCTACAGACATGGAGAGCACAACTTTTGATCAGCTTAGTCTGAAGATTCTCTACCAAATTTGAAGTCAATCGGGCAAAATCCCAAGGAGGAGTTCGTTTAGAAAAAAAAAACTGGTCATTTCCTGTTCCCACCGGGGGGAGGCGCTATTAGTAAATTGAAAAGATATCATATGCGGACTTTCAGGGCGGAGACAACATCATGTACAGCAAGTTTGAGCTGCTACAATCAAGTATGTGGGTGTGAGAGCATGTTGAAATTTTTTAGCCAGTCGCCAAACTTTGTCATGCCCTAGCTGCAACGCCCTTTGACCTACAGCAGAGCACAACTTTAGATCAGCTTGGTCTCTAGATGATCTGGACCAAATTTGTAGTCGATCGGGCAAAATCCCTAGGAGGAGTTCGTTTACAAATTTACAAATTCTAATCAAAATGGCTGGCTTCCTGTTGGGTTTAGGGCATTGCTCCAATGAAATTTTTTGTATGTCTGAGTATGATACATATGTATACTGTATTTTGTCTGCCTACAACAAAGTAACCGAATTTCCCTATGGGAATTTTGAAATGTGTTTAGGGGGCGCTATTTCGGTATTTGGGGTCGATTGTGCGCGAGAGCCCAAAAATATCAAATTTCGGATCCGGCCGCATGAATTTGGAAAGTTAGACGCGTTTTCACAATTGTGAAAGGGGCGAATTTGACGTTGGAAATGTCGGAAGAATAATTAATAATAATAATAATTTAAGCTGCAAGCAGCATTGAACGGGCCTTGGAACCCTTGCGCGCGTTGGGGGTATTGGTGAAATCTTGACGGGTGCATCTGTGCACTCACAACCATTGGAAAGGTGAAGTGCAGACCCCAACCTGAGAGAGTGTCGAGCGAATCGGACAAAACTGAAGGAGTTATGACAAGTTGATACTTCATCTACCAGGGGGCGCTCAGAACGTAACCAAATGCGGGCAGGCGCATTGAGGGGCAAACCCTGAGCACAAATATGAAGTTTTGAGCAAATCGGCCAATTTCAACGTAAAATGTGGTATTTCCTGTTTCCACAAAGGGGTGCCATGAGCAAGATTACTTTGGAGCACATGGAGGCGTTCCAGGTGGGGCTCTTACCATGTACAGGAATTTTGAATGCATTTGGATGAAATATGAGGGAGAGAGATCTGCACAAATGTGCATGGCGAGGCATCAGAAATGGGGACACCATAGTGGCCACGCCCATTGATCTACACACATGCGGAGCACAACTTTTGATCAGCATGGTCTCTTGATGATCTGTAATAAATATGAGGTTGATTGAAAGGAATCGCTTGGAGGAGTTTGTTAAAATGCAACGACTTCCTGTTTGGAGTTGACCAATGGTGCCAGAGACTTTTTTGTTCATGTTAGCAACATACACATGTATACCAATTTTCATCTTCCTATTCCAAAAAACCTGTATGGGCAGGGGTTTTCAAAATTTCAAGGGGGTGCTATTGAGGCATTTTGCTGCCCTCATGGGCAACGCCCCAATCAGATGTGAGAGCTTGCCACCCTTGACCAGCATATCAATTTCCACGATGATGCGAATTCATTAAGAACATCAGGTCACTTCCTGTTACCACAGGGGGGCGCTAGTAGCAAATTTGGAATTTAATGCATCTAGACGTTCAGGGCGGAGCAATGATCATGTCCAGCAAATTTTAAGCTACTACAGTCAAGTATGTGGGCGTGAGAGCATTGGGAATCCCAAATGTATTTGCATGGCAAGGGATCCCAAGTCGCCGCTTCGCCACACGGACGCCATTACTTGTAGCTACACAGTGTTCATAAGGTAGCTTCATCAAGTTGTTCTGCAAGTTTCAGTAGAAGAATTAAGTTGATGGGTTCAACAATGTGTCATCAGTACACGTGGAAGTAACTAGTGGTCACTTCCTGTTAGCACAGGGGGGCGCTATTAGCAAAGTGGGAAGTTAATATATCACAATGTTCAAAGCGGCGCCCTCATCATGTTCAGCTAGTTTGAAGCTTCTAAAATCAAGTAATCAGGTGTGATAGCATTGTGAAAGTTTTTCCTCAAGTCGCTAAAATTTGTCATGCCCTAGCTGCCACACCCTTTGACCTGCAGATCTGCAGAGCACAACTTTTGATCATCTTGGTCTCACAATGCTCTGTACCAAATTTGAAGTCGATCCGGTAAAATCCCGAGGAGGAGTTCGTTTTAAATTTCAAAAATTCAAATCAAAATTGCCGACTTCCTGTTGGGTTTAGGGCAAGGCTCCAGTGAAGTTTTTTGTATGCCTTTTTACAAAGCATAGAACTACTGAATTTCATCTGCCTACGACAAAGTAACAAAATTTCTCTGTGAGAATTTTGAAACGTGTTTAGGGGGCACTATTTCAGCATATGGGGTCGAACCTGTGCGACCGCACAAAAATATCAAATTTCGGATGAGGGCGGACGAATGTGGAAAGTTGGACGCGTTTTCACCATTGGGAAAGGGAGGAAATTGGCCCTTGAAATGTCGGAGGAATAATAATAATAATAAAATAATAATAATAAAAATAAGCAGTACAATTTCAATAGGGTCCTCGGACGACTTTCAGTCGGCTCGGGCCCTAATTAAAGCTGCAAGCAGCGTTGAACGGGCTTTCGCCCCCATGCGCACATTGGGGTTTGTGGTGAGATCTGTGCACTCACGACCATTGGACAGGTCAAGTGCCGGCCCCAACCTGAGAGAAAGTGTCGAGCGAATCGGACAAAGCTGAAGGAATTATGATAAGTTGATACTTCATCCACCAGAAGTCGCTCAGAGTGTAACCAAATTTGGGCAGGTGCATTCAAGGGCAGACCCTAAGCACAAATGTGAAGTTTTGAGCAAATCGGCCAATTTCAACGTAAAATATGGCATTTTCTATTTCCATAAGGGGGCATGATGAGGTAGATTGTTTCGCAGCACATCAAGGCGTTCAGGGTGGAGCTTTTACCATGTACAGGAATTTTGAATCCATTTTGATGATGTATGAGGGATAGGGAGCAGCTCGAATGTGTTTGGCGAGGCATCGGAAATGGGGACGACATAGCGGCCAGGCCTATTTTCTGACAGACATGCAGAGCACAAATTTGATTAGCATGGTCTCTTGATCATCTGTAATAAATTTGAGGTTGATTGGACAAAATCAATAGGAGGAGTTTGTTAAAATACATGGCAGGGAAATCCGGCCAAAATGACACGTGAAAATCAAAATGACCGACTTCCTGTTTGAAGTAGACCATTGATGCCAGAGACTTGTTTGTGCGTATTGACAACAATTTTTTTCTTTCTATTCCAAAAAAACCCTAGGAGGGGTTTTTGAAAATTTCAACTGGGCGCTATCGAGGCATTTTGCTCCCCCGATGGATGCTGCCCCAATCAGATGTAAGAGCTCACCACCCTTGACCTGTTTATTAATTTTCATGATACGAGTTCAGTAAAGACATCAAAAACCAAAACTTATTTTCATGTCGAGGGATCCATAGTCGGCGCGTCGCCACACAGACGCCATTACTCGAAGCTTCACAACATTCATAGTTTAGCTTCAACAACTTGCTCTGCATTTTTTTGAAGTGGAATGAAGTTGATGGGTTCAACTATGTGTCATCAGTACAAGTGAAAGTAAAAACTGGTCACTTCCTGTTAGCACAGGGGGGCGCTAGTAGCAAAGTGGGAAGTTAATGCATCTGGATGTTCAGGGTGGAGCAATCATCATGACTAGCAAGTTTGAAGCTCCAACAATCAAGTATTTGGCCGTGAGAGCATTGAGAAATTTTTTCATCGAGTCACCAAACTTTTTCACACCCTAGCAGCCACGCCCTTTGAAAGACAGACATGCGGAGCATAACTTTGGATCAGCTTGGTCTCTAGATGATGTGTACCAAATTTGAAGTCGATCCAGCAAAATCCCTAGGAGGAGTTTGTTTTGAAATGCAAAAATTCAAATCAATATGGCCGACTTCCTGCTGGGTTTAGGGCGTGGCTCCAATGCATTTTTTTATGTTTGGGTATAATACATTTGTGTGCCAAATTTTGTCTGCCTGCGAGAAAGTTACCGAATTTCCCTATGGGAATTTTGAAACACACCTTCTCATTCAATGCGTTTTCTTTATTTTCATGACTATTTACATTGTAGATTCTCACTGAAGGCATAAAAACTATAAATGAAATCAAAGTAGCCACCCTTTGCTCTGATTACTGCTTTGCACACTCTTGGCATTCTCTTGATGAGCTTAAGAGGTAGTCACCTGAAATGGTTTTCACTTCACAGGTGTGCCTTGTCAGGGTTAATTAGTGAAATTTCTTGCCTTATCAATGGGGTTGGGACCATCAGTTGTGTTGTGCAGAAGTCCGATTGATATGCAGCTGACAGCCCTATTGGACAACTGTTAGATACATACATAATTCCACGTGTTTATTCATAGTTTTGATGCCTTCAGTGAGAATCTACAATGTAAATAGTCATGAAAATAAAGGAAACACATTGAATGAGAAGGTGTGTCCAAACTTTTGGCCTGTACTGTATGTGAAACGTTAGACGCGTTTTTACCATTGGGAAAGGGGCGAAATTGGCCTTTGAATTGTCTAATAATAATACAAATAAATAGTACGATTTCAATAGGGTTCTCGGACGACTTTCAGTCGGCTCGGGCCCTAATTAAAGCTGCAAGCAGCATTGAACTGGTCCTCGCCATCTTGCGTAGATTGGGGGTAGTGGTGAGATCCTGACGGGGGCAGGTGTGCACTCATGACCAGTGGACAGGTCAATTACAGGCACCAACCTGTGATAAAGTTTCGAGCGACTCAGACAAAGCAGGAAGAAGTTATGAAAAGTTGACCGTTCACCCACCAGGGGGCGCTCTGAGCGTAAGCAAATGTGAGCAGGTGCATTCAGGGGCAGACCGTCAGCACAAATGCAAAGTTTCGAGCAAATCAGCCGATGTCAATGTAAAATATGGCATTTCCTGTTTCCACAATGGGGCACTACAGAAAAATTTTCCTCCCCCCATAGGCGAGGCCCCTATCAGATTTAAAGCTTGCCGTCCTTGACCTGTGTCTCAACTTTGATAATGATACGAGTTCAGTCAAGACATCAAAACCACAAACGTATTTTCGTGGCAAGGGATCCATCTTCGCCGCGTTGCCACACGAACGTCATTACTTGTAGCTTCGCAGCATTCATATGTAGCTTCACCAACTTGTTCTGCATGTTTTAGAAGTGGAAAGTAGTTGATAGGTTCAACTATGTGTCATAAGTACATGTTAAAGTAAAAAATAGTCACTTCCTGTTACCACCAGGGGGCGCTATTAGTAAAGTGGGAAGTTATGATAGCGTGACGTTCAGCAAAGAGCCATCATCATTTCCAACAAGTTAGAAGCTTGGGTTTAGGGTGTGGGTTCAATGAGTTTTTTCTATCTGGGTATGTTACATATGTGTATCGAATTTCGTATACCTACAATGAAGTAAGCGAACTGGACACTTCCTGTTACCACCGGGGGTCGCTATTAGTAAAGTTGGAAGTTAATATATTGTGACGTTCAGGGCGGAGCCATCATCATCTCCAGCAAGTTTGATGCTTCTACGATCAAGTATGTTGGCGTGAGAGCATTTTTAAATTTTTTTGGCCAGTCGCCAAACTTTGTCACGCCCTAGCAGCAACGCCCTTTGACCTACAGACATGGAGAGCACAACTTTTGATCAGCTTAGTCTGAAGATTCTCTACCAAATTTGAAGTCAATCGGGCAAAATCCCAAGGAGGAGTTCGTTTAGAAAAAAAAAACTGGTCATTTCCTGTTCCCACCGGGGGGA
This sequence comes from Gymnothorax reevesii, assembly GCA_029721435.1. Classification (NCBI taxonomy): domain Eukaryota; kingdom Metazoa; phylum Chordata; class Actinopteri; order Anguilliformes; family Muraenidae; genus Gymnothorax; species Gymnothorax reevesii. The sequence goes on along the minus strand of CM056574.1, from coordinate 75,765,963 downwards.
GGCGCTATTAGTAAATTGAAAAGATATCATATGCGGACTTTCAGGGCGGAGACAACATCATGTACAGCAAGTTTGAGCTGCTACAATCAAGTATGTGGGTGTGAGAGCATGTTGAAATTTTTTAGCCAGTCGCCAAACTTTGTCATGCCCTAGCTGCAACGCCCTTTGACCTACAGCAGAGCACAACTTTAGATCAGCTTGGTCTCTAGATGATCTGGACCAAATTTGTAGTCGATCGGGCAAAATCCCTAGGAGGAGTTCGTTTACAAATTTACAAATTCTAATCAAAATGGCTGGCTTCCTGTTGGGTTTAGGGCATTGCTCCAATGAAATTTTTTGTATGTCTGAGTATGATACATATGTATACTGTATTTTGTCTGCCTACAACAAAGTAACCGAATTTCCCTATGGGAATTTTGAAATGTGTTTAGGGGGCGCTATTTCGGTATTTGGGGTCGATTGTGCGCGAGAGCCCAAAAATATCAAATTTCGGATCCGGCCGCATGAATTTGGAAAGTTAGACGCGTTTTCACAATTGTGAAAGGGGCGAATTTGACGTTGGAAATGTCGGAAGAATAATTAATAATAATAATAATTTAAGCTGCAAGCAGCATTGAACGGGCCTTGGAACCCTTGCGCGCGTTGGGGGTATTGGTGAAATCTTGACGGGTGCATCTGTGCACTCACAACCATTGGAAAGGTGAAGTGCAGACCCCAACCTGAGAGAGTGTCGAGCGAATCGGACAAAACTGAAGGAGTTATGACAAGTTGATACTTCATCTACCAGGGGGCGCTCAGAACGTAACCAAATGCGGGCAGGCGCATTGAGGGGCAAACCCTGAGCACAAATATGAAGTTTTGAGCAAATCGGCCAATTTCAACGTAAAATGTGGTATTTCCTGTTTCCACAAAGGGGTGCCATGAGCAAGATTACTTTGGAGCACATGGAGGCGTTCCAGGTGGGGCTCTTACCATGTACAGGAATTTTGAATGCATTTGGATGAAATATGAGGGAGAGAGATCTGCACAAATGTGCATGGCGAGGCATCAGAAATGGGGACACCATAGTGGCCACGCCCATTGATCTACACACATGCGGAGCACAACTTTTGATCAGCATGGTCTCTTGATGATCTGTAATAAATATGAGGTTGATTGAAAGGAATCGCTTGGAGGAGTTTGTTAAAATGCAACGACTTCCTGTTTGGAGTTGACCAATGGTGCCAGAGACTTTTTTGTTCATGTTAGCAACATACACATGTATACCAATTTTCATCTTCCTATTCCAAAAAACCTGTATGGGCAGGGGTTTTCAAAATTTCAAGGGGGTGCTATTGAGGCATTTTGCTGCCCTCATGGGCAACGCCCCAATCAGATGTGAGAGCTTGCCACCCTTGACCAGCATATCAATTTCCACGATGATGCGAATTCATTAAGAACATCAGGTCACTTCCTGTTACCACAGGGGGGCGCTAGTAGCAAATTTGGAATTTAATGCATCTAGACGTTCAGGGCGGAGCAATGATCATGTCCAGCAAATTTTAAGCTACTACAGTCAAGTATGTGGGCGTGAGAGCATTGGGAATCCCAAATGTATTTGCATGGCAAGGGATCCCAAGTCGCCGCTTCGCCACACGGACGCCATTACTTGTAGCTACACAGTGTTCATAAGGTAGCTTCATCAAGTTGTTCTGCAAGTTTCAGTAGAAGAATTAAGTTGATGGGTTCAACAATGTGTCATCAGTACACGTGGAAGTAACTAGTGGTCACTTCCTGTTAGCACAGGGGGGCGCTATTAGCAAAGTGGGAAGTTAATATATCACAATGTTCAAAGCGGCGCCCTCATCATGTTCAGCTAGTTTGAAGCTTCTAAAATCAAGTAATCAGGTGTGATAGCATTGTGAAAGTTTTTCCTCAAGTCGCTAAAATTTGTCATGCCCTAGCTGCCACACCCTTTGACCTGCAGATCTGCAGAGCACAACTTTTGATCATCTTGGTCTCACAATGCTCTGTACCAAATTTGAAGTCGATCCGGTAAAATCCCGAGGAGGAGTTCGTTTTAAATTTCAAAAATTCAAATCAAAATTGCCGACTTCCTGTTGGGTTTAGGGCAAGGCTCCAGTGAAGTTTTTTGTATGCCTTTTTACAAAGCATAGAACTACTGAATTTCATCTGCCTACGACAAAGTAACAAAATTTCTCTGTGAGAATTTTGAAACGTGTTTAGGGGGCACTATTTCAGCATATGGGGTCGAACCTGTGCGACCGCACAAAAATATCAAATTTCGGATGAGGGCGGACGAATGTGGAAAGTTGGACGCGTTTTCACCATTGGGAAAGGGAGGAAATTGGCCCTTGAAATGTCGGAGGAATAATAATAATAATAAAATAATAATAATAAAAATAAGCAGTACAATTTCAATAGGGTCCTCGGACGACTTTCAGTCGGCTCGGGCCCTAATTAAAGCTGCAAGCAGCGTTGAACGGGCTTTCGCCCCCATGCGCACATTGGGGTTTGTGGTGAGATCTGTGCACTCACGACCATTGGACAGGTCAAGTGCCGGCCCCAACCTGAGAGAAAGTGTCGAGCGAATCGGACAAAGCTGAAGGAATTATGATAAGTTGATACTTCATCCACCAGAAGTCGCTCAGAGTGTAACCAAATTTGGGCAGGTGCATTCAAGGGCAGACCCTAAGCACAAATGTGAAGTTTTGAGCAAATCGGCCAATTTCAACGTAAAATATGGCATTTTCTATTTCCATAAGGGGGCATGATGAGGTAGATTGTTTCGCAGCACATCAAGGCGTTCAGGGTGGAGCTTTTACCATGTACAGGAATTTTGAATCCATTTTGATGATGTATGAGGGATAGGGAGCAGCTCGAATGTGTTTGGCGAGGAATCTGAAATGGGGACACCATGGCGGCCAGGCCAATTCAGCGACAGACATGCTGAGCACTACGTTTGATCAGCATGGTCTCTTGATCATTTGGAATAAATATGAGGTTGATTGGACGGAATCGCTAGGAGGAGTTAGTTAAAATGCAATATGTGGAAATCGGGCCAAAATGACACATTAAAATCAAAATGGCTGACTTCCTGTTTGGAATTGACCAAAGGTGCCAGAGACTTTTCGTTCGAGCTGGCAACATACACATGTGTACCAATTTTCATTTTCCTATTCCAAAAAACCCTTATGGGGAGGGGTTTTTCAAAATTTCAAGGGGGCGCTATCAAGGCATTTTGCTGTCCTCATGGGCACCGCCCAAATCAATTGTTGGAGCTCACCATCCTTGACAAGCAGATCAATTTGCATGATGATACGAATTCATTTAGAACATCAAAAACACAAACGTATTTTCATCGCGAGGGATCCATTGTCACCGTATCGCCACACGGACGCCATTATTCGAAGCATCACAGCATTCATGAAGTCGTTTTAGCAAATTCTTCTACATGATGTACAGGGGTAATAAAGTTGATGGGTTCAACTATGTGTCATCAGTACAAATGAAAGTCACAACTGGTCACTTCCTGGTAGCGGCCACGCCCACTGACCAACAGACCTGCAGAGCACAAGTTTTGATCAGCATGGTCTTTCAATGTTTCATAATAAATCTGGTTTTGAATGGATGAAATCTCTGGGAGGAGTGCGTTAAAATACAATATGTGGAAATCAGGCAATAATGGCACGTTAAAATCAAAATGGCCGACTTCCTGTTTGGAGTAGACACATGATGTCACAGACTTTTTTGTGCGTCTTGGCCAAATACACATGTGTACCAATTTTCATATTTCTACTCCAAAAAAACCCCTATGAGGAAGGGTTTTTGAAAATTTCAAGGGGGCGCTATCAAGGCATTTTGCTGCCCTCAAGGGCAAACCCCCAATACAATGTGAGAGCTCGCCACCCTTAACCTGTCTATCAGTTTTTATGATGATACAAGTTTATTAAAGGCATCAAAAACCTAAACGTATTTTCATGACGAGGGGTGGACAGTCGCAAATATGCGTAGCTGCACAGCATTTATGTGGTAGCTTCATTAATTTGTTCTGCATGTAATAGAAGTGGAATGAGGTTGATGTGTTCAACTATGTGTCATAAGTAGAAGTGAAAGTAATAACTGGACACTTCCTGTTACCACAGGGGGGCGCTAGTAGCAAAGTGGGAAGTTAATGCATCAGTACGTTCAGGGCGGAACAGTTATTATGATCAGCGAGTTTGAAGCTATTTTAGTCAAGTATGTGGGCGTGAGAGCATTGGGAATCCCAAACATATTTTCATGGCGAGGCATCCAAAGTCACCGCGTTGCCACACGCACAGCATTACTCGTAGCTATAAAACGTTCATAATGTAGCTTCAGCGACTTGTTCTGCATATTTTAGAAGTAGAATGAAGTTGATGGGTTCAACATTGTGTCATCAGTACAAGTGGAAGTAGCGAGTGATCACTTCCTGTTACCACAGGGGGGCGCGATTAGCAAAGTGGAAAGTTAATATATCAGGACATTCAGGGCGGCGCCCTCATCATGTTCAGCAAGTTTTAAGCTTCAAAAATCAAGTCTTTGGCTGTGAGAGCATTGTGAAATTTTTTCCTCAAGTCACAAAAATTTGTCACGCCCTAGCAGCCACACCCTTTAACTTACAGACCTGCAGTTTACAACTTTTGATCAGCTAGGACTCACAATAATTTGTACCAAATTTGAAGTTGATAGGGCGAAATCCCTAGGAGGAGTTCGTTTTAAAATTCAAAAATTCAAATCAAAATGGCCAACTTCCTGTTGGGTTTAGGGCGTGGCTCCAATCAAAATTTTTTGTATGTCTAGTTACAAAGCACATAACTACTGAATTTCGTCGGCCTACGACAAAGTCACCGAATTTCCCTATGGGAATTTTGAAACATGTTTAGGGGGCGCTATTTCGGCATTTGGGGTCGAACCTGCGCGATCGCACAAAAATATCAAATTTCGGATGAGGCCGGACGTATGTGGAAAGTTAGCCCCGTTTGCACCATTGGGAAAGGGGTGAAATTGCCCTTTGAAAAGTCATAAGAATAATAATAATAATTAAAGCTGCAAGCAGCATTGAAAGGGCCCTCGCACCCCTCGTGCACGTTGGGGTGGCAGCGAGATCCTGATGGGTGCAGGTGTCCATTCACAGCCATTGGACACTGCTGGACCGCGTACAATGCGTTTTCCTGAGGGGAGTGCAAAAATTTTCTGGAGGGCGCTATGATATCATTTTGACATGCGTGTGCGCAAAATCTACAACATAGTAATTGTAATATCTAGCTCCATGAGTGTCTTGATTTTTGTAAATTTTCCAGCATGTTTAGACCTTCAAAAGGGCAATTTTTCTATAAATCTGATTGGGGGCGCTATAGAGCCATTTTGCCTCATTTAATGCCAATTGTTGGATGATATTAAAGAAAATAAGACATTTATAATTTGTGCAAGGTTTTGCAAGTTTTGACGCATTCTAAGGCCTTAAAATGTGTGTTCAAAAAAATTTGGAAAAACGCAGGAAATAGCTCATAGCTCACTTCCTGTTTAGCCAAAAAATTTCAAAAATTACTCGGAATGACGAATACAATGATCACACAAATTTCATGAACATTCAAGCACTTTTATGTTAACATGACCATATCTAGAGGGCGCTGTGGAGCCACCTAGCACCTCCTGATCCAATAATAGCATATGTTTATACTTCGGAGGACAATTTTTTCAAGCATAGGAAGTTTCAGGCAAATCCCACAAAGAATGTGGGAGTAAAAGCAACTTCCTGTTTCATGGCGGGACATCAAAATTCACCGCGACGCCACGGATACATCATTCGATGAAATCAAAATAGCTTCACAATTTAACATCAGCAATGTCTTTTGATATTATTTGCCAAATATTTAGTTGATCGGATAAAATCTCTCGGAGGAGTTCGTTAAAGTACGACACCTGTGAATGGCGAAAAATCTAAAAAAAGTTGCAATTTCAATTAAAAATGGCAAACTTCCTGTTGGGTCTAGGTCATGGCACCAAGTGACTTTTTTTTAGGTCTCAGGATATTCCACATGTCCACCGAAGTTCATACATGTAGGTCAACCATGATGCGAGGGCGACTTATTTGAAACGGACACAAATTTCGATGAATCCAAAAAAGCTTCGCAATTTAACATAGAGAAGATCTTTAGATGGCCTGTGCCAAATTTAAAGGTGATCGGATAAAATCTCTCGGAGGAGTTCGTTAAAGTACGACGCCTGTGAATGGCAAATTCAATTAAAAATGGCGGACTTCCTGTTGAGTCTAGGTCAAAGCACCAAGAGACTTTTTTTTAGGTCTTGGCAAAGTACACATGTCCACTGAATTTTGTACATGTAGGTTAAACACTCTGCGAGGGCTGCTTCATTGAAATATTCTAGGTGGCGCTGTAATGCAATTTTGCCACATCCATCTCGAAACCCTATATTCTAGTAAAAAGTATGACCAGCTTAATATGTTTGAAAAGTTTTGTGAGTTTTCGAGCATGCTGAGGCCCTCAAAAATGCAGTAATGTATTAGGGGGCGCTATAGAGCTACCATGTCACACTTAGTGCCAAATGAGATATCGAATTAAAGAACTTAATATTTCTAGTCTATGAGCGAAGTTTGGTGAAATTTCAAGTATGATAAGGCCCTCAAAAATGTGTTCGTAAAATCTAAAAAAACGCAGGAAATGGCTCATAGCTCACTTCCTGTGAGGCAAAAAAATTTCAAAAAAATTTACAAAAAAATTTATGATGACTACTATGACTCTATAAAATTTCGTGAGAATCCGAGCAAGTGCGTTCCAAAATGGCCGCGTGTTTGGTGGCGCTATAGAGCCACCGGGGCATGTCCAAGCACAAAAATAATAATATTTGCAATTTTCACGACGACTGACGTGTGGGCAAATTTTTGTGAGTTTTCGTGCATGGCAAAGCCCTCAAAAATGCGTTCTCGCAGCAGAATAAAAAGAAGAAGAAGAAGAAGAAGAATAATAAAAATCCCATCAAAAACAATAGGTTCCTCTCACCTTCGGTGCCAGGACCCGTTCCGGGCCCTGGCACCGGTCGGTGCTCGGGCCCTAATAAGAAGAAAAAGAAGAAGGAGGAAGAAGAATTAAAGCTGCAAGCAGCGTTGAAAGGGCCCTCGCCCCCCCTGTGCACATTGGGGTGGCAGCAAGATCTTGATGGCTGCAGGTGTCCATTCAGAGCCATTGGACACAGCTCGACCGCGTACAATGTGGTTTCCTGATGGGAGTGCAAAAACTTTCTGGAGGGCGCTATGATACCATTTTGACTTGCCTGTGCACAAAATCTACAACACAGTAATCGTAATACGGGGCTCCATGAGTGTTTTGATTTTTGTAAATTTTCCAGCATGTTTAGACTGTCAAAAGAGCAATTCTTTTATAAATATTATTGGGGGCGCTATAGAGCCATTATGCCCCATTTAGTGCCAATTGATGGATGTATTGAAGAGAATAAGACAGTTCTAATTTTTGGATGGTTTTGCAAGTTTTGGAGCATTCTAAGGCCTTAAAACGTGTGTTTGTAAAATTTGGAAAAACGCAGGAAATAGCTCATAGCTCACTTCCTGTTTGGCAAAAAAATTTCAAAAAATTAACAATTGCGGAGAATGACTAATGCAATGATCATATCAAATTTCATGAACTTTCAAGCACTTTTATCTGAACATGGCCATATCTAGAGGGCGCTGTGGAGCCACCTGGCACCTCTCGATATAAAATAAGCATATATCTATACTCGGGCGGACAATTTTATCAAGCTTGGAAAGTTTCAGGCAAATCCCACAAAGTAAGTGGAATTGAAAGCAACTTCCTGTTTCATGGCAGGACATCAAAATTCGCCATGACGCCACGGATGCATCGTTCGATGAAATCAAAAAAGCTTCACAATTTAACGTCAGCAAGGCTTTTAGATATGATATGCCAAATTTTAAGTTGATCGGATAAAATCTCTAGGAGGAGTTCGTTAAAGTACGACACCTGTGAATGGCAAAAAAAAAAAAAAAAAGTTGCAATTTCAATTAAAAATGGCAGCCTTCCTGTTGAGTCTAGGTCATGGCACCAAGAGACTCTTTTGTAGGTCTCGGCATATTCCACATGTCTACCGAATTTCATACATGTGGGTTTACCGGGCTGTGAGGGCTGCTTATTTGAAATTTTCCAGGGGGCGCTATAATGCCATTTTTGCCACGCCTATTTGTAAATTTTTTATCAGTGTAATAGGAATGATGGTCTTTAAAATTGTACAAAATTTTGTGAGTTTTTGAGCATGCTGAAACCCTCAAAAGGGTAATTCTTTTAAAAATCGTATTGGGGGCGCTATAGAGCCATGATGCCTCATTGACTGCCAATTTTTGTTTCAAATTGATGACAATGTGACAAATAAAATTTTAACTAAGTTTTGCAAGTTTTCGAGTATGCCAAGGCCTTCAAATGTGTCTTCATAAAATTTGGAATAACGCAGGAAATGACTCATAGCTCACTTCCTGTTTGGCCGAAAAATTTCAAAAAAATCAGCACAGCCCAGAAAACCAAATGCAATGATCTGACCAAATTTCATGAACATTCAAGCACTTTTATATCAACATGGCCGTGTCAAGAGGGCGCTGTAGAGCCACCTGACCACACCCACTCCAATATCAACATATAGGTATATTTGGAATTAGACTATCATTAACCCTGTAAAGTTTCACGTAAATCTCCCAAAGCATATGCTCATTAAAGCAACTTCCATTTTCATGGCGAAACATCGAAATTCGCCGCGACGCCACGGATACAAAGTTCGATGAATCCAAAAAAGCTTCGCAATTTAACATCAACGACGTCTTTCAATGTCATATGCCAAATTTTAAGTTGATCAGATAAAATCTCTAGGAGGAGTTCGTTAAAGTACGATGCCAGTGAATTGCAAAAAATAAAAAAAAATTGCAAATTCAATTAAAAATGGTGGACTTCCTGTTGAGTCTAAGTCATGGCACCAAAAGACTTTTTTTTAGGTCTTGGCATAGTTCATATGTCCACCGAATTTGGAACATGTAGATTAAACACGCTGCGAGGGCTGCTTCATTGAAATTTTCTAGGTGGCGCTGTAATGCAATTTTGCCACATTTTTCTTCAAACCCTATATCCTAGTAAATAGTATGACCAGCTTAATAGGCCTGCAAAGTTTCGTGAGTTTTCAAGCATGCTGAGACCCTCAAAAATGCAATTACATATTAGGGGGCGCTATAGAGCTACCATGTCAAACCCAGTGCCGAATGAGATATCAAATCAAAGTATTTAATATTTTTAGTCTATGAGCCAAGTTTGGTGAATTTTCGAGCATAATAAGACCCTCAAAAATGTGTTCGTAAAATTTGAAAAAACGCAGGAAATGGCTCATAGCTCACTTCCTGTGCGGTAAAAAAATTTCAAAAAAATTTCAAAAAAAATGTATTATGACTGCTGAGACCCTGTCAAATTTCATGAGAATCCGAGCAAGTGCGTTCCAAAATGGCCGTGTGTTTGGTGGCGCTATAGAGCCACCGGGGCATGTCCAAGCACAAAAACAATAAAACTTTGTAATTTTCACCAAGTCTGACGTGTGTGCAAATTTTTGTGAGTTTTTGTGCATGGTAAAACCTTCAAAAATGCGTTCTCGCAGCAGAATAATAATAATTAAAGCTGCAAGCAGCGTTGTAAGGGCCCTCGCCCCCTTCGTGCACGTTGGGGTGGCAGCAAGATCTTGATGGGTGCGGGTGTCCATTCATAGCCAATGGACACTGCTGGACTGCATACAATGTGGTATCCTGAGGGGAGTGCAAAAATTTTCTAGAGGACGCTATGGTACCATTTTGACATGCCTGTGCACAATCTACAACCGAGTAATCGTAATACCGAGCTCCATGAGTGTGTTGATTTTTGTTAATTTTCCAGCATGTTTAGACCTTCAGAAGAGCAATTCTTCTATATATCTGATTGGAGGCGCTGTAGAGCCATTATGCCACATTTAGTGCCAATTTATGGATGACTTTGAAGAGAAGAAGACATTTATAATTTGTGGGGTTTTGCAAGTTTTGGAGCATTCTAAGGTCTTTAAACGTGTTTTCGTAAAATTTGGAAAAACGCAGGAAATAGCTCATAGCTCACTTCATGGTTGGCCAAAAATTTTTAGAAAATTAACCCTTGCCCGGAATGACTAATGCAATTATCACACCAAATTTCATGAACATTCAAGCACTTTTATCTTCACATGGCCATATCTAGAGGGCGCTGTGGAGCCACCTGGCACCTCCTGATCCAATATCAGCATTTATTTATATTTGGGAGGACACTTTTATGAAGCTTGGAAAGTTTCAGGCAAATCCCACCAAGTATGTTGGAGTAAAACCAACTTCCTGTTTCATGGCGGAACATCGAAATTCGCCGCGTCGCCTTGGATTCATCGTCCAATGAATCCAAAAAAGCTTCGCAATTTAACATCGGCAATGTCTCGTAATATCAGTTGCCAAATTGTAAGTTGATCGGATAAAACCTCTGGGAGGAGTTCGTTAAAGTACGACAGTTGTGAATGGCGAAAAATCCAAAAAAGTTGCAATTTCAATTAAAAATGGCGGACTTCCTGCTGAGTCTAGGTCATGGCACCAAGAGACTTTTTTTCAGGTCTCGGCATATTCCACATGTATACCAAATTTCATAGATGTAGGTTTACCGGGCTGCGAGGGCTGCTTATTTGAAATTTTCCAGGGGGCGCTATAATTAAATTTTTGCCATGCCTATAAGTAAGTTTCTTGTCAAAGTAATACAAATGATGGTCTTTATACATTTAAAGAATTTTGTGAGTTTTTGAACATGGTGAGACCCTTAAAAGGGCAATTCTTTCAAAAATCTGATTGGGGCCTGATCTGATAAATCTGATAAAGAGCCATTGTACCTAATTTAGTGTAAATTGATATATAAAATTGAAGACAATAAGGCAATTAAAATTTGTGCAACTTTTTGCAAGATTTCGAGAACTCTAAGGCTTCCAAACATGTGTTTCTAAAATTTGGAAAAACACAGGAAATGGCTCATAGCTCACTTCCTGTTTGGCCAAAAAATTTCAAAAAAATTATCATTCCCTGACATGACACATGCAATGATCACACTAAATTTCATGAACAATCAAGCACTTTTATCTCAATATGGCCGTGTCAAGAGGGCGCTGTGGAGCCACCTGACCACACCCAATCTAATATCAACATATAGGTATACTTGAAAGTAGACTCTTATCAAGCCTTTGAAGTTTCGCGCAAATCTCACAAAGCATGTGCGCGTAAAACCAACTACCTGTTTCAGGGCGGAACATCGAAATTCGCCGCGACGCCACAGATACATAATTCGATTGATACAAAAAAGCTTCGCAATTTAACATCGACAAGGTCTTTAGACGACATATGCGAAATTTTAAGTTGATCGGATAAAATCTCTAGGAGGAGTTCGTTAAAGTACGACACCTGCGAATGGCGAAAAATCTAAAAAAGTTGAAATTTCAATTAAAAATGGCAAACTTCCTGTTGGGTCTAGGTCATGGCTCCAAGAGACTTTTTTTTAGGTCTCAAGATATTTCACATGTCCACCGAAGTTCATATATGCAGGTCAACCACGATGCAAGGGCTGCTTATTTGAAATTTTCCAGGGGGCACTATAATGCAATTTTTGGCAGGCCTAAATGTAAATTTTTTATCAGTGTAATAGGAATGATGGTCTTTAGAATTGTACAAAATTTTGTGAGTTTTTGAGCATGTTGAGACCCTCAAAAGGGCAATTCTTTCGAAAATCTGATTGGGGGCGCTATAGGGCCATTATGCCACAGTTACTGCCAATTTCTGCCTCAAATTGAAGACAATCAGAAAAGTATAATTTTTGCAAGTTTTGCAAGTTTTCGAGTATGCTAAAGCCTTCAAATGTGTGTTCGTAAAATTTGGAATAACGCAGGAAATGGCCTATAGCTCACTTCCTGTTTGGCCGAAAAATTTCAAAAAAATCAGCATAGCCCAGAAAAACAAATGCAATGATCAGACAAAATTTCATGAACATTCAAGCACTTTTATATCAACAAGGCCGTGTCAAGAGGGCGCTGTGGAGCCACCTGACCACACCCACTCCAATATCAACATATAGGTATATTTGGAAGTAGACTATTATTAAGCCTGGAAAGTTTCACGCAAATCTCACAAAGCAAGTGCTCATAAGAGCAACTTCCATTTTCATGGCGGAACATCAAAATTCGCCGCAACGCCACGGACACAAATTTCGATGAATCCAAAAAAGCTTCGCAATTTAACATAAGAAAGGTCTTTAGATGACCTGTGCCAAATTTTAAGTTGATCGGATAAAATCTCTAGGAGGAGTTCGTTAAAGTACGATGCCTGTGAATGGCAAAAAATTTAAAAAAGTTGCAAATTCAATTAAAAATGGCGGACTTCCTGTTGAGTCTAGGTCATGGCACCAAGAGAATTTTTTAGAAGGTCTTGGCATAGTACACATGTCCACCGAATTTTGTACATGTAGGTCAAACACGCTGCGAGGGCAGCTTCATTGAAATTTTCTAGGTGGCGCTGTAATGCAATTTTGCCACATCCATCTGTAAACCCTATATCCTAGTAAAAAGTAAGACCAGCTTAATATGTTTGCAAAGTTTTGTGAGTTTTCAAGCATGGTGAGGCCCTCAAAAATGCAATTATGTATTAGGGGGCGCTATAGAGCTACCATGTCACACCCAGTGCCAAATGAGATATCGAATCACAGAACGTAATATTTCTAGTCTATGAGCCAAGTTTGGTGAGTTTTTGAGTATGATAAAACCCTCAAAAATGTGTTCGTAAAATCTGAAAAAACGCAGGAAATCGCTCATAGCTCACTTCCTGTGCGGCAAAAAAATTTCAAAAAAATTTACAAAAAAATTTATGAAGACTACTATGACTCAATAAAATTTCGTGAGAATCGGAACAAGTGCGTTCCAAAATGGCCGCGTGTTTGGTGGCGCTATAGAGCCACCGGGGCATGTCCAAGCACAAAAATAATAATACTTTGCAATTTTCACGACGACTGACGTGTGGGCAAATTTTTGTGAGTTTTCGTGCATGGCAAAGCCCTCAAAAATGCGTTCTCGCAGCAGAATAAAAAGAAGAAGAAGAAGAAGAAGAATAATAATAATAATAATAATAATAATAATAAAAATCCCATCAAAAACAATAGGTTCCTCGCACCTTCGGTGCCAGGACCCGTTCCGGGCCCTGGCACCGGTCGGTGCTCGGGCCCTAATTAAAGCTGCAAGCAGCGTTGAAAGGGCCCTCGCCCCCCCTGTGCACATTGGGGTGGCAGCAAGATCTTGATGGCTGCAGGTGTCCATTCAGAGCCATTGGACACAGCTGGACCGCGTACCATGTGGTTTCCTGATGGAAGTTCAAAAATTTTCTGGAGGGCGCTATGATACCATTTTGACTTGCCTGTGCAAAAAATCTACAACACAGTAATCGTAATACGGGGCTCCATGAGTGTTTTGATTTTTGTAAATTTTCCAGCATGTTTAGACTTTCAAAAGAGCAATTCTTTTATAAATATTATTGGGGGCGCTATAGAGCCATTATGCCCCATTTAGTGCAAATTGATGGATGTATTGAAGAGAATAAGACAGTTCTAATTTTTGGATGGTTTTGCAAGTTTTGGAGCATTCTCAGGCCCTAAAACGTGTGTTAGTAAAATTTGGAAAAACGCAGGAAATAGCTCATAGCTCTCTTCCTGTTTGGCAAAAAAATTTCAAAAAATTAACAATTGCGGAGAATGACTGATGCAATGATCATACCAAATTTCATGAACTTTCAAGCACTTTTATCTGAACATGGCCATATCTAGAGGGCGCTGTGGAGCCACCTGGCACCTCTCGATATAAAATAAGCATATATCTATACTTGGGCGGACAATTTTATCAAGCTTGGAAAGTTTCAGGCAAATTCCACAAAGTATGTGGAATTGAAAGCAACTTCCTGTTTCATGGCAGGACAACAAAATTCGCCGTGACGCCACGGATGCATCGTTCGATGAAATCAAAAAAGCTTCGCAATTTAACGTCAGCAAGGTTTTTAGATATTAGATGCCAAATTTTAAGTTGATCGGATAAAATCTCTAGGAGGAGTTCGTTAAAGTACGACACCTGTGAATGGCAAAAAAAAAAAAAAAAGTTGCAATTTCAATTAAAAATGGCTGCTTTCCTGTTGAGTCTAGGTCATGGCACCAAGTGACTTTTTTGTAGGTCTCGGCATATATCACATGTCAACCGAATTTCAAACATGTGGGTTTACCGGGCTGCGAGGGCTGCTTATTTGAAATTTTCCAGGGGGCGCTATAATGCCATTTTTGCCACGCCTATTTGTAAATTTTTTATCAGTGTAATAGGAATGATGTTCTTTAAAATTGTACAAAATTTTGTGAGTTTTTGAGCATGCTGAAACCCTCAAAAGGGTAATTCTTTTAAAAATCGTATTGGGCGCGCTATAGAGCCATGATGCCTCATTTACTGCCAATTTTTGTTTCAAATTGAAGACAATGTAACAAATAAAATTTAAGCTAAGTTTTGCAAGTTTTCGAGTATGCTCAGGCCTTCAAATGTGTGTTCATAAAATTTGGAATAACGCAGGAAATGACTCATAGCTCACTTCCTGTTTGGCCGAAAAATTTCAAAAAAATCAGCACAGCCCAGAAAAACAAATGCAATGATCAGACCAAATTTCATGAACATTCAAGCACTTTTATATCAACATGGCCGTGTCAAGAGGGCGCTGTAGAGCCACCTGACCACACCCACTCCAATATCAAGATATAGGTATATTTGGAATTAGACTATCATTAAGCCTGTAAAGTTTCACGTAAATCTCCCAAAGCATATGCTCATAAAAGCAACTTCCATTTTCATGGCGGAACATCGAAATTCGCCGCGACGCCATGGATACAAAGTTCGATGAATCCAAAAAAGCTTCGCAATTTAACATCGACGACGTCTTTCAATGTCGTATGCCAAATTTTAAGTTGATCAGATAAAATCTCTAGGAGGAGTTCGTTAAAGTACGATGCCTGTGAATTGCAAAAAATTTAAAAAAATTGCAAATTCAATTAAAAATGGCGCCTGTTGCGTCTAGGTCATGGCACCAAGAGACTTTTTTTTAGGTCTTGGCATAGTACATATGTCTACCGAATTTTGTACATGTAGATTAAACACGCTGCGAGGGCTGCTTCATTGAAATTTTCTAGGTGGCGCTGTAATGCAATTTTGCCACATTTTTCTTCAAGCCCTATATCCTAGTAAATAGTATGAGCAGCTTAAAAGGTCTGCAATGTTTCGTGAGTTTTTGAGCATGCTGAGGCCCTCAAAAATGCAATTATGTATTAGGGGGCGCTATAGAGTTACCATGTCAAACCAAGTGCCAAATGAGATATCGAATCAAAGTATTTAATATTTTTAGTCTATGAGCCAAGTTTGGTGAATTTTCGAGCATAATTAGGCCCTCAAAAATGTGTTCGTAAAATCTGAAAAAACGCAGGAAATGGCTCATAGCTCACTTCCTGTGCGGCAAAAAAATTTCAAAAAAATTGACAAAAAAATTTATTATGACTGCTGTGGCCCTGTCGAATTTCATGAGAATCTGAGCAAGTGCGTTCCAAAATGGCCGTGTGTTTGGTGGCGCTATAGAGCCACTGGGGCATGTCCAAGCACAAAATTAATAATACTTTGTAATTTTCACCACGTCTGACATGTGTGCAAATTTTTGTGAGTTTTCGTGCATGGTAAAGCCTTCAAAAATGCGTTCTCGCAGCAGAATAAAAAGAAGAAGAAGAATAAAAATCCCATCAAAAACAATAGGTTCCTCGCACCTTCGGTGCCAGGACCCGTTCCGGGCCCTGGCACCGGTCGGTGCTCGGGCCCTAATTAAATCTGCAAGCAGCGTTGAAAGGGCCCGAGCACCCCTCGTGCACGTTGGGGTGGCAGCCAGATCTTGATGGGTGCAGGTGTCCATTCAGAGCCATTGGACACTGCTGGACCGCGTACAATGTGGTTTCCTGAGTGGAGTGCAAAAATTTTCTGGAGGGCGCTATGAAACCATTTTGACATGCCTGTGCACAAAATCTACAACATAGTAATTGTAATATCGAGCTCCATGAAGTCTGTTGATTTTTTAAAATTTTCCAGCATGTTTAGACTTCCAAAACAGCAATTCTTTTATTAATATTATTGGGGGCGCTATAGAGCCAAAATTCCACATTTAGTGCCAATTGATGGATGAAATTGAAGAGAATAAGACATTTTCAATTTTTGCAAGGTTTTACAAGTTTTGGAGTATTCTAAGGCCTTAAAATATGTTTTCGTAAAATTGGGAGATACGCAGGAAATAGCTCATAGCTCACTTCCTGCTTGGCAAAAAAATTTCAAAAATTAAGAATTGCGGGGAATGACGAATGCAATGATCACACCAAATTTCATGAACATTCAAGCACTTTTATCTTAACATGGCCATATCTAGAGGGCGCTGTGGAGCCACCTGGCACCTCCCGATCTAATATTTACATATATTTACACTTGGTAGGACAATTTTATCAAGCTTGGAAAGTTTCAGGCAAATCCCACAAAGGATGTGGGACTAAAAGCAACTTCCTGTTTCATGGCGGGACATCAAAATTCGCTGCGACGCCACGGATGCATTGTTCGATGAGCCCAAAAAAGCTTCGCAATACAACATTGCCAACGTCTTGAGATACAATTCACTAAATTTTAAGTTGATCGGATAAAATCTCTAGGAGGAGTTCGTTAAAGTACGACACCTGCGAATGGCGACAAATCAAAAAAAGTTGAAATTTCAATTAAAAATGGCGAACTTCCTTTTGAGTCTAGGTCATGGCACCAAAAGACTTTTTTTGAGGTCTCAGGATGTTCTACATGTCCACCAAATTTCAAACATGCAGGTCAAGCACGATGCGAGGGCTGCTTATTTGAAATTTTCCAGGGGGCGCTATAATGCCATTTTTGCCAAATCTATATGTATTTTTTTTATCAGTGTAATAGGAATGGTGGTTTTTAGAATGGTACAAAATTTTGTGAGTTTTTTAGCATGTTGAGACCCTCAAAAGGGCAATTCTTTTAAAAATCTGATTGGGGGCGCTATAGAGCCATTATGCCACATTTACTGCCAATTTCTGTCTCAAATTGAAGACAATCCAACAATTAAAATTTTTGCAAAGTTTTGCAAGTTTTCGAGTATGCTAAAGGCTTCAAACATGTGTTCGTAAAATTTGGAATAACGCAGGAAACGGCTCATAGCCCACTTCCTGTTTGGCCGAAAAATTTAAAAAAAATAAGCATTGCCCAAAAAAACAAATGTAATGATCAGACTAAATTTCATGAACATTCAAGCACTGTTAACTCAACATGGCCGTGTCAAGAGGGCGCTGTGGAGCTACCTGACCACACCCAATCCAATATCAATATATAAGTATATTTGGAAGTCGACTCTAATTAAGCCTGTAAAGTTTCAGGCAAATTTTAGAAAGCATACGCGCATAAAACCAACTTCCTATTTCATGGCGGAATATCGAAATTCGCCGCAACGCCACGGATACAAAGTTCGATGAATCCAAAAAAGCTTCGCAATTTTACATTGACAAGGTCTTTAGATGTCATATGCAAAATTTTAAGTTGATCAGATAAAATCTCTAGGAGGAGTTCGTGAAAGTACGACGCCTGTGAATTGCAAATTCTATTAAAAATGGCGGACTTCCTGTTGAGTCTAGGTGATGGCACCAGGAGACTTTTTTTTGGTCTTGGCATAGTACACATGTTCACCGAATTTTGTACATGTAGGTTAAACACGCTGCGAGGGCTGCTTCATTGAAATTTTCTAGGTGGCGCCATAATGCCATTTTGCCACGCCTAGCTGTGTTACCTATATGTTAGTACAATGTTAAATACGCTTATTATGTGTCTTCAATTTGGTGAGTTTTTGATCATGTTAAAGTTCTCAAAAATGCAATTATGTATTAGGGGGCGCTATAGAGCCATAGTAACACATTAAGAGCCAAAAAGAATATTAAATTGAACAACTTTATATTGTCTACCTCTCTGTAAAGTTTTGAGAGTTTTCAAGTATGCTAAGGCCCTCAAAAATGTGTTTGTAACTTCTGGAAAAACGCAGGAAATGGCTCATAGCTCACTTCCTGTGCGGAGAAAAAATTTCAAAAAAATTGACAAAGCCCATCCTTATGCATACTACAGCCCCACCAAATTTTGTGAGAATACGAGCAAGTTAGTTCAAAAATTGACGCGTGTTGGGTGGCGCTATAGAGCCACCGGGGCAAGTACATATACGTTGCCTGCAGAATATTAAAATTTTCGCCAGGCCTGAGGTGCGTGCCAATTTTCATGAGTTTTTGAGCTTGTTCAGGCCCTCAAAAATGTAATTCATTTCGGGTTAAAAATAATAATAATTAAAGCTGCAAGCAGCGTTGAAAGGGCCCTCGCCCCCCTTGTGCACGTTGGGGTGGCAGAAAGATCTTGATGGGTGCAGGTGTCCATTAAGAGCCATTGGACACAGCTGGACCGCGTACAATGTGGTTTCCTGATGGGAGTGCAAAAATTTTCTGGAGGGCGCTTTGATACCATTTTGACTTGCCTGCGCGCAAAATCTACAACACAGTTATCGTAATACGGGGCTCCATGAGTGTGTTGATTTTTGTAAATTTTCCAATATGTTTAGACGATCAAAGAGGCAATACTTTTTAATATCTGACTGGGGGCGCTATTGAGCCATTATGCCATATTTAATGCCAATTGATGGATGACATTGAAGAGAATAAGACACTTATAATGTTTGCTAGGTTTTTTAAGGTTTGGAGCATTCTAAGGCCTGAAAACATGAGTTCGTAAAATTTGGAAAAACGCAGGAAATAGCTTATAGCTCACTTCCTGTTTATGCAATAATTTTCAAAAAATTAACCATCGCCCAGAATGACTAATGCAATGATCACCCCAAATTTCATGAACATTCAAGCACTTTTAACTTAACATGGCCGTATCTAGAGGGCGTCGTGGAGCCACCTGGCCACTCCCTATCTAATATTAGCATATAGTTATACTTTGGAGGAAAATATTATCAAGCTTGGAAACTTTCAGGCAAATCGAACGAAGTATGTGGGAGTAAAAGCAATTTCCTGTTTCATGGCGGGACATCAAAATTCGCCGCGACGCCACGGATACACCGTTGCATCAATCCAAAAAAGCTTCGCAATTTAACATCAGCAACGTCTTTGGATATTACTTGCCAAATATTAAGTTGATCGGATAAAATCTCTAGGAGGAGTTCGTTAAAGTACGACGCCTGTGAATGGCAAAAAATCAAAAAAAGTTGCAATTTCAATTAAAAATGGCAGACTTCTTGTTGGGTCTAGGTCATGGCACCAAGAGACTTTGTTTTAGGTCTCAGGATATTCCACATGTCCACCGAAGTTCATACATGCAGGTCTACCACAGTGCGAGGGCTACTTTTTTGAAATTTTCCAGGGGGCGCTATAATGCCATTTTTGCCACGCCAATATGTAAATTTTTATCAGTGTAATAGGAATGATGGTCTTTAGAATTGTACAAAATTTTGTGAGTTTTTGAGCATGCTGAAACCCTCAAAAAGGCAATTATTTGAAAAATCTGATTGGGGGCGCTATAGAGCCATAATGCCTCATTTACTGCCAAATATTGTCTCAAATTGAAGACAATTGGACAAATATAATTTTTGCAAAGTTTTACAAGTTTTCACGTATGCTAAAGCCTTCAAATGTGTGTTCGTAAAATCTGGAATAACGCAGGAAATGGCTCATAGCGCACTTCCTCTTGGGCCGAAAAATTTCAAAAAAATAATTATAGCCCAAAAAAACCAATGCAATGATCAGACCAAATTTCATGAACATTCAAGCACTTTTATATCAACATGGTCGTGTGAAGAGGGCGCTGTGGAGCCACCTGACCACACCCAATCCAATATCAACATATAGTTATATTTGGAAGTAGACTGCTATTAAGCCTGTAAAGTTTCACGCAAATCTCACAATGCATGTGCTCATAAAAGCAACTTCCATTTTCATGGCGGAACATCGAAATTCGCCGCAACGCCACGGACACAATTTTCGATGAAACCAAAAAAGCTTCGCAATTTAACATGGAGAATGTCTTTAGATGGCCTGTGCCAAATTTTTAGTTGATCGGATAAAATCTCTAGGAGGAGTTCATTAAAGTACGACGCCTGTGAATGACAAAAAATAAAAAAAAGTTGCAAATTCAATTAAAAATGGCGGACTTACTGTTGAGTCTAGTTCATGGCACCAAGAGACTTTTTTTTAGGTCTTGGCATAGTACACATGTCCACCGAATTTTGTACATGCATGTTAAACACCCTGCGAGGGCTGCTTAATTGAAATATTCTAGGTGGCGCTGTAATGCAATCTTGCCACATCCATCTGTAAACCTCATAGCCTAGTGAAAGGTATGATCGGCTTAATATCGTTGCAAAGTTACGTATCGCCACACGGACGCCATTACTCGAAGCATAACAGCATTCATAAGGTAGTTTTAGCAACTTCTTCTACATATTGTACAGGGGAAATAAAGTTCATGGGTTCAACTATATGTCATCAGTACAAGTGAAAGTTAAAACTGGTCACTTCCTGTTAGTAGCCACGCCCACCGACCTACAGACCTGCAGAGCACAACTTTTGATCAGGATGGTCTTTCAATGATCATTAATAAATCTCGTTATGAGTGGATGAAATCTCTAGGAGGAGTGCGTTAAAATACAATATGTGGAAATCAGGAAAAAATGACACGTTAAAATCAAAATGGCCAACTTCCTGTTTGGAGTAGACAAATGATGCCAGAGACTTTTTTGTCCGTCTTGGCCAAATACACATGTCTACCAATTTTCATCTTCCTAACCTAAAAAAACCCCTATGGGGAGGGGTTTTTGAAAATTTCAAGGGGGCGCTATCGAGGCATTTTACTGCTCTTATGGGCAAAGCCCTAATCAGATGTGAGAGCTTGACAACCTTGACCTGTCAATCAATTTTTATGATGATACAAGTTTTTCACAGACATCAAAAACCCAAACGTATTTTCATGGCGAGGGATGGAAAGTCACTGCGTCACTACACGGACGCCATTATGCATAGCTTCACAGTATTCATAGGGTAGCTTCATCTATTTGTTCTGCATGTAATAGAAGTGGAATGAGGTTGGTGTGTTCAACTATGTGTCATCAGTACAAGTGAAAGCAATAACTGGTCACTTCCTGTTACCACAGGGGGGCGCTAGCAGTAAAGTGGGAATATAATGTATTTGGATGTTCAGGGCGGAGCAATGATCATGTCCAGCAAGTTTGAAGCTACTACAGTCAAGTATGTGGGTGTGAGAGCATTGGGAATCCCAAACGTATTTTCATGGCGAGGGATCAAAAGTCGCCGCTTCGCCAAACGGACGCCATTACTCGTAGCTACACAACGTTCATAATGTAGCTTCAGCAACTTGTTCTGAATGTTTTACAAGAAGAAAGAAGTTGATTGGTTCAACATTGTGTCATCAGTACCAGTGGAAGTAACGAGTGGTCACTTCCTGTTACCACAGGGGGGCGCTATTAGCAAAGTGGGAACTTAGTATATCAGGCCGTTCAGGGCGGCGCCCTCATCATGTTCAGCAAGGTTGAAGCTACTCCAATCAAGAATTTGGGTGTGAGATCATTGTGAAATTTTTTCCTCAAGTTATTAAAATTTGTCACGCCCTAGCAGCCATGCCCTTTGACTTACAGATCTGCAGAGCACAACTTTTGATCAGCTTGGTCTGTCAATGATATTTACCAAATTTGAAGTCAATCCGGCGAAATCCCTAGGAGGAATTTGTTTTAAAATTCAAAAATTCAAATCAAAATGGCCGACTTCCTGTTGGGTTTAGGGCATGGCTCCAATGAAGTTTTTTGTATGCCTTGTTACAAAGCATATAAATACCGAATTTCGTCTGCCTACGATAAAGTCACCGAATTTCCCTATGGGAATTTTGAAACGTGTTTTGGGGGCGCTATTTCGGCATTTAGGGTCAAACCTGTGCGACCGCACAAAAATATCAAATTTCGGATGAGGCCGAACGTATGTGGAATGGTAGACGCATTTTCATCATTGGGAAAGGGGTGAAATTGCCCTTTGAAAAGTCGTAAGAATAATAATAATAATAATAATAAACAGTACGATTTCAATAGGGTCCTCGGATGACTTTCTGTCGGCTAGGGCCCCAAATAATAAACAGCATGATTTCAATAGGGTCCTCCGCGGACGACTTGCAGTCGTGCTCGGGCCCTAATAATAATAATAATAATAATAAACAGCATGATTTCAATAGGGTCCTCCGCGGACGACTTGCAGTCGTGCTCGGGCCCTTATAATAATAATAATAATAATAAACAGCATGATTTCAATAGGGTCCTCCGCGGACGACTTGCAGTCGTGCTCGGGCCCTAATAATAATAATTATAATAAAAATAAACAGCACGATTTCAATAGGGTCCTCGGACGACTTTCAGTCGGCTCGGGCCCTAATTAAAGCTGCAAGCAGCGTTGAACGTGCCCTCGCCCCCTTGCACAAGTTGGGGTTGTGGTGAGATCCTGACGGGTGCAGCTGTGCACTCACGATCATTGGACAGGTCAAGTGCCTGCCCCAACCTGAGAGGAAGTCTCGAGTGAATCGGACAAAGCTGAAGGAGTTATGATAAGTCGATACTTCATCCACCAGAAGGTGCTCAGAGTGTAACCAAATTTGGGCAGGTGCATTCAGGGGCAGACCCTAAGCACAAATGTGAAGTTTTGAGCAAATCTGCCAATTTCAACGTAAAGTGAGGCATTTTCTGTTTCCATGAGGGGGCGCAATGAACTAGATTGTTTTGCAGCACATCAAGGCGTTCAGGGTGAAGCTTTTACCATGTACAGGAATTTTGAATCCATTTGGATGAAGTATGAGGGAGAGGGAGGAGCTCGAATGTGTTTGCCGAGGCATCTAAAATGGGGACACCATGGCGGCCAGGCTCATTTAGCGACAGAAATGCAGAGCACTACTTTTGATCAGCATAGTCTCTTGATTATCTGAAATAAATATTAAGTTGATTGGACGGAATTGCTAGGAGGAGTTCGTTAAAATGCAATATGTGGAAATCGGGCTAAAACGACACATTAAAATCAAAATGGCTGACTTCCTGCTTCGATTGACTGATGGTGCAAGAGACTTTTTTGTTCGAATTGGCAACATACACGTGTGCCAAATTTCGTTTTTCTATTCCAAAAAAAACCCTATGGGGAGGGGTTTTTCAAAATTTCATAGGCACCGCCCCAGTCAGATGTTAGAGCTCACCACCCTTGACCGGCATATCAATTTCCATGATGATACGAATTCATTAAGAACATCAAAAACCCAAACGTATTTTCATGGCGAGGGATCCATTGTCATCGCATCGCCACACACACCGCATTACTTGTAGCTTCACAGCATTCATAAGGTAGCTTCAACAACTTGTTGTACATGTTGTACAAGGGGAATGAAGTTGATGGGTACAACTATGTGTCATCAGAACAAGTGAAAGCAAAATAGGCGTGCAATGCACGGAATACCCCTCAGCACGATGTTGAAGTTTTTGGAGACGCCCGTTGCCCGCCGCCCGCCCAACCGCACGAAGGATAGCCTTTAGGGCTGAGGGGTAAAAAACACTGCTCACTTCCTGTTCGCGGCCACACCCACTGATCTACAGAGCACAACTTTTGATCAGCATGGTCCCTCGATGTTTCCTTATAAATCTGGTGTTGATTGGATGCAATCTTTAGGAGGAATTTGTTAAAATACAATGTGTAGAAATCAGGCTAAAATGACACATTAAAATCAAAATGGCTGACTTCCTGTTTTAAGTAGACTATAGGTGCTTGTGACTTTTTTGTGCATCTTGGCAAAATACACGTGTGCCAATTTTCATCTTCCTACTCCAAAAAACCCCCTATGGGTAGGGGTTTTCAAAAATTTCAAGGGGGCACTGTTGAAACATTTTTCTGCCCTCATGGGCAACGCCCCTATCAGATGTGAGAGCTCGCCACCCTTGACCAGCAAATCCATTTCCATGATGATACGAGTTCATTAAAGACATAAAATCCTAAACGTATTTTCATGGTGAGGGATCCTTAGTCACCGCGTTGCCACACACAACATTACTTGTAGCTTCACAGCAATCTTAAGGTAGCTTCAACAGCTTATTGTCCATGTTGTCGACATGAAATGAAGTTGATGGGTTCAACTATGTGTCATCAGTCCAAGTGAAAGTAAAAACCGGTCACTTCCTGTTAGTGGCCCCGCTCACTGACCTACAGACCTGCAGAGCACAACTTTTGATCAGCATGGTGTCTCGATGTTTTGTAAATCTGGTGTTGATTGGGTGAAATCTCGAGGAGCAGGTCGTTAAAATACAATGTGTGGAAATCAGGCTAAAATGACAAATTAAAATCAAAATGGTTGACTTCCTGTTTGGAGTAGACCACAGGTGCTTGTGACTTTTTTGTGTGTCTTGGCAAAATTCATGTGTACTAGGGCTGGGCTTTTATTTTTAAGCGCAATAAAACTAACTGCCTCTATAGGGCAGCCAGACGAGCTTGATTATTGCCTATTCTATGCCACATTCCTTTAGTGTTGAATGAACATCAGAGGGCATTTGAAATTCTTCCAGGAAGAAAAGTGCGATTTTAAGTCTGCTAATTACCAGCGAGGTCGGACAGCCTCCATCACCTTGGCATAATTAGCTTCCCTTAAATCAATTCCCGTAAAGTTTGCCTAACTTGCAATCAAGCCATTTATTCAGCCAGCTGGCCAATCAAAACCAAAATGTGTCTTACAATGATTAAGAGGAGATAATGAGAAGCAGACCGACCAACCTAACCAGGCCGCCTTGTTAGATTGAAAGATTGTCAGTAATCTGAATAGTAGACCGCTGAATTCCGCCTCTCATCGTGAAACTTTAACGTATTACTCAAAAGGATTTCTTAAAAATAAAATCATGTTACGATGGCCCTTATTTTAAACTTTTAAAAATATACACAAAGTGGAAAACATAGTGCGAAGCATATCGAATGCGAATGTGAGAGAAATTATTTTCGCATTGCAAGCAATGGACAAATGCACCTAAGACTTGGCAAGCATGTTCAGGAAAATCTGCGCCGCAAAGTTTTCAGCATTTTTATTTCATAATTGAGCAAGATTAAATGTGAAGTATTTCATAGCTCTTGATTTTCGTTACTTTTGAGCATCTAAATAGCCTATAGTGAAGGTGGAAAACATTTTGTTTAAGCTTATCGAACATGACGTTAATTGTTATCGCATTTGCACGCAATGGCCAAATGTAGGAATCCATTCAACACATTCAGGCAATTTGCGTGCTGAACCAAACAACGTCAAGGTCTTCAAAATCATCATCCTCTACTCGACAATTGCTTTCACCCCCTTCCCGTTTACTTTGCTCAATTTGCAATCAAACAGTTGACAGTTAATTCACTCAGTTAACAATTTGAATTGGTTGGCAGTCTAATTTATTTTGAGAGAGAGAGAGAGAGAGAGAACGAGAGAAAGAGACAGACAGACAAACTATCTACAATCTGCCAGACTGCCACTTTAGTGTGTGTCTGACAGAGAGACAGAAAAAAGAGAGGGAGACAGACTGACAGACGACCAAGACTTTGCCATACTGCCCCTCTAGTGTGTGCGTGTGTGTTTGTGTGGGTGTGTGTGAGTGAGAGAGAGAGAGACATTGCTTTTACCTTTGGCAACAATTTGGCAAGCACATTCTCGAGGTTCATCCTGATGAAACGCAGTTCTAGTTATGTGCTTGCCACAGGCAAGCCACATATTGTTCTTCCTCGTCACGTTTATTTATTTTTCCATTTCCACCAATTCGCTAATCCCGTATCAACTGTCCAAGCGTTCGTGATAGAGGCGCGGTTCAAACGCCAAAACGTCCGGCCCGACCGTGTCCCCCGGCCTTGTATACACGATTGCATAATCCCTTTTCATTCTTTCGCAAACCCCGTTTTTCATCCCTTTGTTTTTACATGCAAGTCAATGAGCGGAATGTTTGTATCAATTTTCTCTTACTCTAGAATTTAGAGTGGAGAGAGGCGAAATCATTACTCAAAAAAACATTTTGAAATTGCTCCCCCGGCCACAATTTCCAACGCACTCACAAAAATTATACATCAAAACGTAGGAAAATTTGTGCAGGTCTGAAAAATGTCACTGTGGAAGTAAACAGACAAAGGGTTGAGACTCTAGGCGCCCTCAAGCGACAGGAGCGTAGCCCAACTGCCACATTGACAGCCATTATAACAGGAGCAGAAGAGTTTGGGAAGAGAGCAGGTGAAACTCCTTTTTAAAATAACCACCCTGGCCACATACTTTACTCTACAAGAAAAACATATATATTGGGACAATTCACAGAGTCTCCTCTCACTCACTGTATCTTTGTTTTTACCATAGGACCTACGGTCTGCGAGAAAATGGCAGTAGTTCGGACAGTGTCACTGACCAACTCCCCCATCGGCAGCCATTGTAACAGGAGCAGACAGTTGAGAGGCCTTTTTTAAATCGCTCCCCTGACCACAAACTTGACCCTACAAAAAAAAATCATGGGGACGATCATCAGAGTCTCCTCTCACTCACGGTACTTTCGTTTTTACCATGGGACCAACGGTCTGCCAGAAAATGAAAGTAGTTCAGGCAGTGTGAATGAAGAATTCTTTGAATTCCTCTCTGACTCACAGCGCATGTGAGAATGCAAGCACGCAGGTGCTGCCATCTCCATAGAGACAGGCACACCCGGAGAGGAGCTGCTGTGTCAGACTCACGCGCGCGCACAGACACACACACATACACACAGACCTGTCTGTGTTTCTCAGTGGTAAAAGTACAGTGTCAGCGATTAAACAAGCCGGCTTAACAAACAATGTCAGATGATACCTGTGTTTGTGTGTGTGAGAGAGAGAGAGAGAGAGACTAACTACTTATACTCTGCCAGACTGCCACTCTAGTGTGTGTGTGTGTGTGACAGCGCGAGAGAAAGAGAGAGAGAGAGAGAGAGAGGGAGGGAGAGTGAAAAGGAGACGGACTAACTTCCTACAATCTGCAAGACTGCCTCTCTAGTGTGTGCGTGACAGAGGAAGACAGAAAAAAGAGAGAGACAGACTGACAGACGACCAACACTTTGCCATACTCCCATTCTCGTGTGTGTGTGTGTGTGTGTGTGTGTGTGTGAGAGAGGGCGAGAGAGTGAGAAAGACAGACTACCTGCCTATAGTCTGCCAGACTGCTACTCAAGTGTGTGTGTGACAGAGAGAGACAGAAAAAGAGAGAGAGAGAGACAGACTTACAGACGACCCACACTTTTCCAGACTGTCACTCTTGTCTGTGTGTGTGGGTGTGTCTGTGAGAGAGAGAGACAGATATTGTTTTTCACTTTAGCGTCAACATTTTGGCAAGCACATTCTCAAGATTTGTCCTGACGAAACGCAGTTCTAGTTATGTGTTTGCCACAAAGGCAAGCCACATATTGTTCTTCCTCAGCACGTTTATTATGTGCTTCCGAAGGCAAGCCACATATTGTTCTTCCTCGTCGCGTTTTTTTATTATTATTATTATTATGTGCTTGCCAACTCGTATCGCTGTATGCCAAAATGGCTCTCTGAAGCCCCCTACATTTTTTGCTTGGGCGAAAAAAATTTTTTTGAAATACTTTAAAGAAATTTGGTCCACACATCTATCATAACAAACTGAACCAAAAAGCAAATGAGGACACACCCCTATTTTTTATTGTGTTCCTATGGCAACAAAAAAAATGCGCAATTGAAATGAATATGTTTAATGGGTCAAAGCCAAAAACCCAAACAAAAAGTCAATTTGATTCGACCAAAAATTCATGCCAGGCGAACAATTCTCTTATTTGAAGACTCCAAGAAACAAGTAGATCAGAAGGATCTAATAGCTGCGACCTCGCCTAGCATCCGTCACGTGGCCTAGTGTCCATGACTGGTGGTTTCTTGTACAAGTGTGATCTCGAAATTCGCAAATGACCTTGAAAATCAATAAGGAACCCCTCCTCTATACCAAGAAGCTTGTTCTAAGATTTCATAGCCATTAATTGAATGAAACTTGAGTTACAGTGCAAAAACCGTCAAATCGGGCAAAATTGACAATTTTTTTGCCTTTGTGACCTTGGGATTTGACGGATGATCTTGAAAAACAATAGGGAACACCTCCTCTATGCCTAGAAGCTTCATAGCGATCCATGAATTCTAACTGGAGTTACATTGCGAAAACCCGCAAACAAGGTCGTGACCTCTGTGAACTTGACCTTTGACCTTTGACCACGACCTTGTACATGGACATCACTTTGGTGAAGATCAATAACTCCTGAAAATTTCATGATGATACGACGACAGGAACATGGTCAAAAAGGTGGCACAGACGGACAGACAGACAGACGGACAGAAGCGTTCATAGAGCTGCTTGGTCGCAGCTAAAAATACTGAAAACCAACCAGGCCCCGCCCCGTCAAAAATCAAAATACATTACGCTAATGGGAGCCCAAAAAACTTTTTTTCACATAGAAAAATGAAACATGGCAGAGACATAGCCCATGTTCGGAAAAGTTAAAAATTACATTATGGCCCCAACAGGAAGTCAGCCATGTTGGGCGGAAGAGTGGACATATGAAATCGCACCCCGCTTTCTTTGAACATCTCCTTGGGTTTTCTGGAAATTTGCACCAAACTTTGTAAAAATCACCTCGACACATTTGTGGTCAATAGTTACCATTTACATTTTTGATAAAATGTTGGGCATAGATACGATTACCTTACAACGAAGCGGCCATTTTCAGAAGAATAAAAGTATGTCTCTCTGTCGCATACAGTGTCGTATTTAGTTGAACCCAATATAACGTTTGTGCAGAATGACAACCTGAACACACTGTTATGGAAAATGGTTCTCCAGCGCCCTCCTTATTTTTGGAATTGGAGGTAAACAATTATTTTGACAGAGTCAAAAAAAATTGGCAATTGCAAGTTGTGCACTGAAAGACAAGATACGCTGTCCTCTCATTGTTGATTGGCTCCACCGTGCACATGGGAGGTGATTGCATGTGAGGGTGAGGGCCATAACACTGCTTGCAATTTTAACTATTATTATTATCCTTTCCGCACATTGCACGCAGATCTGACCCCTTGAACATGAACGAAAAATCAATTTTAATTTGAGCAAAAATTCAAGCCTGGAGAAAATTTTTTTTATTTGAAGGCCCCAAGAAAAATATTGAAAAATGACTCAGACACGCCCTGTCAAAAACCAAAATACATTTCGTTAAAGGGAGCCCACCCCAAACTTTTTTTCCCAAGTAGAAAAATGAAACTTGGTAGAGACATAACCCATGTTGGGCCAAGTTAAAAATTCCATTATAGCCCCACCCTAGCCCCAAGATATGCCATCCTGTCATATTTCAGTGGCCCCACTGGTCGCAAGGGAGGTGATTGGACTGGAGGGCGAGGGTCATAACACCGCTTGCGGTTTTAATTATTATTATTATCACCATATTGTCCCTGCTTGAACACAAATTTGACCCCTTGAACATTAATGAAAAGTCAATTTTATTTGACCAAAAATTCAAGCCTGGCGAGAAGTCCCAAAGAAAAAATATTGAAAAATGACTTAGCCAAGCCCTGTAAAAAATCAAAATACATTACGCTAATGGGAGCCCTCCCCAAACTTTTTTCCACGTAGAAAAATTAAACTTGGTTTGAGACATAGCCCATATTGGGACAAGTTAAAAATTACATTATGGCTCCACCCTAAACCCAACTGGAAGTCAGCCATGTTGGGCATAAGCGTGGATATATAAAATCACACCCCTCATACTTTCAACATCTCCTACTAGGGTTTTCATCCAATTTGCACCAAACTTGGTGAAAATCACCTAGAAACATTTGTGGTCAAAAGTTACCAATCACATTTTTGATAAAATGTAGGGCTTGGCTGAGACGAGGTCTCATTGAAGCGGCCAACGTCAGTAGTATAAAAGTGTGTCTGTCTCACACAGAGTGCTAGATTGAGTTGGACCCAATGTAACATCTGTGCGGAATGACAACCTGAACACATTGATATGTAACTAGTATAGCTGTATGGTAAAATGTGATCAGACGGGAGGGCGAGGGCCATAACACTGCTTGCGGTTTTAATTATTATTATTTTCATATGATTTTTTTGAGTGTGCTTTCTTGGACACCATTCAAGCTTGACCTCTCATTTTGCTCATAAGCAATCTCTCGGTCCTTCTTCAGGACTATTTCTCTTCTATTTTCTATTTCTTGCTTGGTTTGTCTGCTATATTTCTGGTCTGCTGGGCGGCACGGTGGCATAGTGGTTAGCACTGTTGCCTCACAGCAAGAAGGTCCTGGGGCCATTCTCCCCGTGTTTGCGTGGGTTTCCTCCGGGTACTCCGGTTTCCCCCAACCACAAAAACATGCATCATTGGAACACTCCAACCAGTACCCCAGACCAAGAAACTGGCTTTAGAACTGGAGTTGGTCCCCAGGCGCTGCTCTGTGGCTGCCCACTGCTCCTAACTATAGGATGGGTCAAATGCAGAGGACAAATCACCCCACGGGGTTCAATAAAGTGCATCTTATATTTGATTATGTTTAAAACCACTCTTTTCCAGAACCACTGCACCAATCAAGCTCAAACTTAACACAGGACCCATTTTTAATGATGTGGCTGCAGTAAGCCAATAAAAGTTCAGAGCTTGGCCTCTACTGATATAATGCCCTGTTGCTCCTGAACACAATGTCCAATCTTCATCAAACTTGAGATCTGCCATCTATCTGACTTAAGCATGCCAAATTTGATGTAAATCCATCCCTAGGTGGCGGTATAGCAAACAAATAGTCATAATTCCTAAATCAATTGTCCGATCAACTTGAAATTTTATTTGCCTCAGGTTGGTCAGGGTTGCAGTGAAAGTCTATAGTGGTAGTCTAAAGTGATATAGTGATAACTAAAACAATATGGCCAACATTTGCCAATGAATTTCAGTTGACCTTATACTTGCTTCTGCTGTCGCCTATCATCATGTCACTTTATAATCTTGTTGAGGACCTGGAAATACATTCCAGGAAAACAATCTTCTTTTTCATCAGTTCTCGAACTTAAAAACTTTCTGTTCAGTCGTGTGACTTGGACGAATTCTCAAGACAAGGTATACATCAGGAATTCCGGCCATGAAGCTGCTCAGCGGCTTCAATTTGGTCTTATTTCTTTTTCCCACATTCCTACAATTTAGTACAGTGTATTGTCAATATAGCCCATCAGTGATCTCTGTCATTTCTTAATGATTTCTTTATAATTACAAGCTTCTATATTTGTCTTGATTATTCAGTAAATAAACTGTGGGATTATTCATTTAGTGATCTTAAACAGGAACAGCTTGAAAGAAATTATGCTTTTAAGGGTCAAAGGCTCATGGCACGCAATGCAACATCCCATAACACCAGCATCACCACAATGGGGACACTAGGATTTAGTGTGTTAAAATACAGAAATGCCTTCTTTAATATCTGAGCGCATCAATAAATTGCTTTATTGTCAACAGTCAAACTACTCAGTGGTCATTATTGTTGTATAGTTATTCTGATAGAAAATGAATTTTTACAGGCGTTTAACCCCTTTGCGCAGAAGCCAAATCTGGCTATTTAGGCGTTACTTGATTGCAGCTTTACAAACAGAAAAACTTTGGCTCAATTGAGTCTAGACACTTGAAGCATTTAGACTCCCATCGTATTTCAGTTTATTTATATGATTTTGGTGGATAAAAGGGGCTGCAAACACAAAAAATCTTCATGAAAATTCAACTTTGAATTAGCAAAAAAAATAATACTGACAATTGAAATACTGCTGGGGCTTAAAACAATACATTTCTGGAATCATAAACTTCTTAACCACAAGTACAATTCATCTTGAACATTACATTCTAGATTACCCGCTTGCTATGAGCCAGATTATACAGCTAACCCAGGTGTCTACCCAAAGTCTGAGATCCATCAAAATGGTTCACTGTCAAATCATACATTAATCATTTATTTAACACAAATCAACTTTTGGGGCATGAAATTCAGCATGAATTAATGATTTTCTGGTTGCGTTTAGCATGAATTTATCAATATCAGTGCAGTTGAACATCTTTGGTCACCAGTAACCTCTCCAAACACAAAACATGCCTTTTCTCCATAATAAAGTTAAAAACATTGTCCTTTTTTCTTCAAAGTCCCCCAAGTATTAAATAAACTTCTGATTAAACAGCTATAACATTCACACTGCAATGAAAAGCTAACCGCTCCCACATCCATACCTGAATTCTGAAATATACCTTATTTTAACTGAACAGAAATTTCACTTTCAGGAAAAAATAAAACGACATATGCCTCCATATTCAACAGAATGGTGTAATGAACATACTGAGGGATCTACCGACATGCGTGAGCTGCATGGATTTGGAGAAACGAAAACCTCTGCATTCGATGTCTTTAAACGATGTCTTTAAAGCGATGTAAATTCTACAGCAAAAAGCCATATTGAGCAAAATGCAAACAGAGTAGAAATATAACCTGTTTTCTTCATTGATGCCCTCCTCCAGAGACAGATGTATCGGGTAGAAGGAACCCTCCAGTACTGTTCCATTCGGAATAATTCCCATTGACTGCGTCCATACAGCATTTATCTCATTAATGAAACTGAACACTTCAGGCCAGTTTCGGGTGTCTTTGTTTCTTTGATATCGCATCATTTTCAGCTGCGCAACCGTGGCCAACATTCGAACAATACAACCGACCTTACTTTTACGCTTAGCTTTGTATCCTATTCTTATTGTCCGATCAAAGAATTTCAGTTATTGAGGAAAATTTAAACACTCGGGAATTGAATAAGAAACGAGTCTATCAATACATCGTTACCGGGGGAGCTTCACGAGGGCATGAACTGTAACTGTAGAGCTACGCAGATGAATCTCAGTATATAATTGAGTGACTGGCTATCGACACCAGTACTTGGGTAGATAAAAGGGAGCTGAATTTGTCAATGGAGGAATCTACGCGTTAAACCATGGGAGGGAACGACGCATATTTTGTGTGTGATGACTGTAATTGACAGTAGAATGTGAGAGAATCAATACAATGTCGGATTTTTTGCTTCACAAAATGTATTTTCCTAACCACTAATTGGAATACTGTTGGCTCACTGTAGCTAAAATGGTTGCTACAGAGTAGCAGTTTTTTTTTCTGTCGCAAGTGATAATTTTTTGAAACTACTGGATCGATACTATGGGCAAGGATATTGACCAGTTTGCACATCAGGCTTAGCTGAGGAGTTTAATTCATGTAACTCCTAAAAAACAGGGATTGGAGGGAACTTCTCCATTCTCTAAATCGCCTTTCAGCTCTGCCTGCTTGTGAATATTCAATAACTGGTCCGGGGGTGCCATCTCGTGGTCGAGTACTGTAAATAAGTGCTTAAATTTGCAGCTCTATAGACGCAAACGTCTACATCTGCAGAAAGTGGTTAATATTGCTTGGCTATGACAACTTATTCTTTTCTGTATTTAGCCCACAACTAAAGTTTGGCCAACCCAAGCTTTTTGTCTTTGAAAAGCAAAGAGCAGTTGAGGCTCACAAATTTGCCAACAGATATGCAAGGTTATAATCCATCATTTAGAGAACATGCCCAAGACCAATTGGTAGGATTTGGGGCATTTCATACAGAGCATAATATGATTAAAAAATGAAAGGAATCTGGTTAAATCTTACTGCATGAAGGGCAAGCCCTAAAATGACCTCTGAATGCATGTATAGGAACTTGGGACAAGACTTTGTAAATCCAAAATTTATTTCGAAGCATGGTCACATAGCAATATTCTGATCTTAGGACATATTTTCCCCATTAAAATGGAAAGCATTTCGAGGTTTGTCTAATGCTATTTCATTAGCAATTGTTTAGCACATCTGAAAAATGATTAGCAAAAAATAAGAACAGTACATCAGATTTTAAATGACAAAAGGACTTTTTCATTCTTTCCTAATGACATATTACAATAGAAATACAACTCCATTCCGAAAGCAAAACAAATTTCCAAAAGGAATCAATTTTATCATGAACAATCATAATTTAGTACAGTACATTTCCGTTTCCCAATGAAATTTCTGTAAACTGCTTGTAACCTGCAGTACAGCTGTCTTATTTATACCTTATCGTAGCATAATGTTAACACCTGATCAAAGATGTGAAAGTTTCCATTCCCACTAAAATCCAGTCATAAGGCACTCTCCAACTCAGTCACATTTTGACATTTCAACATCATGTATTTGAATGATCAGAAATCATTGTGCGATTCCCTCAACCACATAGCAATGGGACAAGTTTTGATGACTTTGATGGGCTTACGTGATGTTTAAGTGGCAGGAGGACCATTTTGGTGCGTGAAAACAAAGCGTACATCCAGTGAAGGCAATTCTGACAAATTTTGCTACCATATCAAAATATGCTACCTCGCGGTTCTACGCTTGCGCAAACCTAAAATCTCGGGCGGTTTCCTCGCTCATGTCTTAAGAATCTTCAAAAACCATAAAAATAGATTTACTTTCAGTGTGCATTTCGACCTGTAACCGTACATATTTTTGCATGTGCATGCTGGGTTTTCCTGAAAATGCAGAAATGAGATGATAATGGCGTATATGGGCATATATCTTTGCACAAACTTATCCAACTCGTTATAAAATGTTCTTATGTTGTAATAAGCTAACAAATAACAAAGTTACTACTGTAAACTGAGTCATATTGCTATATCAAGGTGAAAACAAAGACTTAACAATCGCTTTGCATTACGGAAGCATTTTTTGACAGAGCAGCACAAATTGACAGAACAATGGAATTCCTTCCAGTTGGGCAAAAACCAAATCACATCACTAGATTCCCCTTAACTAGCGTCAGCTGGATTGGAAGATGGCTAGCTTTATAATCTGAAAAGTAACGTCATACACAATAGCATGCACAACAAGATAATTCACGTAAAACTTGCTATAACAAATCTCAGTCCCGAACTGTCTGTTTGCTCTTCTGCGTGAGATAACGTTGAAAGCGACAAATCAGAGCGATATAAAACTTCTCCAATAGACATCATTACCACTGTTGATTAACTTGCCAGCTCACTGTACCTAAGCGATTGCTTTTGAACTAACCAGCAAACTAGCCAACGTCCCAAAAATATTAAAGTTTAGTTGGGTCGCATGAAACTGCCGCGAAAACTCAGATAAGTTCATGCCTATGACAGCTGGCAAAGTTTGTCGAGTTGAGGCAAGAAACAATTCATATCGCCTTGATATGATGATCATTTACAAAGATTTTCTATAGTTAACGTTAGCTAGCGGACTAGCCAACTAGGTGGATTTATCCAGAGAGCAACGTTCGCGATGGCTCCGGATGGCTCACATAGCTGAGTCTTCCCGTCACGACCAAAGATGATAGACCGTTTGAGCGTATCAGAAAGCCTCCCAAGACCTAAGTGCATGCATGCGCTCCCCAGAAGCTGATTGGTTGGTATGCAAATGAGGAACATCATTTTCCAGCCGATCAGAGTCGTGAAAATTTCTCGTATTGCTACGTGGCTTGGGAATTCGGAAGTTCACAGGCCAGTGAGTCAGGATCCATGAAATATCATTAAGATTTTTTGAATTACATGTTTTTGCGAAGGGATTGTTATGATGATTAGCATTTCGTCAAAACTGCTGAAATTTGATTAGCATTTGGGATGCGAATCCACCTAATCTGATCACTGGCTGTGAAGAAGTATTTTCCTCCTTCCTGATTTCTTCATTTTTTGCATATTTGTCACACTTAAATGTTTCAGATCATTCAACTAATTTTAATGTTAGACAAAGATTACCCGAGTAAATACAAAATGCAGTTTTTAAATGATTATTTCATTTATTAAGGGAAAAAAAGCTATCAAAACCTACCTTGTCCAATGCGAAATTGCCCCCCAAACCTAATAACTTTGTGCCACCCAGGGCGACAACAGCTGCGATCAAGCGTTTGTGATAACTGGCAATGAGTCTTTCACATCACTGTGGAGGAATTTTGCCCCACTTTTCTTTGCAGAATTGTTTTGATTCAGCCACATTGAAGGGTTTTTGAGCATGAACAGCCTGTTTAAGGTTATGCCACAGCATCCAAATCGGATTTAATCCGAACTTTGACTGGGCCACTCCAAAACCTTCATTTTGTTTTTTTAAGCTATTCAAAGGTGGACTTGCTGGTGTGTTTCGGATCATTGTCCTGCTGCATTATCCAAATGCACCTGAGCTTGAGGTCACAAACTGATGGTTGGACATTCTCCTTCAGGATTTTCTGGTAGAGAGCAGAATTCATGGTTCTGTCAATTACAACAACTTGTCCAGGTCCTGAAGCAGCAAAGCAGCTCCTCATTACCACCAGCTTGTTCGACTGTGGGTATGATGCTTTTTATGAAATGCTGTGTTAGTTTTACACCAGATATAATGGGACGCAAACCTTCCAAAAAGTTCAACTTTTGTCTCGTCAGTCCAGTGCATATTTTCTCAAAAGTCTTGGGGATCCTCAAGATGTTTTTTGACAAATTTGAGACAAGTCTTTGTGGTCTTTTTGGTCAGCATTGGTTTTCACCTGAACTCTCCCATGGATGCCATTTTTTCCCACTCTCTTTCTTATTGTTGAATCACAAACACTAGCTTTAACTGAGGCAAGTGAGGCCTGCAGTTCTTTAGATGTTGTTCTGGCTTCTTTTGTGACCTCCTGGAAGAGTCGTTGACGCGCTCTTGGAATAATTTTGGTAGGCCGGCCAATTCTGAAAAGGATCATCACTGCTCCAAGTTTTTTCCATTTGTGGTTAATGGCTCTCGCCATGATTTGCTGGAGTCTAAAAGCCCTATAAATGGCTTTGTAACCCTTTCCAGACTGATAATGTCAATGACTTTGTTTCTCATCTCTTCTGGAATTTTTTTACATCTCAGCATGATGTGTTGCTTTGAGATCTTTTAGCCTACTGCACTTTGTCAGACAGGTTCTATAAAGGGTTTTTCTTGATTAAACTGGTCTGGCAGTAATCAGGCTTGGGTGTGGGTAGTGAAATTGAACTAAAAAAATGTGGTAAATCACAGTTAATTAATGATTTGGGGGGGGATTACTTTCTCATAAAGGGGTTTAGATAGCCTTTTTCCCTTAAAGGGGACCTATTATGCTGATCCTTCTTTTAATACACATCAGTAATGTTTTAATGTTGGTTGTCCATACTCAACCTCTGAAAAGTTTCTAAACATAAGATACAGGGGTTTTGCCGTAATCCAAGAATGTGATTTCCTCTCTGAACAGCTCCTCCCGAGATCTTCATGAGATCTTGGCAAAACCTGACATCAGGTTGTGCCATCCAAATAATACAGACCTAGCCAGAGCCAACCAAGGTGCTGGACCTGCCCACACTGGAAACTACTCTAGCAGGCATTAACAACAGCAGATCATACTTTGCCTTAGTAGCGTCTACACTTTTGGAAATACAAAAGAAGAACCGCAGATCATTTGAGGTGCAGTTTTCAGTATCTCTCCCAAAGCTGCTTGTCCGTTTACTGTTGGATGCAAAGAAAAGCTCCTATTGCTCTTCCAAAAGACGATACCACCAAAAATCATTGGATAGCTTTTTTTGTTTGCTGGCAGCAAACAGCCACTTCCAAAGGAGCTTTCGCCTCTACGTTATATACCAGCGCAGAAGCTGTTCGTTACTCCTCGCTAACAACACACCACAGTTATGCACAAGAACCAGCAGGTGCTTATAATACACACTGAAGCAGTCCATAAGCTGTTGGTCCACTTTTTGCTGCTCCTCACTGTCCATGTCTCCCACTGGATTTCTACGGTCTCCGGTCTACACCTGGGTATGTCGACCCGTTCTACAATTGTGTCTGTATGTGGTGGATTCTGGCTTTCCCTCAATCCTAGCTACGGAGTAGAAACACCGGTGCACTCCCCATAATAGCTGTAGGTAGACAGCAAATTCGAGCTTGAGCTGCTAGACTTTCACGTTGTGTCCTCCACTTTCGCCGTTGTGTTTATTAGAAAAAGTTCATTTCATTAGAGCTATACACATGTGATGCGTTTGATTGTAGAATTCGCCAGTCAATTCCTTCTCAGATGGCAGACGCCTCTCAGGTTCACTCTGGGGCGGCGGACCCAGAAAACTGTGTTCTGCTGCTTCATCCAGCCTAGATCCGCCCTTCACAGGGCTGGCCAGTCAGAAGAAAGTGGGCACACGGGGAGTGGGGGCCATAGTGGAAGAGCCACCCCAACAAGGCGTTTAAGGCCGAGACTACAATGAACTACAAATGGGTTTTTTTGAGGATGGCAGTATGAGCTAAATAAGGACCCTGTTTTGGACTTTGAACGAACAGGAGTTCTCTAGGGGAGTCCAAGATCAAAATATAACCTTGGAAATATAGCAAAATAGGTCCTCTGAAATAAATGAAAACATCATTTAAGAAGTGCATTTTGTATTTACTTGGGTTATCTTTGTCTAATATAAAAATTTTTTTGATGATCTGAAACATTTAAGTGTAACAAATACGCAAAACAAAAAAGGAAAGAAAAAAAAGAAATCAGGACGAAGGAAAATACTTTTTCACAGCACTATATATTGGAAAATAATTTATAAACACTACTTCAGTCCCCTCATTGCAACATTATGGAATTTTTATTTATAGACTGAAAAGGTAAACATGAAAAGTTCAGTCTGAAGTTTTATCAAGGCATTTAATTTTCCATAAACAATTTTATTGTTTTAAGCAAAGCAATCTCAGGCACCATTGTCATGATGGTTTATAATTTGTCTCAACACTAACTCTTTAACCTCCAAGGCTCATTATAGCAGAACACGACTTTGCTGATGTCAAACTTTCAAATTTAATTAACAGAATGATTTTGATGAGTAGTTATATTCATTTCAATCTAACAGAAAATTTATCAACAGCACTCATTAAAAAACTGAGGTCCAGTTTTATGTTTCCAGTAACGACAAAAACAAAGGAAGTTCATTTTAAAGCTATGACAGAAGTATATCCGCAGTATACTTTCGTTTTTTTCTTCTTAGTCCTCCTATTTTTAACTTAAGCAGGCATGCTTTTACGCCTAAAATTCATATTGTATAGTAAGTGTTAAGTTCAGATCACTCTGCAATCACAATAAACAAAAACAGTTCCATAGGTATCCTACAAAAATAAACATAAACGTGGTCCAATGTAAAACTGAACTATTTTATTCTTGTGCAAATTTTTTTTGACCCCTTGAAATTAATAAAATGGTACGGGAAAACACACGGAGGAAAAAGCCAGTTATCGATTGGAGGGGAATTTATGCGACCCTTGCATGTACAAATGGAGCGGATAATCAGTATTATTTGAAGCGTTTCCTACCGTCAATCGGTGTACAGGCGCCGCTTCCACTACAGGCTATTAAAAACTGAGTTTCTGCGCAGCTGCGGTTTTCGAGACCTTGGACGTCTGTCAGAAAACCGACAGCTGCATGCAATAAATCCAAGACCGGAATCACCCGAAATAATCAGAGTGCCCTTCACTCTTCTTCCAACAAATCGCAAGTAGGTCATTTGTCCCCCTGTTTTGTCATGTTTATTGAATATGGGCCAAGGATTCGATCCTACGCCGCGCAAACTTGACTTGCGTGGTCAGCGCAAAATAAAAAATTC
This sequence comes from Gymnothorax reevesii, assembly GCA_029721435.1. Taxonomy (NCBI): domain Eukaryota; kingdom Metazoa; phylum Chordata; class Actinopteri; order Anguilliformes; family Muraenidae; genus Gymnothorax; species Gymnothorax reevesii. The sequence goes on along the minus strand of CM056574.1, from coordinate 75,725,996 downwards.
AGTGCTAACTGCATTACGCCTTTTGAAAGCATGCCAATGAGTCATTTGTTAAGCACGGATTCCGTATAATTTGAGAAACGTTGGTTACCGCTTTGGAGACCAACCATTGACCTTGAAGTTTTAAACTTTAAGACAAAGAGCGACTGTGACACGATGACACGAGATTAAGACCAAAACTAAACTTGTCTATTTCTAAGAACAAGTTATGCCACCCTCAAAAGCAGAAAATATACGGGGGTGGGGGAATGTGCATTATTGCAGCATGGGGCAGGCTATTCGGAGAATTCTCTGTGTGTGTGTGCGTGTGCGTGCGGGAGTCTATCTATTCTAGTGGAGACCAATCGACCCAGCTTGGAAAGTTAAGTCTGGGGGAAAGAAAAAAGAGCACTGGGCTTAAGGCTAGGTTTAATCTTGGGTTACCTGCGGGCTTATGATAGGATCTAGGTCCAGTTTTAAAAATACCTATTAGAATAAAGCTCCAGGTAAAAGTCAGTTGTTGGATTGAATTGGATATGTTTTACGGGTTTGTCAGTTAGGTTTAACGATAGGGTAAAGATTAAGGCTATGGTTAGGGTTAGAAAACGGGTTATAGTTAAGGAGTATAGAACGAGGAATTCGGTGCAAAAATAATTAAATATAAAAGTGTGTGTGTGTGTGTGTGTTTGCATGTGCATTTTAATTAGGTACCAGAAGCATAAACCACCTGTAATTAATTTGTTTCAGAATCAAGGAGAACAGTGTCACTAAATGAATATCTTCACTCAAATTATTATTTTGGGAATTGCAAAGAGTCCCTGATATTTGCACTCTCTTTAGTCAAGTAATTTATAGTGCATCTCTGGCTTTCTCTTCACATGTTCACCTCAGCCTTCCTGTGTGTTAACCCTGTATTTCATATTTATTAATATGAAAAGTGACTGTCTTTGAAAAGAAGCCTACTTTTCACAAGCAGACATTAATTATGTGCCTGCAGCAATGCAAACACATATTAAAATACTGCATACTTCTTTTTTATTTTTATTATTATAATTATTAGTGTGCATTGAAAATGCTCACTATTGTTATCCTGATCTTCTTATTATTATTATTATGTGCTTGCAGCAATGCAGACACATATTAAAATCCTGCATACTTCTTTATTATTATTATTATATGCCTGCAGCAATGCAGACACATTAAAATCCTGCATACTTCTTTATTATTATTATGTGCCTGCAGCAATGCAGACACATATTAAAATCCTGTATACTTCTTTATTATTATTACAGTGCATGCAAAGCAATGCATTGTGCTGTTCTTCCTATACTTCTTATTATTACAGTGCATGCAAAGCAATGCACTGTACTGTTCTTCCTAGACTTCTTCTTCTTCTTCTTCTTCATTATTATTATTATAGTTTTCTTTCTTCCAACCAAGCTATTGTGATTAATTCAGCCTTAACCATATAATTTAGAGACTTCATTCAAACTCCGTTGCGTAGGTTTTGGAAAGCACACTGATGCTATGTTATTTTCATTTTACTATGATTTTTACTTTTTAAATTATTTAATTTTAAAAATATTTAAACTTTACAATGGGTTTCTATGGCACGGAATCTTGAGACTTTGAGTGCAAGGCATAATCGTTAGAGTGGAGGGGAGTTCGAAAATCACCTAAAACTTTTGTTTTTGATTTGCCATTTCTCCTACATACTTTAGACTACATACATAATATTTACATCAAAATGTAGATGAACTTGTGCTTGTTCCTCTCGTGTATCAGTGGTCTGAAATGGACCAACACTTTTTACCATATGAGCCTCAAACCAACAGCAAATCCAGACAGATCTCTCATTTAACCCCATATAAAATGACAGCCTGACTTTCCCCAGAAACCAGTTCGGGACAGTTTTTTCAAACTGCTCTAATGCCACATTTTTTCGACATAAATGACACAAAATATATATTGAAATTTTCAGCAAAGCCTCGGCGTGCCTCCTGTGGCGTTATTTAAATGCTACTTTCTACGACTTTCGAGAAATCTTGCATTTTATAGTGGGTGGGTTAAAAGGATAATCATGTTCAAATGACCTGTGAGACTCAGCCGTTAAGTGAGTCAGCCGTTAATTTTTTTCAAACCGAAACCGTGGCAACTGAACTGTCAGCAGAGGTGGCTCTGGCCTCACCAGTTCAAACAGGCTCCGCCCATGAAGGCATTATAGCGAATCCCCGGCAGGCCCCGGGGAAAACCCCCTAAACGGCGCTTTTTCTCGGAGTGAAGATGAAAGCGGAGAAAACGCGGCTCTCTCAGTTGCCTGGGTGACAGTCAGTTCCAATGAAATATGATTCTTACATACAGCGAAAAGAGCCTATCCAGGCCCATTTCTGCTAGTTAAAATTTTTGGATTTCTACCGTAAATGAGCTCATTCCTTGCACCAATACCTGAATATTATAATTATTGGTTACGCATTAGTTAAAATGGTCCAATCAAGACAGACGTGCATCTGCGCCAGCCAAGAGAAAGTGATTTCGGATCCGAAATTTTTTGCGGAGTGGCTTAAATCAGTCGGCTGCCAGGCTAGTAGTAGTAGTAGTAATCTTTATTGACCAAAAGAACATATACATTTATCAGTCAGCAGTATTCATACAGTAGGCGAGCAAAGCAAGCAGAAGCACAATATTGTTCATTTCAGTCAGCATAATCATGATAATGATATAACACGTATTCCGACGGAACCATACACGAGACAATGACGATTAATTTATAAACATACAACCATCAGTTTAGGCAGACAGTACAGCTATACATTCGTATACAACTGTGGCAATTGCTAAAACATCTTCGCAAAGAAAAAACTGAGACAAATTCGCGAAATTCATAGTGTGAAATCTCTGGCGGATCCGTTCAGTTCTCAGGCAATGACATATGATGTGTTCTTCTGTCTGCACGGCATTGCCGCACACACACAAACGCTCCTCATGAGGGACACGCCCCCACCGACCAGTTTCTATTTTTAGATTGTGTGACGACACTCTAAGCCGAGTTACACAAAGCCGTTGATACTCGGGTACGGCTGGGTTATCAGAGTAAATAGGATGCACAGAAAGCTCTGGATTAATATCCCTGTAGGTTTTGATCTTGGACCGCTCTGATTCACGCACTGCCACTTTCCGTTGTTCAATGTCATCACAAAGAATATCCCCCTCAGTCAGCACTGACTGCAGGTAGCACGCACCTGTGGTTATACTGTCTGAACACAGTGTCCACACGGCTATAAAAGGGTCGTCGGTCATACTCCTCCTCTCAGTCAAGATTCTCCTCAAAAACTTCTGCTGGCAGTGTTTTACACGCGCCTGAAGTGAAGCATACCCACTCTCGAGAAGCGCTGTATCATTAGCAGTGGTGGTGCGTACACCAAGCAAGGCTTTAATTAGGGTATTATACACTGGCTGTGCCTCTCTATAACTATTTGTAAGCCACGCCTCACACCCGTATAATACACTTGAAAACATGGCAGCATCCAACACACACTTCTTTACCCAAAATGGGAAATCCATATTTTTCTTCACGAATGCGATGAATTTCATGACATGAACATGTTTACTGTCTATGTGTTTTTTCACTGATGACCGGCATTTACCGTCCTGCGTAAACACTGATCCAAGATATTTATAGGAGTCGCAATTCTCAACAGTTATGTTTTGGAAACCAAGGGTGCAAAATCATCAGGTTGACCATTTAACACCATAAACTTGGTTTTAGACCCATTGATCGCCATACCATAGTCTTTCCAAAACTGGAGCAAAATTCTAAACTTTTCTATGGTCTGCTCTCGACTGGTTGCCAACAAAATAGTATCATCCATCAGTAAAAGACAATGAACCCATTTAAGAAAACCGTCATGAGCACACTTACGTTTCAAAGCACAGACAAAACAATCAATATACAATGTAAATAAAAAGCAACTGGTAGGTGATCCCTGGCGTAATCCTATGGAAGCGGTAATAAGTGCAGACCCCAAGATCATAGCTGTATTTGAATATAAGCATTAGCATGGCAGCACCACATCCAAGTTTTTTCAACATATTCAACATCGCAGCTCTAGGCACTCTATCATAGGCCTTACTAAAGTCTACATAAATAATGAAAAGTTTAGCCTTTTTTGACGTTGCATAATCCATTAGCAGACGCAATGATAGGATATGCTCAACACATCCACGTCCGCGCTGGGCCCCGGCTTGCTCCCGATACGGCCGAAACCAGGCTTCTAGTCTGACACAGATAATAGCATCAAATAACTTGGCAAAAGTATCCATTATCGAAATTCCACGGTAGTCATCACACAAATGTTTTGCACCTTTTTTAAATATAACACTCAACCGGGAAAAACACCAACTCACAGGGGCCAGTGACGTGTAGAGGATGAGGGAAAATATTGTTGCCAGAAATGTAATCCAATTGGCAGGTAAACATTTTAGCACGTCAGGCGGTATACCTGACAGGCCTCCGCCTCGGTCTGGCTTTAACTTGTTCATAGCACATGTAACTTCAGCCGGACTTACTGGATCATCTGTAACTGGTAAGTACCTCGAAACTCTCAACACCATCCGGGTTAAGAAGTTTTTCAAAGTGATCCTTGAACTCCGCATCTGACGGCTTGTTTAAGCTTGGATTTTGGTTGTTTACGTCACCATTCCAGTCGATTTTATTCCATATCGCCTTAGAGTCACCTAGAGCCAGTAGCCGACCCCACACATCACGCCCGTAATCCTGGTCATCTACCATCGCTGCTGGTCTCACTTTAGACTGCTCCAGGCACGCCGAGAACGTGTTTTCAACGCTATGAAAAATATCATCAATGTCATCGTCATTATCCAAGTTTGGGGGGTCAGCGGAACTAAAGCGAATATGCATGCCGTCACTGTCGATATCCCTCCACTTAATCTGGCGCCGTGAGCGGGGGTGGTGGTCAGCGTGTGACAGGTCACTCTGACCCAACCAGCGGGCACGGCTCACCAGGTTACACAGATCCCGACTCTTGTTAAAGGCGTTACCCTGCAAGGACACCACCAGAGGGGCATGATTTGACGGCAGATATGTATCATCCTTTATCTCCAAGTCACTGACGGAACTAAGCAAGTTTTTGGAAACATAGCAGTGATCCAGCTCTGAAATCCACGTGTTTCCACGTCGAAACGTCAGCTTATTTTCAAACTGAAACTGCGTGGCCAACCAATCCGTTAACCAAGAACAACGGGCTCAATACGCGTACTAGCTGTCTTGCATTGTTGTTTGGTTGTGTCGCAGTATCAGGTGATGCGGCATATTTTAAATCCGGTACATTCTTGTCCTCAAGGAAAACGTGACGTAAGGAGGCATAACGGCAATTCAAATCGCCCAACAACAGCACTTCCGCAGCACATGTATCCTGTATAATCGCATTCACATGGGCTACATAGTCCAGCGAAAAATATGGAGAGTCATAAGGGGGTATGTAGCAAGCTACAAAAAGGATGTCAGGATAAAGTTTCAAACGAAATGTTATCGTATTCTGACGCGTTAAGTCCATATGCACAACATGTTTACTGAGTCCATTCCTCATAAGGACTGCACACCCTCCGCGGTGTTCGTTATCTGAATCACAAATATAGGTGACATACCCCGGTAAATGAAAAGGCGTCTTAGTCACAGGCCGTGTTCGAAACCGCGCACTAACGTACTACTCGCACTGCTCGCACTACCGATGACGTCAGATTAAGGGGACATGGTGTTTTTATTCGTGGGGAGTGATTTTGTGACCGCGAAAAGTTTCCGGATGTATGCTAGATCGGGAAAATATTTTGTGGGTGCATCGCAAGCTCACTATTCAATTACCTGTGCTCGAAACCTCGTAAATTAACACTGCCAATTACGTCAGAGTTAGGGGGTAGGGTGTTCACTGATGCGTGGGGAGTGAGTTTGTGTCCGGAAGAAGCTCCCGGATGTATACTGGATCGTGCTGATATTTTGTGGGTGCATCGCATGCACACTATTCATACACAAATTGCCCAAGATGCAACGCGACGTAAACTGCCAGGAAAAAACTCGCTGAAAAATAATAAGAAGCCACTTTAACTGCAAAACATCGGAACCTGTGGGAGACGACACGGCACCAGCCAGGAGCGGCGTCAATACAAATGTGAGAAAAATTTTTAATTTGTAATTCAGGTTATATATGGTAAAATGATATTCAGCTGAAGGTGTATTGAATGAATATATTTTAGAGTTGCAAAGAACGTTTCCGTCCGGTTATATACTGTCAGCATGTTGGATCTAACTATGCACATCTTGCTCGTTTGTCCGTTTCTTATAGGGGCAGATGAAGATACAGGGCGCCTCATCTCGTGGAGAGCCTGCAATGAGGCGCTCTTCCCAGTGGGGCTCAATGCGGCGGTCAGAGGATTTCAGTATGTAAATAATATTATCGGTGTATTGCAACGTTAGGAAATGCTTGTATTCAGTTAGGTTGATGTCACCGATGTTATGTTTCTGTAGAATGTTCATAAAGGAGCATGGCCTGGAGGGCAAGGTGGAGCCACGGTGGATAAAACAGAAATGGGAGAAGCTCAAACAGAAATATAAAGTAAGTTGAAAAATCATATGCACTGCAGTCAACACAAATGATACAAGATGATGATGGGGATCGTGAGCTTAATCAAAATGTTCACAAAATATGCTTTTTGTATAATTCTGTTCTGAATTGGGAAAAAGTAAATAAAGTTGAGGGAAAAAGGCAACATTGTTGATTTTCAAGTGACCATGAAAATGTAAGCGACAAGTGATATCAGAGTTGTGACCAGCTGGTTTATTGCATGGTGTATTTTCATATACTTTTACATTACTCTGGTCTGATTTTGCTCAACAGCCTAGCACAAGAGAAAAAACTGTCAAGAACCATGGAATACGCACACAAATTGCATTGCCTGAGAGAACCTAAATAATAATGGAAGGTGTTGCGTCTGTTTTTTCCTCTGCAGAAATGTATTAAATATTGCAAGGGAACATGAAAAAGTGAAATATCAACCTGTTGACTAACTTCACTAAAAACCCCTCTTTTTCAGGTGGCAACGATCATACATGAATTGAGCAACTTCTTTTTAGCTGTCATTGTCCAGCACCATGTTTGAGGAAGAGACATTTGACTTCTACACTTAGCCATAGGTCTTCCAGCAATGTTTCTGTAATCATGACTTATCCGCTGAGCAGGTGATTGGTCCACATAGTTTTACCAGAGCCCTGTTAGCCAGCGCGTTTCCAGGTAGATCAAGACAGGCCTTCATGGTTACTGTATCAGCCCAGGTGGTTAAACCACCCACTAAACCCACCCACTTCTCCCAGTCCTATACTTTACCTGTTTCCAGCTCTTATGACTCGGACGAGGGGTTGGATTTTTAAGAGGCAATAATTAAAGAACTATAAGACAACTATGTACACCAGGGGTGAATCACTCTTAACATTTGAGATAAATCAGGAACTAAGAACTTCCTGGGCAGAGTAACACAAACCAAAAAAAAAAAAACTAACAAAAATCATGTTCTTGCAGCACTGCAATGGGAACATCAGAAGCAAACACTTATGCTGCAAGTCTGTCCCTGAGGGTGTCCCCGAACCGCTGGAGTGGCTTGTGGGCTTCAACATCATCAGTATCATCGCCATCATCCCCGTCATCCTCGTCTTTGACCTCAGGCTCCAAGACATCCCCGTTTTCGAGGCAGACGTTGTGCAGGAAAAGGCAGGCACAGATGACCTCAGGCACAAACTCCACCTTCGCCTCCAGTGCCTTCAGGAAAATTAATTGCCACCTGGTCTTGAGGACCCCAACTTCCCTCTCCACCACGCACCGTGCCCTGGACAGCCTGGTGTTGTACCTGGTCTCCACAGGATTCCGGACAGGCTCCTGGAATGGCTCTGCCAAGCACGGGAATCCGCCATCGCTCAGCAGACACCATCCAGGAGGTGGGTACAGTTGGTGACCATACAAGGGGCTGCACCTCAGGACCCGAGCATCATGGACGCAGCCAGGGAAGCCCACCACCACATCCAGAAAGCGACCCTTGTGGTTGCAGATGGCCTGGAACTGGACCGAGTAGAACAGCTTCCTGTTGTAATAGTCCACTGCAAACCGCCCAGGTGGACCAATGTGGACATGGCAGGCATCAATGCTCCCACCCACCCAACCAAAGGCTGGGGAACCAGACAGCTGCTGGAACCCGGCTCCAATCTCCTGCAGCTTTTCCGGGATGGGGAGGTGGATGAGCATCCTGGAAACCCCCTGGATGCCCTTACTGACCCGGTGGATCATGTCATGGCATGAGGTGCGGGGAATGTCAAAGGCCTCTGGCGCAACCCAGTAGGACGTTCCAAAGGCCAGCCAGTACACAAACACCAGCACCTCGATCGACTTCCCCCATCCATGGTCGTTCTCTCCCAGGAGATGGATGAGGCTCTCCAGCAATGACCTTCATAGGCGAAAGTCCTTCCGCAGGTCACCTCACTCAAAATACAGGCGCAACAGGGGACCCTGGGGATTCACCCTGCAGTATGGCCCTCTCGAACCCAACTATAAAGGACAATATTTTAAATTATTAATTGGACTATGTATTGAATGTTGTTAAATAATTTCATATACATTGTTAACTATTTATTGCAATTAGTTACAGAGCCATTTTCTTAACCTATATGGTAATGTAATTATTTATCAAACTTTAAAGAAAAGTGATTGAAGTAATTTATTAAATTTCTCATTGGAATATTTCTATGAAATTATTGCATTTTGCCTGTTTTTTAAAGATTAAATTCACATTTGCCATCTTATTATTTTGTATCTTATTTTAATATATCTGAGCTCAAATGTTCCCCTTTATGCAGAATACAAATAAAGGAGTTTTTTTCCCTGTTGTGCAAGAGCTTAATTAATGCTTAATCACTCAGTATTTGTATTGCAGATACTGGCCAAAATGGTTCAATTGAAGTAAAACATTCAAAAATTCAATTACAGAATTAATTTAGCCATTACATTTCGGTATTCATGAATTCAGGTGTATATAACTGCGCCAAGGGGTTAATTTGAATTGTGAATTTAGGCTACTTTTTCCCTACAATTTCATTTGCAGAGCATTTGGCGCGTTCTGCTCATTATACGTAACTGTTTGGGTTTAAGTTTTGTTTCAAGTAGAAATACGATAACATTATACATGATAATTAACATTAAATGGTAATTTAAAGAATACTTTCTTCGTGGTCATTCTTTGGTTGACAACTGTTTTTTGGTTGAAGCCAGGTTAGCATTTCACTCTCATCTGTTCACATCATCCACTGGGAGTAAGTAATCTGAGTGAAAGTAGAAACTTGTTTTTAAATGGTATCTTACCTCTGATGAATATTCATAAGCCCACAGATGAAACGCTGACGGCGGGCCGATTGACTCCGTTGTGTCCTTGGCCGCATCTTCAGCAGGTAAGGCTTAACGGCGAAATGCCGGTCGGGGGGTCGAAAACTGCTATTTTAGGTTGGCTAAAGTCAGGTTGGCTAAACATTCTGTTTCAATGCCCTCAAAACGAATGCACATTTCCCCCCCCCTTTGGTCGTCCGCGTATCGTAGATTAAGAGGATTTTATTTTATAGATCACGATGTAAAATATTAATTTCTCAAACGGGTCGTTCGTAAATCATTATTTTATACCACACAGATGATGGCGGTAATACACAAATTGGTGTGCAATTCACCATATAATTAAAAAGAAGAAGAAGGAAGGGTTCGCTCGTAGGTAGAACCGAGTAGTGTGACTAGTGTGTAGACAGAGTAGTATGTAGACCGTAGAGCGCGGTTTCGAACACGGCATTAATCTCGTTAAGACATATGTCACAGGCTGTTAACATGGATCTCACAAGATGGTTTTCAAGCTTGTTTGCGACACCATTAATATTCCACGTCACAACACGGAGGGGCTCCTCGCTCTGCTCGCCTAATGAAAATGTGCCAGGAAGCGGTCGATAACCACATCATCGCGCGTGATGACGCGACGTCGGCGGTCAAATTCAATCTTACATCCCACATTCTCCGGGCGTTTCTTCTCCGCTTCGAACGACTCAAATAGCCGCTTCCACGACCACTACGCTACAGTCTCCGTCAGATGTTTTAGTTGCATGAACAATGAGCAGGCTAAGTGTTGTAATTATCCATCGTTTACAAATGGTGGTAGCTTAAGAGTTAAGCTGCTTTCACACTGGATGCGACATGAATTCACGAGTATTCGCGTCTTTGCACTGACTTTGAATGTAATCTGTCTAGGGAACAATTCGATTCGCGTCCAGTGTGGAAGCGGCTTTATGGTGGCTGATAGTCTGGCTTTTCCGCTAATACAGTCGTCACCTTAGCCAATGTTGCTAACGCCTCGGACTCACCGGTTGATATGTGAGGGGAGGAAAAAAGTAATTAAGTTGCTGCATTCCGGGGCTATTTCAAATTTAATTCATGCATTACATTAACCATGAACTTTATGGACAAATTGGACACCAGGCAACAAAACGAATGGGAGGTTGACCGAACTGGAAGCATGCAGTGTACGTGGTTAATGATTTGGAAGCTGCACCCAAATATTAAGTTGAAGTAGGGGGACAAACGCAGATCTCCACAAGAACCTTTAATTTTGCACACAAATTTTGCTTACTCGGTAGCTAGCAACTTGTTTCATTTAAACAGCATCATCAGACAAATAACCGAATTACTCACTAATTTTCCTTGCGTGTCCATCGCAGCTTCGCTACGTAGCTTGCTACACAAATATTCAAATAAACATATTTTTTTTCCATTATGCAGCATTGATAGCGAAGTTAGCTAGCGAAATGTCTGCTTTCTTTCAGTCAACTCCAAGATGCATCCGCTCACAGAATGGACAAAATAGCTTGTCTCATTTTGAAATCGAGCAAATAATTCTCCTGATTACAATGATGGCTGTTTTAACTCTGTTGAGAATTACGAAATGAACCAATAGCGAAAACCAGATGAATGCAAAAGGAGGCTTTATTTCTGAAGGGGGTAACCCCTCCAACAGAGCTGGCAACAGTACAAAGTCCGCAATCCAAAATCAGTATCCAAAGGACGAAATCCAGAATCGTAACCAGGGCACCAAAAACAAAATCCGTACTCAGGCAAAAATAGGTCGATACACAAGAATGCGGTACAATACAGGGAATGGGCAAAGCTCGGTAGTCAGGCGGTCCAGTCAGAAAGATAAATCACTTAGAATCAGGGCGTAAACAAAACGTGGCATAGGAAGAACGATCTGACAAGAGGGTGAACCAAACAGACATCTTATATACACATCCAGGGTAAACACATGACCAGGGAGAACAGGTGCAATCAATGGTAACAATGATCAGGGAGAGACACATGAGGAATAAACTAATCACATGAATTTGGCAAATGCCAAAACGCAGACAGGGATCACTAGACAATCCTATGAACAAACAACAGCTCCGGTTAAGGAGTACTAAAAGTGCATAGTCTAAAGCAAAGGAAAGCATGAGATATAAGTGGAAAACTGCAGCAGAGATAATTAGGGATAGGCAAGGAGGCGGAGATTAGAATTGAGCGACTGCTGAGAGATAGTTAGTCAATTAGTATGTGCAGCTTTACAATCCTGAGTGCATGTTAGAAAGTCAGTAAAAATATACAAGATTAGTGTGGTTAGTAATTAGCAAAAACAATGAACTGTTAGTATGTGTTAGTAAGACAGTAAAAGAGAGAGGAAGGAAGAACACGAGATAATGAAAGAAGATTGAAGCCCAGAAACCAATAAATCACCCGAATGAGTGCACACAAGACAAGGGACCGTGAGCAAAGATACACACATGACAAGACAGGGGAGACAAAGTGCAAAGCATGGAAATGAAAACATGGCATGTAGACTAAATGATCTACACATGAACAATAATAAACAGGAAATCTAAATTACCAAAACACAATACACAATCCTAAGAATAGTCAAAGGGCAGGCAGTGGTCACTAAACACAGAAATCCTAAACATGGCATAGCCAGGCACAGAACTTAAACATGACAAGCAGAATCAGAATCCCAACAAACTCGGCTTCATTTGCTTATGCTTGAAGCGTCCTCTCCTCTTCAGTAGCTGCACTTGTTTTTGTGTCTTCGTCTTAGGCTTTTCATTACCAGTAGTAGGCTAGTAGTAGCAGCTCGTTGTTAGTGCTATTATGTATACTATAATATTATATTAATTACATATTCATGATATTTGTCATGGTATACATATATCTAGCGGATATTTTGAGAAATTACATGGTAATTTTCTTGGTCGTCATTGAGACTTATCTAATTTTCAGAGATCGGATTGTTCGATTAGGTAGTGGTGCTGCACTCGCCAAGATTTGCTCACTAATCATAATTATTTATACAATGCAATTTTTTATGTGAGCTGCTGATATTATTGCACGAAAATCTCAATGTCACATATCAAGCATATTGGTTCATTAATGCAGCCCATACTTGATGTCATTCATTATTAGTGTGACTTAAGATGAGCAGACCAGGGGTGCACTTCCTGTTACCACAGGAGGGCGCTAGTAGCAAAGTGGGAAGTTAATGCATCAGGACGTTCAGGGCGGAGCAATTACGATGATCAGCTAGTTTGAAGCCACTACAGTCAAGTATGTGGGCGTGAGAGCATTGGGAATCCCAAACGTATTTTCATGGCGAGGGATCCAAAGTCACCGCGTTGCCACACAGGCGCCATTACTCGTAGCTACACAACGTTCATAATGTAGCTATTAACAAAGTGGCAAGTTAATATATCAGGACATTCAAGGCGGCGCCCTCATCATCTTCAGCAAGTTTGCAGCTTCTAAAATCAAGTATTTGGCTGTGAGAGCGTTGTGAAATTTTTTCCTCGAGTCACAAATATTTGTCACGCCCTAGCAGCCATGCCCTTTGACTTACAGATCTGCAGAGCACAACTTTTGATCAGCTAGGTCTCACAATAATGTCTACCAAATTTGAAGATGATTGGGCGAAATCCCTGGGAGGAGTTCGTTTTAAAATTGAAAAATTCAAATCAAAATGGCCGACTTCCTGTTGGGTTTAGGGCGTGACTCCAATGAAATTTTTTGTATGCCTAGTGACAAAGCACACAACTACTGAATTTCGTCCGCCTACGACAAAGTAACCGAATTTCCCTATGGGAATTTTGAAACGTGTTTAGGGGGCGCTAATTCGGCATTTGGCACCTGCGCGATCGCACAAAAATATCAAATTTCGGATGGGGCCGGATGTATTTCGAAAGTTAGACGCTTTTTCACCATTGGGAAAGGGGTGAAATTGCCCTTTGAAAAGTCGTAAGAATAATAATAATAATTAAAGCTGCAAGCAGCGTTGAACGGGCCCTCGCCCCCATGCGCACATTGGGGTTGTGGTGAGATCCTGACGGGTGCAGCTGTGCACTCAAAACCATTAAACAGGTCAAGTGCCTACCCCAACCTGAGAGAAAGGACGAGCGAATTGGACAAAGCTGAAGGAGTTATGAGGAGTTGATACTTCATCCACCAGAAGGCGCTCAGAGTGTAACCAAATCTGGGCAGGTGCATTCAGGGGCAGACCCTAAGCACAAATGTGAAGTTTTGAGCAAATCGGCCAATTTCAACGTAAAATGTGGCATTTTCTGTTTCCATAATGGGGCATGATGAGCTAGATTGTTTAGCAGCACATCAAGGCGTTCAGGGTGGTGCTTTTACCATGTACAGGAATTTTGAACCCATTTGGATGAAGTATGAGGGTGAGGGAGCAGCTCGAATGTGTCTGGCGAGGCATCTGAAAGGGGGACACCATTGCGGCCAGGCCCATTTAGCGACAGACATGCAGAGCACTACTTTTGGTCCGCATGGTCTCTTGATGATCAGAAATAAATATTAGGTTGATTGGACGGAATTGCTAGGAGGAGTTCTTTAAAATGCAATATGTGGAAATCGGGCCAAAATGAGACACTGAAATCAAAATGGCTGACTTCCTGTTTGGAATTGACCAATGGTGCCAGAGACTTTTTTGTTCCAATTGGCAACATACACATGTGTACTGTTATGGCCCCAATTTGTTATTACATTTATAACACAACAGCAACAGCAAGGGATGACACACAGTTTTTAAAACTTAAACACATTTAATTTAACAGACAAAGACAATAACAACTAACTAACAACTAATGAACCTAAAGACCAAGATTGATTAGGAAAAAAAAAGAAATATTTACAGTCCCTTTTTGTGGGGTGGCTTGGTGATGTCCTGGATAATGAAAATGCTCAAACACAGGCAAAGAAATCCACAAAAGAAATGTCACAGGTCTTGAACAGAATGGCAGGTCTGGTCATCTTCTTGCAATTTCTCCTACTACTTTACTGTCTCAATTCTTTTCCTTATATACTCTTTTGCAGACCCCACCCACATTTAGACCTCTTTTTTTTTTTACTTTCTGAGACTTGCCCCAGACATGTTCAGGACATGTCTAAACACGACTCCAGTCTGAGCTTAACAAAAAAAAGGTAAATACTGCCATCTAGTGGCCTATATTCACATTACACCTCCATTCCAAAAGGGAAAAATTTTGACTCATAAAGGCAAAATTTTTCTTTTCAATACAAAATGGTTAAGTGAACACTTGTCTATATATACATATCATACAATATTCAAATAAACACAGGATATATATATATACATATTCAAACACGGGATAAGCAATCAGCAATTGCATTGTCTGTACCCTTCACATGCTTAATTTCCAAGTCAAACTCCTGTAAAATCAAACTCCAATTCAACAATCTCCCATTCTTGTTTTTCATCTTACTCAAAAACATTAACGGATTGTGGTCAGTGTACACAATCATTGGCTTTTGTCCTGTACAAACATAAACCTCAAAGTGTTGTAAAGAAAGGACCAGAGTCAACAGTTCCTTCTCTATTGTGGAATAGTTCCTTTGGTGGCGATTGAACTTCCTGGAGAAGTATGCCACGGGATGCTCAATGTCATCAGAGTCACTTCTCTGTAGGAGCACAGATCCACAAGCTTGGTCGCTAGCATCGACCGCGATGGAGAACGGTTTGTTGAAGTCAGGAGATTTGAGCACGGGGAAGTGACACAGCAGAGACTTCAGGCGATCGAAGGCTCTCTGGCATGCATCATCCCAGGTGAACTTTACGCCTTTCTTCAGTTGGTTAGTTAGACTGAGAGCAATCTCAGCAAAGTTCTTGCAGAACTTGCGGTAGTACCCGATCATTCCAAGGAAGCGGCGCAAAGCTTTTTTGTTGTCAGGAACTGGAAAGTCCATGATGGCTTGGACTTTAGCATTTATGGGTGCCACCTTACCCTGGCCTATGACGTAGCCAAGATAGGTGACAGTAGCACAACCAAAGTCACTCTTGCTCAGGTTAACAGTCAGGTTAGCCTGGGTCAGGCGCTGGAACAACGTCTCTACATCTTTTAGATGTTCTTCCCAGGAGTCACTCCGTGTGATCAAGTCATCGATGTACGCACCCGTGTGTGGCAATCCGGCGATTGTAGACTGTATCATCCTTTGGAACGTGGCTGGGGCATTTTTCATGCCAAAGGATAGGACTTCATACTGGTACAATCCAGATGGTGTGGCAAAAGCAGAGATGCTCTTGGCCCTCTCAGTTAAAGGCACACACCAATAACCCTTCAAGAAATCAATCTTGGTCAGAAACTTTGCTTGCCCTACACTATCAATACAATCATCAATCCTAGGTATTGGAAACACATCAGTTCTAGTTACAGCATTGACTTTGCGATAATCTGTACAGAATCTAGTACTTCCATCAGGTTTTGGAACTAGCACACAGGGTGAACTCCAATCGGAGTTGGAGGGTCTGATAATATCATGTTTTAACATGTACTCAACCTCTTTCTCAGCAATCTTTCTCTTTTCAGGATTCATCCGGTATGGATGCGGTTTTATTGGTTTGGCATCACCAACATCTACATCATGAGAGGTTATAGTAACTCTCTTTGGAACATCAGGAAACAAATCCTCATATTTCTTGATCAACCTTTCAAACTGATCTCTCTGTGAGGGTTCTAAGTGCTGGAGTTTTACATCAAGATTTTGCAACACTTCAGTGTTTGACAATTTACATGAAAGAACTTCAGCTTTAATTCTTGGTTCATCATCTTGAAACTCCCCCTCATCTTCACACGTTTAGACCATTGGAGAATCTGAAGTGACAGCTGCAACCCTAGCATTTCTGTCATGATAAGGCTTTAGCATGTTAATATGACACAATTGTTTTGGTTTTCTCCTATCTGGAGTCTTCACAATGTAATTGAGATCATTGAGTTTTGTCAGAATTTCATAAGGACCATAAAATCTAGCCTGCAATGGATTGGACTGCAAGGGAAACAACACAAGGACCTTTTCTCCTGGTTTAAACCCACGGCTTCTAGCCTTATGATCATACCAAGTTTTCATTTTTCCCTGACTTGATTTCAAGTTCTCTTTGGCAAGGTCACAAGCTGCACGCAATCTTTCCTTGAACTTGCTAACATAGTCTAACAGACTGATATGCGGCTCTTTCTCTTGCCATTGTTCACTCAATAATAGCAAAGGTCCTCTCACTTCATGACCAAACACTAGCTCAAATGGACTGAATCCAGTAGACTCCTGCACTGCTTCTCTAGCTGCAAACAACAGCAAATGAACCCCTTCATCCCAGTCTTTCTCATGGTCATAACAATAAGTCCTCATCATTGTCTTGAGAGTGGAATGAAACCGCTCTAAGGCACCCTGACTTTCTGGATGATAGGCACTAGAAAGAATCTGCTTTGCACCTAGTTCATTCACAACCTGCTGAAACAATCCTGAAGTGAAATTGCTACCCTGGTCTGACTGAATTTCCCTGGGAAGGCCAAACAACGTGAAAAACTTTATCAAAGCCTTCGAGATTGCAGTTGCCTTGATGTTACGTAGAGGTATGGCTTCGGGAAATCTGGTAGATGCACACATGATTGTCAACAAATACTGATTTCCAGATCTAGTCTTGGGTAATGGACCAACGCAATCAAAAATGACCCTAGAGAATGGCTCCCCAAATGCTGGGATAGGCTGTAATGGAGCTACAGGTGGGTCTAACTGGTGTTTTCCAACTACCTGACAAGTGTGACAGGTTTTGCAAAAGTTGGAAACGTCTTTCCGAAGCCCAGGCCAAAAGAAGTGTTTCATGATCTTATCAACAGTCTTGTTAACACCAAGATGACCTCCGAAAGGTAAACTATGAGCCATTGTTAAGATCTCATTCCTATAGACCTTCGGAACAACAATTTGCCTCACCACTGCCCAATTTGCATTGGCAGGGATATCAGGAGGGCGCCACTTCCGCATCAACACACCATCCTTGAGATAATACCCAACTGGAACTGCATCTATTTCTTTTTCAGGAAGGGCTCTCCTCTTTAGTACACCAATTTCAGGATCATTAGTTTGCTCCTCAATCAACCGCTTTCTGGACAGAGACAAGTCTCCAGACACATCAGAATCACCAGACCCATCCGGCTGGCTGAATAGAGAACTGATAAAAGTATCTGATAAGTCCTCAAATGGAGAAACCATAGTAGGCCAATCAGAGTCATGAGGCGAACCACCTGAGTCCTGACTATTCAATGTACAGGACGGCACCACAACATCATCTTCTTTAGCCTTCTTGGCCATAGCACGAGTCACTGCGCAAGAAGGATACAGAGATGGGTCCTCATCCCCATTTTCAGTGCTCGGCTGTGAAGTAAGGGGGGAACTACACCCCTCGTGCACGTTGGGGTGGTGGCGAGATGTGACTGGTCAAATGCACCCGTCAACAGCCACTGGACACTGGTAGACTGCACACAATATGTTTTCCTGAGTGGAGTGCAAACACCATTCCTGAAATCAATAGGTGGAGCATCTAAAAGTATAACACCTGTTCATGAAAAAAAATTGAAATTTTAATTCAAAATAATGCACTTCCTGTTGGGTTTGGGTAACGGCACTATGTAATTTTTTTACAAGTCTTGGCACGTTTCATGTCTCCACCCAAATTTTGTTCATGCAGGTTAACTGAACTCTGAGAACCTTTTTGCTGAAAATTTCTATAGGGTGCAATGATACCATATTGAAATACCTGTGTGCAAAACCTCTCCCAGAGTAATCGTAATACCAGGCTCCACAAATGTGTTGATTTCTGTAAATTTTCAATCATGTTGAGACCCTCAAAAGGGCAATTCTTTTGCAAAAATAATCAGGGGGCGCTATAGAGCCATTGTGGCACATTAAGTGCCAATTGGGACATCAAGCTGAAGATCATAAGACACTGACATTTTGCGCTTTATTTTGCAAGTTTTGGATGATCGGAAGGCCTTTAAACGTGTGTTCGTAAAATTTGGAAAAACGCAGGAAATGGCTCATACCTCTCTTCCTGTTTGGCCAAAAAATTTCAAAAAAATAACCATAACTCGGCATTACAAATGCAATGATCTGACCAAATTTCATGAACATTCAAGCACTTTTATCTTAACATGGTCGTGTCTAGAGGGCGCTGTGGAGCCTCTTGGCCACTCCCGATGTAATATTAGCATATACTTATACTTGGGAGGACAATTTTATCAAGCCTGGAAAGTTTCAGGCAAATCCCATGAAGTATGTGGGAGAAAAATCAACTTCCTGTTTCATGGCAGGACATCGAAATTCGCTGCAATGCCACGGATACATCGTTTGATAAATCCAAAAAAGTTTCGCAATTTAATATTGGGAACGTCTTTAGATATTATTCACCAAAAGTTGATCGGATAAAATCTCTAGGAGGAGTTCGTTAATGTACGACACCTGCGAATGGCGAAAAATCTAAAAAAGTTGAAATTTCAATTAAAAATGGCGAACTTCCTGTTTGGTCTAGGTCATGGCACCAAGAGACTTTTTTTGAGGTGTCAGGATATTCCACATGGCCACCGAATTTCATACATGCAGGTCAACCACGATACGAGGGCTGCTTATTTGAAATTTTCCAGGGGGCGCTATAATGCCATTTTTGCCAACTCGAAATGTATTTTTTTATCAGTGTAATAGGAATGATGGTTTTTAGAATGGTACAAAATTTTGTGAGTTTTTGAGCATGCTGAGACCCTCAAAAGGGCAATTCTTTTAAAAATCTGATTGGGGGCGCTATAGAGCCATTATGTCACATATACTGCCAATTTCTGTCTCAAATTGAAGACAATCAGACAATTCTAATTTTTGCATAGGTTTGCAAGTTTTTGAGTATGCTAAAGCCGTCAAACGCGTGTTCGTAAAATTTGAAATAACGCAGGAAATGGCTCATAGCTCACTTCCTGTTTGGCCGAAAAATATCAAAAAAATAAGCATAGCCC
This sequence comes from Gymnothorax reevesii, assembly GCA_029721435.1. Taxonomy (NCBI): domain Eukaryota; kingdom Metazoa; phylum Chordata; class Actinopteri; order Anguilliformes; family Muraenidae; genus Gymnothorax; species Gymnothorax reevesii. Next base: position 75,706,564 of record CM056574.1, on the reverse strand, counting down.
AAAAAAACAAATGTAATGATCAGACTAAATTTATTGAATATTCAAGCACTTTTAACTGGACATGGCCGTGTCAAGAGGGCGCTGTGGAGCCACCTGACCACACCCAATCCAATATCAACATATAGGTATATTTGGAAGTCGACTCTTATTAAGCCTGTAAAGTTTCGGGCAAATTTAACAAAGCATACGCGCATAAAACCAACTTCCTGTCTCATGGCGGAATATCGAAATTCGCCGCAACGCCACGGATACAAAGTTCGATGAATCCAAAAAAGCTTCGCAATTTAACATCAATAAGGTCTTTAGATGTCAGACGCAAAATTTTAAGTTGATCAGATAAAATCTCTAGGAAGAGTTCGTTAAAGTACGACGCCTGTGAATGGCAAAAAATGTAAAATATTTGCAAATTCAATTAAAAATGGCGGACTTCCTGTTGGGTCTCGGTGATGGCACCAAGACACTTTTTTTTAGGTCTTGGCATAGTACACGTTTACCGAATTTTGTACATGTAGGTTAAACACGCTGCGAGGGCTGCTTCATTGAAATTTTCTAGGTGGCGATGGAATGCAATTTTGCCACTTTCATCTGTAAACCCTATATTTTAGTAAAGAGTATGACCAGCTTAATATGTTTGCAAAGTTTTGTGAGTTTTCGAGCATGCTGATGCCTTCAAAAATGCAATTATGTATTAGGGGGTGCTATAGAGCTACCATGTCTCACCCACTGCCAAATGAGATATCGAATCAAAGAACTTAATATTTTTAGTCAATAAGTCAAGTTTGGTGTGTTTTCGAGTATGATAAGGCCCTCAAAAATGTGTTCGTAAAATCTGAAAAAACGCAGGAAATGGCTCATAGCTCACTTCCTGTGTGGCAAAAAAATTTCAAAAAAATTGACAGAAAAATTTATGATGACTACTATGACCCTATAAAATTTCATTAGAATCCGAGCAAGTGCGTTCCAAAAAGGCCGCGTGTTTGGTGGCGCTATAGAGCCACCAGGGCATGTCCAAGAAGAAGAAGAAGAAGAATAATAAAAATCCCATCAAAAACAAATACAATAGGTTCCTCGCACCTTCGGTGCTCGGGCCCTAATTAAAGCTGCAAGCAGCGTTGAAAGAGCCCTCGCGCCCTTCGTGCACGTTGGGGTGGCAGCAAGATCTTGATGGGTGCAGGCGTCCATTCACAGCCATTGGACACTGCTGGACCGCGTACAATGTGGTTTCCTGAGGGGAGTGCAAAAGTTTTCTAGAGGGTGCTATGGTACCATTTTGATATGCCTGTGCATAAAATCTACAACATAGTAATTGTATTACCGAACTCCATGAGTGTGTTGATTTTTGTTAATTTTCCAGCATGTTTAGACCTGCAAAGAAGCAATTCTTTAATAAATCAAATTGGGGGCGCTATAGAGCCATTATGCCACATTTAGTGCCAATTGATGGATGACATTGAAGAGAATAAGACAATAATAAATTGTGCTAGGTTTTGCAAGCTTTGGAGTATTCTAAGGCCTTCAAACGTGTGTTCGTGAAATTTGGAAAAACGCAGGAAATAGCTCATCCCTCACTTCCTGTTTGGCCAAAAAAATTAGCCATTGCCCGGAATGACTAATGCAATGATCACACCAAATTTCATGAACATTCAAGCACTTTTATCTTAACATGGCCGTATCTAGAGGGCGCTGTGGAGCCATCTGGCCACTCCTGATCTAATATTAGCATATATTTATACTTGGGAGGACAATTTTATAAAGCTTGGAAAGTTTCAGGGAAAACCCATGAAGTATGTGGGAGTAAACCCAACTTCCTGTTTAATGGCGGGACATCGAAATTCGCCGCAACGCTACGGATATAAAATTCAATTAATCCAGAAAAGCTTCGCAATTTAACAGCAGCAACGTCTTTAGATACTAATAGCGAAAATTCAAGTTGATCGGATGAAATCTCTAGGAGGAGTTCGTTAAAGTACGACACCTGTGAATGGCCAACAATCCAAAAAAGTTGCCATTTCAATTAAAAATGGCGGACTTCCTGTTGAGTCTAGGTCATGGCACCGAGAGACTTTTTTTTAGGTCTCGTCATATTCCATATCTCTACCGAATTCTATACATGTCGGTTTACCGGGCTGCGAGGGCTGCTTATTTGAAATTTTACAGGGGGCACTATAATGACATTTTTGCCATGCCAATATGTAAGCTTTTTATCAGAGTATTATGAATGATGGTCCTTATACATTTACAAAATTTGAGTTTTCGAACATGTTGAGACCCTCAAAAAGGCAATTCTTTTATAAATCTGATTGGGGGCGCTATAGAGCCATTATGCCACATTAGGCTCCAATTAATAAATGACATTGAAGAGAAAAAGACAATTATAATTTGTGCGAGGTTTTGCAAGCTTTGGAGTATTCTAAGGCTTTCAAACGTGCGTTCGTAAAATTTGAAAAAACGCAGGAAATAGCTCAAAACTCACTTCCGGTTCGGCCAAAAAATTAGTCATTGCCTGCAATGACAAATGCAATGATCACACAAAACTTCATGAACATTCAAGCACTTTTATCCTAACATGGCCGTATCTAGAGGGCGCTGTGGAGCCACCTGACCACTCCCGATCTAATATTAGCATATATTTATACCTAGGCGGACAATGTAATCAATCTGTCAACGTTTCGATCACAAAGTGATCTTCGTCACATCCTGACGAAGATCACTTTGTGATCGAAACGTTGACAGAATAAATTTTTTGGGGAGCATTGTCTTTTTGTGCGGACGTTGCCATTTATTTCTTTGCTGATTTTCTTGTTGTCCTGCACCTCAGTTGAGTGAATGTGCACGCTATATTTTCTTAATTTTGGACAATGTAATCAAGCCTGTGAAGTTTCGCGCAAATTTCACAAAGCATGTGCGCGTAAAACCAACTTCCTGTTGCATGGCGGAACATCGAAATTCGCCGCAACGCCACGGATACAAAGTTCAATAATTCCAAAAAAGCTTCGCAATTTAACATCGACAAGGTCTTCAGATGTCAAATGCAAAATTTTAAGTTGATCGGATAAAATCTCTCGGAGGAGTTCGTTAAAGTACGACGTCTGTGAATGGCAAAAAATTTAAAAAATTTGCAAATTCAATTCAAAATGGCGGACTTCCTGTTGAGTCTAGGTCATGGCACCAAGAGACTTTTTTTTAGGTCTTGGTATAGTACACATGTCCACCGAATTTTGTACATGTAGGTTAAACACGCTGCGAGGGCTGCTTCATTGAAATTTTCTAGGTGGCGCTGTAATGCAATTTTGCCACATCCATCTGAAAGCCCTATATTTTAGTAAAGAGTATGACCAGCTTAAAATGTTTGCAAAGTTTTGTGAGTTTTTGAGCATGCTGATGCCCTCAAAAATGCAATTATGTATTAGAGGGCGCTATAGAGCTACCATGTCTCAGCCACTGTCAAATGAGATATGGAATCAAAGAACTTAATATTTTTATTCAATAAGCCAAGTTTGGTCTGTTTTCGAGTATGATAAGGCCCTCAAAAATGTGTTCGTAAAATCTGAAAAAACGCAGGAAATGGCTCATAGCTCACTTCCTGTAGGGCAAAAAAATTTCAAAAAAATTGACAAAAAAATTTATGATGACTACTATGACCCTATAAAATTTCATTAGAATCCCAGCAAGTGCGTTCCAAAATGGCAGCGTGTTTGGTAGCGCTATAGAGCCACCAGGGCATATCCAAGCACAAAAATAATAATATTTTGCAATTTTCACCACGACTGACGTGTGGGCAAATTTTTGTGAGTTTTCGAGCATGGCAAAGCCCTCAAAAATGCGTTCTCGCAGTAGAATAAAAAGAAGAGGAAGAAGAAGAAGAAGAATATTAAAAATCCCATCAAAAACAATAGGTTCCTCGCACCGGTCGGTGCTCGGGCCCTAATAATAATAATTAAAGCTGCAAGCAGCGTTGAACGGGCCCTCGCCCCCATGCGCACGTTGGGATTGTGGTGAGATCCTGATGGGTGCAGCATGGTCTCTCAATGTTTAGTCATAAATCTGGTTTTGAATGGATGAAATCTCTAGGAGGAGTGCATTAAAATACAATATGTGGAAATCAGGCAAAAATGACACGTTAAAATCAAAATGGCCGACTTCCTGTTTCGAGTAGACGAATGTTGCCAGAGACTTTTTTTTGCGTTTTGGCCAAATACATATGTGTCTAAATTTTCATCTTTCTACTCCAAAAAAACCCCTAAGGGTAGGGGTTTTTGAAAATTTCAAGGGGACGCTATCGAGGCATTTTGTAGCCCTTATGGGCAAAGCCCCAATCAGATGTGAGAGCTTGCCACCCTTAACCGGCATTTCAATTTCCATGATGATACGAATTCATTAAGAACATCAAAAACCCAAACGTATTTTCATGGCGAGGGATCCATTGTCACCGCATCGCCACACGGAAGCCATTACTCAACATCACAGCATTCGTAAAGTAGTTCAAGCAACTTTTTCGACATGTTGTACAGGGGGAATAAAGTTGATGGGTTCAACTATATGTCATCAGTACAAGTGAAAGTAAAAACTGGTCACTTCCTGTTAGTAGCCGCGCCCACTGACCGACAGACCTGCAGAGCACAACTTTTGATCAGGATGGTCTTTCGATGTGTATTGATAAATCTGGTTTTGAATGGATGAAATCTCTAGGAGGATTGCGTTAAAATACAATATGTGGAAATCAGGGAATAATGACACGTTAAAATCAAAATGGCCGACTTCCTGTTTGGAGTACACCAATGATGCCAGAGATTTTTTTGTCGACTTGGCGAAATACACGTGTACCAATTTTCATCTTCCTACCCCAAAAAAACCCCTATGGGGAGGGGTTTTTGAAAATTTCAAGGGGGTGCTATCGAGGCATTTTGCTGCTGTCATGGGCAAAGCCCCAATCAGATGTGAGAGCTTGACACCCTTGACCTGTGAATCAATTTTTATGATGATACAAGTTTATTAAAGACATCAAAAACCCAAACGTATTTTCATGGCGAGGGATGGAAAGTCGCCGCATCACTACATGGACGCCATTATAACTGGTCACTTCCTGTTACCACAGGGGGGCGCTAGTTCCAAAGTGGGAATTTAATGTATCTGGATGTACAGGGCGGAGCAATGATCATGTCCAGCAAGTTTGAAGCTACTACAGTCAAGGATGTGGGCATGAGAGCATTGGGAATCCCAAACGTATTTTCATGGCGAGGGATCCAAAGTCGCCGCTTTGCCACACGGACGCCATTACTCGTAGCTACACAGCGTTCATAATGTAGCTTCAGCAACTTGTTCTGCATCTTTTAGAAGTAGAATGAAGTTGATGGGTTCAACATTGTGTCATCAGTACCAGTGGAAGTAACGAGTGGTCACTTCCTGTTACCACCGAGGGGTGCTATTAGCAAAGTGGGAAGTTAATATATCAGGACGTTCAGGGCGGCACCCTCGTCATTGTTAGCAAGTTTGAAGCTTCTAAAATCAAGTGTTTGGATGTGAGAGTATTGTGAAATTTTTTCCTCAAGTCACTAAAATTTGTCACGCCCTACCAGCCACGCCCTTTGACCTGCAGATCTGCAGAGCACAACTTTTGATCAGCTTGGTCTCACAATGATCTCTACCAAATTTGAAGTCGATCCGGCGAAATCCCTTGGAGGAGTTCGTTTTAAAATTCAGAAATTCAAATCAAACTGGCCGACTTCCTGTTGGGTTTAGGATGTGGCTCCAATGAAGTTTTTTGTATGCCTTGTTACAAAACATATAACTACCAAATTTCGTCTGCCTACAACAAAGTAACCGAATTTCCCTATGGGAATTTTGAAACGTGTTTAGGGGGCGCTATTTCGGCATTTGGGGTCAAACCTGTGCGACCGCACAAAAATATCAAATTTTGGATGAGTCCGGACGTCTGTGGAAAATTAAACGCGTTTTCACCATTGGGAAAGGGGCGAAATTGGACCTTGAAATGTCGGAGGAATAATAATAATATTTAAAGCTGCAAGCAGCGTTGAACGGGCCCTCGCCCCCATGCGCACGTTGGGGTTGTGGTGAGATCCTGATGGGTGCAGCATGGTCTGTCAATGTTTAGTAATAAATCTGGTTTAGAATGGATGAAATCTGAAGGAGGAGTGCGTTAAAATACAATATGTGTAAATCAGGTAAAAATGACACATTAAAATCAAAATGGCAGGCTTCCTGTTTGGAGTAGACGAATGATGCCAGAGACTTGTTTTTGCGTTTTGGCCAAATACATATGTGTACCGATTTTCATCTTTCTACTCCAAAAAAACCCCTATGGGGAGGGGTTTTTCAAAATTCCAAGGGGGCGCGATCGAGGCATTTTGCTGCCTTCATGGGCATTGCCCCAATCAGATGTTAGAGCTCACCACCCTTGACTGACATATCAATTTCCATGATGATATGAATTCATTAAGAACATCAAATACCCAAACGTATTTTCATGGCGAGGGATCCATTGTCACCGAATTGGCACACGGACGCCATTACTCGAAATATCACAGCATTCGTAAAGTAGTTCAAGCAACTTCTTCTACATGTTGTACAGGGGGAATAAAGTTGATGGGTTCAACCATGTGTCATCAGTACAAGTGAAAGTAATAACTGGTCACTTCCTGTTAGTAGCCACGCCCACTGACCTACAGACCTGCAGAGCACAACTTTTGATCAGCATGGTCACTCAATGTTTTTTAATAAATCTGGTTTTGAATGGATGAAATCTCTAGGAGGAGTGCGTTAAAATACAATATGTGGAAATCAGGCAAAAATGACATGTTAAAACCAAAATGGCCGACTTCCTGTTTGGAGTAGACAAATAATGCTGGAAAGTTTTTTGTGCGTCTTGGCCAAATACACATGTGTACCAATTTTCATCTCCCTACTTCAAAAAAACTCCTATGGGGAGGGGTTTTTGAAAATTTCAAGGGGGCGCTATCGAGGCATTTTGCAGCCCTCATCGGCAAAGCCTCAATCACATGTGAGAGCTTGCCACCCTTGACCTGTCTATCAATTTTTATGATGATACAAGTTTATTAAAGACATCAAAGACCCAAACGTATTTTCATGGCGAGAAATGGAAAGTCGCTGCGTCATTACACAGACGCCATTAAGCATAGCTTTATATTATTCATTAGGTAGCTTCACCAATTTGTTCTGCATGTAATATAAGTGGAATGAGGTTGATTTGATTAAGTATGTGTCCTCAGTACAAGTGAAAGTAATAACTGGTCACTTCCTGTTACCACAGGGGGGCGCTAGTAGCAGAGTGGAAATTTAATGCAATTAGACGTTCAGGACAGAGCAATGATTATGTCCAACAAGTTTGAAGCTACTACAGTCAAGTATGTGGGCGTGAGAGCATTGGGAATCCCAAACATATTTTCATGGCGAGGCATCCAAAGTCGCCGCTTCGCCACACGGACGCCATTACTCGTAGCTATACAGCGTTTACAAAGTAGCTTCAACAACTTGTTCTGCATGTTCCAGAAGTAGAATGAAGTTGATGAGTTCAACAATGTGTCATCAGTACAAGTGGAAGTAACGAGTGGTCACTTCCTGTTACCACCGGGGGGCGCTATTAGCAAAGTGGAAAGTTGATATATTACAATGTTCAGGGTGGTGCCCTCATCATTTTCAGCAAGTTTGAAGCTTCTAAAATCAAGTGTTTGGATGTGAGAGCGTTGGGAAATTTTTTCCTCAAGTCACGAAAATTTGTCACGCCCTAGCAGCCACGTCCTTTGACCTGCAGATCTGCAGAGCACAACTTTTGATCACCTTGGTGTCACAATGATCTCTACCAAATTTGAAGTTGATTTGGCGAAATCCCTAGGAGGAGTTCGTTTTAAAATTCAAAAATTCATATCAAAATGGCCGACTTCCTGTTGGGTTTAGGGCATGCGTCCAATGAAGTTTTTTGTATGCCTTGTTACAAATTATATGACTACCAAATTTCTTCTGCCTACGATAAAGTAACCAAATTTCCCTATGGGAATTTTGAAACGTGTTTAGGGGGCGCTAGTTCAGCATTTGGGGTCAAACTTGTATGACCGCATAAAAATATCAAATTTTGGATGAGGCCAGACGTTTGTGGAAAGTTAGACGCGTTTTTACTATTGGGAAAGGGGCGAAATTGGCCCTTGAAATGTCGGAGGAATAATAATAATAATTAAAGCTGCAAGCAGCGTTGAACGGGCCCTCGCCCCCATGCGCACGTTGGGGTTGTGGTGAGATCCTGATGGGTGCAGCATGGTCTCTCAATGTTTAGTATTAAATCTGGTTTTGAACGGATGAAATCTCTAGGAGGAGTGCGTTAAAATACAGAATGTGGAAATCAGGCAAAAATGACACGTTAAAATCAAAATGGCCGACTTCCTGTTTGGAGTAGACGAATGATGCCAGAGACTTTTTTTTACGATTTGGCCAAATACATATGTGTACCAATTTTCATTTTTCTACTCCAAAAAAACCCCTGAGGGTGGGGGTTTCTGAAAATTTCAAGGGGGCGCTATCAAGGCATTTTGCAGCCCTCATAGGCAAAGCCCCAAAGAGATGTGAGAGCTTGCCACCCTTAACCGGCATATCAATTTCCATGATGAAACGAATTCATTAAGAACATCAAAAACCCAAACGTATTTTCATGGCGAGGGATCCATTGTCAACGCATCACCACACGGAAGCCATTACTCGAAGCATCACAGCATTCGTAAGGTAGTTCAAGCAACTTCTTCTACATGTTGTACAGGTGGAATAAAGTTGATGGGTTCAACTATATGTCATCAGTACAAGTGAAAGTAATAACTGGTCACTTCCTGTTAGTAGCCACGCCCACTGACCTACAGACCTGCTGAGCACAATTTTTGATCAGCGTGGTCTTTCGATGTTTATTGATAAATGTGGTTTTGAATGGATGAAATCTCTAGGAGGAGTGCGTTAAAATACAATATGTGTAAATCAGGGAAAAATGATACGTTAAAACCAAAATGGCCGACTTCCTGTTTGGAGTAGACAAATGATGCTGCAGACTTTTTTGTGCGACTTGGCCAAATACACATGTGTACCAATTTTCATCTTCTTACCCCAAAAAAACCCGTATGGTGAGGGGATTTTGAAAATTTCAAGGGGGCGCTATGGAAGCATTTTGCTGCTCTCATGGGCAAAGCCCCAAGCAGATTTGAGAGCTTGACAACCTCGACCTGTCAATCAATTTTTATGATGATACAATTTTTTAAAGACATCAAAAACCCAAACGTATTTTCATGGCGAGGGATGGAAAGTCGCCGCGTCACTACACGAACGCCATTATGCGTAGCTTCACAGCATTCATTTGCTACGTTCATCTATTTGTTCTGCATGTAATAGAAGTGGAATGAGGTTGGTGTGTTCAACTATGTGTCATCAGTACAAGTGAAAGTAATGACTGGTCACTTCCTGTTACCACAGGGGGGCGCTATTTCCAACGCGGGAATTTAATGTATCTGGATGTTCAAGGCAAAAGAATGATCATGTCCAGCAAGTTTGAAGCTACTACAGTCAAGTATGTGGGCGTGAGAGCATTGGGAATCCTAAACATATTTTCATGGCGAGGCATCCAAAGTCTCCGCTTCGCCACAGGAACGCCATTACTCGTAGCTATACAGGGTTTACAAAGTGGCTTAATCAACTTGTTCTGCATGTTTTAGAAGTAGAATGAATTTGATGGGGACAACAATGTGTCATCAGTACAAGTGGAAGTAAGTAGTGGTCACTTCCTGTTACCACCGAAGGGCGCTATTACCAAAGTGGCAAGTTAATATATCAAGATGTTCAGGTCGGCGCCCTCATCATTTTCAGCTAGTTTGAAGCTTCTACAATCAAGTGTTTTGATTTGAGAGCATTGTGAAATTTTTTCTTGAAGTCACTTAAATTTGTCACGCCCTAGCAGCCACGCCCTTTGAGCTGCAGATCTGCAGAGCACAACTTTTGATTAGCTTGGTCTTGCAATGATCTCTTCCAAATTTGAAGTTGATTCGGCGAAATCCCTAGGAGGAGTTCGTTTTAAAATTCAAAAATTGAAATCAAAATGGCCGACTTCCTGTTGGGTTTAGGGTGTGGCTCCAATGAAGTTTTTTGCATGCCTTTTTACAAAGCATATAACTACCAAATTTCGTCTGCCTACAACAAAGTAACCGAATTTCCCTATGGGAATTTTGAAACGTGTTTAGGGGGCGCTATTTCGGCATTTGGGGTCAAACCTGTATGACCGCATAAAAATATCAAATTTCGGATGAGGCCGGACGTCTGTGGAAAGTTAGACTCGTTTTCACTATTGGGAAAGGGGCGAAATAGGCCCTTGAAGTGTCGGAGGAATAATAATAATAATAATTAAAGCTGCAAGCAGCGTTGAACTGGCCCTCGCCCCCATGCGCACGTTGGGGTTGTGGTGAGATCATCACGGGTGCAGCTGTGCACTCTCGACCACTGGACAGGTCAAGTGCCGGCCCCAACCTGAGAGAAAGTGTCGAGTGAATCGGGCCAAGCTGAAGGAGTTATGATAGGTTGATACTTCATCCACCAGAAGGCGCTCAGAGTGTAACCAAATTTGGGCAGGTGCATTCAGGGGCAGCCCCTTAGCACAAAAGTGAAGTTTTGAGCAAATCGGCCAGTTTCTACGTAAAATGTGGCATTCTCTGTTTTCATAAGGGGGCATGACGAGCTAGATTGTGTAGCAGCACATCGAGGCGTTCAGGGTGGGGATTTCACTACATACAGGAATTTTGAATCCATTTGGATGAAGTATGAGGGAGAGAGAGCAGCTCGAATGTGTTTGGCGAGGCATCTGAAATGGGGACACCATGGCGGCCAGGTCCATTTAGCGACAGAGATGCAGAGCACTAGTTTTGATCAGCATGGTCTCTTGATGATCTGAAATAAATATTAGGTTTATTGGACAGAATCGCTAGGAGGAGTTCGTTAATATGCAATATGTGGAAATCGGGCCAAAATGACACATTAAAATCAAAATGGCTGACTACCTGTTTGGAATTTATCCATGGTCCCAGAGACTTTTTTGTTCACATTGGCAACATACACATGTGTACCAATTTTCATTTTCTAATTCCAAAAAAACCCCTAAGGGGAGGGGTTTTTCAAAATACCAAGGGGGCGCTATCGAGGCATTTTGCTGCCCTCATGGGCACCGCCCCAATCAGATGTGAGAGCTTCCCACCCTTGACCCGCATATCAATTTCCATGATGATACGAGTTCATTAAGAACATCAAAAACACAAACGTATTTTCATGGCGAGGGATCCATTGTCACCGCATCGCCACATGGACGCTATTTCTCGAAGCATCAAAGCATTCGTAAGGTAGTTTAAGCAACTTCTTCTACATGTTGTACAGGGGGAATAAAGTTGATGGGTTCAACTATGTGTCATCGGTACAAGTGAAAGTAAAAACTGGTCACTTCCTGTTAGCGGCCACGCCCACTGACCTACCGACCTGCAGAGCACAACTTTTGATCAGCATGGTCTTTCAATGTTTATTAATGCATCTGGTTTTGAATGGATGAAATCTCTAGGAGGAGTGCGTTAAAATACAATATGTGGAAATCAGGCAAAAATGGCACGTTAAAATCAAAATGGCCGACTTCCTGTTTGGAGTAGACAAATGATGTCAAAGACTTTTTTGTGCGTCTTGGCCAAATACACGTGTACTAATTTTCGTCTTTCTACTCCAAAAAAACCCCTATGGGGAGGGGTTTTTGAAAATTTCAAGGGGGCGCTATCGAGGCATTTTGCTGCCCTTATGGGAAAAGCCCCAATCAGATGTGAGAGCTTCCCATCCTTGACCGGCATATTAATTTCCATGAAGATACGAATTCATTAAGAACATCAAAAACACAAGCATATTTTCATGGCGAGGGATCCATTGTCACCGCATCGCCACACAGACACCATTACTCGTAGCATCACAGTATTCGTAAGGTAGTTTAAGCAACTTCTTCTACATGTTGTACAGGGGGAAAAAAGTTGATGGGTTCAATTATATGTCATCAGTACAAGTGAAAGTAAAAACTGATCACTTCCTGTTAGTAGCCACGCCCACTGACCTACAGACCTGCAGAGCACAACTTTTGATCAGCATAGTCTCTCAATGTTTTGTAATAAATTTGGTTTTGATTGGATGAAATCTCTAGGAGGAGTGCATTAAAATACAATATGTGGAAATCAAGCAAAAATGGCACGTTTAATTCAAAATGGCCGACTTCCTGTTTGGAGTAGACAAATGATGCCAGAGACTTTTTTTTGCGTTGTTACCAAATACACATATGTACCAATTTTCATTGTTCTACTCCAAAAAAACCCCTATGGGGAGGGGTTTTTGAAAATTTCAAGGGGGCGCTATCGAGGCTTTTTGCTGCCCTCATAGGCAAAGCCCCAATCAGATGTGAGAGCTTGCTACCCTTGACTTGTTTTTCAATTTTTATGATAATACAAGTTTATTAAAGACATCAAAAACCCAAACGTATTTTCATGGCGAGGGATGGATAGTCGCCGCGTCACCACACGGACGCTATTATGTGTAGCGTCACAGCATTCATAGCGTAGCTTCACCAATTTGTTCAGCATGTAATAGAAGTGGAATGTGGTTGATGTGATAAAGTATGTGTCCTCAGTACAAGTGAAAGCAATAAGTGGTCACTTCCTATTACCATAGGGGGGCGCTAGTAGCAAAGTGGGAAGTTAATGCATCTGGACGTTCAGGGCGGAGCAATCATCATGTAGAGCAAGTTTGAAGCTACTGCAATCAAGTATGTGGGCGTGAGAGCATTGGGAATCCCAATCATATTTTCATGGCGAGGGATCCAAAGTCGCCGCTTTGCCACACGAACGCCATTACTCGTAGCTTTACAGCGTTCATAAAGTAGCTTCAGTAACTTGTTCTGCATGTTTCAAAAGTAAAATGAAGTTGATGGGTTCAACAATGTGTCACCAGAACAAGTGGAAGTAACGAGTGGTCACTTCCTGTTACCACAGGGGGGCGCTATTAGTAAAGTGGGAAGTTAATACATCAGGGTGTTCCCGGCGGCGCCCTTATCATGTTCAGCAAGTTTGAAGCTTATACAATCAAGTATTTGGGTGTGAGAGCATTGTGAAATTTTTTCCTCAACTCACTATAATTTGTCACGCCCTAGCAGCCACGCCCTTTAACCTGCAGATCTGCAGAGCACAACTTTTGATCACCTTGGTCTCACAATGATCTCTACCAAATTTGAAGTTGATTTGGCGAAATCCCTAGGAGGAGTTCGTTTTAAAATTCAAAAATTCATATCAAAATGGCCGACTTCCTGTTGGGTTTAGGGCATGCGTCCAATGAAGTTTTTTGTATGGCTTGTTACAAATTATATGACTACCAAATTTCTTCTGCCTACGACAAAGTAACCAAATTTCCCTATGGGAATTTTGAAACGTGTTTAGGGGGCACTATTTCGACAATTGGGGTCGAACTTGTGCGACCGCCCAACAATATCGAATTTCGGATCCGGCCGGACGAATGGGGAAAGTTATACGCGTTTTCACAATTGGGAAAGGGGCGAAATTGGCCTTTGAAAAATCGGAAGAATAATTAAAAAAAAAAATAAAAAATAATAATAATAATAATTAAAGCTGCAAGCAGCGTTGAAAGGGCCCTCGCACCCTTCGTGCACAGTGGGGTGGCAGCAAGACCTTGATGGGTGCAGTTGTCCATTAACAGCCATTGGACACTGCCAGCCTGTGTACAATGTGTTTTCCTGATGGGATTGCAAAAATCTTCTGGATGGCGTTATGATACCATTTTGTTATGCCTGTGCGCAAAATCTACAATATAGTTATTGGAATACCGGGCATCATGTGTGTGTTGATTTTCGTAAATTTTTAAGCACGCTTCGAGCCCCAAAAAAGCAATTGTTTAAAGAATCTGACTGGGGGCGCTATAGAGCCATTATGCCACATTTAGTCCCAGTTGATGTATCAAATTCAAGGCAAGAAGACAATGATAATTTTTGCCACGTTTTTGCAAGTTTTGGACCATTCTAAGGCCTTTATCAGTGTATTCGTAAAATTTGGAAAAACGCAGGAAATAGCTCATAGCTCACTTCCTGTTTGGCCAAAAAATTTCAAAAAATTAAGCATTGCCCGGAATGACTAATGCAATGATGACACCAAATTTTATGAACATTCAAGCACTTTTATCTTAACATGGTAGTATCTAGAGGGCGCTGTGGAGCTACATGGCCATTTCCAATCTAATATTAGCATATATTTATACTTGGGAAGACAAGTTTATCAAGTTTGGAAAGTTTTAGACTAATCCCACAAAGTATGTGGGAGTTATACCAACTTCCTGTTTCATGGCGGGACGCCGAAATTCGCCGCAATGCCACGGATACATCGTTCGATATATCCAAAAAAGCTTCGCAATTTAACATCAGCAAGGTCTTAAGATATAATTCGCCAAATTTTGAGTAGATTGGATAAAGTCTCTAGGAGGAGTTTGTTAAAGTACGACACCTGCGAATGGCGAAAAATCTAAAAAAGTTGAAATTTCAATTAAAAATGGCAAACTTCCTGTTGGGTCTACATCATGGCTCCAAGAGACTTTTTTTTAGGTCTCAGGATATTCCACTTGTTCTCAGAAGTTCATACATGCTGATCAACCACGATGCAAGGGCTGCTTATTTGAAATTTTCCAGGGGGCGCTATAATGCCATTTTTGCCACGCCTATTTAAAAATTTTTTATTATTGTAATAGGAATCATAGGCTTTAGAGTTGTACAAAATTTTGTGAGTTTTTGAGCATGCTGAGACCCTCAAAAGGGCAATTCTTATAAAAATCTAATTGGGGGCGCTATAGAGCCATTATGTCACATTTACTGCCAAATTCTGTCTCAAATTGAAGACAATCAGACAAATAAAATTTTTGCAAAGTTTTGCAAGTTTTTGAGTATGGTAATACCTCCAAACCTGTGTTCGTAATATTTGGAATAACGCAGGAAATGGCTCATAGCTCACTTCCTGTTAGGTTAAAAAATTTCAAAAAAATAATTACAAGCCAAAAAAACACATGCAATTGTCACGCCAAATTTCATGAACATTCAAGCACTTTTATCTCAACATGGCCGTGTCAAGAGGGCGCTGTGGAGCCACCTGACCACACCCAATCTAATATCAACATATAGGTATACTTGGAAGTAGACTCTTATCAAGCCTGTGAAGTTTCGCGCAAATCTCACAAAGCATGTGCGCGTAAAACCAACTTCCTGTTTCATGGCGGAACATCGAAATTCGCCGCGACGCCACGGATACAAGGTTCGATGAATCCAAAAAAGCTTCGCAATTTAACATTGACCAGGTCTTAAAAAGTCATATGCGAAATTGTAAGTTGATCGGATAAAATCTCTAGGAGGAGTTCGTTAAAGTACGACGCCTGTGAATGGCAAAAAATAAAAAAAAATTGCAAATTCAATTAAAAATGGCGGACTTCCTGTTGAGTCTAGGTGATGGCACCAAGAGACTTTTTTTTAGGTCTTGGCATAGCACACATGTCCACCGAATTTTGTACATGCAGGTTAAACACACTGCGAGGGCTGCTTCATTGAAATTTTCTAGGTGGCGCTGTAATGCAATTTTGCCATATCCATCCGTAAACCCCACTTTCCAGTAAAAAGTATGACCAGCTTAATATGATTGCAAAGTTTCGTGAGTTTTC
Organism: Gymnothorax reevesii; assembly: GCA_029721435.1. NCBI lineage: Eukaryota > Metazoa > Chordata > Actinopteri > Anguilliformes > Muraenidae > Gymnothorax > Gymnothorax reevesii. Next base: position 75,690,793 of record CM056574.1, on the reverse strand, counting down.
GAGCATGCTGATGCCCTCAAAAATGCAATTATGTATTAGGGGGCGCTATAGAGCCACCATAACACACCTAGTGCCAAATGAGATATTGAATCAAAGAACTTCATATTTTCAATCTATGAGCCAAGTTAGGTGTGTTTTCGAGAATGATAAGGCCCTCAAAAATGTGTTCGTAAAATCTGAAAAAACGCAGGAAATGGCTCATAGCTCACTTCCTGTGGGGCAAAAAAATTTCAAAAAAATTGACAAAAAAATTTATGATGACTACTATGACCCTATTGAATTTTGTGAGAATCCGAGCAAGTGCGTTCCAAAATGGCCGCGTGTTTGGTGGCGCTATAGAGCCACTGGGGCATGTTCAAGCACAAAAATAATAATACTTTGCAATTTTCACCACGACTGACGTGTTGGCAAATTTTTGTGAGTTTTCGTGCATTGCAAAGCCCTCAAAAATTCGTTCTCGAAGAAGAAGAAGAAGAAGAAGAAGAAGAAGAAGAAGAAGAAGAAGAAGAAGAAGAAGAAGAAGAAGAAGAAGAAGAAGAAGAAGAATCCCATCAAAAACAATAGGTTCCTCGCAGGTGCTCGGGCCCTAATTAAAGCTGCAAGCAGCGTTGAACGGGCCCTCGCTCCCATGCACACATTGGGGTTGTGGTGAGATCCTGACGGGTGCAGCTGTGCACTCACGACCATTGGACAGGTCAAGTGCCTACCTCAACCTGAGAGAAAGGACGAGCAAATTGGACAAAGCTGAAGGAGTTATGATAAGTTGATACTTCATCCACCAGAAGGCGCTCAGAGTGTAAACAAATTTGGGCAGGTGCATTTAGGGGCAGACCCTAAGCACAAACGTGAAGTTTTGAGCAAATCGGCCAATTTCAACGTAAATTGTCGCATTTTCTGTTTCCATAATGGGGCATGATGAGCTAGATTGTTTAGCAGCACATCGAGGCTTTCAGGGTGGGGCTTTTACCATGTACAGGAATTTTGAACCCATTTGGATGAAGTATGAGGGAGAGCGAGCAGCTCGAATGTGTTTGGTGAGGCATCTGAAATGGGGGAACCATGGCGGCCAGGCCCATTTAGCGACAGACATGCAGAGCACTACTTTTGGTCAGCATGGTCTCTTGATGATCAGAAATAAGTATGAGGTTGATTGGACGGAATCGCTAGGAGGAGTTCTTTAAAATGCAATATGCGGAAAATGGGCCAAAATGACACAGTAAAATCAAAATGGCTGGCCACCTGTTTGGAATTGACCAATGGTGCCGAAACTTTTTTGTTTGAACTGGCAAGATACACATGTGTATCAATTTTCATTCTCCTATACCCAAAAAACCCTTATGGGGAGGGGTTTTTCAAAATTTCAAGGGGGCGCTATCGAGGCATTTTGCTGTCCTCATGGGCACCGCCCCAATCAGATGTTGGAGCTCACCACCCTTGACCAGCATATCAATTTGCATGATGATACGAATTCATTAAGAACATCAAAAACCCAAACGTATTTTCATGGCGAGGGATCGAGTGTCACCGCATCGCCACACGGACGCCATTACTCGAAGCATCACAGCATTCGTAAGGTAGTTTAAGCAACTTCTTCTACATGTTGTACAGGGGAAATAAAGTTGATGGGTTCAACTATATGTCATCAGTACAAGTGAAAGTAAAAGCTGGTCACCTCCTGTTTGGAGCCACGCCCACTGACCTACAGACCTGCAGAGCACAACTTTTGATCAGCATGGTCTCTCAATGTTTAGGAATAAATCTGGTTTTGAAAGGATGAAATCTCTCGGAGGAGTGCGTTAAAAAACAATATGTGGAAATCAGGCAAAAATGACACGTTAAAATCAAAATGGCCGACTTCCTGTTTGGAATTGACCAATGATGCCAGAGACTTTTTTTTGCTTTCTGGCCAAATACATATTTGTTCCAATTTTCATCTTTCTACTCCAAAAAAACCCCTAAGAGGAGGGGTTTTTGAAAATTTCAAGGGGGCGCTATCGAGGCATTTTGCTGCCCTCATGGGCAAAGTCCCAATCAGATGTGAGAGCTTGGCACCCTTAACCAGCATATCAATTTCCATGATGATACGAATTCATTAAGAACATCAAAAACACAAACGTATTTTCATGGCGAGGGATCCATTGTCACCGCATCGCCACACAGACGCCATTACTCAAAGCATCACAGCATTCATTAGGTAGTTTTAGCAACTTTTTCTACATATTGGACAGGGGAAATAAAGTTCATGAGTTCAACTGTATGTCATCAGTACAAGTGAAAATTAGAACTGGTCACTTACTGTTAGTAGCCACGCCCACCGACCTACAGGCCTGCAGAGCACAACTTTTGATCAGGATGGTTTTTCAATGTTCATTAATCAATCTGGTTGTGAATGGATGAAATCTCTAGGAGGAGTGCGTTAAAATACAATATGTGGAAATCAGGAAAAAATGACACGTTAAAATCAAAATAGCCAACTTCCTGTTTGGAGTAGACAAATGGTGCCAGAGACTTTTTTGTCCGTCTTGGCCAAATAAACATGTGTACCAATTTTCATCTACCTAACCCAAAAAAAACCCTTTGGGGAGGGGTTTTTGAAAATTTCAAGGGGGCGCTATCGAGGCATTTTGCTGCTCTCATGGGCAAAACCCTAATCAGATGTGAGAGCTTGACACATTTGACCTGTCAATCAGTTTTTATGATGATACAAGTTTATTAAAGGCATCAAAAACCCAAACGTATTTTCATGGCGAGGGATGGAAAGTCGCTGCATCACTACGCAAACGCCATTATGCGTAGCTTCACAGTATTCATAAGGTAGCTTCATCTATTAGTTCTGCATGTAATAGAAGTGGAATGAGGTTGGTGTGTTCAACTATGTGTCATCAGTACAAGTGAAAGCAATAACTGGTCACTTCCTGTTACCACAGGGGGGCGCTAGGAGTAAAGTGGGAATTTAATGTATCTGGATGTTCAGGGCAGAGCAATGATCATGTCCAGCAAATTTGAAGCTACTACAGTCAAGTATGTGGGCGTGAGAGCATTGGGAATCCCAAACGTATTTTCATGACGAGGGATCCAAAGTCGCCGCTTCGCCAAACGGACGCCATTACTCGTAGCTACACAATGTTCATAATGTAGCTTCAGCAACTTGTTGTGAACGTTTTACAAGAAGAAAGAAGTTGATTGGTTCAACATTGTGCCATCAGTCCCAGTGGAAGTAATGAGTGGTCACTTCCTGTTACCACAGGGGGGCGCTATTAGCAAAGTGAGAAGTTAGTATATTATGTTCAGGGCGGTGCCCTCATCATGTTCAGCAAGTTTGAAGCTACTCCAATCAAGTATTTGGGTTTGAGATTGTTGTGAAATTTTATCCTCAAGTCACTTAAATTTGTCACGCCCTAGCAGCCACGCCCTTTGACCGACAGATCTGCAGAGCACAACGTTTAATCAGGTTGGTTTCTCGATGATGTTTACGAAATTTGAAGCCGTTCCGACGAAATCCCTAGGAGGAGTTAGTTTTAAAATTCAAAAATTCAAATCAAAATGGCCGACTTTCTGATGGGTTTAGGGCGAACCCATGATGGCTCCAATGAAGTTTTTTGTATGCCTTGTTACAAGGCACATAACAACTGAATTTCGTCTGCCTACGACAAAGTAGCCGAATTTCCCTATGGGAATTTTTAAACGTGTTTAGGGGGCGCTATTTCGACATTTGGGGTCGAACCTGTGCGACCGCCCAAGAATATCGAATTTCGGATCCGGCCGGACGAATCGGGAAAGTTAGACGCGTTTTCACAACTGGGAAAGGGGCGAAATTTGCCTTTGTAAAATCGGAAGAATAATAAAAAAAAAAAAAATAATAATGATAATAATAATAATAATAATAAATAGCGCGATTTCAACAGGGCCCTCCGCAGACGACTTGCAGTCGGCTCGGGCCCTAATTAAAGCTGCAAGCAGCGTTGAAAGGGCCCTCGCCCCCCTCGTGCACGCTTGGGTGGCAGCAAGATCTTGATTTGCTGCAGGTGTCCATTCAGAGCCATTGGACACTGCTGGACTGCGTACAATGTGGTTTCCTGATGGGAGTGCAAAAATTTTCTGGAGGGTGAGACCATTTTGACTTGCCGGTGCGCAAAATCTACAACACGGTAATTGTAATACAGGGCTCCATGAGTGTGTTGATTTTTGTAAATTTTCCAGCATGTTTTGACTTTCAAAAGAGCAATTCTTTTATAAATATTATTGGGGGCGCTATAAAGCCATTTTGCCCCATTTAATGCCAATTGATGGATGAATTGAAGACTTTAAGACATTTATAATTTTTGCAAGGTTTTGCAAGTTTTGGAGCGTTCAAAGGCCTTAAAACGTTTGTTCATCAAATATGGAAAAAAACAGGAAATAGCTCATAGCTCACTTCCTGTTTGGCCAAAAAATAAATAAAAATTAAAGCTGCAAGCAGCGTTGAAAGGGCCCTCGCCCCCCTCGTGCACGTTGGGGTGGCAGCAAGATCTTGATGGGTGCAGGTGTCCATTAAGAGCCTTTAGGCACTGCTAGACAGTGTGCATTGTGGTTTCCTGAGGGGAGTGCAAAAATTTTCTAGAGTGCGCTACAATACCATTTTGACATGCCCGTGTGCAAAATCTACAACATGGCAATCGTAATGTCAGGCTCCATGAGTGTGTTGATTTTTGTAAATTTTCCAGTATGTTTAGACGATCAAAGGAGTAATACTTTTAAATATATGACTGGGGTCGCTATAGAGCCATTATGCAATATTTAATGCCAATTGATGGATGACATTGAAGAGAATAAGACATTTATAATGTTTGCCAGGTTTTTTAAGTTTAGGTGCATTCGAAGGCCTGAAAACATGAGTTCTTAAATTTGGAAAAACGCAGAAAATAGCTCATAGCTCACTTCCTGTTCGGCAAAAAAATTTCAAAAAATTAACAATTGCTAGGAATGACTAATGCAATGATCAGACCAAATTTCATGAAAATTCAAGCACTTTTATCCTAACATGGCCGTATCTAGAGGGTGCTGTGGAGCCACCTGGCACGTCCCGATCTAGTATTAGCATAAATTTGTACTTGGGAGGACAATTTTATCAAGCTTGGAAAGTTTCACGCAAATCCCGCAAAGAATGTGCTCATCAAAGCAACTTCCTGTTTCATGGCGGAACATCGAAATTCGCTGCGATGCCACGGATACATCATTCGATGAATACAAAAAAGCTTCGCAATTTAACATCAGCAAGGTCTTTAGATATTATTCGCCATGTTTTAAGTTGATCGGAAAAAATCTCTAGGAGGAGTTAGTGAAAGTACGACACCTGTGAATGGTGAAAAATCCAAAAAAGATGAATTTTCAATTAAAAATGGCAGACTTCCTGTTGAGTCTAGGTCATGGCACTCAGAGACTTTTTTTTAGGTCTCGGTATATTCCACATGTCTACCAAATTTTATACATGTAAGTTTACCGGGCTGCGAGGGCTGCTTATTTGGAATTTTCCAGGGGGCGCTATAATGACATTTTTGCCATGCCGATATTTAAGTTTTTTGTCAGACTAATACGAATGATGGTCTTCATACATTTACAAAATTTTGTGAGTTTTCGAACATGCTGAGACCCTCAAAAGGGCAATTCTTTTAAAAATCTGAGTGGGGGCGCTAAAGAGCCATTGTGCCAAATTTAGGGTAAATTGATGTAAAAAATTTAAAAGAATAAGATAATTATAATTTGTGCTACTTTTTGCAAGATTTCAAGTATTCTAAGGCTTCCAAATATGTGTTTCTAAAATTTGGAAAAACGCAGGAAATGGCTTATAGCTCACTTCCTGTTTAGCCGAAAAATTTAAAAAAAATTTGCCTTACCCAACATGACAAATGCAAAGAGCACACCAAATTTCATGAAAATTCAAGCACTTTTATCTCAACATGGCCGTGTCAAGAGGGCGCTGTGGAGCCACCTGACCACACCCAATCTAATATCAACATATAAGTATACTTGAAAGTAGACTTTTATCAAACCTGTGAAGTTTCACTCAAATTTCATAAAGCATGTGCGCGTAAAACCAACTTCCTGTCTCATGGCGGAACATCGAAATTCGCCGCGACGCCACGGATGCAAAGTTCGATAAATCCAAAAAAGCTTCGCAATTTAACATCAACAAGGTCTTTAGATGTCATATGCAAAATTTTAAGTTGATCGGATCAAATCTCTAGGAGAAGTTTGTTAAAGTGCGACACCTGTGAATGGCAAAAAATAAAAAAAATTTGCAAATTCAATTAAAAATGGCAGACTTCCTGTTGAGTCTAGGTCATGGCACCAAGAGACTTTTTTTTAGGTCTTGGCATAGTACACATGTCCACAGAGTTTTGTACATGTTAGTAAAACACGCTGCGAGGGCTGCTTCATTGAAATTTTCTAGGTGGCGCTGTAATGCAATTTTGCCACATCCATCAGTACACCCTAAATCTTAGTAAAAAGTATGACCAGCTTAATATGTTTGTAAAATTTGTGAGTTTTCGAGCATTCAAGCACTTTTATCTTAACATGGCCATATCTAGAGGGCGCTGTGGAGCCACCTGGCACCTCCTGATCCAATATGAGCATATATTTATATTTGGGAGGACACTTTAATGAAGCTTGGAAAGTTTCAAGCAAATCCCACCAAGTATTTGGGAGTAAAACCAACTTCCTGTTTCATGGCGGGACACCGTAATTCGCCGCGATGCCACGGATACATCGTTCAATGAATCCAAAAAAGCTTCGCAATTTAACATCAGCAAGGTCTTTAGATATGATTCGCCAAATTTTGAGTTGATTGGATTAAATCTCTAGGAGGAGTTCGTTAAAGTACAATGCCTGTGAATTGCAAAAAATAAAAAAAAAATGCAAATTCAATTAAAAATGGCGGACTTCCTGTTGAGTCCAGGTCATGGCACCAAGGGACTTTTTTTTAGGTCTTGGCATAGTACATATGTCCACCGAATTTGGAACATGTGGATTAAACACGCTGCGAGGGCTGCTTCATTGAAATTTTCTAGGTGGCGCTGTAATGCAATTTTGCCACATTTATCTTTAAACCCTATATCCTTGTAAATAGAATGACCAGCTCAATAGGTCTGCAAAGTTTCGTGAGGTTTCGAGCATGCTGAGGCCCTGAAAAATGCAATAATGTTTTAGGGGGCGCTATAGAGCTACCATGTCAAACCCAGTGCCAAATGAGAAATTGAATCAAAGAACTTAATATTTTTAGTTTATGAACCAAGTTTGGTGAATTTTCGAGCATAATAAGGCTCTCAAAAATGAGTTCGTAAAATCTGAAAAAACGCAGGAAATGGCTCATAGCTCACTTCCTGTGCGGCAAAAAAATTTCAAAAAAATTGACAAAAAAATTTATTATGACTGCTGTGGCCCTGTCGAATTTCATGAGAAACCGAGGAAGTGCGTTCCAAAATGGCCGCGTGTTTGGTGGCGCTATAGAGCCACTGGGGCATGTCCAAGCACAAAAACAATAAAACTTTCTAATTTTCACCACGTCTGACGTGTGTGCAAATTTTTGTGAGTTTTCGTGCATGGTAAAGCCTTCAAAAATGCGTTCTCGCAGCAGAATAATAATAATAAGAAGAAGAAGAAGAAGAAGAATTAAAGCTGCAAGCAGCGTTGAAAGGGCCCTCGCCCCCCCTGTGCACATTGGGGTGGCAGCAAGATCTTGATGGCTGCAGGTGTCCATTCAGAGCCATTGGACACAGCTGGACCGCGTACAATGTGGTTTCCTGATGGGAGTGCAAAAATTTTCTGGAGGGCGCTATGATACCATTTTGACTTGCCCGTGCACAAAATCTACAACACAGTAATTGTAATACAGGGCTCCATGAGTGTTTCGATTTTTGTAAATTTTCCAGCATGTTTAGACTTTCAAAAAAGCAATTCTTTTATAAATATTATTGGGGGCGCTATAGAGCCATTATGCCCCATTTAGTGCCAATTGATGGATGTATTGAAGAGAATAAGACAGTTCTCATTTTTGGATGGTTTTGCAAGTTTTGGAGCATTGTAAGGCCTGAAAACGTGTGTTCGTAAAATTTGGAAAAACGCAGGAAATAGCTCATAGCTCTCTTCCTGTTTGGCAAAAAAATTTCAAAAAATTAACAATTGCGGAGAATGACTAATGCAATGATCATACCAAATTTCATGAACTTTCAAGCACTTTTATCTGAACATGGCCATATCTAGAGGGCGCTGTGGAGCCACCTGGTACCTCTCGATATAAAATAAGCATATATCTATACTTGGGCGGACAATTTTATCAAGCTTGGAAAGTTTCAGGCAAATCCCACAAAGTATGTGGAATTGAAAGCAACTTCCTGTTTCATGGCAGGACATCAAAATTCGCCGTGACGCCACAGATGCATCGTTCAATGAAATCAAAAAAGCTTCGCAATTTAACGTCAGCAAGGTTTTTAGATATTATATGCCAAATTTAAAGTTGATCGGATAAAATCTCTAGGAGGAGTTCGTTAAAGTACGACACCTGTGAATGGCAAAAAAAATTTAAAAAAGTTGCAATTTCAATTAAAAATGGCAGCCTTCCTGTTGGGTCTAGGTCATGGCACCAAGAGACTTTTTTGTATGTCCCGGCATATTCCACATGTCTACCGAATTTCATACGTGTGGGTTAACCAGGCTGCGAGGGCTGCTTATTTGAAATTTTCCAGGGGGCGCTATAATGCCATTTTTGCCACGCCTATTTGTAAATTTTTTATCAGTGTAATCGGAATGATGGTCTTTAAAATTTTACAAAATTTTGTGAGTTTTTGAGCATGCTGAAACCCTCAAAAGGGTAATTTTTTTAAAAATCGTATTGGGGGCGCTATAGAGCCATGATGCCTCATTTACTGCCAATTTTTGTTTCAAATTGAAGACAATGTGACAAATAAAATTTTAGCTAAGTTTTGCAAGTTTTCGAGTATGCTAAGGCCTTCAAATGTGTGTTCATAAAATTTGGAATAACGCAGGAAATGACTCATAGCTCACTTCCTGTTTGGCCAAAAAATTAAAAAAAAATCAGCACAGCCCAGAAAAACAAATGCAATGATCTGACCAAATTTCATGAACATTCAAGCACTTTTATATCAACATGGCCGTGTCAAGAGGGCGCTGTAGAGCCACCTGACCACACCCACTCCAATATCAACATATAGGTATATTTGGAATTAGACTATCATTAAGCCTGTAAAGTTTCATGTAAATCTCCCAAAGCATATGCTCATAAAATAAACTTCCATTTTCATGGCGGAACATCGAAATTCGCCGCGACGCCACGGATACAAAGTTCGATGAATCCAAAAAAGCTTCGCAATTTAACATCGACGACGTCTTTCAATGTCATATGCCAAATTTTAAGTTGATCAGATAAAATCTCTAGGAGGAGTTCGTTAAAGTACGACACCTGTGAATGGCCAACAATCCAAAAAAGTTGCAATTTCAATTAAAAATGGTGGACTTCCTGTTGAGTGTAGGTCATGGCACCAAGAGAATTTTTTGTAGGTCTCAGCATATTCCACATGTCCACCGAATTTCATACATGTAGGTTTACCAGGCTGCGAGGGCTGCTTATTTAAAATTTTCCAGGGGGCGCTATAGTGATATTTTTGCCATGTATATATATACTTTTTTTGTCAGAGTAATACAAATGATAATCTTTATACATTTACAAAATTTTGTGAGTTTTAGAACATGCTGAGACCCTCAAAATGGCAATTCTTTTAAAAATCTGATTGGGGGCGCTATAGAGCCATTGTGCCAAATTTAGTGTAAATTGATATATAAAATTGAAGATAATAAGACAATTATAATTTGTGCAACTTTTTGCAAGATTTCCAGTATTCTTAAGCATCCAAACATGTGTTTATAAAATTTGGAAAAACGCAGGAAATGGCGCATAGCTCACTTCCTGTTTGGCCAAAAAATTTCAAAAAAATTAATATAACTCGACATGAACAATGCAATGATCACACCAAATTTCATGAACATTCAAGCACTTTTATCTCAACATGGCCGTTTCAAGAGGGCGCTGTGGAGCCACCTGACCACACCCAATCTAATATCAACATATAGGTCTACTTGGAAGTGAACTACTATAAAGCCTGTAAAGTTTCGCGCAAATTTCACAAAGCATGTGCGCGTAAAACCAACTTCCTGTTTCATGGCGGAACATCGAAATTCGCCGCGATGCCACGGATACAAAGTTCAATGAATCCAAAAAAGCTTCGCAATTTAACATCGACAAGGTCTTAAGATGTTAAATTCAAAATTTTAAGTTGATCGGATAAAATCTCTAGGAGGAGTTCGTTAAAGTACGAAGCCTGTGAATGGCAAAAAATTTAAAAAATTTGCAAATTCAATTAAAAATGGCGGACTTCCTGTTGAGTCTAGGTCATGGCACCAAGAGACTTTTTTTTAGGTCTTGGCATAGTACACATGTCCACCGAATTTTGTACATGTAGGTCAAACACGCTGCGAGGGCTGCTTCATTGAAATTTTCTAGGTGGTGCTGTAATGCAATTTTGCCACATCCATCTGTAAACCCTAAATCCTAGTTAAAAGTAAAACCTGCTTAATATGTTTGCAAAGTTTTGTGAGTTTTCAAGCATGCTGGGGCCCTCAAAAATGCAATTATGTATTAGGGGGCGCTATAGAGCTACCATATCACACCCAGTGCCAAATGAGATATCAAATCAAAGAACGTAATATTTCTAGTCTATGAGCCAAGTCTGGTGAGTTTTCGAGTATGATTAAACCCTCAAAAATGTGTTCGTAAAATCTAAAAAAACGCAGGAAATGGCTCATAGCTCACTTCCTGTGAGGCAAAAAAATTTCAAAAAAATTTACAAAAAAATTTATGATGACTACTATGACTCGATAAAATTTCGTGAGAATCCGAGCAAGTACGTTCCAAAATGGCCGCGTGTTTGGTGGCGCTATAGAGCCACCGGGGCATGTCCAAGCACAAAAATAATAATACTTTGCAATTTTCACCACGACTGACATGTGGGCAAATTTTTGTGAGTTTTCGTGCATGGCAAAGCCCTCAAAAATGCGTTCTCGCAGCAGAATAAGAATAAGAATAAGAAGAAGAAGAAGAAGAAGAAGAAAAGAAGAAGAAGAAGAAGAAGAAAAATCCCATCAAAAACAATAGGTTCCTGGCACCGGTCGGTGCTCGGGCCCTAATTATATATTGGCTTGAATGACTGATGCAATGATCTGAACAAATTTCATGAACATTCAAGCACTTTTATCTTAACATGGCTGTATCTAGAGGGCACTGTGGAGCCTCTTGGCCACTCCCGATGTAATATTAGCATATATCTATACTTGGGAGGACAATTTTATCAAGCGTGGAAAGTTTCAGGCAAATCCCATGAAGTATGCGCGAGTAAAATCAACTTCCTGTTTCATGGCAGGACATCGAAATTCGCCGCATTGCCACGGATACATCGTTCGATAAATCCAGAAAAGCTTCACAATTTAACATCGGCAACGTCTTTAGAAAATATTCACCAAATTTTAAGTTGATCGGATCAAATCTCTGGGAGGAGTTCGTTAAAGTACGACACCTGCGAATGGCGAAAAATCTAAAAAAGTTGAAATTTCAATTAAAAATGGCGAACTTCCTGTTTGGTCTAGGTCATGGCACCAAGAGACTTTTTTTGAGGTCTCAGGATATCTCACATGTCCACCGAATTTCATACATGCAGGTCAACCACAATGCGAGGGCTGCTCATTTGAAATTTTCCAGGGGGCGCTATAATGCCATTTTTGCCATGCCTTTTTGTAAATTTTTTATCAGTGCAATAGGAATGATGGTCTTTAAAATTGTACAAAATTTTGTGAGTTTTTGAGCATGCTGAAACCCTCAAAAGGGTAATTCTTTTAAAAATTGTATTGGGGGCGCTATAGAGCCATGATGCCTCATTTACTGCCAATTTTTTTTTCAAATTGAAGACAATGTGACAAATAAAATTTTAGCTAAGTTTCGCAAGTTTTCGAGTATGCTAAGGCCTTCAAATGTGTGTTCATAAAATTTGGAATAACGCAGGAAATGACTCATAGCTCACTTCCTGTTTGGCCGAAAAATTTCAAAAAAATCAGCACAGCCCAGAAAAACAAATGCAATGATCAGACCAAAATTTTATGAACATTCAAGCATTTTTATATCAACATGGCCGTGTCTAGAGGGCGCTGTAGAGCCACCTGACCACACCCACTCCAATATCAACATATAGGTATATTTGGAATTAGACTATCATTAAGCCTGTAAAGTTTCACGTAAATCTCCCTAAGCATATGCTCATAAAAGCAACTTCCATTTTCATGGCGGAACATCGAAATTCGCCGCGACGCCACGGATACAAAGTTCAATGAATCCAAAAAAGCTTCGCAATTTAACATCAACGACATCTTTCAATGTCATATGCCAAATTTTAAGTTGATCAGATAAAATCTCTAGGAGGAGTTCGTTAAAGTACGACACCTGTGAATGGCCAACAATCCAAAAAAGTTGCAATTTCAATTAAAAATGGTGGACTTCCTGTTGAGTGTAGGTCATGGCACCAAGAGAATTTTTTGTAGGTCTCGGCATATTCCACATGTCAACCGAATTTCATACATGTAGGTTTACCAGGCTGCGAGGGCTGCTTATTTAAAATTTTCCAGGGGGCGCTATAGTGACATTTTTGCCATGTATATATATAAGTTTTTTGTCAGAGTAATACGAATGATGGTCTTTATACATTTACAAAATTTTGTAAGTTTTAGAACATGCTGAGACTCTCAAAATGGCAATTCTTTTAAAAATCTGATTGGGGGCACTATAGAGCCATTGTGCCAAATTTAGTGTAAATTGATATATAAAATTGAAGATAATAAGACAATTATAATTTGTGCAACTTTTTGCAAGATTTCGAGTATTCTTAAGCATCCAAACATGTGTTTATAAAATTTGGAAAAACGCAGGAAATGGCGCATAGCTCACTTCCTGTTTGGCCAAAAAATTTCAAAAAAATTAAAATAACTCTACATGAACAATGCAATGATCACACCAAATTTCATGAACATTCAAGCACTTTTATCTCAACATGGCCGTTTCAAGAGGGCGCTGTGGAGCCACCTGACCACACCCAATCTAATATCAACATATAGGTCTTCTTGGAAGTGGACTCCTATAAAGCCTGTAAAGTTTCGCACAAATTTCACAAAGCATGTGCGCGTAAAACCAACTTCCTGTTTCATGGCGGAACATCGAAATTCGCCGCGACGCCACGGATACAAAGTTCAATGAATCCAAAAAAGCTTCGCAATTTAACATCGACAAGGTCTTAAGATGTTAAATTCAAAATTTTAAGTTGATCGGATAAAATCTCTAGGAGGAGTTCGTTAAAGTACGAAGCCTGTGAATGGCAAAAAATTTAAAAAATTTGCAAATTCAATTAAAAATGGTGGACTTCCTGTTGAGTCTAGGTCATGGCACCTAGAGACTTTTTTTTTAGGTCTTGGCATAGTACACATGTCCACCGAATTTTGTACATGTAGGTCAAACAAGCTGCGAGGGCTGCTTCATTGAAATTTTCTTGGTGGCGCTGTAATGCAATTTTGCCACATCCATCTGTAAACCCTAAATCCTAGTTAAAAGTAAGACCTGCTTAATATGTTTGCAAAGTTTTGTGAGTTTTCAAGCATGATGAGGCCCTCAAAAATGCAATTATGTATTAGGGGGCGCTACAGAGCTACCATATCACACCCAGTGCCAAATGAGATTTCGAATCAAAGAACGTAATATTTCTAGACTATGAGCCAAGTCTGGTGAGTTTTCGAGTATGATAAAACCCTCAAAAATGTGTTCGTAAAATCTAAAAAAACGCAGGAAATGGATCATAGCTCACTTCCTGTGAGGCAAAAAAATTTCAAAAAAATTTACAAAAAAATATATTATGACTACTATGACTCTATAAAATTTCGTGAGAATCCGAGCAAGTGCGTTCCAAAATGGCCGCGTGTTTGGTGGCGCTATAGAGCCACCGGGGCATGTCCAAGCACAAAAATAATAATAATTTGCAATTTTCACCACGACTGACGCGTGGGCAAATTTTTGTGAGTTTTCGTGCATGGCAAAACCCTCAAAAATGCGTTCTCGCAGCAGAATAAAAAGAAGAAGAAGAAGAAGAAGAAGAATAATAAAAATCCCATCAAAAACAATAGGTTCCTCGCACCTTCGGTGCTCGGGCCCTAATAAAAATCCCATCAAAAACAATAGGTTCCTCGCACCTTCAATGCCAGGACCCGTTCCGGGCCCTGGCACCGGTCGGTGCTCTGGCCCTAATAATAATTAAAATTAAAGCTGCAAGCAGCGTTGAAAGGGCCCTCGCCCCCCTCGTGCACGTTTGGGTGGCAGCAAGATCTTGATGGCTGCAAGTGTCCATTCAGAGCCATTGGACACTGCTGGACCGAGTACAATGTGGTTTCCTGATGGGAGTCCAAAAATTTTCTGGAGGGCGCTATGATACCATTTTGACTTGCCCGTGCGCAAAATCTACAACACAGTAATTGTAATACAGGGCTCCATGAGTGTGTTGATTTTTGTAAATTTTCCAGCATGTTTTGACTTTCAAAAGAGCAATTCTTTTATAAATATTATTGGGGGCGCTATAGAGATACCATGTCACACCCAGTGCCAAATGAGATATCGAATCAAAGAACGTAATATTTCTAGTCTATGAGCCAAGTTTGGTGAGTTTTCGAGTATGATAAAACCCTCAAAAATGTGTTCGTAAAATCAAAAAAAACTCAGGAAATGGCTCATAGCTCACTTCCTGTGAGGCAAAAAAATTTACAAAAAAATTTATGATGACTACTTTGACTCTATAAAATTTCGTGAGAATCCGAGCAAGTGCGTTCCAAAATGGCCGCGTGTTTGGTGGCGCTATAGAGCCACCTGGGCATGTCCAAGCACAAAAATTATAATACTTTGCAATTTTCATGACGACTGACGTGTGGGCAAATTTTTGTTAGTTTTCGTGCATGGCAAAGCCCTCAAAAATGCGTTCTTGCAGCAGAATAAAAAGAAGAAGAAGAAGAAGAAGAAGAAGAAGAAGAATAAAAATCCCATCAAAAACAATAGGTTCCTCGCACCTTCAGTGCCAGGACCCGTTCCGGGCCCTGGCACCGGTCGGTGCTCGGGCCCTAATAAAAATCCCATCAAAAACAATAGGTTCCTCGCACCTTCGGTGCCAGGACCCGTTCCGGGCCCTGGCACCGGTCGGTGCTCGGGCCCTAATAAGACATTTATAATTTGTGCAAGGTTTTGCAAGTTTTGAAGCATCCTAAGGCCTTAAAACGTGTCTTCAGAAAAATTTGGAAAAACACAGCAAATAGCTCATAGCTCACTTCCTGTTTGGCCAAAAAATTTCAAAAAATTAAACATTACCTGGAATGACGAATGCAATGATCACACCAAATATCATGAACATTCAAGCACTTTTATCTTAAAATGACCATATCTAGAGGGCGCTGTGGAGCCACCTAGCACCTCCCGATCCAATATTAGCATATGTTTTTACTTCGGAGAACAATTTTATCAAGCAGAAGAAGGTTCAGGCAAATCCCACAAAGTATGTGGCAGTAAAAGCAACTCCCTGTTTCATGGCGGGATATCAAAATTCGCCGCGAAGCCATGGATACATTGTTCGATGGAATCAAAATTGCTTCGCAAATTAACATTAGCAAGGTCTTAAGATATTATTTGCCAAATATTAAGTTGATCGGATAAAATCTCAAGGAGGAGTTCGTTAAAGTACGACGCCTGTGAATGGCAAAAAATCAAAAAAAGTTGCATTTTCAATTAAAAATGGCGGACTTCCTGTTGAGTCTAGGTCATGGCACCAAGAGACTTTTTTTTCGTTCTCAGCATATTCCACATGTCTACCGAATTTCATACATGTAGGTTTACCAGGCTGCGAGGGCTGCTTATTTGAAATTATCCAGGGGGCGCTATTATGACAATTTTGCCAAGCCTATATATAAGCTTTTTATCAGAGTAATACAAATGATGATTTTTATACATTTACAAAATTTTGTGAGTTTTTGAACATGCTGAGACCCTCAAAAGAGCAATTCTTTTTAAAATCTGATGGGGGCGCTATAGAGACATGGTGCCAAATTTAGTGCAAATTGATGTAGAAGTTTGAAGATAATAAGACAATTATAATTTGTGCAACTTTTTGCAAGATTTCGAGTATTCTTAGGCTTCCAAATATGTGTTAATAAAATTTGGAGAAACGCAGGAAATGGCTCATAGCTCACTTCCTGTTTGGCCAAAAAATTCCAAAAAAATTACCATAACCTGACATGACAAATGCAATGATCAAACTAAATTTCATGAACATTCAAGCACTTTTATCTCAACATGGTTGTGTCAAGAGGGCGCTGTGGAGCCACCTGACCACACCCAATCTAATATCAACATATAGTTCTACTTGAAAGAAGACTCTTATGAAGCCTGTAAAGTTTTGCGAAAATCTGACAAAGCATGTGCGCGGAAAACCAACTTCCTGTTTCATGGCGGAACATTGAAATTTGCCGCGACGCCACGGATACATAGTTCAATGAATCCAAAAAAGCTTCGCAATTTAACATCGACAAGGTCTTTAGATGCCATATGCGAAATTTTAAGTTGATCGGGTAACATCTCTAGGAGGAGTTCGTTAAAGTACGACACCTGTGAATGGCAAAAAATAAAAAAAATTTGCAAATTCAATTAAAAATGGCGGACTTTCTGTTGAGTCTAGGTCATGGCATCAAGAGACTTTTTTTTAGGTCTTGGCATAGTACACATGTCCACCGAATTTTGTACATGTAGGTTAAACATGCTGCGAGGGCTGCTTCATTGAAATTTTCTAGGTGGCGCTGTAATGCAATTTTGCCACGCTCATCAGTACACCCTATATCCTAGTAAACAATATGACCAACTTAATAGATTTGCAAAGTAACGTGAGTTTTCGAGCATGCTGAGGCCCTCAAAAATGCAATTATGTATTAGGGGGCGCTATAGAGCTACCATGTCACACTTAGTGCCAAATGAGATATCGAATTAAAGAACTTAAAATTTTTAGTCTATGAGCGAAGTTTGGTGAAATTTCAAGTATGATAAGGCCCTCAAAAATGTGTTCGTAAAATCTGAAAAAACGCAAGAAATGGCTCATAGCTCACTTCCTGTGAGGCAAAAAAATTTCAAAAAAATTTATGATGACTACTATGACCCTATCAAATTTCGTGAGAATCCGAGCAAGTGCGTTCCAAAATGGCCTCGTGTTTGGTGGCGCTATAGAGCCACCTAGGCATGTCTAAGCACAAAAATAGTAATACTTTGCAATTTTCACCACGACTGACGTGTGGGCAAATTTTTGTGAGTTTTTGTGCATGGCAAAGCCTTCAAAAATGCGTTCTCGCAGCAGAATAAAAATAAAAAGAAGAAGAAGAAGAAGAAGAAGAAGAATTAAAGCTGCAAGCAGCGTTGAAAGGGCCCTCGCCCCCTCTGTGCACATTGGGGTGGCAGCAAGATCTTGATGGCTGCAGGTGTCCATTCAGAGCCATTGGACACAGCTGGACCGCGTACAATGTGGTTTCCTGATGGGAGTGCAAAAATTTTCTGGAGGGCGCTATGATACCATTTTGACTTGCCTGTGCACAAAATCTACAACACAGTAATCGTAATATGGGGCTCCATGAGTGTTTCGATTTTTGTAAATTTTCCAGCATGTTTAGACTTTCAAAAGAGCAATTCTGTTATAAATATTGTTGGGGGCGCTATAGAGCCATTATGCCCCATTTAGTGCCAATTGATGGATGTATTGAAGAGAATAAGACAGTTCTAATTTTTTGATGGTTTTGCAAGTTTTGGAACATTCTAAGGCCTTAAAACGTGTGTTCGTAGAATTTGGAAAAACGCAGGAAATAGCTTATAGCTCTCTTCCTGTTTGGCAAAAAAATTTCAAAAAATTAACAATTGCGGAGAATGACTAATGCAATGATCATACCAAATTTCATGAACTTTCAAGCACTTTTATCTGAACATGGCCTTATCTAGAGGGCGCTGTGGAGCCACCTGGCACCTCTCGATATAAAATAAGCATATATCTATACTTGGGCGGACAATTTTATCAAGCTTGGAAAGTTTCAGGCAAATCCCACAAAGTATGTGGAATTGAAAGCAACTTCCTGTTTCATGGCAGGACATCAAAATTCGCCATGACGCCACGGATGCGTCGTTCGATGAAATCAAAAAAGCTTCGCAATTTAACATTAGCAAGGTTTTTAGATATTATATGCCAAATTTTAAGTTGATCGGATAAAATCTCTAGGAGGAGTTCGTTAAAGTACGACACCTGTGAATGGCAAAAAAAATTTAAAAAAGTTGCAATTTCAATTAAAAATGGCAGCCTTCCTGTTGAGTCTAGGTCATGGCACCAAGAGACTTTTTTGTAGGTCTCAGCATATTTCACATGTCTACCAAATTTCATACATGTGGAGTTACCGGGCTGCGAGGGCTGCTTATTTGAAATTTTCCAGGGGGCGCTATAATGCCATTTTTGCCACGCCTATTTGTAAATTTTTTATCAGTGTAATAGGAATGATGGTCTTTAAAATTGTACAAAATTTTGTGAGTTTTTGAGCATGCTGAAACCCTCAAAAAGATAATTCTTTTAAAAATTGTATTGGGGGCGCTATAGAGCCATGATGCCTCATTTTCTGCCAATTTTTATTTCAAATTGAAGACAATGTGACAAAAAAATTTTAGCTAAGTTTTGCAAGTTTTCGGGTATGCTAAGGCCTTCAAATGTGTGTTCATAAAATTTGGAATAACGCAGGAAATGGCTCATAGCTCACTTCCTGTTTGGCCGAAAAATTTCAAAAAAATCAGCACAGCCCAGAAAAACAAATGCAATGATCAGACCAAATTTCATGAACATTCAAGCACTTTTATATCAACATGGCCCTGTCTAGAGGGCGCTGTAGAGCCACCTGACCACACCCACTCCAATATCAACATATAGGTATATTTGGAATTAAACTATCATTAAGCCTGTCAAGTTTCACGTAAATCTCCCAAAGCATATGCTCATAAAAGCAACTTCCATTTTCATGGCGGAACATCTAAATTCGCCGCGACGCCACGGATACAAAGTTCGATGAATCAAAAAAAGCTTCGCAATTTAACATTGCCAAGGTCTTAAGATGTCATATGCCAAATTTTACGTTGATCGGATAAAATCTCTAGGAGGAGTTCGTTAAAGTACGATGCCTGTGAATGGCAAAAAATTTTAAAAATTTGCAAATTCAATTAAAAATGGCGGACTTCCTGTTGAGTCAAGGTCATGGCACCAAGAGACTTTTTTTTAGGTCTTGGCCTAGTACACATGTCCATCGAATTTTGTACATGTAGGTTAAACACGCTGCGAGGGCTGCTTCATTGAAATTTTCTAGGTGGCGCTGTAATGCGATTTAGCCACATCTATCTGTGAACCCTAGATCCCAGTAAATAGTATGACTAGCTTAATGTGTTTGCAAAGTTTTGTGAGTTTTCAAGCATGTTGATGCCCTCAAATATGCAATTATGTATTAGGGGGCGCTAAAGAGCCACCATGTCACACATAGTGCCAAATGAGATATCGAATCAAAGAACTTAATATTTTAAGTCTATGAGTGAAGTTTGGTGTCTTTTCGAGTATGTTAAGGCCCTCAAAAATGTGTTCGTAAAATCTGAAAAAACGCAGGAAATGGCTCATAGCTCACTTCCTGTGTGGCAAAAAAATTTCAAAAAAATTGACAAAAAAATATAAGGTGACTTCTATGACCCTATCAAATTTCGTGAGAATCCGAGCAAGTGCGTTCCAAAATGGCCTTGTGTTTGGTGGCGCTATAGAGCCACCGGGGCATGACCAAGCATAAAAATAATAATAATTTGCAATTTTCACCACGACTGACGTGTGGGCAAATTTTTGTGAGTTTTCGTGCATGGCAAAGCCCTCAAAAATGCGTTCTCGTAGCAGAATAAAAAGAAGAAGAAGAAGAAGAAGAAGAAGAAGAAGAATAAAAATCCCATCAAAAACAATAGGTTCCGCGCACCGGTCGGTGCTCGGGCCCGAATAATTAAAGCTGCAAGCAGCGTTGAAAGGGCCCTCGCCCCCCTCGCGCACGTTGGGGTGGCAGAAAAATCTTGATGGCTGCAGGTGTCCATTAAGAGCCATTGGGCACTGCTAGACTGTGTGCAATGTGGTTTCCTGAGGGGAGTGCTAAAATTTTCTCGAGGGCGCTACAATACCATTTTCACGTACCTGTGTGCAAAATCTACAACAAGGTAATTGTAATGTCAGGCTCCATGAGTGTTGATTTTTGTAAATTTTCCAATATGTTTAGACGATCAAAGAGGCAATACTTTTAAATATCTGACTGGGGGCGCTATTGAGCCATTATGCCATATTTAATGCTAATTGATGGATGACATTGAAGAAAATAAAATGGAGCTTTCTAAGGCCTGAAAACATGAGTTCGTAAAATTTTGGAAAAACACAGGAAATATCTCATAGCTCACTTCCTGTTTATGCAATAAATTTAAAAAAAAATTAACCATTGCCCAGAATGACAAATGCAATGATCACCCCAAATTTCATGAACATTCATGCACTTTTAACTTAACATGCCCGTATCTAGAGGGCGCTGTGGAGCCACCTGGCCACTCCCTATCTAATATTAGCATATATTTATACTTTGGAGGACAATATTATCAAGCTTGGAAAGTTTCAGGCAAATCGAACGAAGTATGTGGGAGTAAAAGCAATTTCCTGTTTCATGGCGGGACATCAAAATTCGCCACGACGCCATGGATACACCGTTGCATCAATCCAAAAAAGCTTTGCAATTTAACATCAGCAAGGTCTTTAAATATTACTTGCCAAATTTTAAGTTGATCGGATAAAATCTCTAGGAGGAGTTCGTTAAAGTACGACTCCTGTGAATGGCGAAAAATCCAAAAAATTTGCAATTTCAATTAAAAATGGCGGACTTCCTGTTGAGTCTAGGTCATGGCACCAAAAGAGTTTTTTTAGGTATCGGTAATTCCACATGTCCACCGAATTTCATCCATGCAGGTCAACCACGATGCGAGGGCTGCTTATTTGAAATTTTCCAGGGGGCGCTATAATGCCATTTTTGCCAACTCTAAATGTATTTTTTTATCAGTGTAATAGAAATGATGGTTTTTAGAAAGGTACAAAATATTGTGAGTTTTTGAGCATGCTGAGACCCTCAAATGGGAAATTCTTTTAAAAATCTAATTGGGGGCGCTATAGAGCCATTATGCCACATTTACTGCCAATTTTTGTCTCAAATTGAAGACAATCAAACAAATATAATTTTTGCAAAGTTTTGCAAGTTTTCGAGTATGGTAAAGCCTTCAAATGTGTGTTCGTAAAATTTGGAATAACGCAGGAAATGACTCATAGCTCACTTCCTGTTTGGCCAAAAAATTTCAAAAAAATAAGCAAAGCCCAAAAAAACAAATGCAATGATCAGACTAAATTTCATGAACATACAAGCACTTTTATGTCAACATGGCCGTGTCAAGAGGGCACTGTGGAGCCACCTGACCACACCCAATCTAATATCAACATATAGGTCTACTTGGAAGTGGACTCCTATAAAGCCTGTAAAGTTTCGCGCAAATTTCACAAAGCATGTGCGCGTAAAACCAACTTCCTGTTTCATGGCGGAACATCGAAATTCGCCGCGACGCCACGGATACAAAGTTTAATGAATCCAAAAAAGCTTCGCAATTTAACATCGACAAGGTCTTAAGATGTTAAATTCAAAATTTTAAGTTGATCGGATAAAATCTCTTGGAGGAGTTCGTTAAAGTACGAAGCCTGTGAATGGCAAAAAATTTAAAAAATTTGCAAATTCAATTAAAAATGGCGGACTTCCTGTTGAGTCTAGGTCATGGCACCTAGAGACTTTTTTTAGGTCTTGGCATAGTACACATGTCCACCGAATTTTGTACATGTAGGTCAAACACGCTGCGAGGGCTGCTTCATTGAAATTTTCTAGGTGGCGCTGTAATGCAATTTTGCCACATTTATCTGTAAACCCTAAATCCTAGTTAAAAGTAAGACCTGCTTAATATGTTTGCAAAGTTTTGTGAGTTTTCAAGCATGCTGAGGCCCTCAAAAATGCAATTATGTATTAGGGGGCGCTATAGAGCTACCATATCACACCCAGTGCCAAATGAGATATCGAATCAAAGAACATAATATTTCTAGTCTATGAGCCAAGTCTGGTGAGTTTTCGAGTATGATAAAACCCTCAAAAATGTGTTCGTAAAATCTAAAAAAACGCAGGAAATGGCTCATAGCTCACTTCCTGTGAGGCAAAAAAATTTCAAAAAAATTTATGATGAGTACTATGACTCTATAAAATTTCGTGAGAATCCGAGCAAGTGCGTTCCAAAATGGCCGCGTGTTTGGTGGCGCTATAGAGCCACCGGGGCATGTTCAAGCAAAAAAATAATAATACTTTGCAATTTTCACCACGACTGACGTGTGGGCAAATTTTTGTGAGTTTTCGTGCATGGCAAAGCCCTCAAAAATGCGTTCTCGCAGCAGAATAAAAAGAAGAAGAAGAAGATGAAGAAGAATTAAAGCTGCAAGCAGCGTTGAAAGGGCCCTCGCCCCCCCTGTGGACATTGGGGTGGCAGCAAGATCTTGATGGCTGCAGGTGTCCATTCAGAGCCATTGGACACAGCTGGACCGCGTACAATGTGGTTTCCTGATGGGAGTGCAAAAATTTTCTGGAGGGCGCTATGATACCATTTTGACTTGCCTGTGCACAAAATCTACAACACAGTAATCGAAATACGGTGCTCCATGAGTGTTTTGATTTTTGTAAATTTTCCAGCATGTTTAGACTTTCAAAAGAGCAATTCTTTTATAAATATTATTGGGGGTGCTATAGAGCCATTATGCCCCATTTAGTGCCAATTGATGGATGTATTGAAGAGAATAAGACAGTTCTAATTTTTGGATGGTTTTGCAAGTTTTGGAGCATTCTAAGGCCTTAAAACGTGTGTTCATAAAATTTGGAAAAACACAGGAAATAGCTCATAGCTCATTTCCTGTTTGGCAAAAAAATTTCAAAAAATTAACAATTGCGGAGAATGACTAATGCAATGATCATGTCAAATTTCATGAACTTTCAAGCACTTTTATCTGAACATGCCCATATCTAGAGGGCGCTGTGGAGCCACCTGGCACCTCTCGATATAAAATAAGCAGATATCTATACTTGGGCGGACAATTTTATCAAGCTTGGAAAGTTTCAGGCAAATCCCACAAAGTATGTGGAATTGAAAGCAACTTCTTGTTTCATGGCAGGACATCAAAATTCACCATTACGCCACGGATGCATCGTTCGATGAAATCAAAAAAGCTTCGCAATTTAACGTCAGCAAGGTTGTTAGATATTAAATGCCAAATTTTAGGTTGATCGGATAAAATCTCTAGGAGGAGTTCGTAAAAGTACGACACCTGTGAATGGCAAAAAAAAAAAAAAAAAGTTGCAATTTCAATTAAAAATGGCAGCCTTCCTGTTGAGTCTAGGTCATGGCACCAAGAGACTTTTTTGTAGGTCTCGGCATATTCCACATGTCTACCGAATTTCATACATGTGGGTTTACCGGGCTGCGAGGGCTGCTTATTTGAAATTTTCCAGGGGGCGCTATAATGCCATTTTTGCCATGTAGATTTGTAAGTTTTTTGTCAGAGTAATACGAATGATGGTTTTTATACATTTACAAAATTTTGTGAGTTTTCGAACATGCTGGGACCCTCAAAAGGGCAATTCTTTTAAAAATCTGATTGGGGGCGCTAAAGAGCCATTGTGCCAAATTTAGTGTAAATTGATGTATAAAATTGAAGACAATAAGACAATTATAATTTGTGCAACTTTTTGCAAGATTTTGAGTCTTCTAAGGCTCCAAACACGTGTTTCTAAAATTTGGAAAAACGCAGGAAATGGCTCATAGCTCACTTCCTGTTTGGCCAAAAAACTTCAAAAAAATTACCATCACTCGACATGACAAACGCAATGACCACACCAAATTTCATGAACATTAAAGCACTTTTATCTCAACATGGCCGTGCCAAGAGGGCGCTGTGGAGCCACTTGACCACACCCAATCCAATATCAACATGTGGGTATACTTGGAAGTAGACTATTATCAAGCCTGTGAAGTTTCGCGCAACTTTCACAAAGCATGTGTGCGTAAAACCAACTTCCTGTTTCATGGCGGAACATCAAAATTCGCCGCGACGCCACGGATACAAAGTTCGATGAATCAAAAAAAGCTTCACAATTTAACATCGACAAGGTCTTTAGATGCCATATGCGAAATTTTAAGTTGATCGGGTAACATCTCTAGGAGGAGTTCGTTAAAGTACGACGCCTGTGAATGGCTAAATATGTAAAAATTTTGCAAATTCAATTAAAAATGGCGGACTTTCTGTTGAGTCTAGGTCATGGCACCAAGAGACTTTTTTTTAGGTCTTGGCATAGTACACATGTCCAACGAATTTTGTACATGTAGGTTAAACATGCTGCGAGGGCTGCTTCATTGAAATATTCTAGGTGGCGCTGTAATGCAATTTTGCCACGCTCATCAGTAAACCCTATAACCTAGTAAATAGTATGACTAGCTTAATAGGTCTGCAAAGTTTTGTGAGTTTTCGAGCATGCTGAGACCCTCAAAAATGCAGTTATGTATTAGGGGGCGCTATAGAGCAACCATGTCAAACTTAGTGCCAAATGAGATATCGAATTAAAGAACTTAATATTTCTAGTCTATCAGCCAAGTTTGGTGAAATTTCAAGTATGAAAAGGCCCTCAAAAATGTGTTCGTAAAATCTGAAAAAACGCAGGAAATGGCTCATAGCTCACTTCCTGTGCGGTAAAAAAATTTCAAAAAAATTTAAAAAAAAATTTATGATGACTACTATGACCATATCAAATTTCGTGAGAATTCGAGCATGTGCGTTCCAAAATGGACGCGTGTTTGGTGGCGCTTTAGAGCCGCCGGGGCATGTCTAGGCACAAAAATAGTAATACATTGCAATTTTCACCACGACTGATGTGTGGGCAAATTTTTGTGAGTTTTCGTGCATGGCAAAGCCCTCAAAAATGCGTTCTCGCAGCAGCAGCAGCAGCAGCAGCAGCAGCAGCAGCAGCATTTTAGAGGGCGCTACGATACCATTTTGACATGCCTGTGTGCAAAATCTACAACAAGGTAATCGTAATGTCAGGCTCCATGAGTGTGTTGATTTTTGTAAATTTTCCAATATGTTTAGACGATCAAAGAGGCAATACTTTTAAATATCTGACTGGGGGCGCTATTGAGCCATTATGCCATATTTAATGCCAATTGATGGATGACATTGAAGAGAATAAGACATTTATAATGTTTGCTAGGTTTTTTAAGGTTTGGAGCATTCTAAGGCCTGAAAACATGAGTTCGTAAAATTTGGAAAAACGCAGGAAATAGCTTATAGCTCACTTCCTGTTTATGCAATAATTTTCAAAAAATTAACCATCGCCCAGAATGACTAATGCAATGATCACCCCAAATTTCATGAACATTCAAGCACTTTTAACTTAACATGGCCGTATCTAGAGGGCGTCGTGGAGCCACCTGGCCACTCCCTATCTAATATTAGCATATAGTTATACTTTGGAGGAAAATATTATCAAGCTTGGAAACTTTCAGGCAAATCGAACGAAGTATGTGGGAGTAAAAGCAATTTCCTGTTTCATGGCGGGACATCAAAATTCGCCGCGACGCCACGGATACACCGTTGCATCAATCCAAAAAAGCTTCGCAATTTAACATCAGCAAGGTCTTTGGATATTACTTGCCAAATATTAAGTTGATCGGATTAAATCTCTAGGAGGAGTTCGTTAAAGTACGACGCCTGTGAATGGCAAAAAATCAAAAAAAGTTGCAATTTCAATTAAAAATGGCGGACTTCCTGTTGGGTCTAGGTCATGGCACCAAGAGACTTATTTTTAGGTCTCAGGATATTCCACATGTCCACCGAAGTTCATACATGCAGGTCAACCACAATGCGAGGGCTGCTTCTTTGAAATTTTCCAGGGGGCGCTATAATGCCATTTTTGCCAGGCCTATATGTCAATTTTTTATCAGTGACATAAGGTCTTGGGTGACATAAGGTGACATAAGGTTTTTTGTTTTTTATCAGTGACATAAGGTTTTTTTTAGGTCTTGGCATAGTACACATGTCCACCGAATTTTGTACATGTATGTTAAACACCCTGCGAGGGCTGCTTAATTGAAATATTCTAGGTGGCGCTGTAATGCAATCTTGCCACATCCATCTGTAAACCTCATAGCCTAGTGAAAGGTATGATCGGCTTAATATGGCTGCAAAGTAACGTGAGTTTTTGAGCATGCTGAGGCCCTCAAAAATGCAATTATGTATTAGGGGGCGCTAATTTGGAAAATTTGGAAAAACACAGGAAATAGCTCATAGCTAACTTCCTGTTTGGCCAAAAAATTTCAAAAAATTAAGCATTGCCCGGAATGACTAATGCAATGATGACACCAAATTTTATGAACATTCAAGCACTTTTATCTTAACATGGTAGTATCTAGAGGGCGCTGTGGAGCTACATGGCCATTTCTGATCAAAAATTTCATTTCTGATCTAGCAAGCCACCTCGCATTTCCCGATCCAATATTAGCATATGTTTATACTTCGGAGGACAATTTTATCAAGCATAGGAAGTTTCGGGCAAATCCCACAAAGTATGTGGCAGTAAAAGCAACTCCCTGTTTCATGGCGGGATATCAAAATTCGCCGCGATGCCACGGATACATTGTTCGATGAAATCAAAATTGCTTCGCAATTTAACATTAGGAAGGTCTTTAGATATTATCTGCCAAATATTAAGTTGATCTAATAAAATCTCTAGGAGGAGTTCGTTAAAGTACGACACCTACGAATTGCGAAAAATCTAAAAAAGTTGCAATTTCAATTAAAAATGGCAAACTTCCTGTTGGGTCTAGGTCATGGCACCAAGAGACTTATTTTTAGGTCTCAGGATATTCCACATGTCCACCGAAGTTCATACATGCAGGTCAACCACGATGCGAGGGCTGCTTCTTTGAAATTTTCCAGGGGGCGCTATAATGCCATTTTTGCCAGGCCTATATGTAAATTTTTTATCAGTGACATAAGAATGATGGTATTTAGAATTGTACAAAATATTGTGAGTTTTTGAGCATGCTGACACCCTCAAAAAGGCAATTCTTTTAAAAATCTGATTGGGGGCGCTATAGAGCCATAATGCCACATTTACAGCCAATGTTTGTCTCAAATTGAATAGAATCAAACAAATATAATTTTTGCAAAGTTTTGCATGTTTTCGAGTATGCTAAGGCCTTCAAATGTGTGTTCGTAAAATTT
This sequence comes from Gymnothorax reevesii, assembly GCA_029721435.1. Lineage (NCBI taxonomy): Eukaryota > Metazoa > Chordata > Actinopteri > Anguilliformes > Muraenidae > Gymnothorax > Gymnothorax reevesii. Next base: position 75,663,203 of record CM056574.1, on the reverse strand, counting down.
GGAATAACGCAGGAAATGGCTCATAGCTCACTTCCTGTTTGGCCGAAAAATTTCAAAAAAATAAGAAAAGCCCAAAAAAACAAATGCAATGATCAGACCAAATTTCATGAACATTCAAGCACTTTTATGTCAACATGGTCGTGTGAAGAGGGCGCTGTGGAGCCACCTGACCACACCCAATCCAATATCAACAAATAGGTATATTTGGAAGTAGAGTATTATTAAGCCCGTAAAGTTTCACGCAAATCTCACAAAGCATGTGCTCATGAAAGCAACTTCCAGTTTCATGGCGGAACTTCGAAATTCGCCGCAAGGCCACGGACACAAATTTCGATGAATCCAAAAAAGCTTCGCAATTTAACATGTGGAAGGTCTTCAGATGGCAAAAAATTTAAAAAAGTTGCAAATTCAATTAAAAATGGCGGACTTCCTGTAGAGTCTAGGTCATGGCACCAAGAGACTTTTTTTTAGGTCTTGGCATAGTACACATGTGCACCGAGTTTTGTACATGTAGGTTAAACACGCTGCGAGGGCTGCTTCATTGAAATTTTCTAGGTGGCGCTGTAATGCAATTTTGCCACATTCATCTGTAAACCCTATATCATAGTAAAAAGTATGACCAGCATAATATGTTTGCAAAGTTTCGTGAGTTTTCGAGCATGGTGAGGCCCTCAAAAATGCAATAATGTATTAGGGGGCGCTATAGAGCTACCATGTCACACCCAGTGCAAAATGAGATATCGAATGAAAGAACTTAATACTTTTAGTCAATCAACCAAGTTTGGTGAGTTTTCGAGTTTGATAAGGCCCTCAAAAGAGGGCGCTGTGGAGCCACCTGACCACACCCAATCCAATATCAACAAATAGGTATATTTGGAAGTAGACTATTATTAAGCCCGTAAAGTTTCACGCAAATCTCACAAAGATGAGATTTGCGTGAAACATGTTTTCGAGTATGCTAAGGCCTTCAAATGTGTGTTCGTAAAATTTGGAATAACGCAGGAAATGGCTCATAACTGACTTCCTGTGTGGCCGAAAAATTTCAAAAAAATAAGCATAGCCCAAAAAAACAAATGTAATGATCTGACCAAATTTCATGAACATTCAAGCACTTTTAACTCAACATGCTCGTGTCAAGAGGGCGCTGTGGAGCCACCTGACCACACCCAATCCAATATCAACATATATGTATATTTGGAAGTTGACTCTTATTAAGCCTGTAAAGTTTCGGGCAAATTTCACAAAGCATATGCGCATAAAACCAACTTCCTGTTTCATGGCGGAACATCGAAATTCGCCGCGACGCCACGGATACAAAGTTCGATGAATCCAAAAAAGGTACGCAATTTAACATTGACAAGGTCTTTTGATATCATATGCCAAATTTTAAGTTGATCAGATAAAATCTCTAGGAGGAGTTCGTGAAAGTACGACGCCTGTGAATGGCAAAAAATTCAAAAAATTTGCAAATTCAATTAAAAATGGTGGACTTCCTGTTGAGTCTAGGTCATGGCACCAAGAGACTTTTTTTTAGGTCTTGGCATAGTACACGTGTCCACCGAATTTTGAACATGTAGGTTAAACACGCTGCGAGGGCTGCTTCACTGAAATTTTCTAGGTGGCGCTGTAATGCAATTTTGCCACATCTATCTTTAAATTCTATATCCTAGTAAAAAGTATGACCAGCTTAATAGGTTTGCAAAGTTTCGTGAGTTTTCGCGTTTGCTGAGGCCCTCAAAAATGCAATAATGTATTAGGGGGCGCTATAGAGCTACCATGTCACACTCAGTGCCAAATGAGATATGGAATTAAAGAAATTAATATTTTTAGGTGATGAGCCAAGTTTGGTGAATTTTCGAGCATGAGAAGGCTTTCAAAAATGTGTTCGTAAAATCTGAAAAAACGCAGGAAATGGCTCATAGCTCACTTCCTGTGCGGCAAAAAAATTTCAAAAAAATTGACAAAAAAATTTATTATAACTGCTGTGGCCCTGTTGAATTTCATGAGAATCCGAGCAAGTGCGTTCCAAAATGGCCGTGTGTTTGGTGGCGCTATAGAGCCACCGGGGCATGTCCAAGCACAAAAATAATAAAACTTTGTAATTTTTATCACGTCTGATGTGTGTACAAATTTTTGTGAGTTTTCGTGCATGGTAAAGCCTTCAAAAATGCGTTCTCGCAGCAGAATAATAATAAGAAGAAGAAGAAGAAGAAGAAGAATAAAAATCCCATCAAAAACAATAGGTTCCTCGCACCTTTGGTGCCAGGACCCGTTCCGGGCCCTGGCACCGGTCGGTGCTCGGGCCCTAATTAAAGCTGCAAGCAGCGTTGAAAGGGCCCTCGCACCCCTCTTGCATGATGGGGAGGCAGCAAAATGTTGATGGGTGCAAGTGTGCATTCACAGCCATTGGACACTGCTAGACTGTGAACAATGTGGTTTCCTGCGGAGAGTGCGAACATTTTCAGGAGGGCGCTGTGATACCATTTTTACATGCCCGTGCTCAAAATCTCCAGCATAGTTATGGAAATTCCAGGCCTCTTGAGGTTGTTGATTTTTGTAAATTTTACAGCACGTTTAGACCCTCAAAAGGGATTTCTTTTAAAAATCTGATTGGGGGCGCTATGGAGCCATTATGCCACATTTAGTGGCAGTTGATGGAACGCATTGAAGAGAATGAGACAGTTATTAATTGTGCAAGGCTTTGCAAGCTTTGGAGTATTCTAAGGCTTTCAAACGTGCTTTCGTAAAATTTGGAAAAACGCAGGAAATAGCTCATAGCTCACTTCCTGTTTGGCCAAAATAATTCCAAAAATTCAACATTGCCCAGAATGACTAATGCAATGATCTCACCAAATTTCATGAATTTACCTATAGGCGTGGCAAAAATGGCATTATAGCGCTCCCTGGAAAATTTCAAATAAGCAGCCCTCGCATCGTGGTTGACCTCAATGGATGAAATTCGGTGGACATTTGGAATATGCCGATACCTAAAAAAACTCTTTTGGTGCCATGACCTAGACTCAACAGGAATTCCGCCATTTTTAATTGCAATTGCAAATTTTTTGGATTTTTTGCCATTCACAGGTGTCGTACTTTAACAAACTCCTCCTAGAGATTTTATCCGATCAACTTAAAATTTGGCAAGTAATATTTAAAGACAGTGCTGATGTTAAATTGCAAAGCTTTTTTGGATTGATGCAACGAGGTATCCATGGCGTCGCGGCGAATTTTGATGTCCCGCCATGAAACAGGAAATTGCTTTTACTCCCACATACTTCGTTCGATTTGCCTGAAACTTTCCAAGCTTGATAATATTGTCCTCCAAAGTATAAATATATGCTAATATTAGATAGGGAGTGGCCAGGTGGCTCCACAGCGCCCTCTTGATACGGGCATGTTAAGTTAAAAGTGCTTGAATGTTCATGAAATTTGGGGTGATCATTGCATTAGTCATTCTGGGCAATGGTTAATTTTTTGAAATTTATTGCATAAACAGGAAGTGAGCTATGAGCTATTTCCTGTGTTTTTCCAAAATTTTATGAACTCATGTTTTCAGGCCTTAGAAAGCTCCATTTTATTTTCTTCAATGTCATCCATCAATTAGCATTAAATATGGCATAATAGCTCTATAGCACCCCCAGTCAGATATTTAAAAGTATTGCTCCTTTGATTGCCTAAACATACTGGAAAATTTACAAAAATCAACACACTCATGGAGCCTGACATTACAATTACCTTGTTGTAGATTTTGCACACAGGTATGTGAAAATGGTATTGTAGCGCCCTCTAGAAAATTTTAGCACTCCCCTCAGGAAACCACATTGCACACAGTCTAGCAGTGCCCAATAGCTCTTAATAGACACCTGCAGCCATCAAGATTTTTCTGCCACCCCAACGTGCGCGAGGGGGGCGAGGGCCCTTTCAACGCTGCTTGCAGCTTTAATTATTATTATTCTGCTGCGAGAACGCATTTTTGAAGGCTTTACCATGCACCAAATCTCACAAAAATTTGCACACACGTCAGATGTGGTAAACATTACAAAATTTAATTATTTTTTTGCTTAGACATGCCCCGGTGGCTCTATAGCGCCACCAAACACGCGGCCATTTTGGAACGCACTTGCTCGGATTCTAATGAAATTCGATAGGGCCACAGCAGTCATAATAAATTTTTTTGTCTCACAGGAAGTGAGCTATGAGCCATTTCCTGCGTTTTTTCAGATTTTACGAACACATTTTTGAGGGCTTTATCATACTGGAAAATTCACCAAACTTGGCTAATAAACTAAAATTATTAAGTTCTTTCATTCGATATCAGCGCCACCTAGATAGCGCCGCCAATCAGATTTTTAAAAGAAATCCCTTATGAGGGTCTAAACGTGCTGTAAAATTTACAAAAATCAACAAGCTCATGGAGCCTGGTATTACGATTACTATGCTGGACATTTTGCGCACGGGCATGTCAAAATGATATCAAAGCGCCCCTTCAAAAAATTTTTGCACTTTCCGCAGGAAACCACATTGTTCACAGTCTAGCAGTGTCCAATGGCTGTGAATGCAGACCTGCACCCATCAAGATTTTGCTGCCTCCCCAACGTGCAGGAGGGGTGCGAGAGCCCTTTCAACGCTGCTTGCAGCTTTAACCCGTTACCACTCCGACGGCCTGCAATCGGGCCGTCAGGGAAGTTGAAAACATACTACGTCATTTACACAGCTTGTATGCAACTGAGATACTCATGCCACATATCGTCAGAAAGCTAAGATTCTTGAGATTCGAATGATGCCAACCATTTCAAAGTATAATCATCCCAGCAGCTTTAATCAACGCCCATGTCAGACCACAAACAAACAAACAAACAGTTACAAAACTGATGTGACTCACCGATGAAGCCCCCTAGTACTCTTCCAGTCCGACATATCCCCTCAAAAATGGTCTTGTTACATCCACGAAGTTCCAGTAAATCCAACCAAGTAAAGTTTTTAGTCCAAAACACACTATTATACCGGTAAATATCCATAAACAGCTGCTGCATCGTTTGAAATGAATCGGTGGTTATCCACAAAGTTCGCTGCATTAGTGGTCGTTGCTTCGGAACAGATTTAGACAGTACACAGCCATTTGCGCCAAAATGGAGTCTGCACTCTAACCTTTCGATTGACACCTCACTCGACCAGTTACGAGCTTCCCTGCCCTGTCTACCGCCTGCTATAGCCAACGAGTGCCTGTGTTGAAACGAAGCTCATGCCTCCTTTTTTTGCGTGTTGCCCGAGCAACCAGCAACCAATCAAGACGACGATTGTTGCATTATGACACCATCAAAATTCTGGAAACGCCGATATATAGGTTGTTGGGGTGGCGAAAAGGCTGGCGCTGCCTATCGCTCGCGTAAGAGAATGGACAGAATATGGCTCAGCTGTGCGTAACGCGTGCTGTGCGTTCCGCTAAACAGAGCGAGGCAGAGAGAGATTTCCAGCGAATGTTTGATGGTTGTTTACGGAGTTTGAAAGAAAAAATAGCCAAAAGGTTGCGAAAAAAATCATTTTCAGTTCAGAAGCTGCAGAGCTGTGCACTCGGCGTGCAAGTGATAGCTCAGGGGAAGAAATATCCGACCAAAACCCTGATGGCTCCGTAGCAGAGGAAATGTTTCTCGGGGGAAATGACATTACTCTTGACAAGTACGCATCATATTATAACTTATATTTCATTATATAATAACATTACATTTATATTTATTATTATTATTATTATTATTATTATTATTATTATAAAATTACATTACGTATTATTTGCATCTGTCACGGAAGGTGGAAGGACGTCATGTTTTCACTGGAGTTCACCGTCATGTTTTCACCGGAGTAATTCTGTGTAAATAATTACGGGAAAAGGATATTATAATATGATGCTGATATTATGATGATTATATTATTACCATATTACGCATTATTACCTCCGTTACCGAAGGTGGAAGGAAGTTATTTTTTCGCCGGCGTTGGTTGTTGTGGGAATTTAAATTTTCATCCCAGTAAGAAATCAGAGTGAGACAAAGTAAGTAAATAGGATCCATTTTACTATGTGCCACATAGGGTCTTCGTTACAGGCAAGAACGAAGACAAAGGAATCTCTCCTTTGCTTTGGATATATGTAAAAGCACAAAGTCAGAATCTCCTCCCCTTGGGGTTTAGATGCACATTTTTGAGTTTATGCCTCAGTAACCTTTTAATTTTTTTATTTGTCATATATTGTAAATAGTTTTCTATGGAAAGGTTATTTGTTTGTTTACCTTTCATATAAAAAAGCATTTTTTTTAACATAAAGGCACTCGTTTTGACTCTTATGTGCACAAATTTGAGCTTATGCATCAGTAACTTTTTTTCAGCAATATTGATAGTGAATCTGGATATCAGATTGGATTCCTCTAAGTGTCACCTTTCATTAGAGCCCAACATTATGACTGTAGGTTGAAGCGTTCAAGAGTTATGCCCTTTTATCCTAGGTATGTGACCATGGTTATCCAAGGGTCCTTTTGGGGTCTCCAAATGGCCATTTTTGGAAACGCCTAGACATGGCCTTAGAAAAACATGTGTAAAATGCTCATTTTCTGTCGGATTGTTATCAAATTTGAACTGGAACTAAGTAAGACTTCATGCTGTGGTACCATTGTGTTTTTCAGCTAATAAGTCCCAGCTGCTCTCATCTACAGGCACCTGTTTGCAAAAAAAAATTTTGGCGAGAGTAAAAACCTTCTACTTCAGTGTGTTCCAGCTTGGATTACTCAATGACAGTAGCACTTAGAGTATTTCTTTCAGCTGGGGGAAAAACTTCAGAGTGTTTCCTTTCAAATGAGACCATAACCATCCATATAGTCCAAACGGTTCAAGAACAGCGTTCAATTTACTTTGGGTACGCTTTTCATAGGCATTTTAGGCAAATTTTCCCGGAGTTTTAAGGGGTTTTAACTAGGGACCGAGCACCGACCGGTGCCAGGGCCCGGAACGGGTCCTGGCACCAAAGGTGCGAGGAACCTATTGTTTTTGATGGGATTTTTATTATTAGGGCCCGAGCACCGACCGGTGCGAGGAACCTATTGTTTTTGATGGGATTTTTATTCTTCTTCTTCTTCTTCTTCTCCTTCTTCTTCTTCTTTTTATTCTGCTGCGAGAACGCATTTTTGAGGGCTTTGCCATGCACGAAAACTCACAAAAATTTGCCCACACGTCAGTCGTCGTGAAAATTGCAAAGTATTATTATTTTTGTGCTTGGACATGCCCCGGTGGCTCTATAGCGCCACCAAACACCATTTTGGAACGCATTTGCTCGGATTCTCACGAAATTTTATAGAGTCATAGTAGTCATCATAAATTTTTTTGTAAATTTTTTTGAAATTTTTTTGGCTCACAGGAAGTGAGCTATGAGCCATTTCCTGCGTTTTTTCAGATTTTACGAACACATTTTTGAGGGCCTTATCATACTCGAAAACTCACCAAACTTGGCTCATAGACTACAAATATTACGTTCTTTGATTCGATATCTCATTTGGCTCTGGTTGTGAAATGGTAGCTCTATAGCGCCCCCTAATACATAATTGCATTTTTGAGGGCCTCAGCATGCTTGAAAACTCACGAAACTTTGCAGACATATTAAGCTGGTCATACTCTTTACTAGGATTTAGGGTTTACAGATGGATGTGGCAAAATTGCATTACAGCGCCACCTAGAAAATTTCAATGAAGCAGCCCTCGCAGCGTGTTTGACCTACATGTACAAAATTCGGTGGACATCTGTACTATGCCAAGACCTACAAAAAAGTCTCTAGGTGCCATGACCTAGACTCAACAGGAAGTCCGCCATTTTTAATTGAATTTGCAAATTTTTTAAATTTTTTGCCATTCACAGGCTTCGTACTTTAACGAACTCCTCCTAGAGATTTTATCCGATCAACATAAAATTTTGAATTTAACATCTTAAGACCTTGCTGATGTTAAATTGCGAAGCTTTTTTGGATTTATTGAACTTTGTATCCGTGGCGTCGCGGCGAATTTCGATGTTCCGCCATGAAACAGGAAGTTGGTTTTACGCGCACATGCTTTGTGAGATTTGCGCGAAACTTCACAGGCTTTATAGGAGTCCACTTCCAAGTAGACCTATATGTTGATATTAGATTGGGTGTGGTCAGATGGCTCCACAGCGCCCTCTTGAAACGGCCATGTTGAGATAAAAGTGCTTGAATGTTCATGAAATTTGGTGTGATCATTGCTTTGTTCATGTCGAGTTATATTAATTTTTTTCAAATTTTTTGGCCAAACAGGAAGTGAGCTATGCGCCATTTCCTGCGTTTTTCCAAATTTTATAAACACATGTTTGGATGCTTAAGAATACTGGAAATCTTGCAAAAAGTTGCAAATTATAATTGTCTTATTATCTTCAATTTTATATGTCAATTCACACTAAATTTGGCACAATGGCTCTATAGTGCCCCCAATCATATTTTTAAAAGAATTGCCATTTTCAGGGTCTCAGCATGTTCTAAAACTCACAAAATTTTGTAAATGTATAAAGACCATCATTCGAATTACTCTGACAAAAAACTTATGTATAGACATGGCAAAAATGTCACTATAGCGCCCCCTGGAAAATTTTAAATAAGCAGGCCTCAGAGCCTGGTAAACCTACATGTATGAAATTCGGTAGACATGTGGAATATGCCGAGACCTACAAAAAAGACACTTGGTGCCATGACCTAGACTCAACAGGAAGTCCGCCATTTTTAATTGAAATTGCAACTTTTTTGGATTTTTCGCCATTCACAGGTGTCGTACTTTAACAAACTCCTCCTAGAGATTTCATCCGAACAACTTGAAATTTGGCTAATAGTATCTAAAGACGTTGCCGATGTTAAATTGCGAAGCTTTTTTGGATTCATCGAATTTTGTTTCTATGGCGTTGCAGCAAATTTCAATGTCCCGCCATGAAACAGGAAGTTGGTTTTACTCCCACAGACTTCATGGGTTTTCCCTGACTCTGTCCAAGCTTAATAAAATGGTCCTCCCAAGTATCAATATATGTTAATATTAGATCAAGTGTGGCCAGAAGGCTCCACAGCGCCCTCTAGATACGGCCATGTTTAGATAAATGTGCTTGAATGTTCATGAAACTTGGTGTGATCATTGCATTAGTCTTTCCGGGTTATGGTTTATTATTTTGGCCAAACAGGTATGAGCTATTAGCTATTTCCTGCATTTTCCAAATTTCATGAACATATGTTTGAAGGCCTTAGAATACTCCAAAGCTTGCAGAACCTTGCACAATTTATAATTGTCTTATTCTCTCAAATGTCATCCATCAATTGGCACTAAATGTGGCATAATGGCTCGATAGCGCCCCAATCAGATTTTTAAAAGAAATCTCTTTTGTGGGTCTAAACGTGCTGTAAAAATTACAAAAACCAACACGCTCAAGGAGCCTGGTGTTACAATTACTATGCTGGAGATTTAGCGCACGGGCATGTCAAAATGATATCAAAGCACCCCTCCAGAAAATTTTTGCACTCTCCGCAGGAAACCACATTTTTCACAGTCTAGCAGTGTCCAATGGCTGTGAATGCACACCTGCACCCATCTAGATTTTGCTGCCTCCCCAAAGTGCAAGAGGGGTGCGAGGGCCCTTTCAACGCTGCTTGCAGCTTTAATTCTTCTTCTTCTTCTTCTTCTTCTTCTTTTTATTCTTCTTTTTATTCTGCTGCGAGAACGCATTTTTGAGGGCTTTGCCATGCACGAAAACTCACAAAAATTTGCCCACTCGTCAGACGTGGTGAAAATTGCAAAGTATTATTATTTTTGTGCTTGGACGTGCCCCGATGGCTCTATAGCGCCACCAAACACGCGGCCATTTTGGAACGCACTTGCTCGGATTCTCACGAAATTTTATACAGTCATAGTAGTCATCATAAATTTTTTTGTAAATTTTTTTGAAATTTTTTTGCCTCACAAGAAGTGAGCTATGAGCCATTTCCTGCGTTTTTTTTAGATTTTACGAACACATTTTTGAGGGTTTTATCATACTCGAAAACTCACCAGACTTGGCTCATAGACTAGAAATATTACGTTCTTTGATTCGATATCTCATTTGGCACGGGGTGTGATATGGTAGCTCTATAGCGCCCCCTAATACATAATTGCATTTTTGAGGGCCTCAGCATGCTTGAAAACTCACAAAACTTTGCAAACATATTAAGCAGGTCTTACTTTTAACTAGGATTTAGGGTTTACAGATGGATGTGGCAAAATTGCATTACAGCGCCACCTAGAAAATTTCAATGAAGCAGCCCTCGCAGCGTGTTTGACCTACATGTAAAAAATTTGGTGGACATGTGTACTATGCCAAGACCTAAAAAAAAGTCTCTAGGTGCTATGACCTAGACTCAACAGGAAGTCCGCCATTTTTAATTGAATTTGCAAATTTTTTAAATTTTTTGCCATTCACAGGCTTCGTACTTTAACGAACTCCTCCTAGAGATTTTATCAAATCAACTTAAAATTTTGAATTTAACATCTTAAGATCTTGTCGATGTTAAATTGCGAAGCTTTTTTGGATTCATTGAACTTGGTATCCGTGGCGTCGCGGCGAATTTCGATGTTCCGCCATGAAACAGGAAATTGGTTTTACGCGCACATGCTTTGTGAAATTTGCGCGAAACTTTACAGGCTTTATAGGAGTCCACTTCCAAGTAGACCTATATGTTGATATTAGATTGGGTGTGGTCAGGTGGCTCCACAGCGCCCTCTTGAAACGGCCATGTTGAGATAAAAGTGCTTGAATGTTCATGAAATTTGGTGTGATCATTGCATTTTTCATGTCCAGTTATTTTAATTTTTTTGAAATTTTTTGGCCAAACAGGAAGTGACCTATGCGACATTTCCTGCGTTTTTCCAAATTTTATAAACACGTTTGGATGCTTTAGAATACTCGAAATCTTGCAAAAAGTTGCAAAAATTATAATTGTCTTATTATCTTCAATTTTATATATCAATTTACACTAAATTTGGCACAATGGCTCTATAGCGCCCCCAATCAGATTTTTAAAAGAATTACCCTTTTGAGGGTTTCAGCATGCTCAAAAACTCACAAAATTTTGTACAATTTTAAAGACCATCATTCCTATTACACTGATAAAAAATTTACAAATAGGCGTGGCAAAAATGGCATTATAGCGCCCCCTGGAAAATTTCAAATAAGCAGCCCTCGTAGCCCGATAAACCCACATGTATGAAATTCGGTAGACATGTGGAATATGCCGGGACCTACAAAAAAGTCTCTTGGTGCCATGACCTAGACCCAACAGGAAGGTTGCCATTTTTAATTGAAATTGCAACTTTTTTAAATTTTTTTTGCCATTCTCAGGTGTCGTACTTTAACGAACTCCTCCTAGAGATTTTATCCGATCAACTTAAAATTTGGCATATAATATCTAAAAACCTTGCTGACGTTAAATTGCGAAGCTTTTTTGATTTCATGGAACGATGCATCTGTGGCGTCACGGCGAATTTTGATGTCCTGCCATGAAACAGGAAGTTGCTTTCAATTCCACATACTTTGTGGGATTTGCCTGAAACTTTCCAAGCTTGATAAAATTGTCCGCCCAAGTATAGATATATGCTTATTTTATATCGAGAGGTACCAGGTGGCTCCACAGCGCCCTCTAGATATGGCCATGTTCAGATAAAAGTGCTTGAAAGTTCATGAAATTTGGTATGATCATTGCATTAGTCAGTCTCCACAATTGTTAATTTTTTGAAATTCTTTTGCCAAACAGGAAGAGAGCTATGAGCTATTTCCAGCGTTTTTCCAAATTTTACGAACACACGTTTTAAGGCCTTAGAATGCTCCAAAACTTGCAAAACCATCCAAAAATTAGAACTGTCTTATTCTCTTCAATACATCCATCAATTGGCACTAAATGGGGCATAATGGCTCTATAGCGCCCCCAATGATATTTATAAAAGAATTGCTCTTTTGAAAGTCTAAACATGCTGGAAAATTTACAAAAATCAAAACACTCATGGAGCCCCGTATTTCGATTACTGTGTTGTAGATTTTGTGCACAGGCAAGTCAAAATGGTAATATAGCGCCCTCCAGAAAATTTTTGCACTCCCATCAGGAAACCACATTGTACGCGGTCCAGCTGTGTCCAATGGCTCTGAATGGACACCTGCAGCCATCAAGATCTTGCTGCCACCCCAATGTGCACAGGGGGGGCGAGGGCCCTTTCAACGCTGCTTGCAGCTTTAATTCTTCTTCTTCTTCTTCTTCTTCTTTTTATTCTGCTGCGAGAACGCATTTTTGAGGGCTTTGCCATGCACGAAAACTCACAAAAATTTGCCCACACGTCAGACGTGGTGAAAATTACAAAGTATTATTAATTTTGTGCTTAGACATGACCCAGTGGCTCTATTGCGCCACCAAACACACGGCCATTTTGGAACGCACTTGCTTGGATTCTCACGAAATTTGGAAGGGTCATAGTCGTCATGCTAAATTTTTTTGTAAATTTTTTTGAAATTTTTTTGCCTCACAGGAAGTGAGCTATGAGCCATTTCCTGCGTTTTTTCAGATTTTACGAACACATTTTTGAGGGCTTTATCATACTCGAAAACTCACCAAACTTGGCTCATAGATTAAAAATATTAAGTTCTTCTATTTGATATCTCATTTGGCACTGGGTATGACATGGTGGCTCTATAGCGCCCCCTAATACATAATTGCATTTTTGAGGGCATCATCATGCTCGAAAACTCACGAAACATATTAAACTGGTCATATTATTTACAAGAATATAAGGTTTACAGATGGATGTGGCAAAATTGCATTACAGCGGCACCTAGAAAATTTCAATGAAGCAGCCCTCGCAGCGTGTTTAAGCTACATGTTCGAAATTCGGTGGACATGTGTACTATGCCAAGACCTAAAAAAAAGTCTCTTGGTGCCATGACCTAGACTCAACAGGGAGTCCGCCATTTTCAATTGAATTTGCAAATTTTTTTTATTTTTTGCCATTCACAGGCGTCGAACTTTAACGAACTCCTCCGAGAGATTTTATCCAATCAACTTGAAATTTGGCACATCTAATGACCATGTAAAATTGCGAAGCTTTTTTGGATTCATCGAAATTTGTGTCCGTGGCCTTGCGGCGAATTTCGAAGTTCCGCCATGAAACTGGAAGTTGCTTTGATGAGCACATGCTTTCTGAAATTTGCGTGAAATTTTACAGGCTTAATTATAGTCTACTTCCAAATATACCTATTTGTTGATATTGGATTGGGTGTGGTCAGGTGGCTCCACAGCGCCCTCTTGACACGGCCATGTTGACATAAAAGTGCTTGAATGTTCATGAAATTTGGTTTGATCATTGCCTTTGTCATGTCAGGTTATGGTAATTTTTTTGGAAATTTTTGGCCAAACAGGAAGTTAGCTATGAGCCATTTCCTGCGTTTCTCCAAATTTTATTAACACATATTTGGAAGCCTAAGAATACTTCGAAATCTTGCAAAAAGTTGCACAAATTATAATTGTCTTATTATCTTCAATCTTCTACCTCAATTTGCACTAAATTTGGCACCATGGCTCTATAGCGCCCCCAATCAGATTTTAAAAAGAATTGCTCTTTTGAGGGTCTCAGCATGTTCAAAAACTCACAAAATTTTGTAAATGTATAAAAATCATCATTTGTATTACTCTGATAAAAAGCTTATATATAGGCTTGGCAAAATTGTCATAATAGCGCCCCCTGGATAATTTCAAATAAGCAGCCCTCACAGCCTGGGAAACCTACATGTATGAAATTCGGTAGACATGTGGAATATGCTGAGAACTAAAAAAAAGTCTTTTGGTGCCATGACCGAGACTCAACAGGAAGTCCGCCATTTTTAATTGAAACTGCAACTTTTTTTGATTTTTTGCTATTCACAGGCGTCGTACTTTAACAAACTCCTCCTTGAGATTTTATCCGATCAACTTAATATTTGGCAAATAATATCTTAAGACCTTGCTAATGTTAAATTGCGAAGCAATTTTGATTTCATCGAACAATGTATCCGTGGCTTCGCGGCGAATTTTGATATCCCGCCATGAAACAGGGAGTTGCTTTTACAGCCACATACTTTGTGGGATTTGCCCGAACCTTCTTCTGCTTGATAAAATTGTTCTCCGAAGTAAAAACATATGCTAATATTGGATCGGGAGGTGCGAGGTGGCTTCACAGCGCCCTCTAGATTTGGTCATGTTAAGATAAAAGTGCTTGAATGTTCATGAAATTTGGTGTGATCATTGCATTGGTCATTCCGGGTAATGTTTTGGCCAAACAGGAAGTGAGCTATGAGCTATTTGCTGTGTTTTTCCAAATATTTCTGAAGACACATTTTAAGGCCTTAGGATGATTCAAAACTTGCAAAACCTTGCACAAATTATAAATATCTTATTTTGTTTAATATCATCCATCAATTGGCAATAAATGTGGCATAACGGCTCTAAACCGCCCCCAATCAGCTTTATAAAAGAATTGCTCTTTTGAAAGTCTAAACATGCTTGAATATTTACAAAAATCAACACACTCATGGAGCCCCATATTATGATTACTGTGTTGTAGATTTTGCGCACAGGCTAGTCAAAATGGTATCATAGCGCCCTCCAAAAAATTTATGCACTCCCATCAGGAAACCACATTGTACGCGGTCCAGCAGTGTCCAATGGCTATGAATGGACACCTGCAGCCATCAAGATCCTGCTGCAACCCCAACGTGCACGAGGGGGGCGAGGGCCCTTTCAATGCTGCTTGCAGCTTTAATTATTCTTCTTCTTCTTCTTCTTCTTATTAGGGCCCGAGCACGGACCAGTGCCAGGGCCCGGAACGGGTCCTGGCACCGAAGGTGCGAGGAACCTATTGTTTTTGATGGGATTTTTATTATTATTTATTTTTATTATTGAGATAAAAGTGCTTGAATGTTCATGAAATTTGGCGTGACAATTGCATGTGTTTTTTTGGGCTGTAATTATTTTTTTGAAATTTTTTAACCAAACAGGAAGTGAGCTATGAGCCATTTCCTGCGATATTCCAAATATTACGAACACAGGTTTGGAGGTATTACCATAATCAAAAACTTGCAAAACTTTGCAAAAATTTTATTTGTCTGATTGTCTTCAATTTGAGACAGAATTTGGCTGTAAATGTGACATAATGGCTCTATAGCGCCCCCAATCAGATTTTTAAAAGAATTGCCCTTTTGAGGGTCTCAGCATGCTCAAAAACTCACAAAATTTTGTACAACTCTAAAGCCTATCATTCCTATTACAATAATAAAAAATCTTTATATAGGCGTGGCAAAAATGGCATTATAGCGCCCCCTGGAAAATTTCAAATAAGCAGCCCTTGCATCGTGGTTGATCAGCATGAATGAACTTCTGTGAACAAGTGGAATATCCTGAGACCTAAAAAAAAGTCTCTTGGAGCCATGACATAGACCCAACAGGAAGTTTGCCATTTTTAATTGAAATTTCAACTTTTTTAGATTTTTCGCCATTCGCAGGTGTCGTACTTTAACGAACTCCTCCTAGAGACTTTATCCAATCAACTCAAAATTTGGCGAATAATATCTTAAGACCTTGCTGATGTTAAATTGCGAAGCTTATTTGGATATATCGAACGATGTATCCGTGGCATTGCGGCGAATTTCGGCGTCCCGCCATGAAACAGGAAGTTGGTATAACTCCCACATACTTTGTGGGATTAGTCTAAAACTTTCCAAACTTGATAAACTTGTCTTCCCAAGTATAAATATATGCTAATATGAGATCGGAAACGGCCATGTAGCTCCACAGCGCCCTCTAGATACTACCATGTTAAGATAAAAGTGCTTGAATGTTCATAAAATTTGGTGTCATTATTGCATTAGTCATTCCGGGCAATAATTAATTTTTTGAAATTTTTTGGCCAAACAGGAAGTGAGCTATGAGCTATTTCCTGCGTTTTTCCAAATTTTACGAATACACGTATTAAGGCCTTAGAATGGTCCAAAACTTGCAAAAACATGGCAAAAATTATCAATGTTTTATTGCCTTGAATTTGATACATCAACTGGGACTAACTGTGGCATAATGGCTCTATAGCGCCCCCAGTCAGATTCTTTAAACAATTGCATTTTTTGGGCTCGAAGCGTGCTTAAAAATTTACGAAAATCAACACACACATGATGCCCGGTATTCCAATGACTATGTTGTAGATTTTGCGCACAGGCATAACAAAATGGTATCATAGCGCCATCCAGAAGATTTTTGCAATCCCATCAGGAAAACACATTGTACACAGGCTAGCAGTGTCCAATGGCTGTTAATGGACAACTGCACCCATCAAGGTCTTGCTGCCACCCCACTGTGCACGAGGGGTGCGAGGGCCCTTTCAACGCTGCTTGCAGCTTTAATTATTCTTCTTCTTCTTCTTCTTCTTTTTATTCTGCTGCGAGAACGCATTTTTGAGGGCTTTGCCATGCACGAAAACTCACAAAAATTTGCCCACACGTCAGTCGTGGTGAAAATTGCAAAGAATTATTATTTTTGTGCTTGGACATGCCCCGGTGGCTCTATAGCGCCACCAAACACGCGGCCATTTTGGAACGCACTTGCTCGGATTCTCACGAAATTTTATAGAGTCATAGTAGTCATCATAAATTTTTTTGTAAATTTTTTTGAAATTTTTTTGCCTCACAGGAAGTGAGCTATGAGCCATTTCCTGCGTTTTTTCAGATTTTACGAACACATTTTTGTGGGTTTTATCATACTCGAAAACTCACCAGACTTGGCTCATAGACTAGAAATATTACGTTCTTTGATTCGATATCTCATTTGGCACTGGGTGTGATATGGTAGCTCTATAGCGCCCCCTAATACATAATTGCATTTTTGAGGGCCTCAGCATGCTTAAAAACTCACAAAACTTTGCAAACATATTAAGCAGGTCTTACTTTTAACTAGGATTTAGGGTTTACAGATGGATGTGGCAAAATTGCATTACAGCGCCACCTAGAAAATTTCAATGAAGCAGCCCTCGCAGCATGTTTGACCTACATGTACAAAATTCGGTGGACATGTGTACTATGCCAAGACCTAAAAAAAAGTCTCTAGGTGCCATGACCTAGACTCAACAGGAAGTCCGCCATTTTTAATTGAATTTGCAAATTATTGAAATTTTTTGCCATTCACAGGCTTCGTACTTTAACGAACTCCTCCTAGAGATTTTATCCGATCAACTTAAAATTTTGAATTTAACATCTTAAGACCTTGTCGATGTTAAATTGCGAAGCTTTTTTGGATTCATTGAACTTTGTATCCGTGGCGTCGCGGCGAATTTCGATGTTCCGCCATGAAACAGGAAGTTGGTTTTACGCGCACATGCTTTGTAAAATTTGCGCGAAACTTTACAGGCTTTATAGGAGTCCACTTCCAAGTAGACCTATATGTTGATATTAGATTGGGTGTGGTCAGGTGGCTCCACAGCGCCCTCTTGAAACGGCCATGTTGAGATAAAAGTGCTTGAATGTTCATGAACAATGCAATGATCACACCAAATTTCATGTCGAGTTATTTTAATTTTTTTGAAATTTTTTGGCCAAACAGGAAGTGAGCTATGCGCCATTTCCTGCGTTTTTCCAAATTTTATAAACACATGTTTGGATGCTTAAGAATACTCGAAATCTTGCAAAAAGTTGCACAAATTATAAATGTCTTATTATCTTCAATTTTATATATCAATTTACACTAAATTTGGCACAATGGCTCTATAGCGCCCCCAATCAGATTTTAAAAAGAATTGCCATTTTGAGGGTCTCAGCATGTTCTAAAACTCACAAAATTTTGTAAATGTATAAAGACCATCATTTGTATTACTCTGACTAAAAACTTATATATATACATGGCAAAAATGTCACTATAGCGCCCCCTGGGAAATTTTAAATAAGCAGCCCTCGCAGCCTGGTAAACCTACATGTATGAAATTCGGTAGACATGTGGAATATGCCGAGACCTACAAAAAATTCTCTTGGTGCCATGACCTACACTCAACAGGAAGTCTACCATTTTTCATTGAAAATTGCAACTTTTTTGGATTGTTGGCCATTCACAGGTGTCGTACTTTAACAAACTCCTCCTAGAGATTTTATCTGATCAACTTAAAATTTAGCATATGACATTGAAAGACGTCGTCGATGTTAAATTGCGAAGCTTTTTTGGATTCATCGAACTTTGTATCTGTGGCGTCGCGGTGAATTTCGATGTTCCGCCATGAAAATGGAAGTTTATTTTATGAGAATATGCTTTGGGAGATTTACATGAAACTTTACAGGCTTAATGATAGTCTAATTCCAAATATACCTATATGTTGATATTGGAGTGGGTGTGGTCAGGTGGATCTACAGCGCCCTCTTGACACGGCCATGTTGATATAAAAGTGCTTGAATGTTCTTGAAATTTGGTCAGATCATTGCATTTGGTTTTCTGGGCAGTGCTGATTTTTTTGAAATTTTTTAGCCAAACAGGAAGTGAGCTATGAGTCATTTCCTGCGTTATTCCAAATTTTATGAACACACATTTGAAGGCCTTAGCATACTCGAAAACTTGCAAAACTTAGCGAAAATTTTATTTGTCACATTGTCTTCAATTTGAAACAAAAATTGGCAGTAAATGAGGCATCATGGCTCTATAGCGCCCCCAATACGATTTTTAAAAGAATTACCCTTTTGAGGGTTTCAGCATGCTCAAAAACTCACAAAATTTTGTACAATTTTAAAGACCATCATTCCTATTACACTGATAAAAAATTTACAAATAGGCGTGGCAAAAATGGCATTATAGCGCCCCCTGGAAAATTTCAAATAAGCAGCCCTCGCAGCCCGATAAACACACATGTATGAAATTCAGTAGACATGTGGAATATGCAGAGACCTACAAAAAAAGTCTCTTGGTGCCATGACCTAGACCCAACAGGAAGGCTGCCATTTTTAATTGAAATTGCAACTTTTTTAAATTTTTTTTGCCATTCACAGGTGTCGTACTTTAACGAACTCCTCCTAGAGATTTTATCCGATCAACTTAAAATTTGGCATATAATATCTAAAAACCTTGCTGACATTAAATTGCGAAGCTTTTTTGATTTCATCGAACGGTGCATCAGTGGCGTCACGGCGAATTTTGATGTCCTGCCATGAAACAGGAAGTTGCTTTCAATTCCACATACTTTGTGGGATTTGCCTGAAACTTTCCAAGCTTGATAAAATTGTCCGCCCAAGTATAGATTATTTTATATCGAGAGGTACCAGGTGGCTCCACAGCGCCCTCTAGATATGGCCATGTTCAGATCTAAGTGCTTGAAAGTTCATGAAATTTGGTATGATCATTGCATTAGTCATTCTCCGCAATTGTTAATTTTTTGAAATTTTTTTGCCAAACAGGAAGAGAGCTATGAGCCATTTCCTGCGTTTTTCCAAATTTTACGAACACACGTTTTAAGGCCTTAGAATGCTCCAAAACTTGCAAAACCATCCAAAAATTAGAACTGTCTTATTCTCTTCAATACATCCATCATTTGGCACTAAATGGGGCATAATGGCTCTATAGCGCCCCCAATAATATTTATAAAAGAATTGCTCTTTTGAAAGTCTAAACATGCTGGAAAATTTACAAAAATCGAAACACTCATGGAGCCCTGTATTACGATTACTGTGTTGTAGATTTTGTGCACAGGCAAGTCAAAATGGTATCATAGCGCCCTCCAGAAAATTTTTGCACTCCCATCAGGAAACCACATTGTACGCGGGGTCCAGCTGTGTCCAATGGCTCTGAATGGACACCTGCAGCCATCAAGATCTTGCTGCCACCCGAATGTGCACAGGGGGGGCGAGGGCCCTTTCAACGCTGCTTGCAGCTTTAATTCTTCTTCTTCTTCTTCTTATTATTCTGCTGCGAGAACGCATTTTTGAAAGCTTTACCATGCACGAAAACTCACAAAAATTTGCAAACACGTCAGACTTGGTGAAAATTACAAAATTTTATTGTTTTTGTGCTTGGACGTGCCCCAGTGGCTCTATAGCGCCACCAAACACGAGGCCATTTTGGAACACACTTGCTCGGATTCTCATGAAATTCGACAAGGCCACAGCAGTCATAATACATTTTTTTGTCAATTTTTTTGAAATTTTTTTGCCGCACAGGAAGTGAGCTATGAGCTATTTCCTGCGTTTTTTCAGATTTTACAAACACATTTTTGAGGGCCTTATTATGCTCAAAAATTCACCAAACTTGGCTCATTGACTAAAAATATTAAATACTTTGATTCGATATCTCATTTGGCACTGGGTTTGACATGGTAGCTCTATAGCGCCCCCTAATACATAATTGCATTTTTGAGGGCCTCCGCATGCTCGAAAACTCACGAAACTTTGCAGACCTATTAAGCTGGTCATACTATTTACTAGAATATAGCGTTTGAAGAAAAATGTGGCAAAATTGCATTACAGCGCCACCTAGAAAATTTCAATGAAGCAGCCCTCGCAGCGTGTTTAATCTACATGTTCCAAATTCGGTGGACATATGTACTATGCCAAGGCCTAAAAATAAGTCACTTGGTGCCATGACCTAGACTCAACAGGAAGTCAGCCATTTTATAATTGAATTTGCAATTTTTTTTAATTTTTTGCAATTCACAGGCATCGTACTTTAACGAACTCCTCCTTGAGATTTTATCTAATCAACTTGAAATTTGGCATATGACATTGAAAAACGTCGTCGATGTTAAATTGCGAAGCTTTTTTGGATTCATCGAACTTTGTATCTGTGGCGTCGCGGCGAATTTTGATGTTCCGCCATGAAAATGGAAGTTGCTTTTATGAGCATAGGCTTCGGGAAATTTACGTGAAACTTTACAGGCTTAATGAAAGTCTAATTCCAAATATACCTATATGTTGATATTAGATTGGGTGTGGTCAGGTGGCTCCACAGCGCCCTCTTGAAACGGCCATGTTGATATAAAAGTGCTTGAATGTTCATGAAATTTGGTCTGATCATTGCATTTGTTTTTCTGGGCTGTGCTGATTTTTTTGAAATTTTTCGGCCAAAGAGGAAGTGAGCTATGAGTCATTTCCTGCGTTATTCCAAATTTTATGAACACACATTTGAAGGCCTTAGCATACTCGAAAACTTGCAAAACTTTGCAAAAATTATATTTGTCACATTGTCTTCGATTTGAGAGAGAAATGGGCAGTAAATGAGGCATCATGGCTCTATAGCGCCCCCAATACAATTTTTAAAAGAATTACCCTTTTGAGGGTTTCAGCATGCTCAAAAACTCACAAAATTTTGTACAATTTTAAAGACCATCATTCCTATTACACTGATGAAAAATTTACAAATAGGCGTGGCAAAAATGGCATTATAGCGCCCCCTGGAAAATTTCAAATAAGCAGCCCTCGCAGCCCGGTAAACCCATATGTATGAAATTCGGTAGACATGTGAGATATGCCGAGACCTACAAAAAAGTCTCATGGTGCCATGACCTAGACTCAACAGGAAGGCTGCCATTTTTAACTGAAATTGCAACTTTTTTAAATTTTTTTTGCCATTCACAGGTGTCGTACTTTAACGAACTCCTCCTAGAGATTTTATCCGATCAACTTAAAATTTGGCATATAATAGTTTAAAACCTTGCTGACGTTAAATTGCGAAGCTTTTTTGATTTCATCGAACCATGCATCCGTGGCGTAACGGCGAATTTTGATGTCCTGCCATGAAACAGGAAGTTGCCTTTACTTCTACATACTTTGTGGGATTTGCCTGAAACTTTCCAAGCTTGGTAAAATTGTCCTCCCAAAGATAAATATATGCTAATATTAGATCGGGAGGAGCCAAGTGGCTCCACAGCACCCTCTAGATTTGGCCATGTTAAGATAAAAGTGCTTGAATGTTCATGAAATTTGATTTGATCATTGCATTAGTCATTCCGGGCAATGTTCAATTTTT
Source organism: Gymnothorax reevesii (assembly GCA_029721435.1). Lineage (NCBI taxonomy): Eukaryota > Metazoa > Chordata > Actinopteri > Anguilliformes > Muraenidae > Gymnothorax > Gymnothorax reevesii. Next base: position 75,641,152 of record CM056574.1, on the reverse strand, counting down.
TGACATTTTTTTGAAAAAAACAGGAAGTGAGCTATGAGCTATTTCCTGCATTTTTCCAAATTTTACGAACACACGTTTTAAGGCCTTAGAATGCTCCAAAACTTGCAAAACCTTGCAAAAATTAGAACTGTCTTATTCTCTTCAATACATCCATCAACTGGCACTAAATGGGGCATAATGGCTCTATAGCGCCCCCAATAATATTTATAAAAGAATTACTCGTTTGAAAGTCTAAACATGCTGGAAAATTTACAAAAATCAACACACTCATGGAGCCCCGTATTACGATTACTGTGTTGTAGATTTTGCGCACAGGCAAGTCAAAATGGTATCATAGCGCCCTCCAGAATATTTTTGCACTCCCATTAGAAAACCACGTTATATGCGGTCCAGCAGTGTCCAAGGCTATGAATGGACACCTGCACCGATCAAGATCTTGCTGCCACCCCAACGTGCACGAGGGGGGCGAGGGCCCTTTCAACGCTGCTTGCAGCGTTAATTTTTATTATTCTGCTGCGAGAACGCATTTTTGAGGGCTTTGCCATGCACGAAAACTCACAAAAATTTGCTGACACGTCAGTCGTAGTGAAAATGGCAAAATATTATTATTTTTGTGCTTGGACATGCCCCAGTGGCTCTATAGCGCCACAAAACACGCGGCCATTTTGGAACGCACTTGCTCAGATTCTCACGAAATTCAATAGGGTCATAGTAGTCATAATAAATTTTTTTGTCAATTTTTTGAAATTTTTTTGCCGCACAGGAAGTTAGCTATGAGCCATTTCCTGCGTTTTTTCAGATTTTACGAACACATTTTTGAGGGCCTTATCATACTCGAAAACTCACCAAACTTGGCTCATTGACTAAAAGTATTAAGTTCTTTCATTCGATATCTCATTTGGCACTAAGTGAGACATGGTAGCTCTATAGCGCCCCCTAATACATAATTGCATTTTTGAGGGCCTCAACATGCTCGAAAACTCACGAAACTTAGCAAACATATTAAGCTGGTCATACTTTTTACTAGAATATAGGGTTTACAGATGGATGTGGCAAAATTGCATTACAGTGCCACCTAGAAAATTTCAATGAGGCAGCCCTCGCAGCGTGTTTTACCTCCAAGTATAAAATTCGGTGGACATGTGCACTATGCCAAGACCTAAAAAAAAGTCTCTAGTGTTATGACCTAAACTCAACAGGAAGTCCGCCATTTTTAATTGAATTTGCACATCTTTTTCATTTTTTGCCATTCACAGGCGTCGTACTTTAACGAACTCCTCCTCGAGATTTTTTCCAATCAACTTAAAATTTCGCATATGACATCTAAAGACCTTGTCGATGTTAAATTGCGAGACTTTTTTGGATTCATCAAACTTTCTTTCCGTGGCGTCGCGGCAAATTTTGATGTTCCGCCACGAAACAGGAAGTTGCTTTTATGAGCACATGCTTTGTGAGATTTGCGTGAAACTTTACAGGCTTAATAATAGTCTACTTCCAAATATACTTATTTGTTGATATTGGATTGGGTGTGGTCAGGTGGCTCCACAGCGCCCTCTTGACACGGCCATGTTGACATAAAAGTCCTTGAATGTTCATGAAATTTGGTCTGATCATTGCATTGGTTTTTTTGGGCTAGGTTTATTTTTTTGAAATTTTTCGGCCAAACAGGAAGTGGGCTATGAGCCATTTCCAGCGTTTTTCCAAATTTTAGAAACACACATTTGAAGTACTTAGCATACTCCAAAACATGCATAACTTTGCAAAAATTATATTTGTTTGATTGTCTTCAATTTGAGACAAAAATTGGCAGTAAATGTGGCATTATGGCTCTATTGCGCCCCCAATCATATTTTTAAAGAATTGCCTTTTTGAGGGTCTCAGCATGCTCAAAAACTCACAATATTTTGTACAATTCTAAATACCATCATTTTTATGACACTGATAAAAAATGTACATATAGGCGTGGCAAAAATGGCATTATAGCGCCCCCTGGAAATTTTCAAAGAAGCAGCCCTCGCATCGTGATTGACCTGCATGTATGAACTTCGGTGGACATGTGGAATATCCTGAGACCTAAAAATAAGCCTCTTGGTGCCATGACCTAGACGCAACAGGAAGTTTGCCATTTTCAATTGAAATTGGAACTTTTTTAGATTTTTCGCAATTCGTAGGTGTCGTACTTTAACGAACTCCTCCTAGAGATTTTATCAGATCAACTTAATATTTGGCAGAAAATATCTAAAGATCTTGCTAATGTTAAATTGCGAAGCAATTTTGATTTCATCGAACAATGTATCCGTGGCGTCGCGGCGAATTTTGATATCCCGCCATGAAACAGGGAGTTGCTTTTACAGCCACATACTTTGTGGGATTTGCCCGAACCTTCTTCTGCTTGATAAAATTGTTCTCCGAAGTAGAAACATATGCTAATATTGGATCGGGAGGTGCAAGGTGGCTCCACAGCGCCCTCTAGATATGGTCATGTTAAGATAAAAGTGCTTGAATGTTCATGAAATTTGGTGTGATCATTGCATTCGTCATTCCGGGCAATGGTTAGTTTTTTGAAATTTTTCGGCCAAACAGGAAGTGAGCTATAAGCTATTTCCTGCGTTTTTCTGAGTTTTATTAACACACGTTTTAAGGCCTTCGAATGCTCCAAAACTTGCAAAACCTTGCAAAAATTATAAAGGTTGTATTCTCTTCAATGTCATCCATCAATTGGCACTAAATATGGCATAATGGCTCTATAGCGCCCCCAGTCAGATTTATAAAAGAATTGCCCTGTTGAAGGTGTAATCATGTTTGAAAATTTACAAAAATCAACAAACTCATGGAGCTCGGTATTACGATTACTATGTTGTAGATTTTGCTCACAGGCATGTCAAAATTCTATCATAGCGCCCTCCAAAAAATTTTTGCACTCCCCTCAGGAAACCACATTGTACGCGATCCAGCAGTGTCCAATGGCTCTAAATGGACACCTGCAGCCATCAAGATCTTGCTGCCACCCCAACGTGCACGAGGGGGGCGAGGGCCCATTCAACGCTGCTTGCAGCTTTAATTAGGGCCCGAGCACCGAAGGTGCGAGGAACCTATTGTTTTTGATGGGATTTTTATTATTAGGGCCCGAGCACCGACCGGTGCCAGGGCCCGGAATGGGTCCTGGCACCGAAGGTGCGAGGAACCTATTGTTTTTGATGGGATTTTTATTATTCTTCTTCTTCTTCTTCTTCTTTTTATTCTGCTGCGAGAACGCATTTTTGAGGGCTTTGCCATGCACGAAAACTCACAAAAATTTGACCACACGTCAGTCGTCGTGAAAATTGCAAATTATTATTATTTTTGTGCTTGGACATGCCCCGGTGGCTCTATAGCGCCACCAAACACGCGGCCATTTTGGAACGCATTTGCTCGGACTCTCACGAAATTTTACAGAGTCATAGTAGTCATCATAAATTTTTTTGTAAATTTTTTTGAAATTTTTTTGCCTCACAGGAAGTGAGCCATTTCCTGCGTTTTTTTAGATTTCACGAACACATTTTTGAGGGTTTTATCATACTCGAAAACTCAACAGACTTGGCTCATAGACTAGAAATATTACGTTCTTTGATTCGATATCTCATTTGGCACTGGCTGTGATATGGTAGCTCTATAGCGCCCCCTAATACATAATTGCATTTTTGAGGGCCTCAGCATGCTTGAAAACTCACAAAACTTTGCAAACATATTAAGCAGGTCTTACTTTTAACTAGGATTTAGGGTTTACAGATGGATGTGGCAAAATTGCATTACAGCGCCACCTAGAAAATTTCAATGAAGCAGCCCTCGCAGCGTGTTTGACCTACATGTACAAAATTCGGTGGACATGTGTACTAGGCCAAGACCTAAAAAAAAGTCTCTAGGTGCCCTGACCTAGACTCAACAGGAAGTCCGCCATTTTTAATTGAATTTGCAAATTTTTTTAATTTTTTGCCATTCACAGGCTTCGTACTTTAACGAACTCCTCCTAGAGATTTTATCCGATCAACTTAAAATTTTGAATTTAACATCTTAAGACTTTGTCGATGTTAAATTGCGAAGCTTTTTTGGATTCATTGAACTTTGTATCCGTGGCGTCGCGGCGAATTTCGATGTTCCGCCATGAAACAGGAAGTTTGTTTTACGCGCACATGCTTTGTGAAATTTGCGCGAAACTTTACAGGCTTTATAGGAGTCCACTTCCAAGTAGACCTATATGTTGATATTAGATTGGGTGTGGTCAGGTGGCTCCACAGCGCCCTCTTGAAACGGCCATGTTGAGATAAAAGTGCTTGAATGTTCATGAAATTTGGTGTGATCATTGCATTGTTAATGTCGAGTTATTTCAATTTTTTTGAAATTTTTTGGCCGAACAGGAAGTGAGCTATGCGCCATTTCCTGCGTTTTTCCAAATTTTATAAACACATGTTTGGGTGCTTTAGAATACTCGAAATCTTGCAAAAAGTTGCACAAATTATAATTGTCTTATTATCTTCAATTTTATAAATCAATTTACACTAAATTTGGCACAATGGCTCTATAGCGCCCCCAATCAGATTTTTAAAAGAATTGCCATTTTGAGGGTCTCAGCATGTTCTAAAACTCACAAAATTTTGTAAATGTATAAAGACCATCATTCGTATTACTCTGACAAAAAACTTATACATATACATGGCAAAAATGTCACTACAGCGCCCCCTGGAAAATTTTAAATAAGCAGCCCTCGCAGCCTGGTAAACCTACATGTATGAAATTCGGTAGACATGTGGAATATGCCGAGACCTACAAAAAATTCTCCTGGTGCCATGACCTACACTCAACAGGAAGTCCACCATTTTTAATTGAAATTGCAACTTTTTTGGATTGTTGGCCATTCACAGGTGTCGTACTTTAACGAACTCCTCCTAGAGATTTTATCTGATCAACTTAAAATTTGGCATATGACATTGAAAGACGTCGTCGATGTTAAATTGCGAAGCTTTTTTGGATTCATCGAACTTTGTATCCGTGGCGTCGCGGCGAATTTCGATGTTCCGCCATGAAAATTGAAGTTTATTTTATGAGCATATGCTTTGGGAGATTTACATGAAACTTTACAGGCTTAATGATAGTCTAATTCCAAATATACCTATATGTTGATATTGGAGTGGGTGTGGTCAGGTGGCTCAGGTGGAAAATTTACAAAAATCGAAACACTCATGGAGCCCTGTATTACGATTACTGTGTTGTAGATTTTGTGCACAGGCAAGTCAAAATGGTATCATAGCGCCCTCCAGAAAATTTTTGCACTCCCATTAGGAAACCACATTGTACGTGGTCCAGCTGTGTCCAATGGCTCTGAATGGACACCTGCAGCCATCAAGATCTTGCTGCCACCCCAATGTGCACAGGGGGGGCGAGGGCCCTTTCAACGCTGCTTGCAGCTTTAATTAGGGCCCGAGCACCGACCGGTGCCAAAGCCCGGAACGGGTCCTGGCACCGAAGGTGCGAGGATCCTTTTGTTTTTGATGGGATTTTTATTAGGGCCCGAGCACCGACCGGTGCCAAAGCCCGGAACGGGTCCTGGCACCGAAGGTGCGAGGAACCTATTGTTTTTGATGGGATTTTTATTATTATTCTTCTTCTTCTTCTTCTTCTTCTTCTTCTTCTTCTTCTTCTTCTTCTTCTTCTTCTGCTACGAGAACGCATTTTTGAGGGCTTTGCCATGCACGAAAACTCACAAAAATTTGCCCACTCGTCAGTCGTGGTGAAAAGAGTATTATTATTTTTGTGCTTGGTCATGCCCCGGTGGCTCTATAGCGCCACCAAACACAAGGCCATTTTGGAACGCACTTGCTCGGATTCTCACGAAATTTGATAGGGTCATAGAAGTCATCTTCTATTTTTTTGTCAATTTTTTTGAAATTTTTTTGCCACACAGGAAGTGAGCTATGAGCCATTTCCTGCGTTTTTTCAGATTTTACGAACACATTTTTGAGGGCCTTATCATACTCGAAAAGACACCAAACTTCAGTCATAGACTTAAAATATCAAGTTCCTTGATTCGATATCTCATTTGGCACTATGTGTGACATGGTGGCTCTATAGCGCCCCCTAATACATAATTGCATATTTGAGGGCATCAACATGCTTGAAAACTCACGAAACTTTGCAGACCTATTAAGCTGGTCATACTTTTTACTAGGATTTAGGGTTTGAAGAAAAATGTGGCAAAATTGCATTACAGCGCCACCTAGAAAATTTCAATGAAACAGCCCTCGCAGCGTGTTTAATCTATATGTTCCAAATTCGGTGGACATATGTATATGCCAAGACCCAAAAAAAAGTCTCTTGGTGCCATGACCTAGACTCAACAGGAAGTCCGCCATTTTTAATTGAATTTGCAATTTTTTTAAATTTTTTGCAATTTACAGGCATCGTACTTTAACGAACTCCTCCTAGAGATTTTATCTGATCAACTTAAAATTTGGCATGTGACATTGAAAGACGTCGTCGAAGTTAAATTGCGAAGCTTTTTTGGATTCATCAAACTTTCTTTCCGTGGCGTCGCGGCGAATTTTGATGTTCCGCCACGAAACAGGAAGTTGCTTTTATGAGCACAGGCTTTGTGAGATTTGCGTGAAACTTTACAGGCTTAATAATAGTCTACTTCCAAATATACCTATTTGTTGATATTGGATTGGGTGTTGTCAGGTGGCTCCACAGCGCACTCTTGACACGGCCATGTTGACATAAAAGTGCTTGAATGTTCATGAAATTTGGTCTGATCATTGCATTTGTTTTTCTGGGCAGTGCTGATTTTTTTTAAATTTTTCGGCTAAACAGGAAGTGAGCTATGAGTCATTTCCTGCGTTATTCGAAATTTTATGAACACACATTTGAAGGCCTTAGCATACTCGAAAACTTGCAAAACTTAGCTAAAATTTTATTTGTCACATTGTCTTCAATTTGAAACAAAAATTGGCAGTAAATGAGGCATCATGGCTCTATAGCGCCCCCAATACGATTTTTAAAAGAATTACCCTTTTGAGGGTTTCAGCATGCTCAAAAACTCACAAAATTTTGTACAATTTTAAAGAACATCATTCCTATTACACTGATAAAAAATTTACAAATAGGCGTGGCAAAAATGGCATTATAGCGCCCCCTGGAAAATTTCAAATAAGCAGCCCTCGCAGCCCGGTAAACCCACATGTATGAAATTCGGTAGACATGTGGAATATGCCGAGACCTACAAAAAAGTCTCTTGGTGCAATGACCTAGACTCAACAGGAAGGCTGCCATTTTTAATTGAAATTGCAACTTTTTTTAATTTTTTTTGCCATTCACAGGTGTCGTATTTTAACGAACTCCTCCTAGAGATTTTATTCGATCAACTTAAAATTTGGCACAGGCCATCTAAAGACCTTCTCCATGTTAAATTGCGAAGCTTTTTTGGATTCATCGAAAATTGTGTCCGTGGCGTTTCGGCGAATTTCGATGTTCCGCCATGAAAATGGAAGTTGCTTTTATGAGCACATGCATTGTGAGATTTGCGTGAAACTTTACAGGCTTAATAGTAGTCTACTTCCAAATATAAATATATGTTGATATTGGATTGGGTGTGGTCAAGTGGCTCCACAGTGCCCTCTTGACCCGGCCGTGTTGATATAAAAGTGCTTGAATGTTCATGAAATTTGGTTTGATCATTGCATTGGTATTTTTGGGCCATACTTATTTTATTGAAATTTTTCGGCCAAACAGGAAGTGCGCTATGAGCCATTTCCTGCGTTATTCCAAATTTTACGAACACACATTTGAAGGCCTTAGCATACTTGAAAACTTGCAAAACTTTGCAAAAATGATACTTGTCCGATTGTCTTCGATTTGAGACAATAATTGGCAATAAATGAGGCATTATGGCTCTAAAGCGCCCCCAATCAAATTTTTAAAATAATTGCCTTTTTGAGGGTCTCAGCATGCTCAAAAACTCCCAAAATTTTGTACATTTCTGAAGACCATCCTTCCAGTTACACTGATGAAAAAATTACATATAGGCGTGGCAAAAATGGCATTATAGCGCCCCCTGGAAAATTTCAAAAAAGCAGCCCTCGCACCGTGGTTGACCTGCATGTATGAACTTCGGTGGACATGTGGAATATCCTAAGACCTAAAAAAAAGTCTCTTGGTGCCATGACCTAGACCCAACAGGAAGTCCGCCATTTTTAATTGAAATTGCAACTTTTTTAGATTTTTCGCCATTCACAGGTGTCGTACTTTAACGAACTCCTCCGAGAGATTTTATCCGATCAACTTAATATTTGGCAAATAATTTCTAAAGACATTGCTGATGTTAAATTGTGAAGCTATTTTGATTTCATCGAACGATGTAACCGTGGCGTCGCGGCGAATTTTGATGTCCCGCCATGAAACAGGAAGTTGCTTTTACTCCCACATACTTTGTGGGATTTGCCTGAAACTTCCTTTGCTTGATAAAATTGTCCTCCGAAGTATAAACAAATGCTAATATTGAATCAGGAGGTCCTAGGTGGCTCCAGAGCGCCCTCTAGATATGGTCATGTTAAGATAAAAGTGTTTGAATGTTCATGAAATTTGGTGTGATCATTGCATTCGTCATTCCGGGTAATGCTTAATTTTTTGAAATTTTTTGGTCAAACAGGAAGTGAGCTATGAGCTATTTCCTGCGTTCTTCCAAGTTTTTTTGAACACACGTTTTAAGGCCTGAGAATGCGTCAAAACTTGCAAAACCTAGCACAAATTATAAATGTCTTATTTTCTTTAATATCATCCATCAATTGGCACTAAATGAGGCAAAATGGCTCTATAGCGCCCCCAATCAAATTTATAGAAGAATTGCTCTTTTGAAGGTCTAAACATGCTGGAAAATTTACAAAAATCAACACACTCATGGAGCTCGGTATTACGATTACTATGTTGTAGATTTTGCGCACACACATGTCAAAATGATATCATAGCGCCCTCCAGAAAATTTTTGCACTCCCCTCAGGAAAACACATTGTCCGCCGTCCAACAGCGTCCAACGGCTGTGAATGGACACTTGCACCCATCAGGATCTTGCTGCCTCCCCAACGTGCACGAGGGGGGCGAGGGCCCTTTCAACGCTGCTTGCAGCTTTAATTATTTGGGCCCGAGCACCGACCGGTGCCAGGGCCCGGAACGGGTCCTGGCACCGAAGGTGCGAGGAACCTATTGTTTTTGATGGGATTTTTATTCTTCTTCTTCTTCTTCTTCTTTTTATTCTGCTACGAGAACGCATTTTTGAGGGCTTTGCCATGCACGAAAACTCACAAAAATTTGCCCACACGTCAGTCGTGGTGAAAATTGCAAAGTACTATTATTTTTGTGCTTGGTCATGCCCCGGTGGCTCTATAGCGCCACCAAACACACGGCCATTTTGGAACGCACTTGCTCGGATTCTCACGAAATTTGATAGGGTCATAGAAGTCATCTTATATTTTTTTGTCAATTTTTTTGAAATTTTTTTGCTGCACAGGAAGTGAGCTATGAGCCATTTCCTGCGTTTTTTCAGATTTTACGAACACATTTTTGAGGGCCTTATCATTCTCGAAAAGACACCAAACTTCACTCATAGACTTAAAATATTAAGTTCCTTGATTCGATATCTCATTTGGCACTATGTGAGACATGGTGGCTCTATAGCGCCCCCTAATACATAATTGCATATTTGAGGGCATCAACATGCTTGAAAACTCACAAAACTTTGCAAACACATTAAGCTGGTCATACTATTTACTAGGATATAGGGTACACAGATAGATGTGGCTAAATTGCATTACAGCGCCACCTAGAAAATTTCAATGAAGCAGCCCTCGCAGCGTGTTTAACCTACATGTACAAAATTCGATGGACATGTGTACTAGGCCAAGACCTAAAAAAAAGTCTCTAGGTGCCATGATCTAGACTCAACAGGAAGTCTGCCATTTTTAATTGAATTTGCAAATTTTTGTAATTTTTTGCCATTCACAGGCATCGTACTTTAACGAACTCCTCCTAGAGATTTTATCTGATCAACGTAAAATTTCGCATAAGACATCTTAAGACGTTGGCAATGTTAAATTGCGAAGCTTTTTTTGATTCATCGAACTTTGTATCCGTGGCGTCGCGGCGAATTTTGATGTTCCGCCATGAAACAGGAAGTTGGTTTTACGCACACATGCTTTGTGAGAGTTGTGCGAAACTTCACAGGCTTGATAATAGTCTACTTTCAAGTATATCCACATGTTGATATTGGATTGGGTGTGGTCAGGTGGCTCCACAGCGCCCTCTTGACACGGCCATGTTGAGATAAAAGTGCTTTAATGTTCATGAAATTTGGTGTGGTCATTGCGTTTGTCATGTCGAGTGATGGTAATTTTTTTGAAGTTTTTTGGCCAAACAGGAAGTGAGCTATGAGCCATTTCCTGCGTTTTTCCAAATTTTAGAAACACATGTTTGGAAGCCTTAGAATACTCAAAATCTTGTAAAAAGTTGCACAAATTATAATTGTCCTATTGTCTTCAATTTTATACATCAATTTACACTAAATTTGGCACAATGGCTCTTTAGCGCCCCAATCAGATTTTTAAAAGAATTGCCCTTTTGAGGGTCTCAGCATGTTCGAAAACTCACAAAATTTTGTAAATGTATAAAAACCATCATTCGTATTACTCTGACAAAAAACTTACAAATCGACATGGCAAAAATGGCATTATAGCGCCCCCTGGAAAATTTCAAATAAGCAGCCCTCGCAGCCCGGTAGACCCACATGTATGAAATTCGGTAGACATGTGGAATATGCCGAGACCTACAAAAAAGTCTCTTGGTGCCATGACCTAGACTCAACAGGAAGGCTGCCATTTTTAATTGAAATTGCAACTTTTTTTTTTTTTTTGGCCATTCACAGGTGTCGTACTTTAACGAACTCCTCCTAGAGATTTTATCCGATCAACTTAAAATTTGGCATTTAATATCTAAAAACCTTGCTGACGTTAAATTGCGAAGATTTTTTGATTTCATCGAACGATGCGTCCGTGGCGTCATGGCGAATTTTGATGTCCTGCCATGAAACAGGAAGTTGCTTTAAATTCCACATACTTTGTGGGATTTGCCTGAAACTTTCCAAGCTTGATAAAATTGTCCGCCCCAGTATAGATATATGCTTATTTTATATCGAGAGGTGCCAGGTGGCTCCACAGCGCCCTCTAGATATGGCCATGTTCAGATAAAAGTGCTTGAAAGTTCATGAAATTTGGTATGATCATTGCATTAGTCATTCTCCGCAATTGTTAATTTTTTGAAATTTTTTTGCTAAACAGGAAGTGAGCTATGAGCTATTTCCTGCGTTTTTCCAAATTTTACGAACACACGTTTTAAGGCCTTAGAATGCTCCAAAACTTGCAAAACCATCCAAAAATTAGAACTGTCTTATTTTCTTCAATACATCCATCAATTGGCACTAAATGGGGCATAATGGCTCTATAGCGCCCCCAATAATATTTATAAAAGAATTGCTCTTTTGAAAGTCTAAACATGCTGGAAAATTTACAAAAATCAAAACACTCATGGAGCCCCGTATTACGATTACTGTGTTGTAGATTTTGTGCACAGGCAAGTAAAAATGGTATCATAGCGCCCTCCAGAAAATTTTTGCACTCCCATCAGGAAACCACATTGTACGCGGTCGAGCTGTGTCCAATGGCTCTGAATGGACACCTGCAGCCATCAAGATCTTGCTGCCACCCCAATGTGCACAGGGGGGGCCAGGGCCCTTTCAACGCTGCTTGAAGCTTTAATTCTTCTTCTTCTTCTTCTTCTTCTTATTATTATTATTCTGCTGCGAGAACGCATTTTTGAAGGCTTTACCATGCACGAAAACTCAAAAATTTGCAAACACATCAGACTTGGTGAAAATTACAAAGTTTTATTGTTTTTGCCTTTGGACATGCCCCAGTGGCTCTATATCGCCACCAAACACGCGGCCATTTTGGAACGCACTTGCTCGGATTCTCACGAAATTTTATAGAGTCATAGTAGTCATCATAAATTTTTTTGTAAATTTTTTGGAAATTTTTTTGCCTCACAGGAAGTGAGCTATGAGCCATTTCCTGCGTTTTTTTAGATTTTACGAACACATTTTTGAGGGTTTTATCATACTCGAAAACTCACCAAACTTGGCTCATAGACTAGAAATATTACGTTCTTTGATTCGATATCTCATTTGGCACTGGGTGTGATATGGTAGCTCTATAGCGCCCCCTAATACATAATTGCATTTTGGAGGGCCTCAGCATGCTTGAAAACTCACAAAACTTTGCAAAAATATTAAGCAGTTCTTACTTTTAACTAGGATTTAGGGTTTACAGATGGATGTGGCAAAATTGCATTACAGCGCCACCTAGAAAATTTCAATGAAGCAGCCCTCGCAGCGTGTTTGACCTACATGTACAAAATTCGGTGGACATGTGTACTATATCAAGACCTAAAAAAAAGTCTCTTGGTGCCATGACCTAGACGCAACAGGAAGTCCGCCATTTTTAATTGAATTTGCAAATTTTTTAATTTTTTGCCATTCACAGGCTTCGTACTTTAACGAACTCCTCCTAGAGATTTTATCCGATCAACTTAAAATTTTGAATTTAACATCTTAAGACCTTGTCGATGTTAAATTGCGAACCTTTTTTGGATTCATTGAACTTTGTATCCGTGGCGTCGCGGCGAATTTCGATGTTCTGCCATGAAACGGGAAGTTGGTTTTACGCGCACATGCTTTGTGAAATTTGCGCGAAACTTTACAGGCTTTATTGGAGTCCACTTCCAAGTAGACCTATATGTTGATATTAGATTGGGTGTGGTCAGGTGGCTCCACAGCGCCCTCTTGAAACAGCCATGTTGAGATAAAAGTGCTTGAATGTTCATAAAATTTGGTGTGATCATTGCATTGTTCATGTCGAGTTATTTTGATTTTTTTGAAATTTTTTGGCCAAACAGGAAGTGAGCTATGCGCCATTTTCTGCATTTTTCCAAATTTTATAAACACATGTTTGGATGCTTAAGAATACTCGAAATCTTGCAAAAAGTTGCACAAATTATAATTGTCTTATTATCTTCAATTTTATATATCATTTTACACTAAATTTGGCACAATGGCCCTATAGCGCCCCCAATCAGATTTTTAAAAGAATTGCCATTTTGAGGGTCTCAGCATGTTCTAAAACTCACAAAATTTTGTAAATGAATAAAGACCATCATTCGTATTACTCTGACAAAAAACTTATATATATACATGGCAAAAATGTCACTATAGCGCCCCCTGGAAAATTTTAAATAAGCAGCCGTCGTAGCCTGGTAAACCTACATGTATGAAATTCCGTAGACATGTGGAATATGCCGAGACCTACAAAAAATTCTCTTGGTGCCATGACCTACACTCAACAGGAAGTCCACCATTTTTAATTGAAATTGCAACTTTTTTGGATTGTTGGCCATTCACAGGTGTCGTACTTTAACAAACTCCTCCTAGAGATTTTATCTGATCAACTTATAATTTGGCATATGACATTGAAAGACGTCATCGATGTTAAATTCCGAAGCTTTTTTGGATTCATCGAACTTTGTATCCGTGGCGTCGCGGCGAATTTCGATGTTCCGCCATGAAAATGGAAGTTTATTTTATAAGCATATGCTTTGGGAGATTTACATGAAACTTTACAGGCTTAATGATAGTCTTATTCCAAATATACCTATATGTTGATATTGGAGTGGGTGTGGTCAGGTGGCTCTACAGCGCCCTCTTGACACGGCCATGTTGATATAAAAGTGCTTGAATGTTCATGAAATTTGGTCAGATCATTGCATTTGGTTTTCTGGGCTGTGCTGATTTTTTTGAAATTTTTCGGCCAAACAGGAAGTGAGCTATGAGTCATTTCCTGCGTTATTCCAAATTTTATGAACACACATTTGAAGGCCTTAGCATACTCGAAAACTTGCAAAACTTAGCTAAAATTTTATTTGTCACATTGTCTTCAATTTGAAACAAAAATTGGCAGTAAATGAGGCATCATGGCTCTATAGCGCCCCCAATACGATTTTTAAAAGAATTACCCTTTTGAGGGTTTCAGCATGCTCAAAAACTCACAAACTTTTGTACAATTTTAAAGACCATCATTCCTATTACACTGATAAAAAATTTACAAATAGGCGTGGCAAAAATAGCATTATAGCGCCCCCTGGAAAATTTCAAATAAGCAGCCCTCGCAGCCCGATAAACCCACATGTATGAAATTCGGTAGACATGTGGAATATGCCGAGAACTACAAAAAAGTCTCTTGGTGCCATGACCTAGACCCAACAGGAAGGCTGCCATTTTTAATTGAAATTGCAACTTTTTTAAATTTTTTTTGCCATTCACAGGTGTCGTACTTTAACGAACTCCTCCTAGAGATTTTATCCGATCAACTTAAAATTTGGCATATAATATCTAAAAACCTTGCTGACGTTAAACTGCGAAGCTTTTTTGGATTCATTGAACTTTGTATCCGTGGCGTCGCGGCAAATTTCAATGTTCCGCCATGAAACAGGAAGTTGGTTTTCCGCGCACATGCTTTGTGAGATTTGCGCAAAACTTTCGAGGCTTCATAAGAGTCTACTTCCAAGTAGAACTATATGTTGATATTAGATTGGGTGTGGTCAGGTGGCTCCACAGTGCCCTCTTGACACAACCATGTTGAGATAAAAGTGCTTGAATGTTCATGAAATTTTGTTTGATCATTGCATTTGTCATGTCAGGTTATGGTAATTTTTTTGGAATTTTTTGGCCAAACAGGAAGTGAGCTATGAGCCATTTCCTGCGTTTCTCAAAATTGTATTAACACATATTTGGAAGCCTAAGAATACTCAAAATCTTGCAAAAAGTTGCACAAATTATAATTGTTATATTATCTTCAATCTTCTACATCAATCTGCACTAAATTTGGCACCAAGGCTCTATAGCGTCCCCAATCAGATTTAAAAAGAATTGCTTATTTGAGGGTCTCAGCATGTTCAAAAACTCACAAAATTTTGTTAATGTATAAAAATCATCATTTGTATTACTCTGATAAAAAGCTTATATATAGGCTTGGCAAAATTGTCATAATAGCGCCCCCTGGATAATTTCAAATAAGCAGCCCTCGCAGCCTGGTAAACCTACATGTATGAAATTCGGTAGACATGTGGAATATGCTGAGAACTAAAAAAAAGTCTCTTGGCGCCATGACCTAGACTCAACAGGAAGTCCGCCATTTTTAATTGAAATTGCAACTTTTTTTGATTTTTTGCCATTCACAGGCGTCGTACTTTCACAAACTCCTCCTTGAGATTTTATCCGATCAACTTAATATTTGGCAAATAATATTTTAAGACCTTGCTAATGTTAAATTGCGAAGCAATTTTGATTTCATCGAACAATGTATTTGTGGCTTCGCGGCGAATTTTGATATCCCGCCATGAAACAGGGAGTTGCTTTTACTGCCACATACTTTGTGGGATTTGCCCGAACCTTCTTCTGCTTGATAAAATTGTTCTCCGAAGTAAAAACACATGCTAATATTGGATCGGGAGGTGCTAGGTGGCTCCACAGCGCCCTCTAGATATGGTCATGATAAGATAAGTGTTTGAATGTTCATGAAATTTGGTGTGATCATTGCATTCGTCATTCCGGGTAATGTTTAATTTTTTGAAATTTTTTGGCCAGACAGGAAGTGAGCTATGAGCTATTTGCTGTGTTTTTCCAAATTTTTCTGAAGACACGTTTTAAGGCCTTAGGATGCTTCAAAACTTGCAAAACCTTGCACAAATTATAAATGTCTTATTTTGTTTAATATCATCTATCAATTGGCACTAAATGTGGCATAACGGCTCGATAGTGCCCCCAATCAGATTTATAAAAGAATTGCTCTTTTGAAAGTCTACACATGCTGGAATATTTACAAAAATCAACACACTCATGGAGCCCCATATTACGATTACTGTGCTGTAGATTTTGCGCACAGGCTAGTCAAAATGGTTTCATCGCGCCCTCCAGAAAATTTTTGCACTCCCATCAGGAAACCACATTGTACGCGATCCAGCAGTGTCCAATGGCTCTGAATGGACACCTGCAGCCATCAAGATCCTGCTGCCACCCCAACGTGCACGAGGGGGGCGAGGGCCCTTTCAACGCTGCTTGCAGCTTTAATTATTCTTCTTCTTCTTCTTCTTCTTCTTTTTATTCTGCTGCGAGAACGCATTTTTGAGGGCTTTGCCATGCACGAAAACTCACAAAAATTTGCCCACACGTCAGTCGTGGTGAAAATTACAAAGAATTACTAATTTTGTGCTTGGACATGCCCCGGTGGCTCTATAGCGCCACCAAACACGAGGCCATTTTGGAACGCACTTGCTTCGATTCTCACGAAATTTGGTCGGGACATATAAGTCATCATAAGTTTTTTTGTCAATTTTTTTGAAATTTTTTTGCCACGCAGGAAGTGAGCTATGAGCCATTTCCTGCGTTTTTTCAGATTTTACGAACACATTTTTGAGGGCCTTTTCATACTCGAAAACTCACCAAACTTGGCTGATAGACAAGAAATATTAAGTTCTTTGATTCGATATCTCATTTGGCACTAGGTATGACATGGTGGCTCTATAGCGCCCCCTAACACATATTTGCATTTTTGAAGGCATCAGCATGCTCGAAAACTCACAAAACTTTGCGAACAAATTAAGCTGGTCTTACTTTTTCCTAGGATTTAGGGTTTACAGATGGATGTGGCAAATATGCATTACAGCGCCACCTAGAAAATTTCAATGAAGCAGCCCTCGCAGCGTGTTTAACCTACATGTACGAAATTCGATGGACATGTGTACTATGTCAAAACCAACAAAAAAGTCTCTTGGTGCCATGACCTAGTCTCAACAGGAAGTCTGCCATTTTTCATTGAATTTGCACATTTTTTTTCTTTTTTGCCATTCACAGGCGTCGTACATTAACGAACTCCTCCAAGAGATTTTATCCGATCAACTTAAAATTTTGAATTTGACATCTTCAGCCCTTATAAATTGCGAAGCTTTTTTGGATTCATTGAACTTTGTATCCGTGGTGTTGCGGCGAATTTCAATGTTCCGCAATGAAAAAAGAAGTTGGTTTTACGCGCACATGCTTTGTGAGATTTGCACGAAACTTTACAGGCTTTCTAGGAGTCCACTTCCAAGTAGACCTATATGTTGATATTAGATTGGGTGTGGTCAGGTGGCTCCACAGCGCTCTCTTGATACGGCCATGTTAAGATAAAAGTGCTTGAATGTTCAGGAAATTTGGTGTGATCATTGCATTGTTCATGTCAAGTTATAATAATTTTTTTGAAATTTTTTGGCAAAACAGATAGTGAGCTATGTGCCATTTCCTGCGTTTTTCCAAATTTTATAAACACATGTTTGGATTCTTAAGAATACTCAGATCTTGCAAAAAGTTGCACAAATTATGATTGTCTTATCTTCAATTTTATATATCAATTTACACTAAATTTGGCACAATGGCTCTATAGCGCCCCCAATCAGATTTTTAAAAGAATTGCTTTTTTGAGGGTCTCAGCATGTTCGAAAACTCACAAAATTTTGTAATTGTATAAAGACCATCATTCGTATTACTCTGACAAAAAACTTATATATATACATGGCAAACATGTCACTATAGCGCCCCCTGGAAAATTTGAAATAAGCAGCCCTCGCAGCCTGGTAAACCTACATGTATGAAATTCGGTAGACATGTGGAATATGTTGAGATCTACAAAAAAGACTCTTGGTGCCATGACCTAGACTCAACAGGAAGTCCGCCATTTTTAATTGAAACTGCAACTTTTTTGGATTTTTCGCCATTCACAGGTGTCGTACTTTAACAAACTCCTCCTAGAGATTTCGTCCAAACAACTTGAAATTTGGCTAATAGTATCTAAAGACGTTGCCGATGTTAAGTTGCGAAGCTTTTTTGGATTTATCGAATTTTGTTTCCGTGGCGTTGCAGTGAATTTCGATGTCCCGCCATGAAACAGGAAGTTGGTTTTACTCCCACAGACTTCATGGGTTTTCCCTGAAACTTTCCAAGCTTTATAAAATGGTCCTCCCAAGTATCAATATATGCTAATATTAGATCAAGTGTGGCCAGAAGGCTCCACAGCGCCCTCTAGATACGGCCATGTTAAGATAAATGTGCTAGAATGTTCATGAAATTTGGTGTGATCATTGCATTTGTCATTCTTGGCAATGGTTTATTATTTTGGCCAAACAGGTATGAGCTATTAGCTATTTCCTGCGTTTTTCCAAATTTCACGAACATACGTTTGAAGGCCTTAGAATACTCCAAAGCTTGCAGAACCTTGCACAATTTATAATTGTCTTATTCTCTTCAATGTCATCCATCAATTGGCACTAAATGTGGCATAATGGCTTGATAGCACCCCCAATCAGATTTTTAAAAGAAATCTCTTTTGTGGGTCTAAACGTGCTGTAAAAATTACAAAAATCAACACGCTCAAGGAGCCTGGTATTACAATTACTATGCTGGACATTTAGCGCACGGGCATGTCAAAATGATATCAATGCATCCCTCCAGAAAATTTTTGCACTCTCCGCAGGAAACCACATTGTTCACAGTCTAGCAGTGTCCAATGGCTGTGAATGCACACCTGCACCCATCAAGATTTTGCTGCCTCCCCAACGTGCAAGAGGGGTGCGAGGGCCCTTTCAACGCTGCTTGCAGCTTTAATTCTTCTTCTTCTTCTTCTTCTTCTTCTTATTAGGGCCCGAGCACCGACCGGTGCCAGGGACCTATTGTTTTTGATGGGATTTTTCTTCTTCTTCTTCTTCTTCGAGAACGCATTTTTGAGGGCTTTGCCATGCACGAAAACTCACAAAAATTTGCCCACACGTCAGTCGTGGTGAAAATTGCAAATTATTATTTATTTTGTGCTTGTACATGCCCTGGTGGCTCTATCGCGCCACCAAACATGCTGCCATTTTGAAACGCACTTGCTCTGATTCTAATAAAATTTCATAGGGTCATAGTAGTCATAATAAATTTTTTTGTAAATTTTTTTGAAATTTTTTTGCCACACATGTTGAGTTAAAAGTGCTTGAATGTTCATGAAATTTGAAGGCCTTAGCATACTCGAACACTTGCAAAACTTTGCAAAAATTATATTTGTCTGATTGTCTTCGATTTGAGAGAGAAATGGGCCGTAAATGAGGCATCATGGCTCTACAGCGCCCCCAATACAATTTTTAAAAGAATTACCCTTTTGAGGGTTTCAGCATGCTCAAAAACTCACAAAATTTTGTACAATTTTAAAACCATCGTTCCTATTACACTGATAAAAAATTTACAAATAGGCGTGGCAAAAATGGCATTATAGCGCCCCCTGGAAAATTTCAAAGCAGCCCTCGCAGCCCGGTAAACCCACATGTTTGAAATTCGGAAGACATGTGAGATATGCCGAGACCTACAAAAAAGGCTCTTGGTGCCATGACCTAGACCCAACAGGAAGGCTGCCATTTTTAATTGAAATTGCAACTTTTTAAAAATTTTTTTTGCCATTCACAGGTGTCGTACTTTTACGAACTCCTCCTAGAGATTTTATCCGATCAACTTAAAATTTGGCATATAATATCTTAAAACCTTGCTGACGTTAAATTGCGAAGCTTTTTTGATTTCATCGAACGATGCATCTGTGGCGTCACGGCGAATTTTGATGTCCTGCCATGAAACAGGAAGTTGCTTTTACTCCCACATACTTTGTTCGATTTGCCTTGATAAGCTTGATAATATCTTCCTCCAAAGTATAACTATATGCTAATATTAGATAGGGAGTGGCCAGGTGGCTCCACGACGCCCTCTAGATACGGCCATGTTAAGTTAAAAGTGCTTGAATGTTCATGAAATTTGGGTGATCATTGCATTAGTCATTCTGGGCGATGGTTAATTTTTTGAAAATTATTGCATAAACAGGAAGTGAGCTATGAGCTACTTCCTGCGTTTTTCCAAATTTTACGAAGTCATATTTTCAGGCCTTAGAATGCTCCAAACCTTAAAAAACCTAGCAAACAGTATAAATGTCTTATTCTCTTCAATGTCATCCATCAATTGGTATTAAATATGGCATAATGGCTCAATAGCGCCCCCAGTCAGATATTTAAAAGTATTGCCTCTTTGATCGTCTAAACATATTGGAAAATTTACAAAAATCAACACACTCATGGAGCCTGACATTACAATTACCTTGTTGTAGATTTTGCACACAGGCATGTCAAAATGGTATCGTAGCGCCCTCTAGAACATTTTTGCACTCCCATCAGGAAACCACAATGCACACAGTCTAGCAGTGCCCAATGGCTCTTGATGGACACCTGCACCCATCAAGATCTTGCTGCCACCCCAACGTGCACGAGGGGGGCGAGGGCCCTTTCAACGCTGCTTGCAGCTTTAATCCTCCTTCTTCTTCTTCTTCTTCTTTTTATTCTGCTGCGAGAACGCATTTTTGAGGGCTTTGCCATGCACGAAAACTCACAAAAATTTGCCCACACGTCAGTCGTGGTGAAAATTGCAAATCATTATTTATTTTGTGCTTGGACATGCCCTGGTGGCTCTATAGCGCCACCAAACATGCTGCCATTTTGGAACCCACTTGCTCGGATTCTAATGAAATTTTATAGCGTCATAGTAGTCATCATAAATTTTTTTGTAAATTTTTTAGAAATTTTTTTGCCCTACAGGAAGTGAGCTATGAGCCATTTCCTGCGTTTTTTCAGATTTTACGAACACATTTTTGAGGGTTTTATCATACTCAAAAACAGACCAAACTTGGCTTGTTGAATAAAAATATTAAGTTCTTTGATTCGATATCTCATTTGGCAGTGGGTGAAACATGGTAGCTCAATAGCGCCCCCAAATACATAATTGCATATTTGAGGGCATCAGCATGCTCGAAAACTCACAAAACTTTGCAAACATATTAAGCTGGTCATACTCTTTACTAGGATATAGAGTTTACAGATGGTTGTGGCAAAATTGCATTACAGCGCCACCTAGAAAATTTCAATGAAGCAGCCCTCGCAGCGTGTTTAACCTACATGTACAAAATTCGGTGTAGATGTGTACTATGCCAACACCTAAAAAAAAGTCTCTTGGTGCCATCACCTAGACTCAACAGGAAGTCCGCCATTTTTAATTGAATTTGCAAATTTTTTAAATTTTTTGCAATTCACAGGTGTCGTACTTAAACGAACTCCTCCTAGAGATTTTATCCGATCAACTTAAAATTTTGCGAATGACATCTAAAGACCTTGTCGATGTTAAAATGCGAAGCTTTTTTGGATTTATCGAAATTTGTATCCGTGGCGTTGCGGCGAATTTCGATATTCTACCATGAAACAGGAAGTTGGTTTTATGCGCGTATGCTTTCTAAAATTTGCCCGAAACTTTACAGGCTTAATAAGAGTCGACTTCCAAATATACCTATATGTTGAAATTGGATTGGGTGTGGTCAGGTGGCTCCACAGCGCCCTCTTGACACGGCCATGTTGAGTTAACAGTGCTTGAATGTTCATGAAATTTGGTTTGATCATTACATTTGTTTTTTTGGGCAATGCTTATTTTTTTGAAATTTTTCAGCCAAACAGGAAGTGAGCTATGAGCCATTTCCTGCGATATTCCAAATTTTACAAACACACGTTTGAAGCCTTTAGCATACTTGAAAACTTGCAAAACTTTGCAAAAATTATAATTGTTTGATTGTCTTCAATTTAAGACAGAAATTGGCAGTAAATGTGGCATAATGGCTCTTTTGCGCCCCCAATCAGTTTTTTAAAAGAATTGCCCTTTTGAGGGTCTCAGCATGCTCAAAAACTCACAAAATTTTGTACCATTCTAAAAACCATCATTTCTATTACACTGATAAAAAAATACATTTTGAGTTGGCAAAAATGACATTATAGCGCCCCCTGGAAAATTTCAAATAAGCAGCCCTCGCATCGTGGTTGACCTGCATGTATGAAATTCGGTGGACATGTAGAATATCCTGTGACCTCAAAAAAAGTCTCCTTGTGCCATGACCTAGACTCACAAGGAAGTTTGCCATTTTTAATTGAAATTTCAACTTTTTTTGATTTTTCGCCATTCGCAGGTGTTGTACTTTAACGAACTCCTCCTAGAGATTTTATCTGATCAACTTAAAATTTGGTGAATAGTATCTCAAGACGTTGCCAATATTAAATTGCGAAGCTTTTTTGGGCTCATCGAACGATGCATCTGTGGCGTCGCAGCGAATTTTGATGTCACGCCATGAAACAGGAAGTTGCTTTTTGTCCCACATCCTTTGTGGGATTTGCCTGAAACTTTCCAAGCCTGATAAAATTGTCCTCCCAAGTATAAATATATGTAAATATTAGATCGGGAGGTGCCAGGTGGCTCCACAGCGCCCTCTAGATATGGCCATGTTAAGATAAAAGTGCTTGAATGTTCATGAAATTTGGTGTGATCATTGCAATATTCATCCCCGGCAATGCTTAATTTTTTGAAATTGTTCGGCCAAACAGGAAGTTAGGTTTTAGCCATTTCCTGCGTTTTTCCGAATTTTACGAACACATGTTTTAAGGCCTTAGAACGATCCAAAACTTGCAAAATGTGGCATAAATTATCAGTGTCTCATTTTCTTGAATTTCATATACCAACTGCCACTAAATGTGGCATGATGGCTGTATAGCGCCCCCAATCTGATTTTTTCAAGAATTGCCTTTTTAGGGGTCTAAGTGTGGTTGAAAATTTATGAAAATCAAGACACTCATGAAGCCTGGTATTCCAATAACTATGTTGTAGATTTTGCGCACAGGCAAGTCAAAATGGTATCAGAGCGTCCACCAGGAAATTTTTGCAATCCCATCAGGAAAACACATTGTACGCGGTCCAGCAGTGTCCAATGGCTGTGAATGGACATTTCCACCCATCAAGATCTTGCTGCCATCCCAACGTGCACGAGGGGGGCGAGGGCCCTTTCAACGCTGCTTGCAGCTTTAATTATGATTATTATTTTTAACCCGAAATTAACTGCATTTTTGAGGGCCTTAACAAGCTCAAAAACTCATGAAAATTGGCACGCACCTCAAGCCTGGCGAAAATTTTAATGTTCTACAGGCAACGTATATGTCCTTGCCCCGGTGGCTCTATAGCGCCACCAAACACACATCCATTTTCGAACTAACTTGCTCGTATTCTCACAAAATTTGGTGAGGCCGTAGTATGCATAAACCTTATGTCAATATGGGCTTTGTCAATTTTTTTGAAATTTTTTCTCAGCACAAGAAGTGAGCTATGAGCCATTTCTTGCATTTTTCCAGAAGATACAAACACATTTTTGAGGGCCTTAGCATACTTGAAAACTCGCCAAACTTTACACAGAGGTGGACAATATGAAGTTGTTCAATTGAATATACCATTTGGCTCTAAATGTGAGACTATGGCTCTATAGCGCCCCCTTATACAGAATTGCATTTTTGAGGGTTTTAACATGCTCAAAAACTCACCAAATTTAGTACACATATTAAGCGTATGAAACCTTGTACTATCATATAGATTTGACAGCTAGGCGTGGCAAAATGGCATTATAGTGCCACCTAGAAAATTTCAATGAAGCAGCCCTCGCACCGTGTTTGACCTGCATGTATGAAATTCGGTGGACATGTGGAATATGCCGATACCTATTTTATTTTATTTTTTATTTAACCTTTATTTTACCAGGAAAATGGTCCCATTGAGATTTACATCTCTTTTGCAAGGGAGTCCTGGCCAAAAATGGCTTCAACAGTGTAAAAAACAAGAATTACAAGTGTATCATTCAGACAAACAAAATACAGACCATTTAGGATGAAAAACAAGTGCATACAGTGTCCAATGTGTTCGCAATAAGAAATTTAAACCTTTCTAAAGAAACCAGAGTTTTAAGCTGGATTTTCTCTTGTAGCTTCTTCCAAGCTGAAGGAGCAGCATAGCTAAAAGCCTTTTCACCAAAAGCAGTACGCGTTTTAGGAACATTAAATAAAATAAGTTCACGTGATCTCAGTGCATAAGTATTTGTGGTGGTCCGCTCAAGCATGGAATATAAATAGGATGGAAGGTGACCCCCTACAGCTTTATAGATCATTGTCCACCAATGAAATTGTCGGCGGGCTAACAAGGAGGGCAGTCCAGCTTTCTGGTATAGGGTACAGTGATGTGTCTGATAATTAGAGTCCGTCATGAACCTTAGAGCTGCATGGTAAACACTGTCCAACATGTGCAAGCAGGACTTACTTGCATGCATATAAATTATATCTCCATAATCAATAACAGAAAGAAATGTAGCCATTACAAGCTGTTTTCTGGCATGCAATGAAAAACACGCTTTGTTTCTATAAAAGAAACCTAATTTAATTTTCAGTTTTTGAACAAGCCTTTCAACATGACCTACAAAAGACAATGTACCATCCAAATAAAATCCCAAGTACTTATAAGTGCTTACCTGCTCTATTGGCTTATTTTGCGAAGTAACAATGTTTTGCTTCAATACCTGCGTTTTGACTCTATTAAAAACCATTAGCTTGGTCTTGTCGGCATTCAGAACTAGTTTTAAGTTGCTCAAATCATCCTGAATGATATTAAAAGCAGTTTGAAGCTCATCTACGGCTTGATCTATGGAGGCTGCACATGTACATAAAACAGTATCGTCAGCATAGAAATGAAGGTGTGTATTGGACACTCTCTTGCCCAATTCATTAACATAAATAGAAAAAAGAATAGGGCCGAGAATAGACCCCTGAGGAACTCCATTGCATGTGGCCATAAAATCAGATCTGTAATTATCCATTTTGACACATTGGCTTCTGTCTGACAGATAATTTTCGAACCAACTGACTAGGTGTGATGATAGACCAATATTGATCAGTCTGTCTTTCAGTACCGCATAGTCCACCGTATCAAAAGCCTTGGACAAGTCTAAAAATAAAGCTAAGCAGTGCTGTTTCTTATCCAAGGCTTGAATTATATCATTTAAAACCTTTAAGACAGCGGTGATTGTACTATGTTTTTTCCTGAAGCCAGATTGGAATTCATTTAAAATCATATTTTCAGATAGAAACGCTTTTAACTGTTTACAGACAAGACTTTCAAGTACTTTAGCTAGAACAGAAAGTTTAGAGATTGGTCTATAGTTGTTTAACTGTGTAGGATCACCACCTTTTAAAAGCGGTAAGACAAATGCTGTTTTCCAAATTTTGGGAATGTCGCATGTCTCTAAGGATAAATTAAAGATATATGTCACTGGCCTAGCTATGACTGCAGCAGCAATTTTCACCAAATTCGGATTTAGACCATCAGGGCCAGCTGATTTTAAAGAATTTACCTGACTAATAGCATCTAATACCTCCTGTTCTGTGAAAGGTATGAGATTAAAATTGTGTGTCAGACTGGGAGAAGGATCAGGAGGTATAGCATTATTTAAAATGTTTGCATTCTGGAATAAAAGACCAGATGAAATAAAATATTTGTTAAAACAATTTAGCATAGTTACTTTATCATATATAGTTGTATTATCCACTGTAACACAATCGGGAAGAGAAGAAGAGGAGTTGTGGGCAGAAATGGACTTAATGGTTTTCCAAAATTTAGCTGGATTATTTAAATTATCTGTTGTATTCTTTAAATAAAAATCTGATTTAGCCTTTCGAATTAAATTTGTGCATTTATTTCTGAGGCACCTAAAATTGCCCCAGTCTACTTCACTCTGAGATCTCCTGGCCAAAGCCCAGGCCGAATTTCTTTGATGAAGCAATTCAGCAATATCATCAGAAAACCATGGATTATCTCTACATTTTATTCTGTACTTGCGGAAAGGAGCATGTTTATCTGACACTTGTAAAAAGAGTGACTGGAAATAAGACCAAGCATTTTCCACATCAGGAATTAAAAAAATCTTTTCCCAGTCACATTCACACAGATCTCTTAAAAAGGCTTGAGCAGCAAACGCTTTAAAATTCCGTTTATAAATGATGCGGGGTTTTAATTTCGGGATTTTAGTATTCCTTTCTGTGGCGATAACGCAGTGATCGCTGATGTCATTTGAAAAAACTGCGGTGGCCGAATATTTATGTGGCATATTAGTTAACATTACATCAAGTAGGGTAGATTTCTCAGGTTGTTTTACGTTAGGTCTCGTAGGAGAATCAATCAACTGAGTAAGATTCAATGAATTACAGAGAACTTTAAAAGGATCAGAACATGTGGACAGCCAGTCCCAGTTTAAATCACCGACCAGAAGAATCTCGGCATAATTTAAACTCAAAAGCAACTCCAATAGGGAAGTAAGAGCTTCTTTTGAAGCTGACGGAGGACGATAACAACCAACAATCGTCAAAGCACTGGATGAGGAAAACTGTACATTTAGTGCCAACAATTCAAACTGTTTGGGTACAGATTTGGATATAACAACCATAGGTAAGAAATGGGGTTTGCAATATATGGCAACACCTCCACCCTTCCTGGGGCGATCACAGCGAAATACACTAAAGCCATTTATATGTATATCCGCATCCGACACCGATTTAGATAACCATGTTTCAGAGACAACCATAATGTCTGCATTCGTCGATTTTGCCCAGATTCTAACAGAATCCATTTTCGGTAACAAACTCCTGACATTCATATGAAGAACGCCCAACCCTGATCTCCGCTGAAATTCTGCAGGAGTTTGCAACACATTCATTTCCACGGGGCCTGGATTTGGCTGAACGTTTCCAGATTTTAACAATAAAATCATGATAATACATCGCAATGCATGAACCTTGGGCGCTCTTCGTTTTGAAACATCATTACACACAGATTGCGAGCGAAGTGCGTCGGAGGCAATAAAACAGTCATCGAGTACATACAAATAGTACACATTCACAAGATCTTTCGTATGCAAACTGGGAAGGGACGGGAGAGGTTTAATCGAGGGATACCAGCTTGTTTCCAGTTTATAATTGGACAATGTCAACGGGAGGTGCAACGTCGAATCACTCACCCAAGTTCCTCCTTTCCCGGCAGAGCCAGGATAAAGCGCAATAAGTACTAAACTTATTAAATGAAACATAATTGAAGATCAGGATTGAAAGGCAGCAAACAGGGATAAACCACGGCCGTAATGCTTTGCCCTACCACTTAGTTGATAGATTAGATGGAGGCAATATCGCTTTGGCTAAGCAACCAGCGAGATTGAAACAGCAGCAGACGCGCTGACTCAGTGCAGGTAGTCCGGCTCACAGGCGCGGCTCCTTTGCGCGAGTCCATTGAGCGCTTCCTTGGAAAAACGAATCCGTGCGGCTTGCTTGGGCGAAACCCGTTGTCCCGGTCTCCGCATAGGCCTCAGCGCACTCTTCGTGGCTTTCGAGCCACGGATGATCCACTTTCAGCCCAGATCAGAAACAGACCTTGCTTGATGTAGAAGGCCCTTTGCGTGTCCTTGCCAAACAGGACAATCAGAAAAAAATTGCGGTTGATCCTTGCTCCGTTTAGGAAAAGAAGGTCCTCAGTGACAGGTCCACAAATATTATTTCAGCAAAATTTAATTTCAATTAAGATTTAAAAAAGCAGCCACAAAGGCCACAGAATCCACACATAAACCAGATACCTCCAGGTTGACTGGTGTACTACTGTTTAAAAAATTAAAAAGTTTGTTTTGTCAAGTAAAACACAAAGGAATATTTGTATGCCTTGTCACCATCTATTTCTTCAAAAACAAATTGAACCCAATGTCTTTTTTTTTTTTTTTTTTAAAAACACTAAAATTCAGGAGACAAACTGAAGCCATACAGAGACGCCATTCATTCTGAAGCCATCTTGGATTTGAAACCTAGAATAAAGTCTTTGGTGCCATGACCTAGACTCAACAGGAAGTCCGCTATTTTTAATTGAAATTGCAAATTTTTTGGATTTTTGGCCATTCACAGGTATCCTACTTTAACGAACTCCTCGTAGAGATTTTATCCTATCAACTTAAAATTTGGCCAGTAATATCCAAAGACCTTGCTTATGTTAAATTGCGAAGCTTTTTTGGATTCATCGAACGATGTATCCGTGGCGTCGCGTCAAATTTCGATATCCCGCCATGAAACAGGAAGTTGGTTTTAGTCCCACATACTTTGTGTGATTTGCCTGAAACTTTTGAAGCTTGATAGAATTGTCCTTCCAAGTATAAACATATGCAAATATTAGTTTGGGAGTGGCCAGGTGGCTCCACAGCGCCCTCTGGATATGGCTATGTGAAGAAAACAGTGCTTGAATGTTCATGAAATTTGGTGTGATCATTGCATTAGTCATTTTGAGCACGACTTTATTTTTTGAAATTTTTTGGCCAAACGGGAAGTGAGCTATGAGGTATTGAACTTGCAAAACCTTGCACAAATTATAAATGTCTTATTCTGTTCAATGTCATCCATCAATTGCCAATAAATGTGGCATAATGGCTCTATCCCAAATCAGATTTATAAAAGAATTGCCCTTTTGAAGGTCTGAACATGCTGGAAAATGTACAAAAATCAACACACTCATGGAGGCTGGTATTACGATTAATATGTTATTGATTTTGCGCGTAGGCATCTCAAAATGGTTTCATAGCGCCCTCCAGAAAATTTTTGCACTCCCCTCAAGAAACCACATTGTACACAGTCTAGCAGTGTCCAAAGGCTCTGAATGGACACCCGCACCCATCAAGATTTTGCTGCCACCCCAACGTGCACGAGGGGTGCGAGGGCCCTTTCAACGCTGCTTGCAGCATTAATTATTAGGGCCCGAGCACCGACCGGTGCCAGGGCCCGGAACGGGTCCTGGCACCGAAGGTGCGAGGAACCTATTGTTTTTGATGGGATTTTTATTCTTCTTCTTCTTCTTCTTCTTCTTCTTCTTCTTCTTCTTCTTCTTATTATTATTATTATTCTGCTGCGAGAACGCATTTTTGAAGGCTTTACCATGCACGAAAACTCACAAAAATTTGCAGACACGTCAGTCGTGGTGAAAATTGCAAACTATTACTAATTTTGTGCTTGGACATGCCCCGTCAGCTCTATAGCGCCACCTATGAGGGCCTTATCATACAAGAAAATTCACCAAACTTGGCTAATAAACTAAAAATTTTAAGTTCTTTCATTCGATATCTCATTTGGCACTTAATGTGACATGGTAGCTCTATAGCGCCCCCTAATACATTATTGCATTTTTGAGGGCTTCAGCATGCTCGAAAACTCACGAAACTTAGAAAACCTATAAAGCTGGACTTACTTTTTACTAGGATATAGAGTTTACAGATGGATGTGGCAAAATTGCATTACAGCGCCACCTAGAATATTTCAATGAAGCAGCCCTCGCCGCGTGTTTAACCTACATGTACAAAATTCGGTGGACATGTGTACTATGCCAAGACCTAAAAAAAAGTCTCTTGGTGCCATGACCTAGACTCAACAGGAAGTCTGCCATTTTTAATTGAATTTGCAAGTTTTTTTTATTTTTTGCTATTCACAGGCTTCGTATTTTAACGAACTCCTCCTAGAGATTTTATCCGATCAACTTGAAATTTGGCACAGGCCATCTAAAGACCTTCTCCATGTTAAATTTCGACGCTTTTTTGGATTCATCGAAAATTGTGTCCGTGGCGTTGCGGCGAATTTTGATAGTCCGCCATGAAAATGGAAGTTGCTTTTATGAGCACATGCATTGTGAAATTTGCATGAAACTTTACAGGCTTAATAGTAGTCTACTTCCAAATATAACTATATGTTGATATTGGATTGGGTGTGGTCAAGTGGCTCCACAGTGCCCTCTTGACACGGCCATGTTGATATTAAAGTGCTTGGATGTTCATGAAATTTGGTCTGATCATTGCATTCGTATTTTTGGGCTATACTTATTTTTTTGAAATTTTTCGGCCAAACAGGAAGTGAACTATGAGCCATTTCCTG
Source organism: Gymnothorax reevesii (assembly GCA_029721435.1). Classification (NCBI taxonomy): domain Eukaryota; kingdom Metazoa; phylum Chordata; class Actinopteri; order Anguilliformes; family Muraenidae; genus Gymnothorax; species Gymnothorax reevesii. Next base: position 75,611,083 of record CM056574.1, on the reverse strand, counting down.
CGTTATTTCAAATTTTACGAACACACGTTTGACGGCTTTAGCATACTCAAAAACTTGCAAAACTTTGCAAAAATTATAATTGTCTGATTGTATTCAATTTGAGACAGAAATTGGCAGTAAATATGGCATATTGGCTCTTTAGCGCCCCCAATCAGATTTTTAAAAGAATTGCCCTTTTGAGGCTCTCAGCATGCTCAAAAACTAACAAAATTTTGTACCATTCTGAAAACCATCATTACCAATACATTGATAAAAAAATACATATAGAGTTGGCAGAAATGGCATTATAGCGCCCCCTGGAAAATTTCAAATAAGCAGCCCTCGCATCGTGGTTGACCTGCATGTCTGAAATTCGGTGGACATGTGGAATATCCTGAGACCTCAAAAAAAGTCTCTTGGTGCTATGACCTAGACCAAACAGGAAGTTCGCCATTTTTAATTGAAATTTCGACTTTTTTAGATTTTTCGCCATTCGCAGGTGTCGTACTTTAACGAACTCCTCCTAGAGATTTTATCCGATCAACTTAAAATTTGGCGAGTAATATCCAAAGACTTTGCTGATGTCAAATTGCGAAGCTTTTTTGGGCTCATCGAACGATGCATCCATGGCGTTGCGGCGAATTTTGATGTCCCGCCATCAAACAGGAAGTTGGTTTTACTCCCACATACTTTGTGGGATTTGCCTGAAACTTTCCAAGCTTAATAAAATTCTCCTCCCAAGTATAAATATATGCTAATATAAGATCAGGAGGTGCCAGGTGGCTCCACAGCGCCCTCTAGATATGGCCATGTTAAGATAAAAATGCTTGAATGTTCATGAAATTTGGTGTGATCATTGCATGCCTCATTGCAGGCAAGGTTTAATTTTCTGAAATTTTTTGGCCAAACAGGAAGTGAGCTATGAGCTATTTCCTGCGTTTCTCCAAATTTTCGGAACAAACGTTTTAAGACCTTAGAATGCTTCAAAATTGCAAAATGTGGCACAAATGATAAATGTCTTAATTTCTTCATTGTCATTCATCAATTGGCACTAAATGTGGCATAATGGCTCGATAGTGCCCCCAATCAGATTTATAAAAGAATTGCTCTTTTGAAGGTCAAAACATGCTGGAAAATTTACAAAAATAAACATACTCATGAAGCTTGGTATTACGATTACTATGTTGTAGATTTTGCGCAGACACATATCAATATGGTATCATAGCACCCTACAGAAAATTTTTGCACTCCCCTCAGAAACACACATTCACGCGGTCCAGCAGTGTCCAAAGGCTCTGAATCGACACCTGCACCCATCAGGATCTTGCTGCCACCCCAACGTGCACGAGGGGTGCGAGGGCCCTTTCAACGCTGCTTGCAGCTTTAATTAGGGCCCGAGCACCGACCGGTTGCGTTCCAAAATGGCCACGTGTTTGGTGGCGCTATAGAGCCACCGGGGCATGTCCAAGCACAAAAATAATAATAGTTTGCAATTTTCACCATGACTGACGTGTCAGCAAATTTTTGTGAGTTTTCGTGCATGGCAAAGCCCTCAAAAATGCGTTCTCTCAGCAGAATAATAATAAGAAGAAGAAGAAGAAGGAAGAAGAATAATAAAAATCCCCTCAAAAACAATAGGTTCCTCGCACCTTCTGTGCCAGGACCCGTTCCGGGCCCTAATTAAAGCTGCAAGAAGTGTTGAAAGGGCCCTCGCCCCCTTCGTGCACGTTGGGGTGGCAGCAAGATCTTGATGGGTGCAGGTGTCCATTCACAGCCAATGGACACTGCTGGACTGCATACCTTGCGGTATCCTGAGGGGAGTGCAAAAATTTTCTCGAGGACGCTATGGTAACATTTTGACATGCCTGTGCACAATCTACAACCTAGTAATCGGAATACCGAGCTCCATGAGTGTGTTGATTTTTGTTAATTTTCCAGCATGTTTAGACCTTCAGAACAGCAATTCTTCTATATATCTGATTGGAGGCACTGTAGAGCCATTATGCCACATTTATTGGCAATTTATGGATGACTTTGAAGAGAAGAAGACATTTATAATTTGTGGGGTTTTGCAAGTTTTGGAGCATTCTAAGGCCTTTAAACATGTTTTCGTAAAATTTGGAAAAACGCAGGAAATAGCTCATAGCTCACTTCCTGTTTGGCCAAAAATTTTTAGAAAATTAACCATTGCCCGGAATGACTAATGCAATGATCACACCAAATTTCATGAACATTCAAGCACGTTTATCTTCACATGGCCACATGTGAAGGACATGGGCCACACATGGGAGGACACTTTTATGAAGCTTGGAAAGTTTCAGGCAAATCCCACCAAGTATGTTGGAGTAAAACCCACTTCCTGTTTCATGGCGGAACATCGAAATTCGCCGCGTCGCCTTGGATTCATCGTTCAATGAATCCAAAAAAGCTTCGCAATTTAACATCGGCAATGTCTCGTAATATCAGTTGCCAAATTGTAAGTTGATCGGATTAAACCTCTCAGAGGAGTTCGTTAAAGTACGACACTTGTGAATGGCGAAAAATCCAAAAAATTTGCAATTTCAATTAAAAATGGCAGACTTCCTACTGAGTCTAGGTGATGGCACCAAGAGACTTTTTTTCAGGTCTCGGCATATTCCACATGTATACCAAATTTCATAGATGTAGGTTTACCGGGCTGCGAGGGCTGCTTATTTGAAATTTTCCAGGGGGCGCTATAATGAAATTTTTGCCATGCCTATCAGCAAGTTTCTTGTCAAAGTAATACAAATGATGGTCTTTTTACATTTCAAGAATTTTGTGAGTTTTTGAACATGTTGAGACCCTTAAAAGGGCAATTCTTTCAAAAATCTGATTGGGGGCGCTAAAGAGCCATTGTGCCTAATTTAGTGTAAATTGATATATAAAATTGAAGACAATAACGCAATTAAAATTTGTGCAACTTTTGGCAAGATTTCGAGCATTCTAAGGCTTCCAAACATGTGTTTCTAAAATTTGGAAAAACACAGGAAATGGCTCATAGCTCACTTCCTGTTTGGCCAAAAAATTTCAAAAAAATTATCATTCCCTGACATGACACATGCAATGATCACACTAAATTTCATGAACAATCAAGCACTTTTATCTCAATATGGCCGTGTCAAGAGGGCGCTGTGGAGCCACCTGACCACACCCAATCTAATATCAACATATAGGTATACTTGAAAGTAGACTCTTATCAAGCCTTTGAAGTTTTGCGCAAATCTCACAAAGCATGTGCGCGTAAAACCAACTACCTGTTTCAGGGCGGAACATCGAAATTCGCCGCGACGCCACAGATACATAGTTCGATTGATTCAAAAAAGCTTCGGAATTTAACATCGAAAAGGTCTTTAGACGTCATATGCGAAATTTTAAGTTGATCGGATAAAATCTCTAGGAGGAGTTCGTTAAAGTACGACACCTGCGAATGGCGAAAAATCTAAAAAAGTAGAAATTTCAATTAAAAATGGCAAACTTCCTGTTCGGTCTAGGTCATGTCTCCAAGAGACTTTTTTTTAGGTCTCAAGATATTCCACATGTCCACCAAAGTTCATATATGCAGGTCAACCACGATGCAAGGGCTGCTTATTTGAAATTTTCCAGGGGGCGCTATAATGCCATTTTTGCCACGCCTATATGTAAATTTTTTATCAGTGTAATAGGAATGATGGTCTTTAGAATTGTACAAAATTTTGTGAGTTTTTGAGCATGTTGAGACCCTAAAAAGGGCAATTCTTTCGAAAATCTGATTGGGGGCGCTATAGGGCCATTACGCCACAGTTACTGCCAATTTCTGCCTCAAATTGAAGACAATCAGACAAATATGATTTGTGCAAAGTTTTGCAAGTTTTTGAGTATGCTAAGGCCTTCAAACGTGTGTTCGCAAAATTTGGAATAACGCAGGAAATTGCTCAAAGCTCACTTCCTGTTTGGCCGAAAAATTTCAAAAAAATAAGCATAGCCCCAAAAAACAAATGTAATGATCAGACCAAATTTCATGAACATTCAAGCACTTTTAACTCAACATGTCCGTGGCAAGAGGGCGCTGTGGAGCCACCTGACCACACCCAATCCAATATGAAAATAAAGGTATGTTGAAAAGAGGACTCTTATGAAGCCTGTAAAGTTTCGGGCAAATTTCACAAAGCATACGCGCTTAAAAGCAACTTCCTGTTTCGTGGCGGAACATCAAAATTCGCCGCGACGCCACGGATACAAAGTTCGATGAATCCAAAAAAGCTTCGCAATTGAACATCAACAAGGTCTTTAGATATCATATGCAAAATTTTAAATTGATCGGATAAAATCTCTAGGAGGAGTTCGTTAAAGTACGACGCCTGTGAATGGCAAAAAATTAAAAAAATTTGCAAAGTCAATTAAAAATGGCGGAATTCCTGTTAAGTCTAGGTGATGGAACCAAGAGACTTTTTTTTAGGTCTTGGCATAGTACACATGTCCACCGAATTTTGTACATGTATGTTAAACACCCTGCGAGGGCTGCTTAATTGAAATATTCTAGGTGGCGCTGTAATGCAATCTTGCAACATCCATCTGTAAACTCTATATCCTAGTAAAGAGTATGACCAGCTTAATATGTTTGCAAAGTTTTGTGAGTTTTCGAGCATGTTGATGCCCTCAAAAATGCAATTATGTATTAGGGGGCGCTATAGAGCTACCATGTCTCACTCACTGCCAAATGAGATATCAAATTAAAGAACTTAATATTTTTAGTCAATAAGCCAAGTTTGGTCTGTTTTCGAGTATGATAAGGCCCTCAAAAATGTGTTCGTAAAATCTGAAAAAACGCAGGAAATGGCTCATAGCTCACTTCCTGTGAGGTAAAAAAATTTCAAAAAACTTGACAAAAAAATATATGATGCCTACTATAACCCTATCCAATTTTGTGAGAATCCAAGCAACTGCGTTCCAAAATGGCCGTGTGTTTGGTGGCGCTATAGAGCCACCGGGGCATGTCCAAGCACAAAATTAAAAGTACTTTGCAATTTTCACCACGACTGACGTGTCGGCAAATGTTTGTGAGTTTTCGTGCATGGCAAAGCCCTCAAAAATGCGTTCTTGTAGCAGAATAAAAAGAAGAAGAAGAAGAAGAAGAATAAAAATCCCATCAAAAACAATAGGTTCCTGGCACCGGTCGGTGCTCGGGCCCTAATTAAAGCTGCAAGCAGCATTGAAAGAGCCCTCGCCCCCCCTGTGCACATAGGGGTGGCAGCAAGATTTTGATGGCTGCAGGTGTCCATTCAGAGCCATTGGACACAGCTGGACCGCGTACAATGTGGTTTCCTGATGGGAGTGCAAAAATTTTCTGGAGGGCGCTATGATACCATTTTGACTTGCCTGTGGACAAAATCTACAACACAGTAATCGTAATACGGGGCTCCATGAGTGTTTTGATTTTTGTACATTTTCCAGCATGTTTAGACTTTCAGAAGAGCAATTCTTTTATAAATATTATTGGGGGCGCTATAGAGCCATTATGCCCCATTTAGTGCCAATTGATGGATGTATTGAAGAGAATAAGACAGTTCTAATTTTTGGATGGTTTTGCAAGTTTTGGAGCATTCTAAGGCCTTAAAACGTGTGTTCGTAAAATTTGGAAAAACGCAAGAAAATAGCTCATAGCTCACTTCCTGTTTGGCCGAAAAATTTCAAAAAAATCAGCACAGCCCAGAAAAACAAATGCAATGATCAGATTAAATTTCATGAACATTCAAGCACTTTTATATCAATATGGCCGTGTCAAGAGGGCGCTGTAGAGCCACCTGACCACACCCACTCCAATATCAACATATAGGTATATTTGGAATTAGACTATCATTAAGCCTGTAAAGTTTCACGTAAATCTCCCAAAGCATATGCTCATAAAAGCAACTTCTATTTTCATGGCAGAACATCGAAATTCGCCGCGACGCCATGGATACAAAGTTCGATGAATCCAAAAAAGCTTCGCAATTTAACATCGACGACGTCTTTTCGTTAAAGTACGATGCCTGTGAATTGCAAAAAATTTTTAAAAATTGCAAATTCAATTAAAAATGGCGGACTGCCTGTTGAGTCTAGGTCATGGCACCAAGAAACTTTTTTTTGGGTCTTGGCATAATACATATGTCCACCGAATTTGGAACATGTAGATTAAACACGCTGCGAGGGCTGCTTCATTGAAATTTTCTAGGTGGCGCTGTAATGCAATTTTGCCACATTTTTCTTCAAGCCCTATATCCTAGTAAATAGTATGACCAGCTTAATAGGTCTGCAAAGTTTCGTGAGTTTTCGAGCATGCTGAGGTCCTCAAAAATGCAATTATGTGTTAGGGGGCGCTATAGAGCTACCATGTCAAACTCAGTGCAAAATGAGATATCGAATCCAAGTATTTAATATTTTTAGTCTATTAGCCAAGTTTGGTGAATTTTTAAGGATAATAAGGCCCTCAAAAATGTGTTCGTAAAATCTGAAAAAACGCAGGAAATGGCTCATAGCTCACTTCCTGTGCGGCAAAAAAATTTCAAAAAACTTGACAAAAAAATTTATTATGACTGCTGTGGCCCTGTCGAATTTCATGAGAATCCAAGCAAGTGCGTTCCAAAATGGCCGTGTGTTTGGTGGCGCTATAGAGCCAATGGGGCATGTCCAAGCACTAAAAATTTAAAACTTTGTAATTTTCACCAAGTCTGACGTGTGTGCAAATTTTTGTGAGTTTTCGTGCATGGTAAAGCCTTCAAAAATGCATTCTCGCAGCAGAATAATAATAATAATTAAAGCTGCAAGCAGCGTTGAAAGGGCCCTCGCACCCCTTGTGCACAGTGGGGTGGCAGCAAGACCTTGATGGGTGCAGTTGTCCATTAACAGCCATTGGACACTGCTAGCCTGTGTACAATGTGTTTTCCTGATGGGATTGCAAAAATCTTCTGGATGGCGCTATGATACCATTTTGTTATGCCTGTGCGCAAAATCTACAACATAGTTATTGGAATACCGGGCATCATGTGTGTGTTGATTTTCGTAAATTTTTAAGCACGCTTCGAGCCCCAAAAAAGCAATTGTTTAAAGAATCTGACTGGGGGCACTATAGAGCCATTATGCCACATTTAGTCCCAGTTGATGTATCAAATTCAAGGCAATAAGACAATGATAATTTTTGCCACGTTTTTGCAAGTTTTGGACCATTCTAAGGCCTTAATACGTGTATTCGTAAAATTTGGAAAAACGCAGGAAATAGCTCATAGCTCACTTCCTGTTTGGCCAAAAAATTTCAAAAAATTAAGCATTGCCCGGAATGACTAATGCAATGATGACACCAAATTTTATGAACATTCAAGCACTTTTATCTTAACATGGTAGTATCTAGAGGGCGCTGTGGAGCTACATGGCCATTTCCGATCTAATATTAGCATATATTTATACTTGGGAAGACAAGTTTATCAAGTTTGGAAAGTTTTAGACTAATCCCACAAAGTATGTGGGAGTTATACCAACTTCCTGTTTCATGGCGGGACGCCGAAATTCGCCGCAATGCCACGGATACATCGTTCGATATATCCAAAAAAGCTTCGCAATTTAACATCAGCAAGGTCTTAAGATATTATGCGCCAAATTTTAAGTTGATTGGATAAAGTCTCTAGGAGGAGTTCGTTAAAGTACGACACCTGCGAATGGCGAAAAATCTAAAAAAGTTGAAATTTCAATTAAAAATGGCAAACTTCCAGTTGGGTCTACGTCATGGCTCCAAGAGACTTTTTTTTAGGTCTCAGGATATTCCACTTGTTCACAGAAGTTCATACATGCTGATGAACCACGATGCAAGGGCTGCTTATTTGAAATTTTCCAGGGGGCGCTATAATGCCATTTTTGCCATGCCTATATATAAATTTTTTTATTTTGTAATAGGAATGATAGGCTTTAGAGTTGTACAAAATTTTGTGGGTTTTTGAGCATGCTGAGACCCTCAAAAGGGCAATTCTTTTAAAAATTTGATTGGGGGCGCTATAGAGCCATTATGTCAAATTTACTGCCAAATTCTGTCTCAACTTGAAGACAATCAGACAAATAAAATTTTTGCAAAGTTTTGCAAGTTTTTGAGTATGGTAATACCTCCAAACCTGTGTTCGTAATATTTGGAATAACGCAAGAAATGGCTCATAGCTCACTTCCTGTTTGGTTAAAAAATTTCAAAAAAATAATTACTGCCCAAAAAAACAGATGCAATTGTCACGCCAAATTTCATGAACATTCAAGCACTTTTATCTCAACATGGCCGTGTCAAGAGGGCGCTGTGGAGCCACCTGACCACACCCAATCTAATATCAACATAAAGGTATACTTGGAAGTAGACTCTTATCAAGCCTGTGAAGTTTCGCGCAAATCTCACAAAGCATGTGCGCGTAAAACCAACTTCCTGTTTCATGGCGGAACATCGAAATTCGCCGCGACGCCACGGATACAAAGTTCGATGAATCCAAAAAAGCTTCGCAATTTAACATCAACCAGGTCTTAAAAAGTCATATGCGAAATTGTAAGTAGATCGGATAAAATCTCTAGGAGGAGTTCGTTAAAGTACGACGCCTGTGAATGGCAAAAAATAAAAAAAAATTGCAAATTCAATTAAAAATGGCTGACTTCCTGTTGAGTCTCGGTCATGGCACCAAGAGACTTTTTTTTAGGTCTTGGCATAGTACACATGTCCACCGAATTTTGTACATGCAGGTTAAACACACTGCGAGGGCTGCTTCATTGAAATTTTCTAGGTGGCGCTGTAATGCAATTTTGCCATATCCATCCGTAAACCCCACTTTCTAGTAAAAAGTAAAACCAGCTTAATATGATTGCAAATTTTCGTGAGTTTTCGAGCATGTTGATGCCCTCAAAAATGCAATTATGTATTAGGGGGCGCTATAGAGCCACCATAACACACCTAGTGCCAAATGAGATATTGAATCAAAGATCTTCATAATTTCAATCTATGAGCCAAGTTAGGTGTGTTTTCGAGAATGATAAGGCCCTCAAAAATGTGTTCGTAAAATCTGAAAAAACGCAGGAAATGGCTCATAGCTCACTTCCTGTGAGGCAAAAAAATTTCAAAAAAATTTACAAAAAAATTTCTTGTGACTGCTATTGCCCTATTGAATTTCAAGAGAATCCGAGCAAGTGCGTTCCAAAATGGCCGCGTGTTTGGTGGCGCTATAGAGCCACTGGGGCATGTCCAAGCACAAAAATAATAATTCTCTGCAATTTTCACCACGACTGACGTGTCGGCAAATTTTTGTGAGTTTTCGTGCATGGCAAAGCCCTCAAAAATGCGTTCTCGTAGCAGAATAAAAAGAAGAAGAAGAAGAAGAAGAAGAAGAATAAAAATCCCATCAAAAACAATAGGTTCCTCGCACCTTCGGTGCCAGGACCCGTTCCGGGCCCTGGCACCGGTCGGTGCTCGGGCCCTAATTAAAGCTGCAAGCAGCGTTGAAAGGGCCCTCGCCCCCCTCGTGCACGTTGGGGTGGCAGCAGGATCTTGATGGCTGCAGGTGTCCATTCAGAGGCATTGGACACTGCTGGACCGCGTACAATGTGGTTTCCTGATGGGAGTGCAAAAATTTTCTGGAGGGCGCTATGATACCATTTTGACTAGCCTGTGCGCAAAATCTACAACACAGTAATCATAATATGGGGCTTTATGAGTGTGTTGATTTTTGTAAATATTCCAGCATGTTTAGACTTTCAAAAGAGCAATTCTTTTATAAATCTGATTGGGGGCGCTATAGAGCCGTTATGCCACATTTAGTGCCAATTGATAGATGATATTAAACAAAATAAGACATTTATAATTTGTGCAAGGTTTTGCAAGTTTTGAAGCATCCTAAGGCCTTAAAACGTGTCTTCAGAAAAATTTGGAAAAACACTGAAAATAGCTCATAGCTCACTTCCTGTTTGGCCAAAACATTACCCGGAATGACGAATGCAACGATCACACCAAATTTCATGAACATTCAAGCACTTTTATCTTAACATGACCATATCTAGAGGGCGCTGTGGAGCCACCTAGCACCTCCCGATCCAATATTAGCATATGTTTTTACTTCGGAGAACAATTTTATCAAGCAGAAGAAGGTTCGGGCAAATCCCACAAAGTAAGTGGCAGTAAAAGCAACTCCCTGTTTCATGGCGGGATATCAAAATTCGCCGCGAAGCCACGGATACATTGTTCGATGAAATCAAAATTGCTTCGCAATTTAACATTAGCAAGGTCTTAAGATATTATTTGCCAAATATTAAGTTGATCGGATAAAATCTCTAGGAGGAGTTTTTTAAAGTACGACGCCTGTGAATGGCAAAAAATCAAAAAAAGTTGCAATTTCAATTAAAAATGGCGGACTTCCTGTTGAGTCTAGGTCATGGCACCAAGAGACTTTTTTTTAGTTCTCAGCATATATCACATGTCTACCGAATTTCATACATGTAGGTTTACCAGGCTGCGAGGGCTGCTTATTTGAAATTATCCAGGGGGCGCTATTATGACAATTTTGCCAAGCCTATATATAAGCTTTTTATCAGAGTAATACAAATGATGATTTTTATACATTAACAAAATTTTGTGAGTTTTTGAACATGCTGAGACCCTCAAAAGAGCAATTCTTTTTAAAATCTGATTGGGGGCGCTATAGAGCCATGGTGCCAAATTTAGTGCAAATTGATGTAGAAGATTGAATATAATAAGACAATTATAATTTGTGCAACTTTTTGCAAGATTTCGAGTATTCTTAGGCTTCCAAATATGTGTTAATAAAATTTGGAGAAACGCAGGAAATGGCTCATAGCTCACTTCCTGTTTGGCCAAAAAATTCCAAAAAAATTACCATAACCTGGCATGACAAATGCAATGATCAAACCAAATTTCATGAACATTCAAGCACTTTTATCTCAACATAGTTGTGTCAAGAGGGCACTGTGGAGCCACCTGACCACACCCAATCTAATATCAACATATAGTTCTACTTGGAAGTAGACTCTTATGAAGCCTGTAAAGTTTTGCGCAAATCTCACAAAGCATGTGCGCGGAAAACCAACTTCCTGTTTCATGGCGGAACATTGAAATTTGCCGCGACGCCACGGATACAAAGTTCAATGAATCCAAAAAAGCTTCGCAATTTAACATCGACAACGTCTTTAGATGTCATATGCAAAATTTTAAGTTGATCGGATAAAATCTCTAGGAGGAGTTCGTGAAAGTACGACGCCTGTGAATGGCAAAAAATCAAAAAAAGTTGCAATTTCAATTAAAAATGGCGGACTTCCTGTTGGGTCTAGGTCATGGCACCAAGAGACTTTGTTTTAGGTCTCAGGATATTCCACATGTCCACCGAAGTTCATACATGCAGGTCAACCATGGTGCGAGGGCTACTTTTTTGAAATTTTCCAGGGGGCGCTATAATGCCATTTTTGCCACGCCAATATGTAAATTTTTATCAGTGTGATAGGAATGATGGTCTTTAGAATTGTACAAAATTTTGTGAGTTTTTGAGCATGCTGAGACCCTCAAAAAGGCAATTATTTGAAAAATCTGATTGGGGGCGCTATAGAGCCATAATGCCTCATTTACTGCCAATTATTGTCTCAAATTGAAGACAATTGGACAAAAATAATTTTTGCAAAGTTTTACAAGTTTTCAAGTATGCTAAAGCCTTCAAATGTGCGTTCGTAAAATTTGGAATAACGCAGGAAATGGCTCATAGCGCACTTCCTGTTTGGCCGAAAAATTTCAAAAAAATAATTATCGCCCATAAAAACCAATGCAATGATCAGACCAAATTTCATGAACATTCAAGCACTTTTATATCAACATGGTCGTGTGAAGAGGGCGCTGTGGAGCCACCTGACCACACCCAATCCAATATCAACATATAGTTATATTTGGAAGTAGACTACTATTAAGCCTGTAAAGTTTCACGCAAATTTCACAATGCATGTGCTCAGAAAAGCAACTTCCATTTTAATGGCGGAACATCGAAATTCGCCGCAACGCCACGGACACAATTTTCAATGAATCCAAAAAAGCTTCGCTATTTAACATGGAGAATGTCTTTAGATGGCCTGTGCCAAATTTTTAGTTGATCGGATAAAATCTCTAGGAGGAGTTCGTTAAAGTACGACGCCTGTGAATGACAAAAAATAAAAAAAAGTTGCAAATTCAATTAAAAATGGCGGACTTCCTGTTGAGTCTAGGTCATGGCACCAAGAGACTTTTTTTTAGGTCTTGGCATAGTACACATATCCACCGAATTTTGTACATGTATGTTAAACACCCTGCGAGGGCTGCTTCATTGAAATATTCTAGGTGGCGCTGTAATGCAATCTTGCAACATCCATCTGTAAACCTCATAGCCTAGTGAAAGGTATGATCGGCTTAATATTGTTGCAAAGTTACGTGAGTTTTCGAGCATGCTGAGGCCCTCAAAAATGCAATTATGTATTAGGGGGCGCTATAGGGCCACCATGTCACACTTAGTGCCAAATGAGACATCGAATCAAAGAACTTAATATTTTTAGTCTATGAGCCAAGTTTGGTGAGTTTTTGAGTATGATAAGGCCCTCAAAAATGTGTTTGTAAAATCTGAAAAAACGCAGGAAATGGCTCGTAGCTCACTTCCTGTGCGGCAAAAAAATTTCAAAAAAATTACCAAAAAAATTTATCATGACTGCTATGGCCCAATCGAATTTCGTGAGAATCCGAGCAAGTGCGTTCCAAAATGGCCGCGTGTTTGGTGGCGCTATAGAGCCACCTAGGCATGTCTAAGCACAAAAATAGTAATACTTTGCAATTTTCACCACGACTGACGTGTGGGCAAATTTTTGTGAGTTTTCGTGCATGGCAAAGCCCTCAAAAATGCGTTCTCGCAGCAGAATAAAAAGAAGAAGAAGAAGAAGAAGAAGAAGAAGAAGAAGAAGAAGAATAATAAAAATCCCATCAAAAACAATAGGTTCCTCGCACCTTCGGTGCCAGGACCCGTTCCGGGCCCTGGCACCGGTCGGTGCTCGGGCCCTAATTAAAGCTGCAAGCAGCGTTGAAAGGGCCCTCGCCCCCCTCGTGCACGTTGGGGAGGCAGCAAGATCCTGATGGGTGCAAGTGTCCATTCACAGCCGTTGGACGCTGTTGGACCGCGGACAATGTGTTTTCCTGAGGGGAGTGCAAAAATTTTCTGGAGGGCGCTATGATATCATTTTGACATGTGTGTGCGCAAAATCTACAACATAGTAATCGTAATACCGAGCTCCATGAGTGTGTTGATTTTTGTAAATTTTCCAGCATGTTTAGACCTTCAAAAGAGCAATTCTTCTATAAATTTGATTGGGGGCGCTATAGAGCCATTTTGCCTCATTTAGTGCCAATTGATGGATGATATTAAAGAAAATAAGACATTTATAATTTGTGCTAGGTTTTGCAAGTTTTGACGCATTCTCAGGCCTTAAAACGTGTGTTCAAAAAAACTTGGAAGAACGCAGGAAATAGCTCATAGCTCACTTCCTGTTTGACCAAAAAATTTCAAAAAATTAAGCATTACCCGGAATGACGAATGCAATGATCACACCAAATTTCATGAACATTCAAACACTTTTATCTTAACATGACCATATCTAGAGGGCACTCTGGAGCCACCTAGGACCTCCTGATTCAATATTAGCATTTGTTTATACTTCGGAGGACAATTTTATCAAGCAAAGGAAGTTTCAGGCAAATCCCACAAAGTATGTGGGAGTATAAGCAACTTCCTGTTTCATGGCGGGACATCAAAATTCGCCGCGACGCCACGGTTACATCGTTCGATGAAATCAAAATAGCTTCACAATTTAACATCAGCAATGTCTTTAGAAATTATTTGCCAAATATTAAGTTGATCGGATAAAATCTCTCGGAGGAGTTCGTTAAAGTACGACACCTGTGAATGGCGAAAAATCTAAAAAAGTTGCAATTTCAATTAAAAATGGCGGACTTCCTGTTGGGTCTAGGTCATGGCACCAAGAGACTTTTTTTGTACGTCTCGGCATATTCCACATGTCTACTGAATTTCATACATGTGGGTTTATCGGGCTGCGAGGGCTGCTTATTTGAAATTTTCCAGGGGGCGCTATAATGCCATTTTTGCCACGTCTATTTGTAAATTTTTTATCAGTGTAATAGGAAATATGGTCTTTAAAATTGAACAAAATTTTGTGAGTTTTTGAGCATGCTGAAACCCTCAAAAGGGTAATTCTTTTAAAAATCGTACTGGGGGCGCTATAGAGCCATGATGCCTCATTTACTGCCAATTTTTGTTTCAAATTGAAGACAATGTGACAAATAAAATTTTAGCTAAGTTTTGCAAGTTTTTGAGTATGCTAAGGCCTTCAAATGTGTGTTCATAAAATTTGGAATAACGCAGGAAATGACTCATAGCTCACTTCCTGTTTGGCCAAAAAATTTCAAAAAAATCAGCACTGCCCAGAAAACCAAATGCAATGATCTGACCAAATTTCATGAACATTCAAGCACTTTTATGTCAACATGGCCGTGTCAAGAGGGCGCTGAAGATCCACCTGACCACACCCACTCCAATATCAACATATAGGTATATTTGGAAATTAAACTATCATTAAGCCTGTAAAGTTTCATGTAAATCTCCAAAAGCATATTCTCATAAAATAAACTTCCATTTTCATGGCGGAACATCGAAATTCACCGCGACGCCACGGATACAAAGTTCGATGAATCCAAAAAAGCTTCGCAATTTAACATCGACGATGTCTTTCAATGTCATATGCCAAATTTTAAGTTGATCAGATAAAATCTCTGGGAGGAGTTTGTTAAAGTACGACACCTGTGAATGGCCAACAATCCAAAAAAGTTGCAACTTCAATGAAAAATGGTAGACTTCCTGTTGAGTGTAGGTCATGGCACCAAGAGAATTTTTTGTAGGTCTCGGCATATTCCACATGTCTACCGAATTTCATACATGTAGGTTTACCAGGCTGCGAGGGCTGCTTATTTAAAATTTTCCAGGGGGCGCTATAGTGACATTTTTGCCATGTATATATAAAAGTTTTTTGTCAGAGTAATACAAATTATGGTCTTTATACATTTACAAAATTTTGTGAGTTTTAGAACATGCTGAGACCCTCAAAATGGCAATTCTTTTTCAAATCTGATTGGGGGCGCTATAGAGCCATTGTGCCAAATTTAGTGTAAATTGATATATAAAATTGAAGATAATAAGACAATTATAATTTGTGCAACTTTTTGCAAGATTTCGAGTATTCTAAAGCATCCAAACATGTGTTTATAAAATTTGGAAAAACGCAGGAAATGGCGCATAGCTCACTTCCTGTTTGGCCAAAAAATTTCAAAAAAATTAAAATAACTCGACATGAACAATGCAATGATCACACCAAATTTCATGAACATTCAAGCACTTTTATCTCAACATGGCCGTTTCAAGAGGGCGCTGTGGAGCCACCTGACCACACCCAGTCTAATATCAACATATAGGTCTACTTGGAAGTGGACTCCTATAAAGCCTGTAAAGTTTCGCGCAAATTTTACAAAGCATGTGCGCGTAAAACCAACTTCCTGTTTCATGGCGGAACATCGAAATTCGCCGCGACGCCACGGACACAAAGTTCAATGAATCCAAAAAAGCTTCGCAATTTAACATCGACAACGTCTTAAGATGTTAAATTCAAAATTTTAAGTTGATCGGATAAAATCTCTAGGAGGAGTTTGTTAAAGTACGAAGCCTGTGAATGGCAAAAAATTTAAATAATTTGCAAATTCAATTAAAAATGGCGGACTTCCTGTTGAGTCTAGGTCATGGCACCTAGAGACTTTTTTTTAGGTCTTGGCATAGTACACATGTCCACCGAATTTTGTACATGTAGGTCAAACATGCTGCGAGGGCTGCTTCATTGAAATTTTCTAGGTGGCGCTGTAATGCAATTTTGCCACATCCATCTGTAAACCCTAAATCCTAGTTAAAAGTAAGACCTGCTTAATATGTTTGCAAAGTTTTGTGAGTTTTCAAGCATGCTGAAGCCCTCAAAAATGCAATTATGTATTAGGGGGCGCTATAGAGCTACCATATCACACCCAGTGCCAAATGAGATATCGAATCAAAGAACGTAATATTTCTAGTGTATGAGCCAAGTCTGGTGAATTTTCGAGTATGATAAAACCCTCAAAAATGTGTTCGTAAAATCTAAAAAAACGCAGGAAATGGCTCATAGCTCACTTCCTGTGAGGCAAAAAAATTTCAAAAAAATTTACAAAAAAATTTATGATGACTACTATGACTCTATAAAATTTTGTGAGAATCCGAGCAAGTGCGTTCCAAAATGGCCGTGTGTTTGGTGGCGCTATGGAGCCACCGGGGCATGTCCAAGCACAAAAATAATAATACTTTGCAATTTTCACCACGACTGACGTGTGGGCAAATTTTTGTGAGTTTTCGTGCATGGCAAAGCCCTCAAAAATGCGTTCTCGCAGCAGAATAAAAAGAAGAAGAAGAAGAAGAATAAAAATCCCATCAAAAACAATAGGTTCCTCGCACCTTCGGTGCCAGGACCCGTTCCGGGCCCTGGCACCGGTCGGTGCTCGGGCCCTAATTAAAGCTGCAAGCAGCGTTGAAAGGGCCCTCGCATCCCTTGTGCACGTTGGGGTGGCAGCAAGATCCTGATGGGTGCAGGTGTCCATTTAGAGCCATTGGACACTGCTGGACCGCGTACAATGTATTTTCCTGAGGGGAGTGCAAAAATTTTCTGCAGGGCGCTATGATACCATTTTGACATGCTTGAGCGCAAAATGTACAAGATCGTAATCGTAATACCGAGCTCCATGAGTGTGTTGATTTTTGTAAATTTTCTAGCATGTTTAGACCTTCAAAAGAGCAATTCTTTTATAAATCTGATTGGGGGCGCTATAGAGCCGTTATGCCACATTTAGTACCAATTGATGGATGATATTAAACAAAATAAGACATTTATAATTTGAGCAAGGTTTTGCAAGTTTTGAAGCATTCTAAGGCCATAAAACGTGTGTTGAGAAAAATTTGGAAAAACGCAGCAAATAGCTCATAGCTCACTTCCTGTTTGGCCGAAAAATTAAACATTACCCGGAATGACGAATGCAATGATCACACCAAATTTCATGAACATTCAAGCACTTTTATCTTAACATGACCATATCTAGAGGGCGCTCTGGAGCCACCTAGCACCTCTCGATCCAATATTAGCATATGTTTATACTTCGGAGGACAATTTTATCAAGCATAGGAAGTTACGGGCAAATCCCACAAAGTATGTGGCAGTAAAAGCAACTCCCTGTTTCATGGCGGGATATCAAAATTCGCCGCGAAGCCACGGATACATCGTTCGATTAAATCAAAATAGCTTCGCAATTTAACATTAGCAAGGTCTTTAAATATTATTTGCCAAATCTTAAGTTGATCTGATAAAATCTCTAGGAGGAGTTCGTTAAAGTACTACACCTGCGAATTGCGAAAAATCTAAAAAAGTTGCAATTTCAATTAAAAATGGCAAACTTCCTGTTGGGTCTAGATCATGGCACCAAGAGACTTATTTTTAGGTCTCAGGATATTCCACATGTCCACCGAAGTTCATTCGTGCAGGTCAACCACGATGCGAGGGCTGCTTCTTTGAAATTTTCCAGGTGGCGCTATAATGCCATTTTTGCCACGCCTATTTGTAAATTTTTTATCAGTGTCATAAGAATGATGGTATTTAGAATTGTACAAAATATTGTGAGTTTTTGAGCATGGTGAGACCCTAAAAAAGGCAATTCTTTTAAAAATCTGATTGGGGGCGCTATAGAGCCATAATGCCAGATTTACTGCAAATTTATATCTCAAATTGAAGACAATCAGACATATATGATTTTTCCAAAGTTTTGCATGTTTTCGAGTATGCTAAGGCCTTCAAATGTGTGTTCGTAAAATTTGGAATAACGCAGAAAATGGTTCATAGCTCACTTCCTGTTTGGCCGAAAATTTTTTTAAAAATATACATAGCCCAAAAAAACAAATGCAATGATCAGATTAAATTTTATGAACATTCAAGCACTTTTATGTCAACATGGCCGTGTCAAGAGGGCGCTGTGGAGCCACCTGACCACACCCAATCCAATATCCACATATAGGTATATTTGGAAGTAGACTCTGATTAAGCCTGTAAAGTTTCGGGCAAATTTCACAAAGCATACGCGCATAAAACCAACTCCCTGTTTCATGGCGGAACATCGAAATTCGCCGCGACGCCACGGATACAAAGTTTGATGAATCCAAAAAAGCTTCGCAATTTAACATCGACAAGGTCTTTAGATGTCATAAGCAAAATTTTAAGTTGATCAGATAAAATCTCTAGGAGGAGTTCGTTAAAGTACGACGCCTGTGAATGGCAAAAAATTTTAAAAATTTGCAAATTCAATTAAAAATGGCGGACTTCCTGTTGAGTTTAGGTGATGGCACCTAGAGACTTTTTTTTAGGTCTTGACATAGTACACATGTCCACCGAATTTTGTACATGTAGGTTAAACACGCTGCGAGGGCTGCTTCATTGAAATTTTCTAGGTGGCGCTGTAATGCAATTTTGACACATTTATCAGTAAACCCTATATCCTAGTAAATAGTATGACCAGCTCAATATGTTTGCAAAGTTTTGTGAGTTTTCGAGCATGCTGATGCCCTCAAAAATGCAATTATGTATTAGGGGGCGCTATAGAGCTACCATGTCTCACCCACTGCCAAATGAGATATAGAATCAAAGAACTTAATATTTTTAGTCAATAAGCCAAGTTTGGTCTGTTTTCGAGTATGATAAAGCCCTCAAAAATGTGTTCGTAAAATCTGAAAAAACGCAAGAAATGGCTCATAGCTCACTTCCTGTGTGGCAAAAAAATTTCAAAAAAATTGACAAAAAAATTTATGATGACTACTATGACCCTATAAAATTTCATTAGAATCCGAGCAAATGCGTTCCAAAATGGCCTTGTGTTTGGTGGCGCTATAGAGCCGCCAGGGCATGTCCAAGCACAAAATAAATAATAGTTTGCAATTTTCACCACGTCTGACGTGTGGGCAAATTTTTGTGAGTTTTCGTGCATGGCAAAGCCCTCAAAAATGCGTTCTCGCAGCAGAATAAAAAGTCTAAGAAGAAGAAAAAGAAGAAGAAGAAGAAGAATAATAAAAATCCCATCAAAAACAATAGGTTCCTCGCACCTTCGGTGCCAGGACCCGTTCCGGGCCCTGGCACCAGTCGGTGCTCGGGCCCTAATAAGAAGAAGAAGAAGAAGAATAATAAAAATCCCATCAAAAACAATAGGTTCCTCGCACCTTCGGTGCTCGGGCCCTAATAATAAAAATCCCATCAAAAACAATAGGTTCCTCGCACCTTCGGTGCTCGGGCCCTAATAAACCGCATGATTTCAATCGGGTCCTCCGCGGACGACTTGCAGTCGTGCTCAAGCCCTAATAACAATAATCCAATCACTGTAATCCACGCCAGGCAGCAAGGCAGTCTGTTTTGATAAATTCCACAGCAAAAGCACAATGAAAATAGAGCCGATCTCACCTTAAAAGGTCAATTAATAGTCTTATGATTTAGTTAATCTAATGAAAATTTCGGACACAGCAGCAGAGTTTATCCTTAATTTAATTCCGGCGATCAAGAGGATATCAGAAATTTTTTGCAGTCACAATTTCTTCCTCCAGGCTCATGGACGCTCCTTCCAGTTTTCCGCGTCTCAATTTAAAAAAAAGAACATGTGATTCCACCTAGCACAGCCATAGGACAGACAGACAGAAGGTGTGTGCGGGAGAGAGTGAGAAGGTAAGTGACAGTGCTTTACTCTATCGTCTGTCTAGGCTAATTATGGCTATGAAATCCATGATATACGCCCATGTATATTAAGCAATGGAAAAGAGATTTTCAGCAAAGCCTGGCCAGGCTTCCTATTCTCACAATATAAATATAGCGTGCTGTAATTCAATAGGCCTACATTCAAATCATAATAACCTCAGTTATTTGTCCTCATAATATCTCTGTTTGATTGATAAAATATATTTGGCTGATACAGGCTACACTTTAATAAAGATTTTTTGTAAAAAAAAAAAAAAAAAAAAACTTGAATGAAAATGGCATTTACAGAAAAAGACACAGGCACACACATAAACGTTTGCACAGGGGTTCAGTGTGTTACACAGGCATTGCAAGGATTTATTGGCAGGGAGCAGAAAAAAGGAAAGAGGAAAAAGAAAAGTCACGATTTATGATTTGCCTTACGCAACAGTTAAGATTTGTGATATAGGCATAGGCCTACTTTCGATAAAGTTTTGAAACATGTTAAATTTGTTGTCACGTTAAATTTTAAAATCTGGAGCTTTGCAACATTTTGTGTCAAACTATCGGAAAAAAACTGGAATTAATTTGCAAGCAAAGTGTCGCTTACCCAGTTAAACAATGAACATGGCACAGGCTACACTTGAGAACGATAAATCCTACTGAACATTCTTTCCATGCATTAACGTGTTTTATGTGCTTCATCGGTGAACATTAAGACTGAGTTGCTGAAGTAATACAAATCAAGTTATTTATTGGCTACTTAATTTGGAACTGTATTTACTTTTGTATTAGAGCATCGCCACTGTATTGCCAATGTAGTAGCCTTCTCTAAAGTTAAATCAGGCTCAAAGGCCCGTATTCAGAAATGACACTCACACTAATTGAGTACGAGTGAGTACTAAAACTAAGTTAGTGTCAGGTTATACTAAATGAGCCAGAGGTTGCCTTAACACTCATTTGCTTTCAGAGACCTCACTCACACTGAAAATAGCGTCTCTTTCTGAGTGAAGGTTGAGTGCAGGGAACACCTCCCTTGAGCTGCACTAACTTGCGCCGGTATTTCGTTATCATGGCTTTCAGGTGGTTACAAACGCTAGAAACTCTGGATCATTTACAGCCACGTGCTCAACACAATCGCAACTACACAAATTTTAACTCTAATGATCATAACGATGCCGGCAACTAAGTAACTGACCACCTGGTTTCAGTCTTTACGAACTGCACAGTGGTGAGCTCGAGGTTAGCATTTGTGTATCCGCCAGTGGCTACTGGTGAACTGACAATAGGGGAAGCTCAAAACCATCCCTTAAACATAATGATTGAAAAAAGTTCACATCCAGTCATTTAATAAAATTCTTTATACCAGAACTAAAAAAATCCAGAGGATTATCATGTATTGCCAGTTCTACTTGTTAAGTTGGAATGAGTATTGAAAATTGGGCCATCGCCCTGTTTTCAATTCATTTAAATTGCCATTGCTAAAACTCTGAGAACTCTCAACATTGTCAGATGTGGCCAGTTTTCACGAATAACGCGTATCTCTCACGCATTTGGCTTTTTTCGCACTTTTCTGTACTGATGGGTAGGAAAATTCTGCGCTCAGCGGCTCGTGGGGCGCGTGTGGATTGGTCTGCGAGGCTGTCAGTCACGAGACTCCATTCTTCTCTACATTCTTAACTGCTGAATGTAGAAGGAAATGTCCGGCACGTTTCTCAGCTTGTTGCTTAGTGAGCCTCGCACGCTGTCCTGCGCCTCTCACCAGCCGCTTGACCATAGAATTTATGAAGACATGCTGATATTTACGTTGTCATTTATGTGCGAAAGAAACGCCTCAATTTTGTGAAACAATGTATGACGACGCTATAAAAATAAATTTGATTGTCGTTTTACCAATTAGTGCGAGAAACTTTCTAATTAAGAAAAGTAAACTGCATCAGGTTTAGGTTATTCAGCACTGAAGGGTGAGGATTTGACAGAAAATGGGCAGAGTGCAGTCTTGTGTGGTAGTTGAGATCGTTGTCGGAAAGTATGTCACTCTAGTACGACGTTGACTTTAAGCAAGAAGTGTTTCTCTAAAGAGGTCACAGCATCTTCAAAAGTTGTTTTCTACTCAGGCAGTGAGAAGAAAATCCTCTGTCCCTCAGCGTCAAGGCAATAAAGTAAAGTAGCTCTCTTGCGGGCTGCTGGCCAAGAATTCAAGGTTGCCTTTATCACCAAGTAGTTGTTGAAGATACAAAGCCGCACGTCGAACGGCAGTCGGTTCTCCCGGACAGGGCAAAAACATTGCAGAGGCAGGAACTTGCACAGACATCTTGTCGAAGTAGTTGAAATCCTCGTCGCTGAATTGTGGAGAATAATGGCAAACTAGTATATTTAAGGAGCTTTACTCAGAACGTACTCAGTAGTTAAGTAACCTACAAGCATCAATGTCTCTACATACCTCTTCTCTTCTTTGCACGTACATGCATAGCTGTGCATTATCCAATGGTGCATCCTAGCGGCACTCTTGCATAACAGCATTACGGAACATAACAACATGCCACGTCCCATTTAGAATTCCGAAAGGGAATTAGTCAGTCCAGGGAGAAATTGAATGTCACATCTGTGGAACTGGCTAAATCTCAGGAACAGCTACACGATGCCCAAATAGCATATAGAGAGTTTTGGAATGTGTCTGGGAAAAATAAGGATTGGGCCATTGTTCAATAGTTAAAATTCTTGAAGGAAAAAAAATGTCAACGCAAAAGCTAACAAATTTGGCAACGAATAAAAGCTCTTGGTTTTGCCAACAAAACAGCACCTAATCTTCTCCCTGTTGTGATTTACGAAATGAACCAAGTGCGACAACCAGTAGAATGCAAAAAGGAGGCTTTATTTCTGAAGGGGGAAAACCCCCAACAGAGCTGGCAACGGTGCAAAGTCCACAATCCAAAAACAGTATCCAATGGGCGTAATCCAGAATCGTAACCAGGGCACCAATAACAAAGTTCGTGGTCAGACAAAAAGGGTTCGGTACACAGGCGTAGGTTTGGAGGAGAAACAAACTCATAAGCCAAAGACAGTCCGAATCCAAAACCAGGGCAGTAATCACAAAATCAAGGTCGGGCAGAAAAAGGTCAAAACTCACAGATGCAACAATATCCAAAAAGGGCAAACCAAAATCAATAGTCGAGCAATCCAGTCAGAAAGATAAACACTGAGCAATCAAGGCGAGAAACGTGGCACGAGAAAACTAGGGAGAACGATCTGACAAGAAAGTGTACCAAACAGACATCTTATATACACACCCGGGGTAAACACATGACCAGGGAGAACAGGTGCAATCAGTGGGAACAATGATCAGGGAGAGACACATGAGGGATAAACTAATTACATGAATTTGGCTGTAGCCCAAACGCAGACAGGGATCACAAGACAAACCTAAGTACAAAACAACAGCTCCGGTTAAGGAGTACTAAAGTGCCAAGATAAAAGAAAAGGAAAGCACAAAGTATAAGTGGAAATCCACAGAAACTTGCAGCAGAGATAATTAGGGAAAGGCAAGGAGGCGGAGACTAGAATTGGGCGACAGCTGAGAGATCATTAGTCGATTAGTAAGTGCAGCTATACAATCCCAAGTGCTAGTTAGTAAGTTAGTCCAAATATACAAGGTTAGTGTGGATTAGTATTTAGCAAAAACAATAAACTGTTAGTATGTGTTAGTAAGACAGTAAAAGAGAGAGGAAGGAAGAACACGAGATAATGAAAGAAGATTGAAACCCAGAAACCAATAAATCACCCGAATGAGTGTCACACAAGACAAGGGACCGTGAGCAAAGATACACACCTGACAAGACAGGGGAGACAAAGTGCAAAGCATGAAAATGAAAACATGGCTTGGAAACTAAATTACAAAGACATGAAAAATAATAACACAATGAAATCCAAACTAACAAAACACAATACATAATCCTAAGAATGGTCAGAGGGCAGGCAGTGGTCACTAAACACAGAAATACTAAACATGGCTAGGCCAGGCACAGAACTTAACATGACAGCAGAATCCAGAATCCCAACACTCCCATAATGTTCCACAAGATGAGAGAATACAGTAAGAGGGATCTTCAACCATTCCTCTTTGCACAATCTCTCTAAATTATCCGGCGACCTGGGTCCTCTCCTCTGCACTCTCTTCTTCAGCTCACTCCACAGGTTTTCAATGGGGTTGAGGTCTGGGGACTGAGATGGCCATGGGAGGAGCTTGATTCTGTGTTTGGAACCATTTCTGTGTAGATTTGGCCGCATGTTTAGGGTCATTATCTTGCTGAAAGACCCAGTGATGACCCATCTTCAGCTTTCGGGCAGAGGCCACCAGATTTTGATTTAAAATGTCCTGGTATTTCAAAGCGTTCATGATGCCATGCACCCTAAACAAGGCTCTCAGGGTCTCTGGAAGAGAAACAGGCCCACAGCATCACCGATCCTCCCCCATACTTCACAGTGGGCATGAGGTGCTTTTCTGCATACTCATCTTTTGTGTTCCCCCAGACCCACTTAGAGTGTTTGTTGCCAAAAAGCACTATCTTGGTCTCATCTGACTAAAGCACAGGGTCCCAGTTGAAGTCCCAGTATCGCTTTGTGAACTCCGGACGTTTGCGTTTGTGATTGTGAGTGAGAAAAGGTTTTTTCCTTGCATGCCTCCCACACTGCTTGTTGGCATTTAGATAGCGCCTGATGGTTGTTTTGGAGACTGTGTGACCCCAAAATGCTACCATTTGTTGCAATTCTTTAACAGTGAGCTTTGGAGAACTAAAATATTTCTCTTACCATCCTCCTCACTGTGCATGGTGACAAAATAACCTTGCGTCCTCGTCCAGGCTTGTTTCACTGTTCCAGTTGTTTTAAACTTCTTAATGAATCCTCTGACAGTAGATTTGGGCAGGTTCAGGTGAATGGCTATTTTCTTGTACCCATTGCCTGTCGAAACACATCTGCCTTACTTGAACGGTGTGTTCTTTTGTCTTTCTCATGTTGAAGAGTGGATAAGAGAAATGGCCTCTGTGTCATGTCATATTTATACCCCAGGGAAACATGAAACATGATGAATTACTAATTAAGTGTTCCTAGGTACTCTGATCAACTATGTAAACTACTGAAGAAATGACAATTACTTCAATTACATTTATTTCTGAGGAATTGTTTGGGGTGCAAATAAGTTTGCAACAGGTGATTTTATGAAAACAAAATTATTAGTCAGGGATTTTTTTTCCTCCTTAAAATGCTCTTGAGTTGAAGGTTACCTTTTTCTACAATTTTCAGTGTGAGTATGCTTCTGCAATAAAAATGGAATTTATTTTAAGGCTTTAACACATCTTAACCAGGGGTACCAATAATTATGGAAGACGCTCTATATATATATATATATATATATATATATACACAAACACTTTATATCAGCTGTGTTATGTTCTTGAATTTTAACAAGGCTAGTAGGCATAGAAAATCTGACATACTGAAAATGGCCAATAACCTTTTCTGTTAACTTTAATAGCATGAAATACAAGTATGTAAATGTATGCTGATTTTTTGTTTGCTATGTATGAAGTATATACACATCATGATTACAATATGACTTGTTTTCAAATATATATATATATATATATATATATATATATATATATATAGTGTAAACACCTTGCAACTAGGCCAAGGAGGGTCCTAGCTGAGGCGGAAGGTCTCAGCGTGTTTGCCTTAACAGCCAGCTAAAAGATGGTCCTCGCAGTCTCCATTATAATAATGGGGTCTGGCTACAGCGTCAGCACTAGACCCCTGCCCCAGGCCTCACGTGATGACGTCTTTCACGTTCTGCTTTTAAATGGCCTGAGACGTGCCGAGCGGATGCTGCAGCCTTAATATCTTAGTGGTTACAATATATCTGACTCCATATCAAATTTAAGATACAAATTTGTAGTTTCAATCATTTGCGGTTATCATGCGTTTTGCATGAAAATGTTCGGATTTTAATTAGTCAATTTATTACCCGATTTGGAGCTCCGTTGTGCATCGGACTCTTCACAGGTCTATACCTTACTCCGCCGGACCAAAACCATCTGAACAACCCAATCCGGTGAAAGAACTCAGAGGCTGGCGGCCTATTAAGCGCAGTAATTTGACATGGGAATACATCATGACTAGGGATTACCGGGGCCCACAGCGTGCAACTACAAAGGCATAACGGAAATACATCGTTCAGAGGCCTTGCGTCTTTTAAGATTTCCGCCTAAAATTATAAACGAAATCTTGCTCGAAGCCAATATTAACAGCACCATACACAGCATGGAAAATCCACCTTATAACGCAGATGCCAAGCGCGTTGATCAGGCACGCAATTACGGACTACGTTACTCGATTGAGAGCCAGGAGTCCGAAAACCGGAAAGTATATGTTTGTCCAAAGTCAGAAACACACCACAGATGCGGATATCAATTTATTTCGCCAGGCAGGCACAAGCTTAAATCACAAGACCAAATTACATCGTTACAGAAAAGAAAAGAAGTCAATTCATACCTGGCGCAGCCCAAAACTACACATATACACAACGTATATGCGGGAAGGATGAATACAAGCTTCCTCGACTTCTCTGTTTCCCCCTCTTTTATGCCCAATCTCTAGGCTGCGTCCTATGGCGGGGTCATAGGTCGTTTTGGGTCATTTGAGCCAAGAATGCTCCCCCTTTCCGGAGGGGCTTTGGGAGGAGACATGACCACAAGGAAAACTGAAGCATAATTTTCCCTTAAAGTTATTGAAGGAGGGTATGGCACAAGTCCAATTCCTTCGAAATATTCCCTATGAGATTTCAGAAATTACGAGGATTAAAATGATACCAAACACAACCTACTTGCGTTAGAGTTGGTCATGAAACGTCCGACATAATACCAAATTACAAGAATAATCTGCATTAAGGCCATCATTCCACTCTTAACCTTCAGTATAGCAAAATACACATTATTCTGTGACATCTTGAGTGAGATTTGTGTTTTACTCAGGAAATTAAAAGTCTTTTCGAAATATTTTCCTCAACTGTAATGTATTGAAATTGTACGGGTGCAGTTATGTCAGAGTCCATTGGATGGCACTGTGGAGTTGTCCGGCATGAGTGTCGCTGGCCAAAGGCTTGCGGACAGTAGTTTTTTTGGAAGATTCCCAGGCATCTGCATTAACCATTAGCCCTGTGGCAAGATGAGATTGGCGCCCGAGAGTCTGGTTGAGTCCATTCCCATATGACCCTGGGGTCATCTGCTAAATGTTGGAGCATGTATCCAACAAGGGTCAAACTGTTGGCGTAATGATGGGGCACGTATCTCAACAAGGGTCAAACTGTTGGAGTAATGATTATGGCGCTAGATAATCCAGCCAGATGATCCTCTCTGTCTTTCCCGCTTACAAGAGAGAGAGAGAGAGAGAATTGAAAAACCTAGATTCAAATAAGACTTTATCTTAGATCTGTAGTATATGATCTGAGAATCAGTTGAGAAAGATTGAGATGTTGAGAAAAATTTGAAAAAGCATCCTGCTCACACACACACCCCTCCCCTCTGTGCTCCCTGATCCTTCCCACCGAGCACGTGTGACCGTCAGCATGGAGAGTCTCAGACACACCCCCTCTACCAGAGCGACAAGCCGGCTGGCAGTAAACAGACACAGAGCCAGCCTTGAATGAAAATTTACCATGTCAGATTCCACAACAGCTCCTCTGCGTGATATTTATTCCATATAAATTAACAACAGAACATCGGGTCAAATATAAAATATTTGCCTTTCTCAATCACCGACATTTTTGCGGTGTGTTTTAGCTGGGGTTTCTGCATCAGTAAGAGAGCGCGCCATTTACAAACGCCACAATGAACACGTTCACAATAACATTCATCAATCGGAAATACTGTACATGCGAATGAGTTCATTGAATGCATTCAGGCACGACACTGATGATAGCAATGCTAGTTTACAATGCAAAAAATAAACTCCTAACGTTCCGACGCCGTCTGTTGACACAGAGAAAACGACCGACAGCGTTTACAGTCATAAGTCAGCATTGTCACAGACATATGAAAAGTTATTTATGTAACAACTCACACAAAAGTCAAAAATTACCTACCTGTTCAACAAAAAGTCTGCTGTATCAGCATCAGTTTTCAGGCCCAAATCCTCCAGGAGCTTCCTCCAGCGGTGAATGGATGACCCGATGTTTACTTGGCTTTGAGTCCTGCGTTGCTCACATTTCCTCTTTCTCTTTGCCTTTTCTTCAGACTTGCGCTTTCTCCCAACTTTTGCCGGTGGGGCAAGCAGAGGGCCGCTTGCTGCCGTCGCTGTTTTTCTTTTCCATTCTTTTAGCACTTGTTGCTAAGCTCCTACTCAGCTACTTGCTCGTTGCAGAAAGTTTATAATGCAGAGGGGGGTGGGGACGAGGCAGAACGCGGAGCACGAGGAGTCAGAGCAAGCTCTCGGGAGTGTCAAGTACAACGAGGGGATTGGATGACAGTAGGAGAGAGACAACAAAGTTAAAAGTTAACTTAAGTTAATTTTGACAAGTTGACTTGTTAATTTCCAAATAGACATTTACTTAATTGATGAAATTTTAGTATTAACTAGTTTATCCTACAAGTTAATCGCCCTATGCCTGGTGGCAAAACAAAATCTGTGTTTTCACAATGCACATAAGACACATACTCCATTTCCAGAAACTTCTCCATGGCGCATGTCTGGTTTTGTCAGATCTGACATTGGTAACAGTGCCCCCTGTATATGTTTGAACATTCGACCCCTTATATCTAGATACTGGCAAAGAGAGCCATAAAACTTCCTTTGGCATGTTAAAATGTCCTTAGAGGGCTGGAGATTGAACTAATTTAAGGCTCTATCTTCAAGGTTAATATTTTTACAGGCCCCTGAACATCAGTGCAAACAGGCGAATTGGAAATTTTGTGAAAATGTCTATAGCCGCAGCTCCAAAATGAAGCATCATGCAAAAGATGTTTCTGGTGTCCTTTGTTTTGCCCAAAGTGAGGTTCAAATTAATGGTCTATCCAGTGGCGTGCACAAATAGACGCAAGGTGGTGCTACAGCACATGCCCCTTTGCCCTTTATCAATGAAAGTGCCCTTTTGAAATTTCGTTTTTTTTTTTTTTAATGATTATATTTATTATCACTTTTATCACAGTCTTTGCTGGTGTTCTTTTTGTGCATCAGCCGGGCGCAAACCATGCACCTAGAGCGTCAGTCACTCAAGTCAATCATTCTGTTCATACACTGAGCACCTTTCTAAGGATTCGTGCAGACCCCAGCATGCAGATCTTTTGAATCTCTGTCATAGTAGCCCTCTGTGATACTTTCTTGATGTTTTCCACCATACCCTTCTTCACTGTACCAAGCTCACCAACAACCACAGGGATCACTACAGTCTTCATATGCCACATTCTCTGTATTTCTAGTTCTTGGTCTTTGTACTTGCTTTTTTTTTCAGTTTCCTTCAGTGCGATGTTTCTATCTGATGGAACAGTCATATCAATCAGTTTGCAGGTGAAATTCACTGAATCTTTAACAATGATGTCTGGTTTGTTTGCTGTTATAGCTCGATCAGTAGTGACTGGCATATCCCACATGATGGTGATGTTGTTATCTTTATTGTGAATCATGGTCTCTGGCTCTGTTTGTACTATTTGTCTGTAATCTGTATATCATGATCTTGACAAATGGTCCAATGGAGATATGCTGCAGCATTATTGTGCCTGGAGAAGTACTCTGTTTTAGCTAGTACCTCACATCCAGATAGAATATGGTCCACTGTCTCTTCATGTTGCGAACACATTCTGCATTTGCTCTCCACTTGCTGGCCACATATTACTTTCTGGTAGTTTCTGGTGTTTATTGCCTGGTCCTGAGCTGCTACAAGTAGTCCCTTTGTCTCTCCTTTCAAATTACTTGACAACCATTTGTTGGTGGTTACTGTGTCTACATGAGGCATCTCTAGGATCTTGGGATACTGGCCATGCAATGCCTTGTTTTTTCACTTTTTTTCTTTCATTGACTTCATCTTGGACTTAAACACGTTTCAGAGCTTTGGCATTTTCAGAGGCAGATTTATCTTCTCTGTTCTCAATCTCTGGCATAGTTACTTCCCTTTTGAATTTAGTAGCATTCTTGGCGATTGAATTTTTGGCTTTAGATCTTTCATGTTCAAGCACCTGCTTTGGATATTGCCCTTCTTTGTACTTCAGATAGTGGTCAAGCCCTATTGTAGCTGTTTTGAATGCTGTTTCTACATCACTCAGGCCCCTTCCTCCATCTTTTCTTGGGATGTACAGCCTTTCCACATCTGCTTTAGGATGTAACATCTTGTGCATGTTCAGTAGCTTGCGTGTTTTTGTGTCAATCTTCTTCAGTTCAGAGATTTTCCAGTCAATGATACCAAAGCTATATTGTACAACTGGGACTGCAAGACTATTGATAGCTTCTATTTTGTTTCTTCCATGAAGCTCAGTTCTTAAGATTAATCTTACTCTCCTATTATATTCTTTTCTTATTTTCTCTTTCATTTTGCTGTGCTGAATACCATCACTTTCATCTACACCCAGGTATTTGTATACTCCTTCCTGGTCCAAGTCTTGTATTTCTATGTCATCATCTATTACTATGTTTCCAGTTGAGGCCAGTTTACTTTTCTTGAAACTGGCTTTGGCGCATTTCTCAAGTCCAAACTCCATGCCAATATCATCACTGAATTGTTTCACTATTTTCAGTTCTCCAACTTGTTCTTGCTCGTTCCTGCTATACAATTTTAGATCATCCATATAAAACAGATTGCTGATTGGAGCGCTTGTGTTTAGGATCTTATATCCATACCCAGATGTAGCCAGCTCTGATGTTAAAGGCACAAGGGCAAGACAAAATAGCAGAGGCGAGAATAAGTCTCCTTGAAAGATCCCTCTTTGGTTCTTGATCTGATCTGTTGTGATACATCCATCACTGTAAGATAACGTCATAGTAGTTTTCCAGTTGCTCATTGAGGTTCTCATAAAATTGATTAGTTTTTCATTAAATCTGTACATCTGTAAGGTCTTCAGTATCCAACTGTGAGGAACACTATCATAGGCTTTTCTGTAGTCTATCCAAGTCATACTCAAATTCTTTTTCTTCTTTTTGCAGTCCTCTATGATCATTTTATTTGTTAAGAGCTGATCTTTACATCCATATGAATCCCTGACACAACCTCTCTGTTCCTCCGGCAATATATCATTCTTTGTGATATGAGTGTTGCTCCTTTCAGTCAAAATCGATGTGAGCACCTTGTAAGATGTTGGTAAACAGGCAATTGGTCTATAGTTTTTGGGGTTCTCTGTGTCTTTGTTCTTTGGTAGTAAATATGTTTGTGCTGTAGTGAACCAATCAGGCAGATTTTCTGGGTCTTCTATTGCTTGGTTATATACATTCAGTAGGTGTTGATGTAGTGCTGTGAGTTGCTTTAGCCAGAAGTTAGGAACTGCATCAGAGCCGGGTGCCTTCCAATTGCTTGCTTTCTTTAAAACAGTGTGCAACTCATCTTGGCTTATGTCCTCCCATGGTTGGCATTCTGTCTCAGCATATTTCTGCTCCTCCCTCTTTATCCACTCTGCTGTATGGTTGTGCTCTCTATCATTCTCCAAAATGTTACGCCAGAATGTTTCTGTTGCTTCTTTCCTAGGTGGTTTTTCAACTGATATCTGGTCTTTACCAAGGTTTCTGAAGAATTTTTCCTATTGTTTGCAAACATCTGGTTTTGACTGAATTGTTTACTTCTTTTTACATATCTACTGATTCTTTGGGCTTTTGCTTGAATTTTCATTTTAAGGGATTCTCTTACTGTTTGCAGTTCTTGATTTGTAGTTATTTTGTATTTCTTTTTAATTCTTTGTTTGTTCTTAGAGATCTTTTGGCATTCACCTTTCTGTGCCATGTCCGTTAATACCGACAGATCAGCTCTCATGCTTTTAATCTGATTCTCTATTCTTGTCCTCCATTTTGGTTGCTGCCATTTATTGCTGTTTGTCTTTGGGAGTTTTGGCATTTTACCCATCCTTTCAGATATCACATACGCAGTGACATATTGTAACAAATTGATGTTATTGAGGTTGGGTGCCTCTTCTGCTATTACCAATTGAATTGCTTGGTTTGATTGTTTGATCAACAGCTCAGCTTTTCTGTTCACTGATGTCTTGGGTCGAGGGGGCCTCTCTGCCATCCTGATGTTATCCCATTCAGCTCTTGTCCTCTTAATTTCTTTAACTAGGTCTTCGATCTCAGCTGGATTTTGTGATGGTTCTACCTCATCTTCATTTGATTCCTCATAATTGTTGGCTTCTTCTACAAACACATCTTCTACAGTACTATCTGTTTGGTTGTTTTGTTCATTCAATTCATTTTCAATCCTTTGCTTGATGTTATCTAGTTCGATTTC
Source organism: Gymnothorax reevesii (assembly GCA_029721435.1). Lineage (NCBI taxonomy): Eukaryota > Metazoa > Chordata > Actinopteri > Anguilliformes > Muraenidae > Gymnothorax > Gymnothorax reevesii. The sequence continues at coordinate 75,578,730 of CM056574.1, read as the reverse complement.
TGTTAGTTTGTGTTGTTTTTCAATATATCTATGTTGGTTCATCAGTGCATTAGCTGTTAGATTGGGCCTTTCATTCAGATTTCTTTCCCTCCATATTCTGAATGTATCTTTTGTTACACCTTCACTGGGATCTGCCTTTGCCTTGTAATAGCAGAACATGACTTCTATGTTATCCTCTCGTGTCCATTTCTGTCTGGCGTTTCTTCGATCTGTGTTGGTACTTGCCCGTTCTGGTGTGGAAGGACCCTGTATATTTATTAGTATTATTATTATTATTATTATTAACACTTTAGTGGGGCCAATGTTGAAATGATCTTTTATAAAAGCTGTGTGATTAAAAACTACTGAAAAAAATGCCCGAAATGGGCCACCTCCTCACGCACTTCTGACCTCTCTTCCTTTGTCACGTGAACACGCGCGCAGTGCATATCAGCTGAGCGACTGGTAGCCACAGTCTTGTGCCCCGCCAGCCAGGTAACACACAGATCAAGTGAAATCGTACAGTTTGCCCTCCAAGCCCAACCTGTAATCATTTTGTTGTGCAGTAGCATGTCTCATACGCAGTGACGGTCTGTCGGCAGAAACACAGGCCAGCAATAACCTCACCTTTCACTTCTTAATGACAGACACCTCTCGCAGTTTACCTCCCCGATTAGCAACCGTTGCTCAGACTGATTGGAGGAACCAACGAGAATCTAACTTGTTTTTGAAAGCCATGTTATACATTGCACTACGAAATTATACAGCGTTAAACTTACTTCCGCACACCAATGGCTACGGAAAAAATATCCTACGTCTTTATATTTCTGAATTTGCGTAAATTAATTTGCGACGTTCATTGAGCAATTAGCCATGAAAATCCGTTCTATATACTCTAAATGTGACAGCCAAAGTGCGTAGTAGCACAGCTGAGTGAAGACGAAAATAATTGCTGTGAAATCCGCGAAAGTTTTGGATTTTTTGCAGATTGTCATCCTTGCGGATTCACATCAATTATATCAACATAGCCAACAGGCAATCGCTTTGTAATTAGCATTTCTTAATCATTACGTGTCACGCATTGGTGGTGGCCATTCTGTTAATTAACTGTTTGATTGTTAATAAATCAAACCTGATCGCAAACAGTTAAAGAGCAATTATCCGGGAAAGGGTGATGTTACTGAAGGCCTTCCTGGCATCTGACGGTACGCCACTGGTCATACAGCACCAAACAACTGAGCATTTTTTAGCCCACTGGTCACCTGATTAGCTAGTTTAATGCTATAGCCCAAACAATGATATATAACGTGAGGACGACCACCACAAACAACGTCAGTCGACTTTGCCAATCTATCTGTTTAGCTGAACATTTTCTTTTGTGTCGGTTTTGTTAGGTAACATAAATGAACACAAAGAAGAATCAGTCAGTTCCCCATTGCCTGAGAAAAATATCCCCATAAAGGCTACCCATGTGCCGCCTTGTGATGAATGACAGTAGTCATGAATTGCATTGAACATGTGCGTGTAATGTTTATTTTATTTATTTAATCTCACACTATAATAACATGTTCCACGTGTGCAAAAAAGTGCCCTCCCCCTCCCCCCTGAGCACTTGCCCCCCATAATGTCTGTACACGCCACTGGGTCTATCCATCCCCTCAGGTGTCTAGTTCTTAATTTTAATCCACTGTACAAAAAGGAAATAATCAGACCGCACCCAACTTATGGAGCCAAATAAGTGGCAGACGAAATACCTAAAAAATTTTTCTCACCTTTAATGTCTGAAAAGGAAACAGATGAGATGGATTTGGCAATATTCTGGTTTAAAAATTAAAATAAGGCTGAATTTGTAAAAAAATATTTTTTCCCGTTGTACACAGATTTTTTGTCATTGCACATATAACCAACATCATCACAAAGTTGCACTTTCACATTTTAAAAATTTGGGTATCCCAGTATCAAATACAACCATTACTTCTTTGGGGCATTGGAGCAGTTATCCACAATATTCCTTAAAAATGGGTATTTTTCCTCAAAAATGCTCGATTTGGTACCTGATTTGTCCACTTCTAGGTGGCATTTGTCGGAGCACATCAAGAGTATTGGATAAAGCTCTGGGGACCATACCTTAAGAAAGATATGGAGGCTCTAGAAAAAGTTCAGAGCAGAGCCACTAAGCTAATTCCAGGTATAAAAGATAAAAGCTATGAGAAGACGATGAGAATCCTTAATCTCTTTAGTCTTAGGAAAAGGAGATGTAGAAGCAATCTGATTGAGGTCTTTAAATATGCTAATGGAATAAAAAAAGTGAATTATATAGGATTACTAAGGCCAAGTTTTGTGAGGAGGACTCGGGGTCACAAATAGAAGTCAACCAAGGGTAAATTTAACGCTGACATTAGGAAGTATTTTTTCGCCCAGAGAGTAATCTCAGTGTGAACTACCTTGCCTGACCATATTGTTGAGGCAGAAACCTTGGGAATTTTCAAGAGCAGGCTTGGTTTGGCACTAGATACTATTGAGTCATTGATTATTTGAAGTAATAGATTCACTACAGTAATAAGAAACTCGCGAGCCTAGTTGGGCAGAATGGCCTGTTCTCGCCACTCATGCTGGTATGCTATGTTATGTTTTGTTGTTGGTTAGCCTCCATTGCAGATGTCATGTGACTTTCGCTTCCCTCCCAGGCTCCGACAACAGTATGTGCATGTATAATTAGCTTGCTCCAGAAATGTCAGAGCTTCTCTGAACACAAAACGGTTCGAGTGCGCAGACATTGTTGTGGAAGGGGATCCTGTGATAAATCAGATCAGGCCACTGTCTTCCTTCGATCTGTGGTCCATTTCTGCTGCTCAAGTGACCATGGTAGGCTCTTTCGGCAGAGGACAGGGGTCAATGTGGGGACCCTAACTGGTCTACGGCTATGTAGACCTATATGAAACAAACTGTGATTCACTGCGTGTTCTTTTTATCAGAGCCAGCATGAACTTTTTCAGCAATTTGAGCAACAGAAGCTATTGGATCAAACTATCCAGACTGGTCTTTATTCCCCATGCATATCAACGGGCTTTTTCCACCCGTGAACCAGTCTCCAGTTCACCGGTTTTCCTTCCCTTGTCAACTTTTAGTAGGCACTGACCACAGACCAGGAATACCCCGAAGAGCTGCAATTTTGGAGATGCTATGACCCAGTCATTTTGCAATCACAATTTCGCCCTCTCGTCAAAGTCACTCACATCGCTTGCCCATTTTTCCTGCTTCCAACACATCAACTTTGCGGAGAAAATATTCATTTGCTGCCTAATATACACCACCCACGGACAGGTGCCATTGTAACGAGACAATCAAAGTTATTCACTTTTCCAGTCAGTGGTCATAATGTTATAGCTGATCAGTGTAACTTCATATTCATTAAATGGTTTTTCATTTTAATATGCAGACTGAACGCTGACTATATCTAAAGATGTACGACCAAACTGAGACCAGAAATTGATCACCATCGACTGGCTGGCTGCAGTATAGGTTATAAACGTGTGCACTCCATGTTAGTGGATGGGACATGGACCACATTAAAAAATTAAAGTGTGTCAACTTTTTTTGAGGATGGTTGATGTCATTTTAATAAGTTCTTACCATGCTGATGTGTGTTTCAAGTGTTTTTTTTCTGATTTTTGTTTTTATTTCATTATTTAATACTATAAAAAGGGGGTTTAACGTCAAGATTGACAGCTATGATCGGCAGCGACTCTAGAAAGAAGGCCAGCTGGGTTATTTCTTGAAGTTTTCTGCGCTGGAGTCCGACCATCAACAAGAGATGTAACGTTTAACATTATACATGCATAAGTTACTAAGTCCCAGTACAATGGAACCCAAAGTGATTTTGAAAATTGACAGAATTGTCTCTGCCCTGAAAATGTACCGTTTACAGAAATGCTATCGCTGATAAGCCAGTTTGCTAGCTAGCTAGGTTAGCAGTATTCTGTAGCAGGTCACCATGAGTTAGGTAGCAATGGAAATTGATGGTAAAAATATCTTTACATAATACTGTGTTCTTAAAACTATTAGCAGCAATGTATTTTCAGCATCCACAGCTTTTTTTTACCTAAAATTTCTGCTGTTGAATGATCAATTACTGAATCTTGCAAGCCAGCTAAAAATGGTTAGCTAGCTAGCTAACTAGCTAGTAAATCAAGATTAAGTGACAGATCACCAAGTTAGTTATCTAGCTAGAGAGGTACTGAAAACTTACTTAAAAACGCATGATTGAGCCTTGAAATGCCGCACCACCAGACTCAAAAACAGCTTTTATCCCTCAGCCATCCTGGAAAAGAACTGAATCACAACCTGTATTCCCTCGCCAGCAAAGATATAACTGAAACTGGTGGCTATGAACTTAATGTCTTCACTCAGCACTTTACTGTTTTATCTTTATTATTTATATACTGTATGTATTTTATGCTACTCCTTTGTAGTACTCAGGTATGTATGAATATAATTTATGTTTTCTTTTTTTCACGGTTATCAGTGTGTGGGCAAATGGAACAGTTCTTTTGTGTCAGGGTATTTTTCATTGTATGCAAAATGCAATGACAATAAAGATTCATTCATCCATTCATTCATTCACATATATTGCAAATGACAAGTGACAAGTTTATTTGCATTTGGGGCCACGTGACCCATATTGCGAATATAGAAAAACTGCACACAGTGCGCATCTCAATACATAATTTACATATTAGACTGTCAGATTTCTTTTTAAATACAAGGAGGATGTTGACATATACATTGCAGTCCATAAGGACTGTGCTGCCATGAAAAAGTGCTGCACTGGGTAAACACAATACAGTTTACACTGGTAAATCAAAATCATCAAGTCTACTTTTTCACGTATGTATATTGTTTTTGATGGAATTTAATGGACTGCGGGAAGAATAATAAAAATAGTGTTACTGTCCGACTTATGGGCTGTACTACAAAGTTACAATATAGTGACATGAATGGTTCAAATTTTGTATACTAAATAGATCAACTAATGACCGAACATAACATGATCAACATAAGCCTATATGTTGGATTGGAACATTTGTTTCAATGTAACATTTGCAGTAGTCCAGTCTTCAAATATGACAAAAAAACCTGTATGTATTATTATGGCCCCAATTTGTGATTACATTTACGACAGCAAGGGATGACAGACACAATTTTAAAACTTAAGCACATTTAATTGAACAAACACTTTTAACTAATCTACTATCTACTCTACTGACCAAGATGGATTAACAGAAGGGTTGCTTTGGTTGGGTTGCTTGGTGATGTCCTGGGTGAGGAAAATGCTCCAACACAGGCAAAAATCCACAAGAAACTTCACAGGTCTTGAACAGAACGACAGGTCTGGTCACATGTATCCTACTCCTTGGAATTTCTCCTACTACCCCACTCCCTCAGTTTTCCTCCTTATATACTCTTTTGCAGACCCCTCCCACATTTAGACCTCTTTTTTTTATTCTCTGGGACTTGTCCCAGACATGCCTAAACCTAACTCCAGTCTGGGCTTAACACAAGAAAGGTCAATACTGCCAACTAGTGGCTTCTATTCGCATTACAACTCCATTCCAAAAGGGAAAAGTTTTGACTCAAAGGCATAATTTTTCTTTTCAATACAAAAATGGTTAAGTAGACACTTGTGTGTGTGTGTATATATATATATATATATATATATATATATATATATACATACATATAACACAATATGCTAATAAACATGTGATATATACACATACTCAAACACGGGATAAGCAATCAGCAATTACATTGTCAGTCCCCTTTACATGCTTAATTTCCAAGTCAAACTCCAGTAAAATCGAACAGTATACACAATCATTGGCTTTTGCCCTGCACAAACATAAACCTCAAAGTGTTGTAAGGATAGAACCAGAGCCAACAGCTCCTTCTCTATTGCGTAATAGTTCTTTTGGTGGCGATTGAACTTCCTGGAGAAGTATGCCATGGGATGCTCAATGTCAGAGTCACTTCTCTGTAGGAGCACAGATCCTCAAGCTTGGTCGTTAGCGTCGACCGCGATGGAGAACGGTTTGTTGAAGTCAGGAGATTGACTGTTTCAACGGTTTGTTGAAGTCAGCATGGGGCAGTGACACAGCAGAGACTTCAGGCAATCGAAGGCTCTCTGGCATGCATCATCCCAAGTGAACTTTACGCCTTTCTTCATTTGGTTGGTGAGACTGAGAGCAATCTCAGCAAAGTTCTTGCAGAACTTGCGGTAGTACCTGATCATTCCAAGGAAGCGGTGCAAAGCTTTTTTGTTGTCAGGAACTGGAAAGTCCATGATGGCTTGGACATAAGCATTTATGGGTGCCACCTTCCTCTAGCCTATGACGTGTGGGAAAATATTAATCAATATAATCGTATTAATCAAGTTTCTTTGACTTCATGAATATTGAAATGTATTATCAATGTATTACCACAAGCATGATTATATTTTACCCATTACCCAATTATTGTATTCATTATATAAGTCAAACACATTATTAATCAACTATTATAAATCTGAATATATATTAATCAACAAGCTTATGCTGATACTATCTGAAAACATTGTATTACTCTGAAACGAGAGGAATCTGAGTGTATGGTGCTCAATCTCAGGAAGCACTATTGGTGCCCCACACTCAAAAGCATGAGGTTTCGAGGAAAAAGGTCTCTGCTCTATTGAAAATTATCTGTACTTGTGGAGACTTCAGATGTGCTTACAATTTATTGGTCTAGACTAAACGAAGACAAGGAAAAACTTCGGTTAGGTCTTAATTCTTATAGGAGGACTGACAGCTGAGACCAGAATGAGTTGTGAATGTCCCCTGAGGTTCAAACACATGGCCAATTGGGACATTTGGTCGAATAGAGTTCATGAACATGAATTAACAGAAAAAAGTACATGGTGGGAGGAAGAGAACGAGCTATAAGAGAAGGAACAAGAAATGACTAGGGAGGATGGGCAGTCTTGGATTGCCTGCTGTTGGGTGAGGATCTCGACGGACGTTGAGCAAGCCTTCGCTCCACTTTGGTCGGACAAAGAGGAACATTCAACTATATCATCTAATGGTTTGATTATTATCGTCTCTGATGTTTGTTGTCATCATTCGAGTACATGCATATGATTTCTTTTGATTATGTACTCACTTGTTTTTCTGATTAAATTACAAAAATAAAATTGCAAATATAAATGGTGTTTTGGGTCCTTCATTTAAGGTGAATTTCAACCAGTCCGAAAATCCCACAGACGTAGCCAAGATAGGTGACAGTAGCACAACCAAAGTCACTCTTGTTCAGGTTAACAGTCAGGTTAGCCTGGGTCAGGCGCTGGAACAACATCTCGACATCTTTTAGATGTTCTTCCCAGGAGTCACTCCATGTGATCAAGCCGTCGATGTACGCACCCGTGTGTGGCAATCCGGCGATTGTAGACTGTATCATCCTTTGGAACGTGGCTGGGGCATTTTTCATTTTTCATTTTTCATACTGGTACAACCCAGATGGTGTGGCAAAAGCAGAGATGCTCTTAGCCCTCTCAGTTAAAGGCACACACCAATAACCCTTCAATAAATCAATCTTGGTCAGAAACTTTGCTTGCCCTAATCTATCGTTACAATCATCAATCCTAGGTATTGGAAACACGTCAGTTCTAGTTACAGCATTGACTTTGAGATAATCTGTAAAGAATCTAGTACTTCCATCAGGTTTTGGAACTAGCACACAGGGTGACCTCCAATCTGAGTTGGAGGATCTGATAATATCATGTTCTAACATGTACTCAACCTCTTTCTCAGCAATCTCTCTCTTTTCAGGATTAATCCGGTACGGATGTTTTATTGGTTTGGCATCACCAGCATCTACATCATGAGAGGCTATAGAAATTCTCTTTGAAACGTCAGGAAATAGATCTTTATATTTCTTGATCAACCTCTCAAACAGATCTTTCTTTGAGGGTTCAATGTGCTGGAGTTTTACATCAAGATTTTGCAACACTTCAGAATTTGACAATTTACATGAAAGAACTTCAGCTTTAATTCTAGGTTCATCATCTTGAAACCCCCCTTCATCTTCACACGTCTCAACCATAGGAGAATCTGAAGTGACAGCTGCAACCTTAGCATTTCTGTTATGATAAGGCTTCAGCATGTTAATGTGACGCAACTGTTTTGGAGTCCTCACAATGTAATTGAGATCATTGAGTTTTGTCAGAATTTCATATGGACAATGAAATCTAGCCTATAATGGATTGGACTGCAAGGGAAACAACACAAGAACCTTGTCTCCTGGTTTAAACCCACGGCTTCTAGCCTTATGATCATACCAAGTTTTCATTTTTCCCTGACTTGATTTCAAGTTCTCTTTGGCTAGGTCACAAGCTGCACGCAATCTTTCCTTGAACTTGCTAACATAGTCTAACAGACTGATATGCGACTCTTTCTCTTGCCATTGTTCACTCAATAATAGCAAAGGTCCTTTCACTTCATGGCTAAACACGAGCTCAAACGGACTGAATCCAGTAGACTCCTGCACTGCTTCTGTAGCTGCAAACAACAGCAAATGAACACCTTCATCCCAGTCTTTCTCACGGTCATAACAATAAGTCCTCATCATTGTCTTGAGAGTGGAATGAAACCGCTCTAAGGCACCCTGACTCTCTGGATGATAGGCACTAGAAAGAATCTGCTTAGCACCTAGTTCATACACAACCTGCTGAAACAAACCGGAAGTGAAATTGCTACCTTAGTCTGACTGAATTTCCCTGGGAAGGCCAAGCAAAGTGAAGAACTTTATCAAAGCCTTCGAGATTGCAGTTGCCTTGATGTTACGTAGAGGTATGGCTTCAGGGAATCTGGTAGATGCACACGATTGTCGACAAGTACTGATTTCCAGATCTAGTTTTGGGTAATGGACCAATACAATCAACAATGACCTTAGAGAAGGGCTCCCCAAATGCTGGGATAGGCTGCAATGGAGCTACAGGTGGGTCTAACTGGTGTTTTCCAACTACCAGACAAGTGTGACAGGTTTTGCAAAAGTTGGAAACGTCTTTCCGAAGCCCAGGCCAGAAGAAGTGTTTCATGATCTTAACAGTCTTGTGAACACCAAGATGGCCTTCTAAAGGTAAACTATGAGCCATTGTTAAGATCTCATTCCTGTAGACCTTCGGAACAACAATTTGCTTGACCACTGCCCAATCTGCATTGGCAGGGATATCAGGAGGGCGCCACTTCCGCATCAATACAAGATCCTTGAGATAATACCCAACTGGAACTGCGTCTATTTCTTTATCAGGAAGGGCTCTCCTCTTTAGTATACAAATTTCAGGATCATTAGTTTGCTCCTCAATCAAACGCTTTCTGGACAGAGACAAGTCCCCAGACACATCAGAATCACCAGACCCATCTGGCTGGCTGAACAGAGAACTGATAAAAGTATCTGATAAGTCCTCAAACGGAGAAACCATGGTAGACCGAACAGAGTCATGAGTCGAACTACCTGAGTCCTGACTCTTCAATGTGCTGAACGGCACCACATTAACTTTTTCTTTAGCTTTCTTGGCAATAGCACGAGTCACTGCACAGGAAGGATACAAAGATGGGTCTTCATCGCCATCTTCAGCGCTCGGCTGTGAAGTAAGATAAACAGGGGGAACTACATTGCCCCCAGCAAGGTCATTGCCTAGCAACAGAGAAACACCCTTTATAGGTAGACTTGACATAAGTCCCACCTTAACTTGCCTTGTAATTAAATCTGACTTCAAGAATACAGAGCGCAGGGGTACAGATACAGTCCCTTCTCCCTTCAATACCTTGTACAAGTATGAAATCCCCAGAAGCCGTCTCATCATGTAACTCCAAAGAGTCCATCAACAAAAGTGACTGAGAAACTCCGGTATCCCTTAGAATATATATGGGGACTGGAGGAGAATGCTCTTTCAGAGCCACAAATCCCTCTGACACAAATGGAAGAAATTCCTCCCTCACAAAGTCAGCAGTATCAGGCTTCTTAGCACCACAAGGAGCAAGCAATATAGCAGATTGGTCATCTACAACAGGGGTTTCTAACCTTGTTTTCACAAAGGCATTTGGTTTGGTATCTTTTTCTCTTTCTTTCTTAGCTTTAAGGAACTAACAGTTAGTTGTAACATGACCAGATTTCTTGCAATAACTGCAAACTAGACCACTTTTGTCACTATCAGCTTTCACACTTTGATTAGACCTGTGATTGGATTTCTGAGCACCATCACCAGATATGTCTTTGGGTGAGGAATCTTGGGTATCACCATTACCTTTTTTCGGAAATTGGAACCATCTATTGTTACTGCTAGACTGAAATTTGGGCTTATGTGTGAGAACATATTCATCTGCAAATTTTGCAGCTGATTGCAAATTCAGTGCTTGCTTCTCATTAAGGTAGGTCTTAACATCATCCTTAACACAGTTCTTGAATTCTTCAACTAACACCATCTCTTTTAGTGAGTTGAAATCATCCTCACCTTCATAGAAGTTCACCAGCGCTCAAAGCAAACCTGCTTCTCATTACCAAATTCCACATAAGTCTGATTGTCAGATTTCTTCAGACCTCTGAATTTCTGTTGGTAAGCCTCTGGAACCAACTCATAAGCTCTCAAAATAACCCTTTTGACAACCTCATAATCAGATAAATCATCTGCAGACAAAGCTGAATAGGCTTGTTGAGCTTTACCCTTGAGGACAGTGTGCAACATCAGAGGCCAGTGTTCCTTTGGCCACTGACAACTTTTAGCTCCCTTTTCAAAACAGTGAAAATAGTTGTCAACATCCTTTTCCGAAAATGGAGGCACCAGTTTTACCTCCTGGCTAGCCCGAAATTTATTTTCCGTTGCTATTTTAATCTTTAGTTGCTCCATTTGGAGTTTTTCTTCTCTATCCAGCTTCTCTAATTCAAAATCTCTCTGTCTCGGTCTCTCTCTTTCTGCTCTTTCCTCTTTCTCTCTCTCAAATTCTCTTTGTTTTTCTCTTTCCTCCCTTTCAATCTCAAGCAGTTTTAATTTAAGTTCAATTTCTACATTTGGATTTTCCAATGGAAACTGTTCCTGATCTCCTGGTGCAAACACATTTTCATCAATATAATATTCAACAATCTCTCTAGCCAGTCTTGCTTTTCGCATGTCTGGTTTTACCTATGTCAGCTCTAAATGTCTGCATATTTCTAGCTGTTCTGTCTTTTTAAAACACTTCAATACCTCTATGGTTGGTGATGGCAAGAAATCATCCATTGCTCTTGATCTGTCCAAATATATATATATATATATATACACACACATATATCGGACAATTCAAAAAACAATTTTACAATTTGAAATGTTAGATTTTCAATAAATGACTCACACAATGGTCTATCCCGGACGAGCCCCCAATTTGTTACATTTACGACAGCAAGGGATGACAGACACAATTTTAAAACTTAAGAACATTTAATTGAACAAACACTTTTAACTAATCTACTATCTACTCTACTGACCAAGATTGATTAACATAAGAAGAAAAATATTTGCAGTCCCTTTGGTTGGGTTGCTTTGTGATGTCCTGGGTGAGGAAAATGCTCCAACACAGGCAAAAATCCACAAGAAACTTCACAGTTTTTTTTTTCTTGAACAGAATGACAGGTCTGGTCACATGTATCCTACTCCTTGGAATTTCTCCTACTACCCCACTCCCTCAATTTTCCTCCTTATATACTCTTTTGCAGACCCCTCCCACATTTAGACCTTTTTTTTATTCTCTGGGACTTGTCCCAGACATACCCAAACCTAACTCCAGTCTGGGCTTAACACAAGAAAGGTCAATACTGCCAACTAGTGGCTTCTATTCGCATTACAACTCCATTCCAAAAGGGAAAAGTTTTGACTCAAAGGCATAATATTTCTTTTCAATTAATGGAAGCTTCACAGATGTGCAGATTACCCATGCCATGTGCATTGACACTCCACCATACTGTCATCAATGCTGGCTTTTGAACTGAGCGCTGATCAGCCGGATGGTCCCTGACCTTTTTAGTCTAATGGACGCAGCATCCATTATTTATAAAAAAATGTCACCCTTTGATTGGTCAGACCTCAGGGTACTTTTCCACTTCCCCTCAATCGATCATAAATAAGCTTGAGCCCAGAGAAGGCGGCTGCGTTTCTTGATCCTATTTATATATTGTTTTATCTTTACATTGTAGAGTTTTAACCTGCATGTGTGGATGCAGCAATTAACTATGTTTGCTGACAATGGTTTTCGGAAGTGTTCCTGTGTAAATGCAGTGATTTCCATCACTGAATCCTGTGTTTTTAATGTAGTGCTGCCTGAGGGCCTGAAGATCATGGCCATTCAATATTGATTTTTGTCCCTGTCCCTTGCATATAGAGATTTCCCTGGATTCTCTGAATCTTTTAATGATGTTATGCACTGCAGCTGAAGAAATCCCCAAATTCTTTGTAATTTTATGTTGAAAAATGTTCATAAATTGAACTATTTGCCAATGCAGCATTTTACCGAGTGGTGAAGCCTTCACCATCTTCACTTCTGCTAGACTCATCCTCCCTGGGATACTCTTTTCATACCCAATCTTGTTACTGTCCAGTTGGTAATTAACCTAATTAGCTGCGAGATGTTCAAGCAGTTGTATTTATTTTAGCATCATACACCTTTTCCATTTTATTGTTGCCCCCATTCCAACTTACTGGCATCAAATTAACCACTTTCTGACAGGGAGCTTTACGCCTGCGAGCGCAGTGGCGTAGCCAGAACTGAAATTTGGTGGGGCCCAGAACATCCCTTTACAAGAAGTATTAGTCCTGGCTTGTTCTCAATCATTTTACTTTATTAACATGTTTTCCAATTATAATAATTATCCATTGGCAATCAAAGTCACAGCCTCTCTGTCTGTGCGATCCATCAGTGACTAAATAATTGGATGCATTCAGGACAGAAAAATAATTTTCTCAAAAATAGGCTAATGCGGGGGTGCCTCTGTGGCACATCGGTCCAAGCATGTGCATCATAAAGGCTGTGTCCCTCCCGCAGTTACCTGGGTTCAATTCCGGCTGGGGTCACTTGCTGCATGTCTGCCTCATTCTTCTCCCCAAAAAAACTTTCCTGTCACTCACTACTGAATGTCTATTTGATAAAGGAGAAAATCTAAAAAAAATTGTCTTTGGTAAGAGCATTAGCCTAACTGCTATGAAACTTTTGCGCTACCTTTTCCACACATCAAGCGACTTAACATGGGCATCATCATCATCATGCAAATTGTTTAAATGAAATAAAAGACCATTTGAAACGCCTTTATGAAATTTCAGTTTCCAACCCTTTGAGAAAAGAAAAGCGAGAGTTGTCCGGAGTCATAATCGGTTTCCATGTTACTAGTGGTGAAATCTGCTGTAAATTCACATGAAACTGAAAAAACTCCCAAGCACAAGGACTTTAATTCTGCTTGAGAATCTCCAAAATATGCGTTGATTTAATAATGACTGATCTGCGTTCCAATTCAATATCACCTTTTCAGCGTGGCTTAATTAACAAGTGGGACTCGACAATGAAATATAATTTTTTTATTAATAATTAAAAATAATATTAATAATTATTTTAAAGGTAACCAATTCGTTCCTTATCCTCAACTTTTTTTTCCTGCGTAATTTGTCAGGCTGTTCCAATAAAAAGATTTGTGTGTAAGGTTTAATGTCATCCTTGACCCCTCACAAGGATAAATTCCGAACGAAAGCAATCACTCGACCCTTATAATTAGCCATTGTGGCTGCTGGACTCTGGCCATTTCGACGTGCCAGCTACTTAATATGAATGAGCGATTTGCATGAAAAGTCATGTCAGATCAGTCATCAGTTTCCACTGCGAGTAAATAAATTACATCTATGCATTAGAAATTCATTATTATGAATATGACTAGTTACAAATATGGGAAGATTTCATGTACATCAACGACCTGAAAATGCTAGGAAAAAGGGAAATCGGGCATTTTGCACAAGGTTTACTTACATATCCAGAAAAATTCAGATCACATCTTCATCGAAAATATCTCCAAACCTGGCTTAAAAAGTTTGCCAGCGATCACTTTGGCCTTTTATATTTTTCCCTAGTTTTCAATCGATCTTCTTCCTGACCTTTTCTAGCACTTTTACAGGCCGCATCTGTGAGAGATTTCTTTGGCCGCGGAATTTTGATGTTGGCCAACCTCTCTTCATTTCTGCATCCACCGCGTGCATCTGCTTTCGCATGACATTAGCAGAGTCTCAAACCGCACACTTGCATGCTCCAAGTGCGCATAGCGAGTGCGCGTCCATATTGGAGTGTGAGTCCAAACCGTAGTGCGGTAGTGCAGAGCACGGATGAAGTAACCGGATGTTCACTCCGTTTGGCCAAAATTTGGAGCATGCATCGATGCAGACTTCGGCAGGAAACAATCCCATCATTCCCTTCGGGAAACAAGTTTTGAAGTGAGTCAGATGTTCAATGGCTGCCGATAAATGTTCGAGTGGAGCCTCATCTGAGACTTTCTATGAATGTAAGTTGTTCACATTGCTAACATTTATGTTCTTTTTGCACGTTCCAACGTAAATTACAGTTAAAAATTGCTGTTAAATGTGGAGTGTTCATTTAATTCACTAATTTGCGGTTTTACAGCCAAAGCTAATGCTACATTTGGTAACACTTGTAAACACAAGTCGTGCCATGAATTAAGTCGAAGGTACGAGGAAGGATCATTGAGACTGTGAGGTCGTGAGGTAAAAAGAATGGAATTCACCAGTCGTGTCTCAAACTCAGCTTGTGGGACGCGTTTCCGAATGCAGAATAACACTCTAGTCAGCAAGTGAAAACGGGGCTTGCCATCTTGGCTGTTTGTAGTTGGTGACTGTTGTTACCAAGCTAGACAGTCAGAAAAATATGGAAGTAAGTGATTGATTTTGAAAGGTTAGCTGAGTCGTATGGTAAATGTTTACAGCCAAGTCCTTTGCGATGTTGCTGTAATATTCTGGGTAGTTAGCTAGCTAATCTTACTCGTTTGACAACCAAGTTTTATCCAGGCAGCTGGCTTGCTTGCTTGTTTGTTTGTTATACACAATAGGAGCGAGACACCACAGACATCGGTCATTAGTACAGGAAACTGTATCCGTTATTTTACAATTGTGGGTTATGCATTAGTCTGTTGAATACTCGCTATTTTTATGAAACTGCCATTCTTTAGCTAATTATTTACTGGTCATATATCCCTGAGGTCTTTGACAAGTTCTGGTTTTCCATCTCAGGAACTGTCATTCCAACCATCACAGAGCAACCTGTTAAGAGCTTGGGGAAATTCTTTGACTCCAGTCTGAAAGACTCGGCCGCCATTCCAAAGTCCAGCTCAGAACTTGGAACTAGGCTCACCAAGGTTGACAAGTCTAGCCTGCCTGGTAGATTTAAACCTTGGATCTACCAGCATTCTATACTGCCTCGAATCCTGTGGGCCCTGCTGATCTATGCAGTCCCAATGACTGCAGATGAGTCCCTGGAAAGGAAGATCAGTGGCTTTCTTCGAAAGTGACTGAGCCTTCCTTGCAGCCTCACCAGCGCTGCACTGTATAGGACGAGCAACATCCTGAAACTTCCTTTCAGTGGTCTCACCGTAGAGTTTATGGTGGCATGTACCAGAGAAGCCTTACAGTACAGGGACTCTAGGGACTGCAAAGTGGCATTAGTCGGCATTGAGGTGAGGACAGGAAGGAAGTGGAAGGCCGGGAGAGCAGTGGAGGTGGCAGAGGCACACCTGAGACAAAAGGCGCTGGTGGGCACTGTGGCGACAGGTAGAGCAGACTTGGCTTACTTCCCAAAGACTCCGATCAGTCAGATCAGTGGCAAGGAAAGACACCACCTGATCCAGGAAGAGGTCTGAGCAGGCATGGAGGAAGAGTGAGTGAGCAGGGTGGTGGGACTCCGGCAACAGGGACCGTGGACAAGGTGGGATAGCGCATTACAGCACAGGATCACCTGGACCAACATCTGGCAGGCAGATTTCCAGCGGGTCTGCTTCTTGCTGCAAGCGGCCTACGACGCCCTGCTAAGTCCAGTGAACCTCCATCTGTGGGGGAAGAGTGAGACAAACTCCTGTCTTCTTTGCTCAGGGAGAGGCTCTTTAGAACATCTCCTCAGCTGTTGCCCAAAGGCCCTAGCTGATGGTCGCTACCGCTGGCGCCATGACCAGGAGCTCAAGGCAATCGCTGAGAGTGTAGCCTCAGCCATCAGCTCCAGCAAAAACCATCATGCTCCAAAGAAGGCAGTCACCTTCATTAAAGCTGGAGAGAAACCCAGAGCACGCCAACATACAATAACAGACCTCCTCCACATGGCATCTGACAGGCAGCCGCAGGTCAACCTGGGAAAGCAGCTGAGGTTCCCCCAGCACGTTGCAACAACTCTCCGTCCAGATATGATCATCACATCTGAGGCTTCAAAACACCTGATCATACTGGAACTGATGGTGCCCAGGGAGGACCGCATGGAGGAAACCAATGAAAAGAAGTGGGCTAATTACCAGGAGCTGGTGGAGGAGTGCAGGCAGAGAGGTTGGAGAACCTTCTATGAGCACATAGAAGTCGGCTGCAGGGGTTTTGCAGGACGCTCTCTGTGCAAAGTCCTGGCTCGCCTAGGCATTGTAAGGGCAGCAAAGAAGAGGGTCATTAAATCTGCATCTGAAGCCGCAGAGAAGGCCACCCAGTGGCTTTGGATGAAAAGGGGTGATCCATGGGCTGCTACTGGGAAGCGAGTCAGGGCTTGATAAACCCCGGCTGGGTTGCCTAGGCGAGGGTGTATGATGTTGTGAGACCCGAAACACCCGATGACCCCAGGATACATCACTGAGGATGTGTCCCAGTGCATCCATGAAGTGTTCCGTGCACAGATTGTGTAGTATGACGTTATCTCTTCAGGTTTTATTTCACCTGACCTCTCTTTCGTTTAATGGGATTTTTTTTTTAAATCTGTAATGGCTAAATGTATATCCAGCACTAGACAAATAAATAAAGCAAAAACATTAGCATGTTCAAACATAGGCAGAAAATGACTTTTCAATGTGCTACATTTATAATAAGGGGTCTTGCAGTCTGCAGGTAGCTTGTTGCGGTCTGACACCTGCTCTGCCATCCTGTACCTCATGTGCTGTCCAGATGTTTCTGCATGAAGATTGCATTGGAGTTTGGGGTGTTCTCTTTTGAAGAGCTCTCTGCCTTCAGGACCCAGTCATAGATTATGAAGGACGGTGTAGGCTGTGGCCAGCTTTGCTGAAAACCTTCTGAAGCTCCTTCACCTGATTTTCATCTGATCAAAGGCTCACTTGATTGTGGATTTAACTTTGAAATTCGGCAGCCAAAGTGGGTCTCAACTGGTGGTGATCTAGGTCAGATTCTCTAGACATTGGTGCCCTCTGTAGTAGTACATTGCCATGGGGCCATAACAGATGCTGAGCATAGATGGGGCTATTCCACAGGACCGTAGAATGGTGGAGAGACACGGTAACCCAAAAATGCATCCAAGAAGTTTTCAAGAGGGGCTACAGACTTTCCACATTTTATTTAGCAGATATATCTTTCTCCTGCTGTTGCACTGTCTTGTGATCCTTACAGGTGGCTTTATTCATGTACGGCTCTCAATTATGGCCCCCACAGCCTTTCCAGAATGCAGCGTCCTGCCAGCTAGCAGATCCCTACGCCACTGGCTTTCAGATTCCCTAAATTGGGGAGTTTGATTATTCTTGGAAGGAAAGCCATCATGTTGCGCATGGCAGGAACCAACCTGTGTACTGTGCTATAGTGGACAGCAAACATTTCTGACACAACTCTTTGATGCTCTACCGATGACCTTGTGCACTAGTATTGCAACTGTGTGGCCCCAGCCATGATGCATCATACTAGGTAGCATCCCCTTGAGTATGTGGATTACCCTCTTATTCGTCTTTTATTTTGCAGTGCTTCTCTCTAAGGATTTATATTTCAAGTGAATAAAGACTTTCCGAAAGTTCTATCCGTCTTTGTTTTTTCCTGACACCTAGTGGTTTGAATCAGAAATTAATTTTCAATTTCACACATTTACGTGGTGGGGGAAATGACTGAATCATAAAACTATGCCAATGGCACTGATGAATATATGAATAATTAGTCGTGTGAACTGAATGGTTTCTCATTCCAGTTTTTCGTATCAGTTTCAGCATATTTGAAAACATGGTCCGATGTCAAGTACTGTAAAGCTTGCTGGCAGTACTGACCTCGCAACCGGCATCAACACTGACAAGCGTGAATGTCTCACAGAGCCCTTCAATCAGCTCTCCAACTGGCTAGCCTCCGTTGTGTGTTTTTAAACGCCAAACCATTTTTTCCCCATTTTCAAAAAAATTTATAAGATCAAGAAAACGAACATAGCCACAGAAAAATACCAGTTCCACATTTGATGATCATTTGCTGGTTTACTGATGGAAAATAATGTGCACGAACGCTGGAGTTTACAAAGTGAGGATGTTGCTTTATCATGTTGCTTGTTAATTAAATACTCGGAGATGCACTGAATATTTGTGTATTATCTTCCAACTGATGAACAAAATGAAAAATGAGAATTCAACTTTAGTTAGCTGCAGCTTGGAACTTACATACATCTACATTTACCACAAAATTTCACGAAGACTAAACCACAAGCCCTCCAGTTTAACTGGAGCGTCAAAAAAATGTTAATGGTAATGGGTCAAATGTCACTAAGAAGTGCGAGTGCGTTCCACAATGCTCACAAAGTTCCGTGCTACCGCATCTCCACATTCCCGAGTCTGCACTTCCCCGCTATGACTGGAGCGCACGCTCGGAAGCACCATAGTGCAGAGCATGCAAGTGTGCGGTTTGAGACACAGCTATTGTTTTTGCAAACTGATGAATACGATTGACGTATTTCAAATGGCGCGGGGAGTTTTTGTGGGTCAAAAAAACTATTTTCACATAAAATATTCAGGAGATTGCAAGCGTTCTCAGAAAACATTTACTAATTCCCATTTGTTTTGGTTATATCTATTAAATGATTTAAAAAAAAGAACACATTCGTTACCTTTAAAGGGATGTGCTGTGCTCCACCAAATTTTCAGGTCTCACTAGGCCACTGTCAGAGGCCGATCCAGAGATCACCAGACGGGGGGCAGGATTTTTAAGTCGTGTCTTTACACCTATGACATCATCTTTTTTTTCATAAGCACCATCTCCAGTGACTTGTGAAGTTCAGACTCGGACCATATGACAAGAACCAGAGTTTAGCCACGCTCCTAAAGCATATCTGGCTTTATCCTTTATTCTGGACCATAATTTACAAAAATAAGCCTCATGATATATCGAAGGAGACTTGAAACTTACGATAAATACTGTAAAATAATGTCCAGTCATTATTGAAATGATAATTCAGGTGGGGTTATTTTCTCATTGAAGTTCTTTCTGCAACCACTAATGTCGCCATCTGCTGGCCATTAAATAGAATGCACTTTTAAGAGAGTTCCATACTGGCTTCACTTTTCAGACCCAGGTGCTACTTCCATCTTTTTATACATTCTATTTAATGGCTAGCAGATGGCTTGACCGTTGGGCTGCATTTGTGACGGGAGAACTTTTGATCAAAATATCAGGAAAATAATGTCTTGCTATATTGCTTGGAGTATATGGTCTATTTTCTAAAGTGAATGCAATTCAAATATTATTTCATATAACGGCGCATGTTGACACGTATTAGCAAGTCTCAGAATAAGCTCATCAACTCACCAGAGAATGAATGCAGTAACTCCTCAGTTAGCTTTTGCCCACGATGTCCAGCTGCGCCAAAGGGAGTGTACGCCGGTCAGTTATTAGCTGGGTAGTTAGCAAGAGCATTCCAACTACCAAACCACACTACCAGAAGAGTCCTTCAGCTGACCTCTCGGAGCACTGGAGAGCCCTCCAGAGATTGTTGCAATTAAACAGCAAGAGCTTATATTACGACAATTGCCACAAATGGACTCGTTCTATTTTCAATGCGGTTACGGACACAGTATTATTATATATGGAAAGGCTAGCTAGCTGAATAGCTAATTAAACCTACCCCACGTTATCTAGCGAGCTAGCTAGCGGTCGCTAAATGTGTTTCTTCATAAAGTCCATCATCCACAAACTAGCCAGCTATATTAACCCAATTAATAAGCCAAACAGAAATGAAAAACAGTGTCACTAACTAGCCATGTTCGGCTATATTCCGTGTCCAGTGACGCTCCATTTACACGTTAAAAGTGAAACTAAGAGCAAGGGCTCCTTGGTGAGGTCCAAAAGTACCTTTTAATTATACAACACAATATAAAAGTTGTGCGTCATAGTGGTGTCGTTCGCTAATACAGCTAAAGGTCATGGATTCGCTGGGCAGCTGATGAAATAACCATGGTTTAGCTTTGGAGCTAGATGCCTAGCTGTGCCAGAATTGATAACCCATGTGGATGCTGGCCACAGTAACCAATTAATTCAGCATTCACCAAAGTCAAAAAGTAGGGTAATAATGCTTCATATCAAAATGTGCGTGTGTGAGGTAAGAAAATATAGGTCCATCAGGTTTGGCAGTAGGGTTACGTCATGCATTGTTATGGTTTGACTGGCCAAACTACCATTAATGGCACCTGGCTAAGGTGCGTCAAAGAGTTAAGCCGAGCACCCACTCGCACCTCCAGGGGGATATTGATACACACTGAGCCAACTGCCGCAACTTCCCAGTGGTGTACAGCATTTGTCTCGCTTCACGGATATAAACAGCGTTCGACCTGCCACCGCAAGCAACTTATCAGCTCCATTCCTTTATTCTACTAGGACAGATATGATCCAGCATCTCAGCCATCGCAAACTATATAGCATCGAGCTGAGTTAACTTCTTGGTCTCATGTAAGCCGTAGCTAGCTTGGAAGCTTCGAGCTTGGAGGCCGTGTTTCAGCAGCCAAGCTCCATTTAGCCCACCTCAGCTCCAGCAACGTTCCGCCTTTTTGCCTATTTTTGGATTAGCCGAGAGGTAGGCGGAGTCAATAGCGATAGCCTCAGAGAGGATATTCATGAATCTATGGGTGATGTCACGGAGGTTATGCCCATGTTTTTTGCAGTCTATGTGGAAAACACGGTCACAGCATTTTCATTGGGCAACTACCACAAGTCATCTCTTTTTTTGAGGCCGAACAGGGGGGCGTACGCCGCCCTCTAGATCCGCCACTGACCGTGTGAGAGCCAAGTATACTGAATACATTCTTAGTCACAAGCCCATAAGCAGAAACGAATACCAGTGCGGTTATCCCCTATAGCGCTCCAGTTAGTACGGGAATAATTTTGTCTGCAGGGTGTACTCAGCCTCCAGCGCCGCTGCCCTCATATTGGTGGTTCCTGTCACTAAGGGCTTAAA
Organism: Gymnothorax reevesii; assembly: GCA_029721435.1. NCBI lineage: Eukaryota > Metazoa > Chordata > Actinopteri > Anguilliformes > Muraenidae > Gymnothorax > Gymnothorax reevesii. The sequence goes on along the minus strand of CM056574.1, from coordinate 75,557,263 downwards.
TATGAGCAGGTTTTTCTTCTAACAGTTCTTAGTTTCAACATCTGTTATGTTTTCTTTGTACTATCTTAATGAAATACAGAGTTTATATTATTTGCAAATCATTGCAGTTTTATTTCATATTACACAGCGTCCCATCTTTTTCGGAAACAGCGTTGTACTGCAAGCAGGTGCCTTGCGCCATTTTCAGGGCTTTAATTCACATTGTGACTCACCTACCTTTTCGGGGAAGCGCAAGCACAAGTGCAAAATAGTAGCAAGTGTGTCAGTAAGTACTATTTGCAATCTGGTTGGGTTACAAAGAATGCGTTATGCATGCGGGTGTTTAATGGATCATTCAAGAGCAAAAAACATTGATATGACCATAATGTGTAAAATACATCAACAAGGATTTGTATTCATTCTTTCAGTCCATTTTATAGGCATTGCCACTTGAAAGATATTGCATTGATGTTCCATTACATGAAACATGTTTTTCCTAAAAATGACAAAAAAAAATGCACTGTTATAAAAGGTAAAGTAAAACGACCAAGATTTATTTCCAGAGCAAAGATATAAATATCATGGAACTTTGGTTTAAAAAAAGTATTGCTGGGGAAATCTTATATACAGCAATGCATCAAACTGTCATTTCAAAGATAAAATCTCAGCACAATATTGGGTTTACAGAGCTTTTTGGACATACAGCAGCCATACATTTAAATATTGAGTGTGGACTTACGAGGAACCAACACTGGTTATGAAAGCTTCCAGCTGGATATATGACTGTCTCAACACTATGCAAGTATACACATATAACATTTTACACGGCTGCTAGGTTTTTTATAGTCTGGAGGTTCAAAGACAGCATGTCATTTTACTAGGCTAACTAAGAAACAACAGTCCATTATACTTTCTGCTGAACAAATGTCTCAAGTTTAATGATAATTCGCGCTGTACATTCCATCACTCTCATTGCCACTTCAGATGTGTACCTGTCATTGGGAATTTGAGGGAAGGGTAAAAGATCGGGGTACCGAGTCCTTAGGCTGTCCACACCATAGCCTTCTAGGATGTGCACATCCTTAGCAAGCCCAGCCAGCAGTGGGTTATATTCCTCCACCTTCTGTGCTAGCGCTGTTGGCTTTACGTCCTTGTCCGACTTTCCCTTAACTGCATAGTCAGCTGCTATGAGGGCAAGCTTGGTGGCCAGGTAGCACTTGAAGCACACCCATTCATTAGCATTCTTATGGAGGTCATTCCTGGCTGCAGAGAAGTTAGCCCTAGCCTGTCTGAGCCACCTACGTGCCTCCACAGGATTACCAACAGACCTGAAGGATGGGGGCATAAAGAAGCGGTTGGAATGCGAAGTCCCTGCATAGCTTGTGAACTGCTCTCTGAACTGCTGTCTCTCTGACTTATGGCTTGTTGCTTCCTGGTTCCAGGAAGTATAGAATCTCTGGAATGAAAACTTCTCAGACTGGAAGCGAGTGGAAGAGGTGGAGAACGGCCTCCTGGATGCCCTGTCTGCGCTTTGGTCAGCCATGGCCTGTTTCTCCATACGGTTAATCTCATTCTGCAGATGCTTGAAGACCTCGGTCGCAATTTCCAGGTTTTCCACATTTTTGTCTGGATGCCACTTAAGGTACAACCGCCGGATGATCTTCTTTCTCTCTGATTCTGAGAGTTTCCATGCTTGTTCTATCACTAAGGTCACTTCTTTCAAGATATCAGGCAATGCATGGGGCTTTATCTTTTTTGGAGATATCTTGGAGGGAGGAGCTCTGTGGTCCTCCTTGCGATGAAACATAGGAGGAACCATTCTAGGCCCAGGAGAAGAGGGACATTCTGCAGGACTTGTGGGTGTAGAAGGGGCACTGTCTCGTGTGTGAGTGCTTTCATCTTGTCTAGAAAATTTGTATAAATCAAGGGAACTTACAATTTTGTACTCACTATAGCCAATATCTATTTGGAAGCATTTTCCAAGGACGCTGGAGTTGTCTTCCTCTTCTCGTTCTACCTCTTGAACAATGATAGCATACGTGTATGTTGGCTGGTAGCTACCATAGATATCTCCTCCTTCAGAATCAACTAGGTACCCCACGTACTCTCCAGGGTAAAACACATTCATAGGATCCATCAAGAGTAAATGGTGTATTTCAGCAGGAATTGGTGTTCCAGGAAGGGGAAGCTCAAGTTTTGAGGGTTCTGTTGAATCATACTTGACACCCAGGTTGTCCAGCTTTTCAGTAATCCTGTAGATGTCATTGCACCCCAGCATAGCGATTAAGTAGGAGGTGTCCGAGATCAGATTGTCTGTTGCCGATTTCAAAGTCATGGCAAGGGCCAAGAGGAAATTAATGTCTTTACTGTCAGAGTGCTGGATGTATAGGTGGATCACTGCGCTTCCATACCTTTTCAGAAAAGCCAGGGTCTCACTCTTGCTGTGTGGAATTGGATTGCAACCTTTTACACGCAATGTTGTCTGCAGTTTCTCAAAGCATGACACCTTAAGGCCCTCACAAAGGGCTTTGCACAGGCGTATGACCTTTTCCTCATTCACTATGAATGCGTTGTCATTCTCATGCTTCATTATGCGAATGAGACCGGTGATGAACTGCTCTGATGAAAGAAGCAATTGGAGACGGCCCTGAAGGGAGCAAAGGGTCCCAAACTGACACATCTTTGGGGACTCCTCATCAAGCTGCTCCTCAAGGATGCTACTCAAAAGTCGAGGACGAAGCTTCTGAGGGAGTAACATGATCATCTTTGTGTGGAAGGCATGGTCTTTCCCTAGGTAACACTGGCTCATGTCCACAAGCATTTGCACCCCAAAGTTACCCTGGATCCTGCTTTTGTAGTGGGGTGCATCATCAAAGACTAAGGTGTTTGACTTAGCTAATTTCCCATCATGACTTGGCAGGTAAAAAGGTAGATCTCTGAGGTTTTCCAAGTCTTTTCGAATCTGCACTGGGTCATTTTGTAGACTTTTGAAAAGGCCAGACACAGCCCTCTTTACTGTCCTCATTTCATTGGGATCAAGCTGCTTTCCCTCTGAATTTCTATAAATGCGACACAGTACTTCAATGTATTGTTTTGTTGATACAACATCCTCAGTTCCCAGCAGTTTAAATAACTGATGAAATGTACCAAGCTCTAAAGGAAGTTTGTATAAGTATGGTTTAAAATCTGATTCATTATCTAGATTTATGACAACTTCCTCTGGTTTCAGCAGTTTCCAGCCCTCTTCAACCATGACAAAGGAAATCCCTTTCAGCTGGAAGCAAAAATCCCTCTTATCTGCATTAAGAAACTCATAAGTACATCGCAGGACTTTGCTCCGTGTTTTCACCATGGCATCATCAAGATTGGAGAGGCTACAGATATTCTTACAGTTGTTTATTACCTTCTCTAGCGGAGGGTCCAGGTTGACATTTAGCAATGACAAAACTTGATCAAGCTGTTCTTGGCTGGAAAGGGTGCTGCCTTCCTGGTCTTTAATGCATACTGGGGTAGCATTTTCTGGTAAAATAGGGCAAGACGTCCAAAGCAGGTGGATGATATCAGTTTGTTTGTATTTTGGGTTTACCTGAGACCCATTAAAGCGAATCAGTGGAAGAGTGCCAACCATTTCTTGGTACTGAGCATGAATCCGGATGAGTTCAGCAGGAGCACGTTCTGGGCACAGGAAGGGTATCATTGAGAGCTCTTTCAGGAAAGTGCCCGCAAAAAGATCTGTCCTTTCACTGAAAATATGGTTGAGCAGGATATCCACTATAGCTTGTGCCTTTACTTTAGACCAGCTCTCTGTTTGGGCTTTGATGCTGATTTCTTTTGCAAACTGCAGAACCTGCTGCTGAGACACAACATACTTCAGCCCAATATTCCTTAGGAATGTAATCCAAGAGGAGAGGAAAGTGGTCCCATTCTTGGGCTTGGAAGTTTCTTCAACTTTCTTAAAAAACTCGTTGGGTATGAATGATTTAGCTGGCAACATTACCTCAAAGACTCTTACTGTCTGATCAAAAAATGTTTTAGCAGGTTTCAGCCTGCTATTGGAATCATAAATAATTGGGAGAGACTCGAGTTTCTCATAGAGCTGATCCTTCATCATGCTTGATTCCTCTAAACTACAAAGCCGCTCCTTCAGATAAATAAGGTGTTCAATTTTGGCATCATATGACAGGCTGTCAAACTTTGGCAGGAGATGCTTCAGATACACTTCCAGATCATCAATGGGGGTGCATCCAAGGAAACTGTAGAGTTCCTTCAACTGTGGATTGTCAACCAAAAAAGTTGAAGATGTCGTGTGAGCCCATTTCTCCATATCTATTGAAGGGATATGCTTTGTCAGAATATAGCAGGACCCAAAGCTTGAAATGCTGATGTATCGACCACTGACAGCCTTGTAGCAAGGCAGCAATTTCAGACCCTGTACATCGTCTGGGAACAAGCTGGTCAAATTGCAATTGAAATAGAAGAGCAGTGCCTCAAAGTCCTTGTCAGTTAAGCCAGCTGTCTTAAAAGCTGAAGTCTGGATCATGTACTCTACAGCTTTCAGGATGCTGGAGGGATTCTCTATGTTTGCAGTGTGTTGGACAAGGAAAGGATGGACAGGATTCTCCTTAGTGCATATTTTGTTTACAGCAAGCTGAATGCACCCTCCTTTCATGAGGGTGTGAAATACTTTGTCATTCTGGCCATGTGGAAAAATGGCTGCTTGTATCAGGCTCAGTGGTAACAAAACATCATATTCTGGTACAACTAACTTGTTGCTAGAGACCATGAATTTTATTCCTGGCAGCAAAGCCCAGTCCTTCAGAATGTCCAAAATGGTCTCAAATGTTGGCTTGATGCCTGTATGGTCTTCTTTGATGCACACATTCTCACTGATAAAGTGCCACACACTTTTCAGCCAAGAATCACTGGCATAGTTGTCTTTCCACCTCACAAAATTTTTGCAGCGATATTCTCTTGGCAGTATTGAACTTAGCAGGTCCCCAAAACTACTTATGTCAAACACTTTTGCCACACCAGATTTCAGGAGAACACTACTGTACCTCACATAGAGTGTGTTCATAAAAAGGTCTTTTCTGGATGGGATGAGGTCATGATGACCAGTCAGAAACTTTGGTCGGTTAGAATCAAACACCTGCAGAATGTTGTCCATGGTTATTAACAAAGGCAATCCGTCGATGGTGATCTTATCTTCCTCAATGTCCTTGAAGCAGTAGTCAACTAGTAGCTTAAGGCTGTGAAAAAGTTTGAAATTTGACTGCTGTAGGCGACAAGGCAGTTTTCCAACTTGACAGTTTGAATCTGGGGAAGAAAATGTAAGCAGAAACTTTCGAATATCCTCTGGTGTCACATAGCTCACTGGAATCCCAGCATCCTCCAAGCAGAAGTAGAGGCTGGCTGTCTCATCACAGCCGTGCACCAAGTTGAAACCAATTTCCAGAAGCAAGGCCTTCAGCCTGTACACATTTTCTGCAACCGTTTTCCGTGTGGTAATGTTGTACTCAGTATTTTTCAGATGCTGTAGTTCATCCTGAAGGAGATTATCAAAGAAAGCGTGACTCTTGCTAGCAGTGGATGTATTCACCCAGGAGATGTATATTGCAGCATGGATATCCGTGTTATCGATGTGAGGAGCTCTAATGACCGGCAGTAGACGCTTCAATTCAGAATGAATGCAATTGTACACAGCTTTGACGAGACAATACCAGTCTGGTTGAATGTCAAGTCTGTTTACAGGGAAGAAAGAGAGAAATTTCCTCAATGCGTCTTTCACAATATGGATTGGTGTTCCCTGCAGCACAGTCATGGTAGGATCAGGTCCAGGAAAAAAACGCCTTTTTAGCTGAATCAATAGCTCAACATAAGCTGGGGCTATCAAAGCAGTCATCAGGTTGTTGTTCCAGTCACTTCTAACCCCAACTCCGTTGTCGTCTCTCCAGAGATTTCTCCTGGCAGAATCTAAAGCAAAATGGCCATTTACATGGAATGGAAGGCCAGTCTCTAAAGAAAGGGGTAAAAAGCAAAAAGCTCGGTGGGGCTTTTTGTAATTATGACTGACGCATGCTGCTACACCCCCACGAGGAAAGAGGGTTATGTCCTCATTCTTGTGCGCAGAGACAATACTCTTTGAAACTTTCTCAATGTTGGAAAAGCCAGATCTGTTGCACACCAGCCATGTTGTTAAATTGCCATCTGAATCTTCTATGTCCATTGTATAAGTTATCTGTTGAACAGGTATTTGGGTCAGCTGCTTCTTTTTCGTTACGCTGTCAACCACAGAGGCATGAAACTGCTTACGTTTTAACCGATCACCATCTGTGATCTTGGCTGTCACAGAATAAAGCAACTTCAGGTTTCCTGTAGCACTATCTATTTCACAAATGGAAATTTTTTCCATGTGATTCAGGAACATGAGAAGCTCTGCTCCATCAGCCTTCAGCTTGTCAAGAAGGTTCTGCACCATCCTGTCAGAGGCAGGGACTGAGCTTATTTCCGAAATGTTAGCCATTTCAACTGTGCGCAGGGGAAATCGAAACATTGTGGAACGCTCAAGCTTAAAGTGAGACCCATGGTAAAGGTTCAGAACGTCAGAAAACTGGGTCCTGAAGTCAGAGTCCAAATCTCTAAACATTCTTCCAGGACTCATGGATGTGGCCCCTGGGGCATAACGTGCGTGAGGGTCAAAGATGCATAGAATGTCATTGTTGGAAATGAAAGAGGGACAATCAGTTATGTGATATACGGAGTTAAACCCAATGCCATATTGTCCTGTTTTACCTGGGTTTGCCTCCTTTGTTCCTCTTCCCAGGTTCTGGATGCCACGCACATCATCTTCTGTAAAGGGCTGATTATTGTATACACAGAGCGATGGTCCCTGCATGGGAACCCATTTGTCATCAAAGATTCTGTCAACAGGATGGGACCTTGGATCAGCGACAAAGTAAATTTCCGTTGCTTTTGCATCATCTGCATTTTGGAGGAGCTCTTTCAACATCTCTTTTTCAGATGGATAAGCATTTAGGATGCTTTTAATTCTGCTTGTGAGTTTTTCTTTCTGACCAAACTCACTACCAAGAGTGGTAAAGCATATGTTGGAGGCGTACCTCTCCAATGCTTTGTGTCGCTTTGGCACGGCTCCTAATTTAACAGCCACTTCTCTTGGAATGTCAGCATGGCAGTATTTCACAGTTGTGTCCCTGACTTTGATCCAAGGGCAGTCATTGTAGCACAGGGATTTTGATGGCTGTAAAGTAAGATTAGTATCAGGTAGAAGTATCTCTCCATAATTACTCTGACAGAATTCTTGATTTTTGTCTCTTATCAAACTCCATATGCCCTCACTAATGATTCTGCGGCAGAGTTGAAAGTCATCTTCTGTCAGTGCTTTTCGTCCAGATTCTTTTTTCACCAATTCAAGGACACCAGCAAAATTTTCCACAGTAAAGCTTGACTGAACGCCCACATTTTCAAATAGTTCACGGCAGCTGTTCCTGTATTTATTGGGAAGCTGGTACAGATATGGTGCCGAGTCAAAGTTCAGGCAAAAAGCCACTTTTGATGGATTCACGTAAGTGTTCTCAACAAGGATGGAGCTAAATGTTTTGAGGTCTTCCATGATTTGAACTTTTGCTGCATCATCCGTCAACATTTCTTCATGCAAGTATTTGTAACAGGCATTAGTTATATTTTCTTGATACAAAGTAACTCCATCAAAAGACTTGGACAATTCTTTGAGCTGGTTGATAACCATTTCAACTGACGGCTTTCTTAACAACCCCAGAAAGTCCTTCACAGCCAATGTGATCATGCCACACCCTTTGAAAGATGGTGAGTTCTCATTAAGTATAGGTTTCATCAAGCACACAGTGTCCTGGTGTTCAGTGGTGTAAAAATCAGTGGCAGCAAACATAGTGGAAGGGGGAAATTTGTTCCCATACCATGGTAATGAGAATCCAGCAGGCTTTGTGAGAAATGGAAGGAAACGTATCCTCTGAACTTTTTCTTGGTACTCATTAGTTTTGGGATCTTTTATTTTCAGTTTTTCATCAATTAGGCTCAGCAAAATGCTGCTTCGCAGGCACGCTGCTGTGTGATCAACTTCATTCAGTTTCACCACAGACTCTGCACGTTCAATCAGGTCCTCCCAAGATAGATCATCCTTAACCATTCCAAGCTGAACCAACTTAACCAGGCATACTGGGTTAAGGTAGTCCTTTGTGGTCCCCTCAGGGAAACGTCCATCCTCAGCACTGTACAGTTTAGCTACTCTTCCGTCTGGATGAATGAGGCGAGAAGGAACAAAGAGCTGGTGGGACTGACTGGATGATGGAATGCATGGTGTCATTTTGAGGATGGCTGCAAACTCCTCCAACTTCTCATTGAGGACATAGTGCATTAGAGGATCTCTTAGAGTTTTATCTATATCCTGTACGTGGGGGAAAAATACATCAGAGAAGAACTGCTTTTCTGTCAGAGTGTTTTCCAAAAGCTTCTCTCTGCATCCAGCATCATCAAAGCCCTCCTTGACCCAATCAGGCAGCTCAACTGCACAGAGGTCTTGAGACCCAGTCTTTTTGAGATATTTCAGGAATATTTTGAAAGCAGCAGGCCCAATGACAGGCCGGCATAACAAGGAGTCATCCAGGAAGCGGACATGCTTGATTGACACCCAAGTCTTGCCATCCGAAAATACTTTTGCAATGTCGCTGTCATTCCCTTTGGCTATTTCTTGATAAAGCCCTTGACTGATCAGGGTAAAGTCATCATGGACAAGACCAGGATCAGGCCAAGCTGCATAGTAGCTGTAGTCAAGCAGCTCGCCACTTTCTGCCATTTTACGAAGCATGCTGAGAGCAGCAAGGTAAGCCTGAACAATCACATGCCTCATAAAGATGGAGTTCCAGCTCCCTTTTGTGTCTGTTTTCCAGATCTCTTTACGATTAGATGTTACAGCAAAACAACCATTAATGTGGATAGGCAGTCCTGTTTTGATCCTGAGAGGTAAATAGCAGAACACTTCTCCAATTGGAGTTGGGTTTGCCCTCACAGTCCAGGTGTGATTTTCTCTTTCTGACAGCAACACAGCTACACCTCCACATGGAACTAATCCAAGCCTCTTTCCACTCTCACTGAGGGAAAATTTAAGGGCCTCGGTAACGTCCATGCATGAACAGATGAGCCAGTTGCTGAGATCCACCGCTTTCTGGGGCATCTCTTCGGTGAGCCTTCTAGTTGGTCCCCCTTTCGCAGCCAGCTCAAAGTAGGAGGATGGGTCTTCATCTGAGCCTCTGAAGAGAGGAGACTGGAGATCAACAATACGTTTGAACACATTATGGAACTCTTCCACCACAATCCTGATGATGCAACCAGACATGGGTACATCAGCAGGTACTCTGTTAGTATTTGACACCTTCTTCATCACTTTGGCAGCTGCCTTTAGGATGCTAAGGGGCCCATATGCTGCCTTCGAGGACCAGACACTCTTATTTATGGTGATGACATCTTGTGAGGCTGCAGGGCTTGGCTCCTCATACTTCAGGTACTTCAGGACCATTGACCCAACATGCTGTGTAAACAGTATGAGCCGGTGACCACAGATGCTAAACTCATCAACAAGGGAGTAGATATCTGTTGTGTTGTAGTAGATGCTGCTAATCTCACTCACAGCTGCCTCCTGCTCAGTTCTAAATGGCAGACGAAAGAGGGTCCCATCATATTTGTAAGGGGACTCCTGAGAAAGAGGCAACTGGCAGTTGAAAATATTTATAAAGGGTTTGAACTGATTGGGAAACTTTCTTAATCTTTTTTGCTGCTTGCTCCAGTTGATTTTAATTCCAGGGTTTGACCTATCTCTGATGTGCTTGCTTATGTGATTGATGTTTGGGTCAAACATAATCATGAACTCCCTGCTCATTATAATGGGTATGTCAGTCACATGGTAAACTGAATTGAAGCCCAGGCCAAATTTTCCTACTTTGTCAGCTTCACATCTCTTCATTGAGCCCCCTAACCTAGTTATGTTCAAGAAATCAGTATCAGAGAAGACAGAATTGTTGAAGGACCACAGGGCAGGTCCATGGCAAGCGACCATGCCTGGGTCCAACAGGTTTTCTCGAATATCAAGGTTTTTCCGCATGTCAATCAAAAAGCTACACTCTGTGGCACTGGCATCATCAGCATTCTGTAGAAGCTCCTTGAAAATGTCAGAAACAGATGGGTACTCCTCTAAAATATTCTTTATTCTAACGGTCAGAGGCTCTCTCTGGCCTGACTGTTCAAAACCGAGGTTCTCAGGGTTGATCAGTCTTGTGCTTAGGCACGGCACTTTTAGCCATTCAGCAGTCTTCATTGGTATGTCATCGTGAACTAGGATGATGGGCTCTGATACATCATCAAGCAGGTCATTCAAATCATCCACTTTTATGTCACAGTATGTGCATTCATGAATGGGTCTCATTGCCAGCTTGCTTGGATCCTTGTAGCAAAGGATTGGTACATGCATGACATTATCAACTGAAATTTGGCTGTTGTACAACCACCTTAGGATATTGATCAGAAGGAGGAGATTGTGTTTGCTTTCTTCCTTTGGTAGTCCTTCTTCAGTCCTTTTTTTGACTGTTTCAACCACCTCAAAAACATGACTTGGGAGAACCTCTTCCACTGAGCCACAAAACAGAAACAGCTTGTGAAACTTAGCTATGGTTTTTGGTAAAGAGTACAAGTAAGGCTGAAGATCAAGGTCAGGAATGGGTTTTAAAACAGTCTGTCCAGGAGAGGAGAATGTTTTGCCAGTCCAGACCCAATCAAAGGGTAGCGACTTCATTGCTTCTCTTGCTTGTTCTAGATGAGCTTGCATGAAGTCATAAATTTCAGTGAGAATTTGTTGGAACTGGTACCAGTCCTCAGTGGTAAAAGCCTGGGATCTATGCCAATCATTCACAGCTTGTAAGTGCTGGAGAACCTGATCCACCTGCGGCTCAATTGCCAACTTCAGGGCTTTTTTCATTCCTGCAGAGGTGCGTTCTACAAGGGCGACAGAAGAACCTACCAGAACTGCATGAGATATGTCGCACATTTCTGAAAATGAGCTGATATTGAAAGAGTCACCTTTCCAGGCTAGGGAATGTGGATAATTCAATGGCCTTTCCCTGCAGACTGGCACCCATTTCAATTTCTGCAAGGCAGATTGAACTTCAGTGGTTTTGACCAGTTTGGTCTGCTTGTTCAAAATTGTTAGCAGAGTTTTAGCTTTCTTTAGTAAAGCATCCCAGTCAGGTTTGCTGTGGCCTTGCAAATCCTCTATTTTGCGAGCAACTTGAAGCACATCCTTTTCAGTGAGCTGCACCTCACATCTCAGTCCCAGCTGTCGAAGCGAGTGGAGAATGTCAGGTGATGAGGTGTACGCATTTGGAGGAAACCTGGCCTTCTCTTCCATGTAGAACAGATTCTTTAAAATTTCAAGATCTGGATCAAAAAGTTCAGTGGCAGCAAGTAGCTTTCCCGAAGAGGTCTGAATGAACTTTAGAGATGATACCAACTTTATCACGGATGGATTTTCATTCTTTAGGAAAGCCAAATTCTCAAGCACCCAGTGCATGATTTTAGCAACTTCATCTTTGGCGTAAAAGTTCTTGTCTATATCCTGAACAATCAGTTTTAGACATTCAGTGCTCTTCATCTGTTGGATATTCAGTATTTTAATGAGCCTAATGGTGGCCTCATCACTGCAGTCTATGATATTGATAGATAACCTAACCTCTGAAGGAAGCTTAGAACTATGGTGTAAAGCTTTAGCCCCTTTTAGAGGGATAAACACTGGTGTACCTTCCTCTGTGCAGGGACCTACTTTCTCAAAGATGGTGAGCTCCTGAAGGATATTTTTCTCTTTTTCTGAAACATCAGATAAGCCAGCAAAAAACTCTCTTAGCACCACCTTCTGCTTATCAGACAAGGAAGAAATCTGACTAACCACTCTTTGGGAAGGGTACCTGTCCAGTACATGCAAGAGTGCACTGGGTGAAGACAGATGTATGTAGTTTTTGAGGAGTGGATGCTGCAAGCAGGGATCGAGTTTCTTGATGACAACTGCCCCAAGTTTTTTTAAAATCTCTGGAAGGCTCTCCAGGACTGAGGCCTCTTCTTCATCTACCAGAATTATTGGAGAAGGAGCTCTGACACGAAAGAGCTCCAGGGTGTTCATGTCCTCATCCAGTGGTACACTGGGGATCAAAGGCATGTCTTCGAAGACACTGATGTCATCAGGAAAATTTCTATACAAATGCCTCCAAATGTTTTTCAGCCAAGAGATAGGAGGATGTTTTTTTTCCCAGTTGCCTGGACTCCAAGCAACCACCATATCTCTGTTAGGCCAAGCCGTGCAGAGGATCTCCTTAATGAGACGAGCGGATCTGTCAGGTGTAAGTTCTTGTACCTGTGTGCAGGGTCTTCCTGTGAATAAAAAAAAAAAAAAAAAAACAGAATGATGCTAAAGCAAATATTTTTTGGAAACACAATGCATTTTGTACACTATTTCCATAACATGAACTTGATCACATCCAACCCCCAGAGCAAGACAAATAGCATGGCCCAGGTGATGAGAAATGGAGTTTTAAATCCTCCAGAAGCCATATTTATAATACCAAATGGATGTAACAAGTTTTGAAAGAAAGTGCGCTATATTTTCTTATGTTATCATCATTCCATCCACAGGAGGCACTGCAGATTAGTGGTGCAACGGATTATAGTTGATCTATAATCCGTATGGATCCCTCTTCAGGGTTTGGTAGGCACACAATCCGCATTTTAGTTAATGGAAGAGAAAAAAAAGGTTGTGCTAGGGGTGTGACGTAATCAAATCGCGATGATCGTCATGAGAAATGAGACAACTTTCGCTATGGGGTGTGTGTACACAGTTGCATCCCATTTCTTCTTGAAATAAACGACAATCATTTGAAGTGCTTCCGGGAAGATAATTCAGATTAGAACTCCTCTGATTATCGGCGAGGCTGAGCAGCTTCCATCACCTTTTAAGGCTCATTGGCTGAACTGGCCAACCCTAAATCTGCTCCTGTGTAATATGCTCCAAATGACAATCAAGCAATTTAGCCTGTTTCCAATAATGATTATGAAGTGTTAGAGAAGATCTGACAGACGCAACTGCGCTACAATATTAAATTGAAAGAATGCTAATAATCTAAAAAATTTCCAAAAACCCTTGTCCAAACTCCATCTCTCATCGTAGCGTTTTATCTGATTTTTAAACTCTTGCACCCTGGAGTTGCCATTGGAGGACTACCTAGCCCAGCTTTCGCCACACCTTTTCCAAACCTGTTGCCATTTACGTTTCCCAATTAGCAACTTGGTGTTAATTAGTTTAGATTAGAGAATCAGTCGGTAGAATTACTGTCCTGCTCCCCTCATAGTGTATTGTTAATTGCAATTATCAAGCGTTTCCACATTCACGTTAATTGTGACATAAAACGGCAACATCTTTAGAAGCCTCTGAATTAATTTAGCTCACAAAACGGCATATTTTTTTCTGTCTGTGTCCTCCTTGATACGCCAAAGAAAAATTTCTATTAAATGCGTTTTTGCCGACTGAGGTCCGAGTGTTAAGTTTGCTTAATTCGTAAAAATAAAACTGTCGACAGCCAGTGACATTACCATAATGCAGGTTAACCCTCAACCGGTTTGTTATTTAGAATGGGGCAGTTATTTGAATTAAATAACTGAGCACGTAAGCTACTGATAAGATACTTTACCAATTACTATTGATGATTAAGAGATATAGCTTTGCGTCAATGGAGGGCTACAATGAGATAATCGGCAATTAACAGAATTTTCTTGAAATTCTACATTCTAGTACAATATTAAGTAGCAAGTGCAGCTGAAGATGTTGTTTAGATAAGGTTTAGATTTTGTTTATGATTAACTGTATGAACAGCAATTATCCAATTTCATACAACGGCCCAGAAGCCGGACTATAAAGACCCATAAATGATTCGGACAACATGAAAGTTTGATGCATAGCTTGCACTTGAATTGATTTTAAATGCATGCCGTGAGGTGAACTGTCACAATGCACTAATGACCAATTTACTAAATTATTCAATTACCAACGCTTTGACGCAAGAGCGTAATTTAAATGCCTACATTATTATCCCTTTGCGGCATCATGTGCAGCTGCGCTTCCCCTCAAAAGTAGCCTATTCTTTTGGAAACATTTTGATGAGGTGCAATCTTAAATCGATTTCATGCAAATTTCTGCTGTTCAATGGCTATTTAAGTTTATAAATGCGGCATTCCAGTAGGCTATATGGCAGGGGTAGGCAATCACGGTCCTGGAGGGCCGGTGTGTATGCAGGTCTTTATTCCTATCAATTACCCTGACTAATTGAGTTAATTGATTGCATGCACAAATATAAATTTTCACAATGATTCGATCAAAGGAAAATGTTTTATGAAGGGAGACAAGACTAGTCTTTGTAGTTTCATGATAATTTAAAGAAATGCGCATGAAACGTCAGATTTTATAAATTGTTTGGCTAATTGAGACAATCAACTAATTAAAGACCAGACGTTGGTGTGAAAACCAGGGACAGATACGGCCCTCGCTGCCCACCTCTGCTATATGGTGATCCACTGACATGGTGGAAAAGCAATGAGTGTAAATACCCCCACATTGCCAAGATGGTAAGATGCTATCTTGCTGTGGCTGGCATTTCAGTGCCTAGCAAGAGGCTATTCTCTGCTGCAAGGGGCATACACTCTCCCCAGACAATGCAGGTATCCTTATCTTTTTGTAAAAAAAAATTAAAATTATAAGCAGAGGTATGGTATGCTTTCTTTCTTCTTTTTTGATGATGTGGACATAGGCTTGTTTTTAAATCACTGTCCATGTTTAAAGAGGAGGAATCATGAATTATAATGGCTTAGTGCACTTTGTTTTTCATTCATGGTCCAGGTTTTAAAGAAGAAGGTATCTTGCCTTCAACTGCACTTTAATTTGTTTTTATATAATTACAAGTTTTATTTTTAATCTAATGGGCAGAAGAGTTTTACAAAATAAATAGCAAAGTTATTTTTGTCTGTCTTTTTTTTTATCCGAAAAGTGATATGATCCGTGACTCAAATCCGTGATACAATCCCAACTGTGAGTTTTTTCATCCGTTGCACCCCTACTGCAGATTAAGTAACAACTTCACAGATGCATCCACTCAAGCTTTATCACTGTTTTCCAAACCACTTTCATTGCAAAGCATAGAGGAGCGACAGCAGAGTGCAGTGATGATTATACACTGCCACTTTTGTCTAAAAAGAGTCCTAACATATCACTTCTCTCCAATTTTTTGGTGAAAATGTACTGAAAAATACTGTTGTCGGCAGTAAAAAAAAAAAAAAAAGAGAGAAAAAATTCCCACAAGTATAGTGAGGTAAGAATATGGTAATTAACAAGAGAAAGGTGTTGTAAATTTTATTTTTTGACTCTTGCAAAGCCTGAATGCTTGTTTGAATGTTCATTCCACGATTATTCATGCAAAGAATTTGTTTAAACTGGTTTGAGGCAAAGTTTGTTTAAGGTAGAGGCAGAGGGATAATTCTTGTCCTGATTCAAGGACAAAGATGAATCTTTACAAACTTCAGGAATATGGTCGAATATGAGATGTCAGATTCACACTACAGATCCTTTCCAATATATTCTGGAAATAAAAAAGTTCACGAATCACTTTTATTGATTCGTTACTGTGAAATCAAAACTAAGCATTCCTTATTGTGAAATCATTAAATGTGAAATAATTAACTCCTTTGAGCAGATGTGTCTGTCAGTGGACATGGATCTGCAAATTTATACAGTTACACTATTCCATCACTAGATGGCAGCTTCGGATCGGTTATTGAAAATTCACAAGCAAGCCGAGCAAGAACGCAGGTTAAAATATGGACGAGTACAGTCCCACCCCTGTTTTTCATGAGTTGCATGAATTAAACTCCACAGCTAAGCCTGATGTGCAAACTGCTCAAAATATTTGCCCATAGTAGGGTAAAGCGGGGTAAGACGCCCTCCTTAAGAACAATATCCATTTTCTCTGAAAGTATATATAATTTGAATATCATCATAATATGTACGCAAGAATTATGCCTAAGTATACACATTTAGAAGGTAATCAAATCACACCGGACAACAACTTTGTTATTATAAAACAAAATGTAAAATCTTGAAAAGGGGCATCTAACCCTCGGGCCTGGGGAAGACGCCCCCCAGCCAGGAGTCATTTAGATCTATACAAACTATGTTTTTATGCATAATATTTAATTTTATTTTCAAATTTTGGTACTGCTCTAACTTTGACTGAAACACAAATGATACATAATACCGACAGAAATGATTGCTGATTGTTTTTAACAACCGTTTAAATAAATAGGCCAGTGACAAATCCCAATGGCAAAGATTTATTTAAAAAATGTGTAACTCTATCTTCTTTGATGCATGAAAGACAAACAAGTGAACAATTCTTTAAAATTATGTGAATAATTAGATTTTCAAAATTTTCAAGCCAATACCCTAAGTTAAAATTGAATTTTGATGTGATCAAATTTTAAACTAATCTTTTCAAATCTGAGAAACAATTTAACATTCAGGTCTTAAAAATGCCATTTAAATAATTAAAATTCAATGAACAATATCAATAAATGCTGTAAAAAAATCATTGTTATGTGAACAAGCTAAACAAGATTTCAAATCAGATAAATAAATGCAGTCCAACAAAATCATGTGAATGGGATTTTTAATATTTTCAAATCAATAAAACAACTATTAAATTTCATTTGATGTGAGCAAGCTTAAAACCATTTCAAATGGGAAAGCACCTTAACAATTAGGCCTAAAATTCCATTGAAACCAGCAAAGTGCAGCAAAATGTGAATTCCCACACAAATCTCGCACACCTCACACATGCGTGCACACACACACCCATACGTGCAGGCACACACGCGTGCGCGCACGCACTTGTGCAGTACACAGGCTACAGTTTGTGAAGAATCCAGCTACTAATCCAGCTAGCCAGCTACAGCAAGCTAATATAGCTTAATGCTAGTATCGTGACAAAGTCCACTAAGTAGCTTTGTAAACTGGTAAAAATACATTTCTTACTGCTGATTAGCTAATAGGTTAATTGTGTGAGATGATGTTGTTCATACTTTCCCAGAAATATGACATTAACAAGGCTCAATATTCAAAATCATGGGGGGGGCATCTTACCCCATATGGGTGGGGGGCATCTTCCCCTCAAAGTCATACTTTTACACTTTCACGTATTGCAAAAAAAGTATACTGTATTTTTTGTTCAAACTAATAGATCACCCTCCACAAGACTATCATGTTAAAATTTATTAAAAGGTTTGTGTATATATCTTTGGTAGCGTCAAAATATTACATCAACTTACCCCAAAATCTGTTCTCTGGATTCCCGCCAAAAAGTAAAATGATTTCAAAGCTAAATAAAGATTAGCGAGGCCACCACGATCCAACGAAAGAGCTGAGATTAAAATTTTCACCAGCTAGTGGTCAGGAGGGGAATTAAGCGGGGGCGGGGCTTCTTACCAGAGGGGCGTCTTACCCCGCTCTACCCTATCTATCCAGCTGTTCAAAAAAATTCTCTCTTGTGACAGGAAAAATTGTTGTCCTCTGTAGCAACCCCCTCATCTGCAGTGAGCCAATGCTATCCCAATTAGTAGTTAAGAAAAATCAGTATTCAGAAGCAAAAATCCGACATGGTACTGATGCCATGTCATTCTACTATCAATTATAGTCATCACATATCAAAAACACGTAGTCCTCTAGTGTATATTTACGCTTAGATTCCTCCATCTACAAATTAAGCACGCCTTAATATCCTCCAAAGTACTCATGTTGATAGATAATCTCTCAATAATTTACTAAGGGTCATCTGCTTAACTGCACACTTATAGTTCACGCCCATGTGAAGCTTCCACAGTAATGCTGTCTTGATTGACTTGTTTCTTATCCAATGCCAGACTGTATAAACTTTCCACAGTAGCTGAAAGACACTGATTGGACAAACAGAAGAGTATAATAGCTTTGTGTAAGAGCAAGGTAGGTTGTATTCTTCTAAGGCTAAGCACAGTTGCGCAGCTGAAAACGAAATGTTTGAAAGAAAAATAAAGACCCCAAAAACCAGCGTGAAGTGTTCAGTTACACTCACGGGATTTAAATGAGCTATGGTCATAGCCAATGGGAATTATTCTGTATGAAACGGGACTGGAGGGTTCCTTCTACCCAATGCATCTGTCTCTGGAGGAGGGATTCAATGAAGAAAGATAATACGCTTGCTTGCTACAGCTCTACGTTAGGAATCGAGAATGCACTACAAACTTTCATTTAACATTTTAGCTAGCCAGCCTCGGGTGCATTTCCCAAAAGCTGAGTCACTATCAGCTACTAAGCTGCATAGGCTGAACGATTTGGTCATAGGATGCAGCTATGCAAGCTGGCAGCTACAGCGTTGTTGGGAAATATACCCCAGGTTACTTTTCTGTGGTTTCTAAGTTATGACTTCTCGCAATTGACCATGTCAGTTTATTTTTGTTTCCTTCACTTGTCAAAGGCTTGCTTGCGTGAGTGAATATAGCCAAGTAGAATTAGGATTAGCTTGAGGAAATGTCCATTTAACTGTCCGAAGGATCATGATTTTTTCTGCCACTTTGCAGTCTCTTCCGTTTTACATGCGCAATTGGCACAGTTTAAAATAATCACAGAAACTAGGTAGCTAATATACTTCGGAGATACTGATATGGCAAATTGATAATTTTGCTGCCGTCAAATTAGCCACAAGTAACTGGACTGATATCTTCACGAGACGCATCAGACGTTATTGCACAACACTTCCTATCAGATATAAAATACTGCACTGTCATTGACTATGAAGTTAGATTGGTTACTGGAATTGACATTCATATTGTGAATTAACAGCCTGGTAGCTTGATGACTGGCAGCGCCTATTGGAGGCTACATTGTAAATTCATGCCAATTGCCTTACTTATATTGACTAGCTATGAGCATGTCACACTCAGATAAAAAAATAACATATTGTTGCTAGCTAGCCATGGGTATCTTTCCAATATCAATTAACATTTCCTAGTTAACTTGCTGCCGAATCAGTATGTGCAGACCTTTCTAATATGCGTTTAGCGACTTTGCCATGATATAGCTGATGAACTTGGAATGTAGATATAGACCCATTTACTGTTTAAAAACAAAACAGGCCGCGCGTGCAGCTTGGCAACGGAGGTACGGCGGACCATAATAGCTTCTCAAGCTATGCGAGGGCATTAGCCATCAAAGATCGCAAATTCTACCTCAACAAATTAACTTTGACAAATGGCAACCAATTTCCAGATCTGTATGGTATCAGTGAGTGGAGAGATAACGTTAGTTCGTGGCCCAGTATTCCGGGGCCTGATATATATACCAGGGATGAGCCATCAGGGAAGGCACTGCCTATCCTAGGCTATCATCAAAAATAAAGTTGTTAACAATTATTGATAATTTTAATACCTAATCCAATTTTGAAGCTATTTGATATATAGTTTGTCTTTATAGACCCATTTATAGCCAACGTCATCAAAAAGATGTGTGCGCATCTTGGCAATGGAAGTAGCGGTCTACCCAATTCATTCTGACGAGTTATGAATCTGCAAACATTGAATTAGATATTTTACCAGCACCGAAATGTCTGACTGTTGCGTGTACGGCTGTCAGAATTGATATTTCATTGGTGGACTCAAGTTTTACAGGATTCTGAGAGGATCACATCCGTATAACGCCCACTGGCCGCAAGCGAAGCATCAAGTCAAACTCGGAACGCTGCCTAGATGCTTTTAAACGCCCACTGAGAGCGTCAGCCGCATCAACATTGACAGCTGTCATCATGACTGAGAGGCCATGGGTGTCACTCTCAAAATATTCATCAAGATAAAATTTATCGGTCGGTGTTTTCAAAATTAAACGTTATTTTAAGTGATGAAAAATTGTGACGTTCAGGTTACTGTGCTCTATATGTTATATACAGGCATAAGTGAAGCACTGATGACTAAAACCCCACAAGTCAAGTCAAGTCAGGTGTGACTTATGGGGTTTTAGTAATAGGTGCTTCAATTTTCCTCCTAAATTTACATGTTAAGATTATGATTCACTTTACTTCACCCAGCTGCAAATTAGCTAGCTAGCTAACTTAGTAGGCTAGTGTTAAATTCTTACCAGTGTACCTTGAGTTTGGTTCTGTCTAACTGCTTGATAACTTAAATACGCACAAAATAATGGATTTCCTCTCGAAACTGTGACTTGGTTAAAAAGTAGGTATATCGGTTTTGACAACTGCATGTGAGGTTTCCGTGGGTGCCACCAACCATGACAAGGCGAAATAGTTAAATAGCTAACCGAAAAGACAAATGCATTTCTATTGAGTTGATGCTCAAAAAATTGAGCAATAGCAAAAAGTAAAAAAAAAAAGCGTGCCATATGCTGCCAGTGGGCTTTGCTCCATTGAAATTAATGTAACCATTTTTTTGACGCGTGGCTCACGGTTACAGACATTATATGAAATATGTGAGAAAAATGGTAAACCTAAGCATATTTCATGTTTGCATGACAACTACGCAGTCAAATTCGCTAGCTAGCAAGCCAACAATACTAAATAATACTCAGCCTGCCATGCAGGTTCAATTAGCTGTCAGGACGTAGTTTTCTGTTTATTAATTTTTTATTATAACCCATGCGTCATATACAGAGATGCCAAGTCTCACGTATTCGGCGTAGGCCACATATATACAGTTCAGTATTCGGCGTAAGCCGCATTTTTTCGGCTTATTCACCGTAGTCCGTACTTATTCATTGAATGCTTCATGAGAATCTCATGCGGGATTAAAATCTTAGTGCATTTAAGTTTCCGTTTCACTTGCGTAAAGATGCACCCATCACAAGTCACAGGGAAAGTAATTATGACCGTACTTCCCGTTGTTCTCTTTACTCAGGGATTGGAAACAATGCATGTGTTTCATGATCGTTTAAATTGTTTTCATGAAATAAGACCATTTGAAACGTTTTTATGCAGATCCATAGCTTTTAATCCACCAGTAAAGACAAACCTGAGAATTCCCGAGTCATAATCGATTTCCGTGTCATTAGTGGGGAAATCCACCGTAATGCTTGTGAAACTGATTAACTAGATGCACAATGACTTAAATTCCATTACATTACATTACATTACATTACATTGCAGTTAGTGCATTCGGCGGTTGCAGAAGCGAGCGACAGACTCCTAGATCAGGCTAAGTTTCAGTGGTTTTCTTTTCTAACAATACTTGTGGCTACATTCGCGTTTGTGTTGTTGCTGCGAATTACCTATTCAGCTTAGTTTTGATTCTAATCGCGGGCGATCAGCTGTTTTCGCATAGTAATTAGCAAGTCTTTTAAGCACTGTCCTAATCTTTCCTGACCCCCAGCTGAGTATGTGCATTCTTCCCATCCCTGTCTGTTCTCTTTCCCTCAGGAGGCGATCCTACCGCCGAGGCCGCCCTCATCACCGCTGCCCCGCCAACCTGATCTACCCCTCCTCCACCTCCGCTAGCAACTTCACAGTTGCCGCTGGTCTCTGGAACTGCCAGTCTTCCGTCCGGAAGGCTGAGTTCATCTGTGCCTATGCCTCCCTCCAGTCCCTCGACTTCCTTGCGTTGACAGAGACGTGGATCACCCCAGACAACACAACAACGCCGACGGCCCGCTCCACCTCCTTCTCCTTCTCCCACACCCCCCGGCCATCCGGGCGAGGTGGTGGGACTGGTTTGTTAATCTGCCCTACCTGGAAATTTTCTCCTCTTCCTCTCTCTCACCTTTCTATCTCCTCCTTTGAATTTCATTCTGTCTCCATATCCTCCCCAACTAATCTGTTTATCATTGTTGTGTATCGTCCCCCAGGCCCTGTAGGATGTTTCTTCGACGAGCTGGACGTCCTGCTCAGCACCTTCCCTGACGACGGCACCCCACTGATTCTCCTGGGAGACTTCAACCTCCACCTTGAGGCCTCTCAGTCTGCCGTCTTTCTTCCTATCCTCCACTCCTTTGGCCTTTCCCTCCTGCCCTCACCCCCAACTCACACAGCTGGAAATCTCCTCGACTTGGTCCTCCTGCGTAACTGCTCCTCCTCTGATCCCACTGTAACCCCTCTCCACCTGTCTGACCACCACTTCCTCTCCTTCTCCCTCCCTCTCGCTTTCTCTCCCCCCACTCCAACCCCCTCTGTTACCGTTTGCCGTGACCTCCGATCTCTCTCCCCCTCTGCTCTCGCCTCCCATGTCACTGCTTCTCTCCCTTCCCTTGACTCCTTCTCTAATCTCCCCACTGAATCTGCTGCCTCCTCTCTACTCTCTGCCCTCTCCTCCTCACTTAACACTCTCTCTCCTCTTGCCTCCAGGCCAGCCAGATCATCCCCACCCAGCCCCTGGATGTCAGAAACTCTCCGCTCCAGCAGGAAAAGCCTTCGAGCAGCAGAGAGGAAATGGAAGAAATCCAGGGCCCCGGCTGACCTGTCCCCCTACCAGTCCCTCCTAGCCGAATTTTCCTCCTCAATTACCAGTGCTAAAATTAAATTTTATCATTCTAAAATCCAGAAATCAATCTCTAACCCTCGCCAATTGTTTTCTGTCTTCTCTTCTCTCCTCAGCTCTCCGCCTGTCACACCTGCGACCTCCATCACAGCAGAGGACTTCGCAGCCTTCTTCGAGGATAAGATTGTGGCCATCCGGAGCTCCTCCTCCTCCCTCGCTCCCCTCTCCCCCTCCCCCGCTGCCCCCTCCCATCTCCTCTCTGCTTTCTCCCCCCTCTCCTCCTCTGATGTCTCCCAGCTGCTCCTCACTCACCGTCCTACCACATGTGCTCTCGACCCTATCCCCTCCCCCCTCCTCCAGGCTATCACACCCAACATCCTCCCTTTTGTCACCTCCCTTATTAACTCCTTTTTGTGCTCTGGATGCTTTCCCTCTCCATTCAAACAGGCTACCATTTCCCCTCTCCTGAAAAAACCCTCCCTTGATCCCTCAGTCATTCAGAACTTCCGCCCAGTCTCCCTCCTCCCCTTCCTGTCAAAAACCCTTGAACGTGCTGTTGCTAACCAACTCTCCTCTTTTCTTGCAGAAAACAACCTCCTGGACCCCCACCAGTCGGGATTCAGAGCTGCCCACTCCACGGAGACCGCACTTGTCTCTGTCAGTGAGGCGCTTCACACTGCACGCGCCGCCTCCCTCTCGTCCATCCTGATCCTCCTCGACCTCTCTGCCGCATTCGACACTGTCGACCATTCCATCCTCCTCTCTTCCCCGTCTGCACTGGGGATCCGTGGTACAGCCCTCATCTGGTTGAAATCGTACCTCTCCGGTCGCTCCTACCAGGTTGCCTGGGCTGGTGAAGTATCAACACCCCGCTCACTTACCACAGGCGTCCCCCAAGGCTCAGTTCTTGGTCCACTCCGCTTTTCTCTTTATCTCCAGTCTCTCGGTCCTGTCATTTCTGCTCATGGTTTAT
Source organism: Gymnothorax reevesii (assembly GCA_029721435.1). Lineage (NCBI taxonomy): Eukaryota > Metazoa > Chordata > Actinopteri > Anguilliformes > Muraenidae > Gymnothorax > Gymnothorax reevesii. The sequence continues at coordinate 75,533,676 of CM056574.1, read as the reverse complement.
CATATCACTTTTATGCTGATGACACTCAACTTTTTCTCTCTTTTCCCCCTGATGCCCAGGTCTCCGCCCGCATCTTTGCCTGCCTACAAGACTGTAGAACCTGAAAGTTTGATTTGGCTGGATTTTACTCAAAATACGTGTCAATTCAAATTGTTGGAACACAGGCACATTCCATGTGTAAAATTTGGTTGATTTAACAGCAAGCTTATACGACCTGAATGCTCTGTTGCCTGCCTCGAATCTCCTTTGTTCTGCCCAGCAGGGGGTTTGGAGCCATTTGCTCTGGCCCTCTGAAACTCACCGACCTCTTCTCAAATAAAGTCAGGATCAGTTACTTTTAAGCTGCTTAAAACGATCTTAACCTCTATCAAATTCATAATATATTTCTGTTCAATATCCTAGGAAGGAACCTGTTATATATTGATAACGCAATTGGGCTATAATATTCCATTTTAAGGCTTTCCATGACAACTGCATCATTTTAGCACACGTTCCTATCATGTTTAGTCTCTTTATTCTCGGGGGAGTCCAAGGAGTTGAATGGAACATGTTTCATTTCCCTTGGAATTATGGTTCGTTTGTAAGATTCATTCAAGCAACTACCCTAGTCTCCCTGTGCAAATTATCTTATCACCTAGGCCAGTAAAACTCTGATTCGGCCAACCTTCCCTCTACCTTGTTCGGAGGTGTGGTTTGGAGTCTTTAAAGGTATGAGATCCTGAGGGGGGTGGTCTCTTCTTTTTCTTGGCTCTTCGCTTCTTGCTTCTCTTCTTTCTTCGTTCTTCTTCCTGTCCTGTCCTTTCTTGGTCAACTTCTGACGAGCGAATAGGTAAGGGGGGAGAGGTCACGTGCTGCCTTGTTCCGGAGCGGGGGAACATGTGAGTTCTCCCCGACCACGTGGAGCGATTTTAGCTCCGTGTGGTCATTCATCTTTTCCAGGTATGAAAATACTCTAAATCCTTCTAAATTATATGTAACGGTAATTGGCTTATCATTGATTTGTTTGATTCAAGTTGTGCCTACCTGGTGAATTAAATTATTGTTATCCCTTTTCCAGCCTGTGTGTTCTCATTGTAAATTCTTTCTGGCCTTGTTGCGATTGGGACTAAAGGGGAGACTCCTACCAAGACATGTGTAGGTAGCGATACTTCTAAGTTAGATTGAGATTGGGTTCTACCTATTAAGGGGTTATGAAATTACCGGCTCTTAAGATTTAGCTATTGGTTAATCTTTCTAAGGGGCCCTTTGATATACATAAACCTAGGTTCGTGGTACGTTCATACTCAGAGCTATTTGCCTGATGTTGCTACCGTGCCAGTCTCCTCTATCCAATGGATTTATCGTCGAATTAGACCAGGCAGAGACGCCTATTTTAACCCTAGGGGGTGTTCTGCTTAGTGACAATGGTTTTCGCAGACAGAGTTTGGGTGCGTAACTGCCCTGAGATTCACGCATGCTGTTTCAAAATTTTGTATTCTAAATTTATTATGGAGTCAGATTTCTAACGAGATTATTGCTAAATTGTGTATTCTAACTGTTATATGGAGTCAGAATAATCGCAACCATTGCGCTTTCATGCCCCGTCCTCGGACGGTGAATAAATATCCATTATATTGTGATTCACACCAGCCAGAAGAATGCTCTAATTAAAGTTAGACTAAGAGAACACGTAAGGCCTTCAACCCGGGCAATATCCGCCTTTTGGTTATTGCTCTTTTGGGGTTTTACAAGACATCCGGAGCTGGATGGACAACCATCACCTGAAGCTCAACCCAACGAAGACGGAGATGATCTACATCCCTGCTCCATCCTCCCCTCTCCTGGATCTGACCATCACTCTGGGGGATACCACCATCTCCCCCTCGCGGAGTGTGAAGAACCTTGGGGTCCTGTTTGACGACAGGCTCTCCTCTGCTGTGAACATCGCTGCAGTGACCCGGACCTGCAGGTTTTTCCTCTTCAACATCCGTAGAATCCGGCCCTTCCTCACCAGCTACTTAACGCAGCTCCTAGTCCAAGCGCTGATCCTCTCCCGCCTGGACTACTGCAACGCCCTCCTCGCCGGCCTCCCAGCATCTGCCATCAGACCCCTGCAGCTCATCCAGAACGCTGCAGCTCGTCTGGTCCACAACCTCCCAAGACACTCCCACGTCACCCCCCTGCTCACAAAGCTCCACTGGCTCCCTGTTGTTGCTCGCATCAAATTCAAGACTTTGGTGCTAGCCTATCAGGGAGTCAACAAGACTGCTCCAGCCTACATCCAGAGACTGTTCAGATCCTACACCTCTGCCAGAGCACTCCGCTCTGCTACTTCTGGTCGCCTGGCTCCTCCCCCTCTCCGCTCCTCCCCTTCCCGCTCAAGGCTGCTGTCTGTCCTGGCACCTCGTTGGTGGAATGATCTACCAATCGAGGTCAGAACAGCAGAATCCTTGAGCATCTTCAAGCGCCGCCTGAAAACCCACCTCTTCAGGCTCCACCTCTCCCCTACTCCACTGCCTTGATTCCTGTCCCTACATCCTTTTGATTTGTTGCACTTTATTCTGTTTACTTCCTGACTGTATCACTTGATTTGGTTTCCCTTCATTTTGTTGCACTCTTGTCAGTTTACTTGATTTTCCTGCCCCTTTGTTGCACTTCACCTATTGCACTTATTTTATTGCTCTTTGTTGCACTTGCCTCTGCACTTAACCTTGTTGCCATTTTGTTCACTTGCCTTTGACCTTGCCTTTTTGTTAATAGTCTAGATCTGTAACAATGGAACGTGTTCTGTCACTTACTGTTAGCACTTTTACTTGTCTCCTAGGAGGTCTGCACTTTTGTACTGTTCTTATGCACTTTTGTACGTCGCTCTGGATAAGAGCGTCTGCTAAGTACCTGTAATATAATGTAATGTAATGTAAATTCCGCGAGTGAATTTCTTCAGTGCGCTTTGATTGAATAATTGCTGACAATGGCACAGAAACGTGAATGCCACTAAGAGGAGAAACTCACGCCTAAGACGTTTTGTCATCTCTGCATACACGGCGGTTTTATGCCCTTGTGTTTGACTAGGAAGGACCTCTAATTTCGAGACACAAAACTCCAAATCCGTCGTGGTATTTAACCCCTTTCTGCAGATGTAGACGCCTGCGTCTATAGACCTGCAAATTTAAGCACGCTGTTACTGTACTCGAATACTAGATGGCACCCCCGGATCAGTTATTGAATGTTCACAAGCAAGCAGACCTCGAATGCGGTTCTGAATATGGGGAAGTTCACTCCACGCCCTGTTTTTCAAGAGTTGCATGAATTAAACTCCTCAGCTAAGCCTGATGTGCAAACTGGTTAGTATCCTTGCCCATAGTATCGATCCAGCAGTTTAAAAAAATGATATCTTGACACAGAAAAAATCGTTATCCTCTGTTTCAACCAGTTTAGCCACAGTGACCCAAAAGCATTTCAATTAGTGGTTCAGAAAAATCAGTTTTCTGAGGCAAAAAAATCGACATGGTATTGATTCTCTCACATTGTACTGTCAATTACAGTTGTCACATACAAAAAAATTTGTAGTTCCCTACCGTGGATTTACGCGTAGATTCCTTCATTGATAAATCCAGCGCTTCCTTATTTCCACCCAAGTACTGGCGTTGATAGCCAATCACTCAGTCATACACTCAAGCTCTTCTGCGTAATTGTAGAGTTACACTTCATGCCCTCGTGAAGTTCCCCTGGTAACAATGTATTGATTGGCTCATTTCTTATCCAATTCCCGAGTGTTTAAACATTGGAGAGTAAGTGAAACACATTGATTGGACAAACACAGAGCATACAAACCTATGCATATCAGCAGGCTCGGTTGTATCCTGTCTACGTTGTGCACATTACGCGGCTAAAATAGACGCGATAAATAGAAAACACGTTCGCAAAACTGGCCTTGAAGTGTTCAGTTACATTTACAGGATTTAAATGAGATAAGGATATGGTCAATTGGAATTATTTCGAATGAAACGGGACCGGAGGGTTCCTGCTACTGGATACATCGTTCTCTGGAGGAGGGATTCATGAAAAAGGTCAGGCTGCTACTTTTGTTTTTTTATTTTCATTTTTTTTATGTTATGGAATGTATACGTACTCAAAGTCGAATGTCGAGTTTTTTTTCCTGTTTAAAACGCGAACTGCCCGTGCATTTGGGTGGACCCCCTGGTACGTTCATTGCACGTTTCTTTTGAATCGGGAGAGGCAATGGATTTGCTATTCCCTGAAAGTGGAGTGTCTGTTCTGTTAAAATAAGGTATATTTCAAAATTCAGATATTACTGAGTTAGTGAGGTGTACTTGTTCCTTATATGTGTTGAAATGGGTTTGTGAGATTAGAAGAGGGGACTGGCAGCTTCCATTACAGGGTGAATGTTCTGACCATTTAATAAGCAGTTTATTTAATGCGTGTTTGTGCTGGCTTTGAAGAAAAATGGCCAAAACTCTGAACTTTATCATGGAGAAAAGGCATGTTTTGTGTTTGGAGAGGTTACTGGTGACTTTATTTGCGTTAAATACATGATTTTTTAATGATTTGACAGCACATCATTTTGAGACTTTGGGGAGACACTTGGGTAGCTGCATAATTTGGCTAATAGCATGTAGGTAATCTAGAATGTAATGTTGAAGATGAATTCTACTTGTGCTCAAGGAGTTTATGATACCAGAAATGTAAAGTTAAGCCCCAGCTGTTTTTTCAATCCTCAGAATTTTTTTTTTTGCAATTTCAATGGTGAAATCTCATGAAGATTTTTTATGTTTGCTGCTCATTTTCTCTACCCAAATCATGAAAATAAACTGAAATACAATGTCATTCTAAATGCTGTAAGTGTCTTTTCTGAATTGAGCCACATTTTTTCTCTTAATGAAGCTTAAATCTTGAATTATACAGCATGCACTTCGCTTGTCTGGTTAATATGGTTTAGTAATAGATTAATTGCATTAAATATCGGGAAGAGATCCACTTAAGCACGAATCGGTGCGGGCAAGCCTTTATGTTGTTTTGTCCGCTTTCTTCACCTTTCTCGCTACAGCCATGAACTTTTATTCAGACAAAAAAGTGGAATAAAAATGAAAACAAAGTACACATTAATTCTGAATGAATAAAATAACCAGAAAACGTCAAACTTCAAACATTTCGCATTTAAGTGGTTTCAATTAACTTATGACTACGTTATCTGCGGATATAAGCATGAGTTGGCTTGCTAGCTAGCGAGCTTGACTGCGTAGTTGTCATGCAAACATGAAATCTGCTTCGGTTTACCATTATTCTCACATATTTCATTTTAAGTCTGAAACCATGATACGCGCGTCAAAAAAATTGGTTACATTAATTTTAATGGCGCAAAGCCACTATACTTTTCGCCATTGCTCAATTTCTTGAGCGTCAACTAAATTTGTCTTTTCGGTTAGCTATTTAACTATTTCGCCTTGTCATGGTTGGGGGCACACACGGAAACCTCACATGAAGTTGTCAAAACCGACATACCTGCTTCTTAACTAAGTCGCAGTTTTGAGAGGAAATCTGTTATTTTGTGCGCATTTAAGTTATCAAGCGATCTACAGTTAGACAGAACCTAACTCAAGGTATACTGGTAAGAATTTAACACTGCTAAGTTAGCTAGGTAGCCTGAGAATTTTCTGCCTTTAACGGAATACAGTCGCTTTTGACGGCCTGTACTTCTGCAAGACGCCCGTGAGGTGAACCTTGGACTTGTGCTACGCGGCATCCTACAAACGTAAGTTAAAAACCATGATGGCTTTCCCTTGTTCGCCGACCTCTTTTCCTGTCTTGTGCTCTGAATGTAATATGTTTTGTTATGGACTCCTCTGCGCTTAGTGGCTCTTTCATTTGCAAGAAATGTGTCTCATATGCTAGCTTAGCTGAAAAGCTTTTACAGCTGGAAGCTCGCGTAGAAACGCTGCAGAACATTAGGTCGAATGAGGAGTTCATTGATTCTTTCTTGGTCCAGCCTGAAACGAGTGTTAATGTCAGTTCTCTTTCTGTTTCCCGTTCATTACCTGCTGCAGCAGCTTCTTCACAGCGTGATGTGTTTGTAACAGTTCGAGGTAAACGTAGGGGAAAGAAACTTGAGCAGCCACCCAGTCCCTCTCCCGTTAAACTGTTTAATTCATTTGCTCCCCTTGAAGAATTAGAGCCAGGCGAACGAGTACCAGAAAAGTCTCTAATTATCAGGGATTCCATTGTTAGAGATGTAAGGGTGTTTAAACAGGGGGCCACAGTGAGCTGTATTCCTGGCGCTCGTGTGACTGATATCGAGGCGAATCTGAAATTACTCGATCAGGGTAAACGCAAGTTCTCCAAAATTATTATCCACGCCGGTACGAATGATATTCGATTACGACAATCAGAGATCACAAAGAGCAGTTTTAAGTCGGCCTGCGCCCAAGCTCTAAAGATGTCACGGTCAGTGACTTTCTCTGGTCCGTACCCGATCCGATGTAGTGATGAAATGTACAGTAGATTGGACTCGCTCAATCGCTGGTTGTCTGAGTGGTGCGCAGATAATAACGTAGGTTTCTTGGACAATTGGCGAGCTTTCCGGCGAAGACCTGGTCTTTTGAGGAGGGACGGTGTTCACCCATCTCGAGAGGGCACTGCACTTCTGTCGAGAAATCTGGCCTACGACTTAAATTATTGTAGTTGACTGCCGACAGCTAAATCTAAATTCCTGACATTCAGCTTTGATAAACCGTTGATTAGGTCAAACCCTGTAGAGATTGTTTTAATTCCTCGAATTCCAATTAAATTAAGAAAGAAGAATCGCGGAGTACATCACAAAAACCTGATTTGCATTAACACCAACTGCATCAATCTACCAATAAATAAATATTCTCTCAAAATTGGTCTATTAAATATTAGATCCTTGAACTCTAAAGCAGCTCTTGTGAACGAATTAATCTCTGATTGTTATCTTGATATACTGTGTCTCACAGAAACATGGCTGAGACCAGATGAAAACTTATCTTTGAATGAAGCATCTCCACCTGGTTTTATATACACTCAAAACCCCCGCCTGGGCCGGAGAGGTGGGGGTGTTGCCGCTATTTATAGTGACTCCATTCACTCGGTGCCAAAACTACAGTATAAATTTGATACATTTGAGGTTTTAGCGATGAATTTTTCAGTGCTGGATACTGGTGCCGGCCCTGCCCCTGATCAGCCTTTAGCTCTGGTGACAGTCTACAGGCCCCCTGGCCTTTACTCTGCCTTTATTCAAGATTTTTCAGAATTCCTTTCAGACTTAGTTTTAAGCTATGATAGAATAGTTATATTGGGCGACTTTAACCTGCACTTTGAGAGGGCAGATGATTCTCGAACATCCGCATTCACTAACATTTTGGAGTCAGTCAGCTTCGCTCAGAGTGTTGCTGGCCCAACTCATTTTCATGGTCATACTTTAGACCTGATCTTAAGCTTTGGCATTAACATTGGGCAGGTCAGGATTCATTCACATAATCCCAGTTTGTCTGACCATTTTCTTATCACATTCTGCTTACAATTGCCCCACCCTGCATTGTTAGAAACTAGGATGTACACTGGTCGTACTTTTACTGCAACAACTTCTACAAAATTCACTGAGGTTTTCCCATCTTATTTTGAGCATCCAGTCAGTGCCTCCTCTATTGACGATACCACAGAAAAGTTTGCTGATGCTCTCTGTTGTACCCTTAGTGTAGTCGCGCCACTAAAATATAAAAAGATTACTCAGAAGAAGAGGCCAGCCCCATGGTACACTGACCAGACAAGGACACGAAAGCAAAAATCTCGTCAACAAGAACGCAAATGGCGCTCAACTAAACTCCAGGTATTCCATGGTGCTTGGAAAGAGAGCCTTGTTGCATATAACCATGCTCTCTCTTATGCAAGGTCCTGTTACTTTTCAAATCTAATGCAGGAAAATAAAAATAATTCTTGATTTCTGTTCAAAACCGTGGCTAAGTTAACTAACAGTCATGCTGCAAGTAACCCTCAAATTCCAGTTTCTTGCAGCAGTGATGATTTTTTAAATTTCTTTAATGGCAAAATTATTAGAATTAGAGAGAAGATCACTGCTTCCTTACCAGTTTGCTTTGGCGTTTCTTATGATATGGAGTCTTCCACATTACACACAAACCAGTTTGAATCCCTTTCTCCTATATCCCTGAGTGAACTAGCCAAATTAGTTGTTACTTCCAAATCATCTACTTGCATTTTGGATCCCATTCCCACAAAGCTAATGAAAGAACTCCTGCCCATTCTTGGCGGCCCAGTTCTTCACATAATTAATTCTTCTCTGATTTCCGGTATTGTTCCCACTTCATTTAAGATGGCAGAAATCAAGCCGCTGCTTAAAAAACCAGATTTGGATCCCACAGTCCTAGCCAATTATAGGCCAATCTGAAACCTCACATTTTTATCGAAGATCCTTGAAAAATGTGTCGCCCAACAGCTCTCTTCTTTCCTGCAAACTAATGAGGTATTTGACAGTTTTCAGTCTGCCTATAGAAAGCATCACAGCACTGAAACAGCTTTCACTGTTGTAGTAAATGATCTGCTTCTCTCTATGGACAGTGGCCGCATCTCTGTTCTCGTCCTTCTCGATTTAAGTGCCGCCTTTGACACTGTAGACCACCATATTCTTCTTCGTAGGTTGGAAAAATTAGTTGGTATTTCTGGACTTGCCCTTTCGTGGTTTAAGTCTTATTTGTCTGATAGATCTCAGTTTGTCCGGGTAAATAACAAGTGTTCAGAGTATTCCAAGGTTAACTTTGGAATACCTCAAGGATCTGTTCTGGGCCCTTTGCTTTTTTCTCTATACATGCTTCCTCTTGGAAATATCATAAGTAGACTTGATGTTAAATACCATTGTTATGCAGACGACACGCAGCTCTATATATCCTTTAAACCGGGTGAAAATGATCCGGTTACTAGATTAGAGATGTGTCTTAAAGCTGTGAAAGCTTGGATGACGCAAAATTTTCTTTCACTAAACCCAGATAAGACTGAAATATTGGTACTGGGTCCCAAATCTCTTAGGGACTCATTCATTAAGTTTTCTCTTAACTTAGATGGTCTCTCTGTTTCTGCCAGAGCTGTCGTTAAAAACCTTGGGGTGACTCTTGATTCAGAACTCTCTTTCCAGGCTCACATCAACAATATCATCCGAGTGGCTTTTTTCCATCTTCGAAACATATCTAAACTTAGAAAGATGTTGTCTCTTCAAGACGCTGAAAAATTGGTTCACGCATTTGTGTCTTCTCGGCTGGACTATTGCAATGTCTTACTGTCTGGTTGCACTAGCTCAGCCCTGAAACGTCTTCAATTAGTGCAGAATGCTGCAGCTAGGGTTCTGACTAGGACTAGGAAATATGATCACATTAGCCCGGTGCTCAAAAATCTTCATTGGCTGCCTGTAAAATTTAGAATCGAGTACAAAATATTATTACTAACTTACAAAGCTTTAAATGACTTGGCCCCGGAATATCTTTGCAGTCTTCTTATTCCTTACTCCCCACCAAGATTACTTCGTTCACAAGGTGCTGACTACTTGAAAATTCCAAATATATCTAGAATTACACTTGGAGGCAGAGCATTCTCTTACAAGGCACCAATTTTATGGAACAATCTCCCAAGACAAATTCAGGCTTCAGACACACTCTCTATCTTCAAGAGTAGGCTGAAAACTTATCTTTTTAGTCAAGCCTATGATTAGTTTATGATTAGTTATGTGTTGGCTCTGGTGGGACTAACTACAACCTTGATTTATGATATGTTCACGATATTGGAAGCCAGTGTTATGTAAATCCATGTGGAACCGGTGGTACTGAGCATGCATTAACAGTGCCAGTGGGGCTTGCTACAGCCTTAGTCACTGGGGAGGTCCATATGGTACTGGTGTACTGTTAAGCAAATCCATGTGGAACCGGTGGCACTGAGCATGCATTAACGGTGCCAGTGGGGCTTGTTACAGCCTTAGTCACCGGGGAGGTCCATATGGCACTGGTGTAGTGTTACGCAAATCCATGTGGAACCGGTGGCACTGAGATAGCACTTACACGGCACCAGTGGGGCTTGCTACGGCCTTAGTCACTGGGTAGGTCCACATGGTGTTGGTGGTATCTGATTGAAAAATTAAGCAGCCTTGGTCGGATGGAATTTCAGGGCCTCTGTGCTGCAATAAGTGGATGAAGGAGACAAGCTTTTGGTCGTTAAAATTGCTTAAATCCATGTGGAACCGGTGGCACTGAGATTGCACTTACACGGCACCGGTGGGGCTTGCTACAGCCTTAGTCACCGGGGAGGTCCATATGGTACTATTGTTTAGAAAATGAAAAGTGATCTAACAGCCTGGAATAAGTGTTGGGCCTCTGTGCTGCAGGAAGTGGATGGAGAGGTGTTGACTGTTTCCTGACCAGTCTGCTTATAACTTCTCACTTGCACATGACAGAGGACGGTACTTTTATTATCATGCAGTAGTTATCCAGTGCCTCACATGCCTCTCTTCTGTGTCTCTTTCCGAGGATCTTTCCCTCCACTTCCCTGAGTCCTGGACCGTATGAGCCCTGTCCCTTACCATGAGCGCTGGCTGCTGCTGTCCTGCTGTCCTGGTCCGATCCGGTCCGGCCCTGGTCCAGTCCTGCACCATCCTCGACTTGGCACTTTCTGAAGCTACCGTTGCCACTGTTTAGATGGACTTAAATGCAAGCCCGCGGAGGATGGGCTCCCCCTCTATGGCCGGGTTCCTCCTGAGATTTCTTCCCACTGGGGAGTTTTTTCTCACCACTGTTGGAGGATTTTTCTCCCTACTGGGAGTTTTTTGCCTCATTTGCTGTAGTGGGGAATAGGCTGGGCACTGCCTTTTTATTTCTTTAAACTCTCACTGTAAAGCGTCTTTGTGACAGTCTCTGTGAAAAGCGCTATACAAAATAAATTGAATTGAATTGAATTAATTTACTGCTGGGTGAAGTAAAGTGAATCATTCACTTAATTTACGAGACAGCTAAATTTAGGAAGAAAATTATGCCTATTTGTAACACATAGTGCGCAGTAACCTGTTGACAGCTCTCAATGTTGATGCGGCTGACTCTTTCTGTGGGCATTTAAAAGCATCAAGGCAACGTTCTGAGTTTGACTTGATACTTCGCGGCTAGTGGGCGTTATACGGATGTGATCCTCTCGGAATCCTGTAAGACTTGAGTCCACCAATGAAATATCAATTCTGACAGCGTACACGCAACAACCAAAAATTTCGGCGCTGGTAAATTATCTAATTCAATGTTTGCAAATTCATAACTCGTCAAACTGAATTGGGGAGACCGCTACTTCCATTGCAAAGACGCGCACACATCTTTTTGATGAAGTTGGCTGTAAATGGGTCTATACCGTTTGCTAGTAGTTCTTGCTCGTTTTAATGCATGGTTGAAGTAAGCCATTTCTCTTACGCCTAAATACTTTTAATTGTCTCCTTCTGCAGTTTCTGGGAAGGAAATGCTGCGGGTCCACTGTGCTTGCACAGAGGGCTTGGCTCAGAACAATAGAAATTTCAAATGACAGTAAAATTGTCCAGTCATTCTTCCCCTATGAATGGGAGGGCTTTGTTATCACTAATGTTATGAGAGGTTCTGCCCGCTGTCCTCCACGCGAATCACAAGCTAGCGAAATAAAAAAAATTTTTTTTTAAATCTGCGGTAAACAACCTAGCGAGCTAGCCTGAGTTGTTGGTTTGTGATAGCTGTGAATATCGTTTTGAGTTTATTAAGCACGTTTTCCAGATTACTATTCAATGAGAAGTTGGAGTTGATCAGCATGGGAAAACCTTCACCTTCACCGGCTTTTGAGAGGCATTTTAACACCAGCAATTACGCATGATACCCATGGATGAAGGAGGAAAATCTATATTGCTGGGATTGGGTCCAGGGGCAAAGATGAACTTTCTGAGCAGGTGAAAAAGGCAGTTAAATGATCATGAAATGGTAATTGATTTTAGTAAGGTGCTGTACGAAGTGATTTTTTTTTATTTTTGGCGTAGCTGCCAGTGTTTTGTGTATGTTATAAAATTTATTTGGGAAAACATTATGAGCCATTACTGTGCTGAGATGGGGAAATGGATCAACCGGTAGTACAGCACAATGCTTTTACCAAAATTTTACCAAAACTTTACTGGGGAAAGGGAATAAAACTTTTAGCGTCTGAAATAATTTTTTGTGACCTTACGGGTGCGTAAGGAAACAGCGTTAATTATTCATTAATTAGATCCTCCTGACTGATCCTGTCGGCATGTTTAAAAAAAAAAAAAATGTCTATATTCATTTTCTCTCACTAAAGGACAGTGGCTTTCATTTATCAAACTTGCGTACACCAAAAAAATGGGTGTACGCCAAATCTCCAGCAACAATCCGCATTTATCAATCTGAACGTGAGCGAACGGTCCGCAAAAACCTCACGCCAGCTCTGACCAGATAGATAGACTAGATAAATGAATGAATAAATAAATAAATGAATGAATAAAAGCAGGTTGTTTCCAAATATAAGTGTAATTAATTTCCATAGAAAGATGTCATTTATTTATTTAATAGATTAATTTCAAAAATAAATAAATTGCACCTGTGTTGAGAAATTAGTTACTCTTATTTGGAAACAACCTGCTTGTCAGGCCAGACGGCTGACAATTACAATCAATTTGATTAAGCGCAATGCGTACCTTGGCAGATATGCATAGTATGTCAGATGCTCATCCAGTCATATATATACTGAACAACAAAAGAAACAAAAGTTAGCCAAATTAAAAGCAGGCTGGAAAATAATTTTGCGCATAATTATTTTTAAAAAATCAAATTTATTACCAGCACGTGTACATTAACACTCGTTTCACCAAACTTTTCTTTATTTTGCGGTCCCTTCGACTGAGTAACCATAAGAGTACATTAACTAACTAGCTAGCTTGTGTTTCTTTTGTTGCTCAGTATATAGATGCCTACAGACACTTAGACCGTGATCACATTTTGACAATGGCAGATCTTCCATTGTTAGAGGAATAAGCTTCTGTCCGAAGAGAGAGGAACTTTTGGCACAGAGATCTCATCCGGGAAAGTGACGAGTGGCTGCTCGTTTTGTGTGGCACCAAATAAAATGTCATGAAGTAACACTGATGAAAGAACAATGAAGAGTGATCTCTGCAGACTGTATTTTACCAATTACCCTCATCGTGCTCCGGTGGGGGGGGACTCATCCATGTCCCCACCGGCTCGTATTCCCACAATGGAGGGGGAGCCTATCAGTGCTGTGACAGCTGGAGGTTCGAGTCTGGTTGGCCTCCACCGGTCCGTGCGCTGTTGCAACCGGTTATCTGGAGGCGATCTTAAAATCGGACCACTTTTTTAACCTACATGTAAAGCAGTGGCGTGCACAGACATTATGGGGGGCAAGTGCTCAGGGGGGAGGGGGAGGGCACTTTTTTGCACACGTGGAACATGTTATTATAGTGTGAGATTAAATAAATAAAATAAACATTACACGCACATGTTCAATGCAATTCATGACTACTGTCATTCATCACAAGGCGGCACATGGGTAGCCTTTATGGGGATATTTTTCTCAGGCAATGGGGAACTGCCTGATTCTTCTTTGTGTTCATTTATGTTACCTAACAAAACCGACACAAAAGAAAATGTTCAGCTAAACAGATAGATTGGCAAAGTCGACCAACGTTGTTTGTGGTGGTCGTCCTCACGTTATATATCATTGTTTGGGCTATAGCATTAAACTAGCTAATCAGGTGACCAGTCGGCTAAAAAATGCTCAGTTGCTTGGTGCTGTATGAGCAGTGGCGTACCGTCAGATGCCAGGAAGGCCTTCAGTAACATCACCCTTTCCCGGATAATTGCTCTTAAACTGTTTGCGGTCAGGTCTGATTGATTAACAATCAAACAGTTAATTAACAGAATGGCCACCACCAATGCGTGACACGTAATGATTAAAAAATGCTAATTACAAAGCGATTGCCTGTTGGCTATGTTGATATAATTGATGTGAATCCGCAAGGATGAAAATCTGCAAAAAATCCGAAACTTTCGCGGACTTCACAGCAATTATTTTCGTCTTCACTCAGCTGTGCTACTACGCACTTTGGCTGTCACATTCAGAGTATATAGAACGGATTCTCATGGCTAATTGCTCAATGAACGTCGCAAATTAATTTACGCAAATTCAGAAATAATAAAGACGTAGGATATTTTTTCCGTAGCCATTAGTGTGCGGAAGTAAGTTAAACGCCGTATAATTTTGTAGTGCAATGTATAACATGGCTTTCAAAAACAAGTTAGATTCTCGGAGGTTCCTCCAATCAGTCTGAGCAACGGTTGCTAATCGGGGAGGTAAACTGCGAGAGGTGTTTGTCATTAAGAAGTGAAAGGTGAGGTTATTGCTGGCCCTGTGTTTCTGCCGACGGACCGTCACTGTGTATGAGACATGCTATTGCACAAAAAAATGATTACAGGTTGGGCTTGGAGGGCAAACTGTACGATTTCACTTGATCTGTGTGTTACCTGGCTGGTGGGGCACAAAACTGTGGCTTCCAGTCGCTCAGCTGATATGCACTGCGCGCGTGTTCACTTGACAAAGGAAGAGAGGTCGGTAGTGCGCGAGGAGGTGGCCCATTTCGGGGCATTTTTTTCAGTAGTTTTTAATCACACAGCTTTTCTAAAAGGTCATTTCAACATTAGCCTGACTAAAGTGTTAATAATAATAATAAATATAATCATTAAAAAAAAAAAAAAAAACGAAATTTCAAAAGGGCACTTTCATTGATAAAGGGCTAAAGGGGCAAGTGCTGTAGCACCACCTAGCGTCTATTAGTGCACGCCACTGATGTAAAGCATTTGGATTGTCAATTATTGAGGCAATATATCATGAAATATCGCGGATCTATAACTTGAATTTATTAAGGCTGATGTAATTCGCAATTTTACGTGTGGCCAATGCAAAATTTTTTTCTTGACCACACTTGTAAGTGCGCAAGTTGATGACCACTCCAGTGCCGCTTGGAAAGGACCGCTTAAAGTAAGTTTGGCCAAGAAAAATTTTTTAGCTTTGGGCAATGAAGAAATGTGCATCTTGGCACAATAAAAAGTGCGTCTAACAAGAATTATGGTCATTTAAGTGCTTCCAAGCACAAAAATTAAGCGCAAACAGTCACTTCGATTTATTAAAGAATTAAATCAAACCTCTGCTGCACTCTGGTTTTCCACCCCAACGGTGTTTACTACTGCAGCAGCAATAGTTTTCTAAACTACAGCATGAGGGTTTATAACACCTCATTGTATTATTTTGCTCAGCCAGTAGTTTCTGTATACTTATGTAAGGGTAAGGAAGAGGGAAAGTGAAGATAATCATCTCCGGTCTGCTACACCTGAAAGCTAGACCGGCTGAGTGCAATTTATCAGACTTTGGATTACAGACCTTTTGGATATGGACTTTGTGGTGAAAAGGTTCACCATACTAGAAAAGTCAGATACCAGTAGATTTTCACCATCGTCGTGAGAACATCACAAGGACGGACAATTAGAGGACAGTATTTCTATCCTTAATGTAATGATTTCATTACCCATTTCTGTATAATTGTAATTGCTACGTTCATTCGCTCAGTTATTTAATAAATCGTTTGAATGCAATCCTTCTTCTAAATTGGAATCTTCCAGAATAATCTGGAACACGAAACTGTCCATAACACAGCCTACTGGGCTCCCTTTATGCCACTCTTAAGACTTCCAAATACAAAACCCAAAACCAGTGAAGTTGGCACGTTGTGTAAATGGTGAATAAAAACAGAGCACAATGATTTGCAAATCCTTTCCAACTTATATTCAATTGAATACACTGCAAAGACAAGTTACTTAATGTTCAAACAGGTAAACTTTGGAATTCGATGCTCATCAAACACTTATTTGGAACATCCCACAGGTGAACGAGATAATTTTGGAACAGGTGGGTGCCATGATTGGGTATAAAAGCAGCTTCCCTGAAATGCTCAGTCATTCACAAACAAGGATGGGGCGAGGGTCACCACTGAGTGAACAAATGTGGGAGCTGATTGTCGAACAGTTTAAAAACAACATTCCTCAATGAGCTATTGCAAGAAATTTAGGGATTTCATCATCTACGGTCCGTAATATCGTCAAAAAATTCAGAGAATCTGGAGAAATCACTGCACGTAAGCGACAAGGCCAAAAACCAACATTGAATGCCCGTGACCTTCAATCCCTCAGGCGGTACTGCATCAAAAACTGACATCAGTGTGTAAAGGACATCACCACATGGGCTCAGGAACACTTTAGAAAACCACCGTCAGTAACTACAGTTCGTCGCTACATCTGCAAGTTAAAACTCTACAATGCAAAGCGAAAGCCATTTATCAACAGCACCCAGAAACGCCGCCGACTTCGCTGGGCCCAAGCTCATCTAAGATGGACTGTGTTCTGTGGTCTGACGAGTCCACATTTCAAATTGTTTTTGGAAACTGTGGACGTCGTGTCCTCCGGACCAAAGAGGAATAGAACCATCCGGACTGTTATAGGCGCAAAGTTCAAAAGCCAGCATCTGTGATGGTATGGGGGTGTATTAGTGCCCAAGGCATGGGCAACTTACACATATGTGAAGGCACCATTAATGCTGAAAGGTACATACAGGTTTTGGAGCAACTTATGTTGCCATCTAAGCAACGTATTTTTCATGGACGCCCCTGCTTATTTCAGAAAAACAATGCCAAGCCACATTCTGCACGTGTTACAACAGCATGGCTTCGTAGTAAAAGAGTGCGGGTACTAGACTGGCCTGCCAGTAGTCCAGACCTGTCTCCCATTTAAAATGTGTGGCGCATTATGAAGCGTAAAATATGACAACGGAGACCCCTGACTGTTGAACAACTTAAGCTGTACATCAAGCAAGAATGGGAAAGAGTAAAGCTTCAAAAATTGGTCTCCTCAGTTCCCAAACGTTTACCGAGTGTCGTTAAAAGGAAATGCGATGTAACACAGTGGTAAAAAGGCCCCTGTGCTAACTTTTTTGCAATGTGTTGGTGCCTTTAAATTCTAAGTTAATAATTATTTACAAAAAAAAATTTTTTTCTCAGTTTGAACATTAAATATCTTGTCTTTGCAGTGTATTCAATTGAATATAACTTGAAAAGGATTTGCAAATCATTGTATTCTGTTTTTATCTACGTTTTACATGACGTGCCAACTTCACTGGTTTTTGGTTTTGTAAAATAATTTTGTTTTTCTCCATCTATCGTCGGCCTGCTGATAAAACCTTGTATCTTCAAAATGATAAACTTACAGGAGAGCAAAAAAAAGAAAAGTTAACTTTTGCATGTAAGAATGCAGTTGAGCTGTCTTTGGGTTGGATGACTATTTTTCCTCCAAGCAGGTATCCAATCAATGAAATTTTGTATTTTGCAATGTTTATGCTATTATCGTGGACATACGAGTTTTTGTTTCTCATCAAATTGTAGATACGAGGTTTATCAGCAGGCCGACGATATTTCCTCCTCAGTTAAGTTCTTTTTTCTTTGCTGTCTTTTGAGAGTCCATGTCGTAAAGTGGGCAGGACTGTGCCTCCCGGAGCATGAATTTATAGAAAAAATTACGATGGTTTCTGCCGCCAGATTTATCAACGCCACGGTAGTTCTACACCGAAATCTGCGACGTACACACTTTTAGTCAATCAGATGTGACACGTGGCGAACGATGAAATTTACATCAGAATCTACACCAGATCCGACACAAGTTTGATAAATGAGGGCCAGTGTGAGAACAGTATTAGGCACATGAAGCCAGCAGACTTTTCAGCCAGTACGACAGAACTTACAGACGCATTTTCCTAATAAACCTCTCTGATTAGTCTTTCTTGCCTCGTTACACTGAAGGTAAAAAATGGACATGCTTCACTGCCGTCTCCTTATACTAGTGTTGCGCTGTGACAAACTGCCCAAAGTGAAGAATTATTCGGGGTTAAGGAAAAAAAATAAAAAATAAAATTATATATATATATATATATATATATACACACACACACACACACACACACTCAGAGCAACACCTTTGAATAGCCCGGGCAGACAATGCCACTGTTTAATACCCATCATTGATGACGACAGTGAAGAGCGCCAGAAGGAGCTCTGCATCAGCCAGTGTAGTGTAGTGTTCGCAATAATCCAGGCCGGTGAATTTTGAGTGTGGCCATTGAATATTTGTATCTTCTGGCCCGGTGGGACAGTGCCTTTTTTTCCAGAATGTCGAGCCCTGCAATATTATAGTTAGGCGTAGCCAAGCGCAGTGAATATATGTCCACATAAAGCCAGATCATTTGCTGGGCAGCTAGCTGCTAGGAAGTGGACTTTACTCAGCAGGAAAGCAAACTAGCTTTCTTTTTGTAGTCTATCCACTCCCCTCTATCAGTTTTTGGACTTAGTGTAACACAGAAAAATCACTGTGACCAAGGTAAACTATTGAGGAAACCAGACTAATTGCTGGAGTGTAATCTGCGATGGACTTGAAACCCATCCAGAAGAAGTCGCAATATGCCTAGTCACTTCATGCCATGGAAACCTGAGTTAAGCACTGGCCTGACGAGCCACAATTGGCTTGGGACAGACTTTACCATTACTTTACCTACTCCTGTGATGGTGCGTTCAGGAACCACACGCAAGAGATGGAAATCCAAAAAATGTATGCCTTTAATGAAGTATGAGTCGAAGCCAAAAAACACAAGAATTGCCAAGCCACAATACGAAATCCAAAAAGAGTGTTGACTAGACAGGCAAGGGTCAGAACCAGGAAGACAGATGAGCAAAGGTACAGAGACGGTAGGCAAAAAGTCTTAGTCGATGAACAAAGCCAAGGGTCATACATAGGGCATCCAAACATAAAAATCTTGGTCATACAAAAATGGGTCAAAATTCAAAAAGACAAAACAATACAAAAAGGGCAACGGCAAGAATCAAACTTGGACAAACCAGTAGAATAAAAACAATACTCAATGGCATACTGCACTCTGCACAAAGAAATATTGATCAACATTCTGACAAAATCAGAACTGCAACGAGGACTCTGAAATAGACGAGAGGGAAGTCACATGCTACGCAGGGAACAGGTGAACTGGATCAGACTAATTACAATGGGAGAATCACATGAGGGAAACCCTAACCACGAAAACTGGCGAAAGCTAAGACACTGACGGGAATCACACTTACAGCCTATGACATTTATACAGCTCCGGTTAAGGAGTTCTAAGAGCACAGATAATGAGTGCAGGAAAGTAATAAACCACATGCAAGAGATCTCGCAGTAATGGAGGGGGAGACAGGTAAAGCTGAGCAAGAGGCGGAGACTAGAGCAGGGCAATTGCTGAGAGGGAATTAGTATTAATTAGTGGCGGTGCAACTTTACAGATTTAACTAGAGTGCTCGTTAGTAAGTTAGTAATCTATATACATGGATAAGTTGTGTAAGTAGACTATGATACAAAATACAAATGTTAGTTTTGTTCGTAAACAGAAGAGTAAGACGAAGGAAGTAAATGAGAATTGAGGGAATATATTAAACACCAGAAATCATTTAAATCACCCAAAGTATGTGGGCACACAGACCGGGAAGACGGACTGAACGAACTAGATCTCAAGACTGGGGAGACAAGTGCAATGGAACTGAGAAATAGAATGAACTAAAAACCTGAGAATTACAATAACCAAAAAGAATAAATCGAAATCAAAATCATGAACACTGAACTTGAACATAAAAATGAACAAAAACCATAACCATGACAACTCCAAAAATGTAATTTAGTTTCTTTAGAGGTGGTCTTGCTAGCGTACTTTGGATCGTCATTCTCCATAACCCAATTGCCCTTGAGCTGTAGGTCAAAAGCTGATGAGCGGGCATTCTCCCACTGGATATTCTACTAAAGAGCAGAATTCTGGGTTCCATCAATTACGGCAAGTCACGCAGGCCCTAAAGCAGCAAAGCAGCCCAAGACTAACGATCACACCGTTTTTGACTGATGACATTCTAATTGTGGAATGCATTGATAGCTTTCTGAGAGTTGATATGAGACCCATGTCTTCCTAAAAATTTTTTTTTTTTGACTCCTTTGCCCATAGAATATCATCCCAAAAGTCTTGGGGTTCATTGAGATGTTTCTTGGTAAATGTGGCTCTGTGCTCTTTTTGGTCTATGGTAGTTTTAATGTTGTAGATCCTCCCAAGAGTGCAAGTTTTTCCCAGTGTCTTCCTTATTGTGGAATTGTGAACATTGACTATAAATGAAGCAAAAGAGGCCTGAAGTTCTGGGTTAGTCTGGGTTCAGGTGGTCTCTTGTGACCTCCCGAACAAGTTATCAATGCTCTCTTGGAGATGGCTGGGAAAGTTTACCACTGATCTCCATTTGTAAATAATGGCAGTCACCGTAGTTCATTGGAGTTCCAGAGCATTATACAGTGCCCTCCATAATTATTGGCACCCCTGGTTAAGATGCGTTCTTTAGCTTCTAATGAATTCAGTTTTTATCTAAATCAGGAGTGTCAAACTGACCCGTAAACGGGCCAAGAGGCTGCAGGTCTTCAATCCTACCAAGCAGAAGCTCACCTGAAAGCACAGATTTAATCAACTGATCTGGGCCTACATAACTGATTTGTTGTATCAGGTGCGCTTCTGCATTTTTGGAGTGAAAACCTGTAGCCTCTTGGCCCGTTTACGAGTCAGTTTGACACCCCTGATCTAAATAACATAGGACCACAATGAAAAAAGAGGAAAAATCCAACCTTTAATTCAAGTGCATTTATTCAGTGGGAAAAAGTCCCACGTTAAGAAATAATACTTTTACATCAAATCATGTGTGCCACAATTATTAGCACCCCTGATGTTCATACTTTGTACAACCCCCTTTTGCCAACAAAACAGCACCTAATCTTCTCCTATAATGTTTCACAAGATGGGAGAATACAGAAAGAGGGATTTTCGACCACTCTTCCTTGCACAATCTCTCTAAATCATCCAGCGACTTGGGTCCTCTCCTCTGTACTCTCCTCTTCAGCTCACTCCACAGGTTTTCAAAGGGGTTGAGGTCTGGGGACTGAGATGGCCATGGGAGGAGCTTGATTCTGTGTCTGGTGAACCATTTCTGTGTAGATTTGGCCACTTGTGGGTCATTATCTAGCTGAAAGACCCAGTGACCCGTCTTCAGCTTTCGGGCAGAGGCCACAGGATTTTAATTTAAAATGTCCTGGTATTTCAAAGCTTAATACATTCTTTTTGGTTATACAGTAAACTGAACACGTGCTGGAAAAAAAATAAAGGGAACACTTAAACAACACAGTGTAACTCCAAGTCAATCACACTTCTGTGAAATCACACTGTCCACTTAGGAAGCAACACTGATTGACAATCAATTTCACATTCGGTTGTGCAAATGGAATAGAAAACAGGTGGAAATTATTGGTAATTAGCAAGACAGCCCCAATAAAGGAGTGGTTCTGCAGGTGGTGACCACAGACCACTTCTCAGTTCCTATGCTTTCTGGCTGATGTTTTGGTCACTTTTCAATGCTGGTGGTGCTTTCACTCTTGTGGTGGCATGAGACGGACTCTACAACCCACACAAGTGGCTCAGGTAGTGCAACTCATCCAGGATGGCACATCAATGTGAGCCGTGGCAAGAAGGTTTGCTGTGTCTGTCAGCGTAGTGTCCAAAGCATGGAGGTGCTACCTGGAGACAGGCCAGTACATCAGGAGACTTGGAGGAGGTCATAGGAGGGCAACAACCCAGCAGCAGGACTGCTACCTCCACCTTTGTGCAAGAAGGAACAGGAGGAGCACTGCCAGAGCCCTGCAAAATGACCTCCAGCAGGCCACAAATGTGCATGTGTCTGCTCAAACGGTCAGAAACTGACTCCATGAGGATGGTATGAGGGCCCAATGTCCACATGTGGGGGTTGTGCTTACAGCCCAACACCGTGCAGGACGTTTGGCATTTGCCAGAGAACACAAAGATTGGAAAATTCACCACTGGTGCCCTGTGCTCTTCTTAGATGAAAGCAGGTTCACACTGAGCATGTGACCGACGTGACAGAGTCTGGAGAAGCCGTGGAGAACGTTCTGCTGCCTGCAACATCCTCCAGCACGACCGGTTTGGCAGTGGGTCAGTAATGGTGTGGGGTGGCATTTCTTTGGGGGGTGGCTCAGCCCTCTAGGTGCTCGCCAGAGGTAGCCTGACTGCTATTAGGTACCGAGATGAGATCCTCAGACCCCTTGTGAGACTATATGCTGGTGCGGTTGGCGCTGGGTTCCTCCTAATGCAAGACAATGCTCGACCTCATGTGGCTGAAGTGTGTCAGCAGTTCCTGCAAGACGAAGGCATTGATGCTACGGACTGGCCCACCCATTCCCCAGACCTGAATCCAATTGAGCACATCTGGGACATCATGTCTCGCTCCATCCACTAACGCCGCGTTGCACCACAGACTGTCCAGGAGTTGGCGAATGCTTTAGTCCAGGTCTGGGAGGAGATCCTTTAGGAGACCATCCGCCACCTCATCAGGAGCATGCCCAGGTGTTGTAGGGAGGTCATACAGGCATGTGGAGGCCAGACACACTTTTGAGCCTCATTTTGACTTTGTTTCAGGACATTAAATCATAGTTGGATCAACCTGCAGTGTTTTTCCACTTTAATTTTGATTGACTCCAAATCCAGACCTCCAGTGCAAAAAGCAGCAAACAAAGTGTAAATTTGAGTATTGTGGTGTAGAAAAACAAAAATTCACATTTTGCATTACAGTTTAAGACTTTTCATCGAATTTTAACCCTTTAATTTTTTGGAGGAAGGACATTTTATTGCCCACCCGAAAATGGGCCTGTGGTCAGTCATGCATAAATTATGCAATTAATTTTGGTGTGGACTGAACAGGATGTCCACACCAACATAACAAAACAAAGAAACTTCCTGAAAATGTTCAATTGTAAATTTGGAGGGTACTTGTCAGAGTCTCTTCTTTTTTGATTCACCCTGTATGTGTATATATATATATATATATATATATATTTTTTTTTTTTTTTTTTCTTTTTTTTAGTATGAATTTCCAGTTTATTGTCATGACTGTGGTCTTTGTTACCTCTTATAAACAGGATCAGCTCATCATATGTTTTATTTGTTAATTTTGGGGTGAGGGTGTTTCTTTTTTTCTCTTTTTCTGTTTGTCCTGTGTTGTTTTTTTATTTTGAAAAATAAAACATTTTGGGGGAAAAAATTACAGAAGTAATCAGGTTTCGAAATTTTGTAGACACCAGCGTCACATCAGGGTTAATCATGCTGTTTTTTGCATGCATTAATATACAAGCTATGTAACACAACAGGAAAAATTTATGACCCTGCTTCTTACGTAAGAGCGTAATGCAGTTCTCTTTTGTAGTGGAACAAATACACAAGAAAATTACAAAAACACTAGCTGAGTATACAAGACATAAGGTATTGTAAGGTATTGTTCAGGAAGCAATCGCGAGAACACAGGATTGCAGACGAGGAGATTTTATTTAGCGAGGGAGATAACCCCCGCATGGCAAAAGGCAAAAGTACGGAGTCCACAATCCAAAAGTCAAAATCCAGTGGGGCAGAATCAGGGTCGTAATCAGGGCAGCAAACAGAGAATTGTAGTCAGACAAAACTGATTCGGTACACAGGCACAGGTTTGTCGAAGCAGCAAAAATCAAAAACCAAAGGGCGTATCCAAACCGTTACCAGCGCTGCAATCACAACAATCATAGTCGGGCAAAAAGGGTTCGTAAACACAGATGCAATGGTAATACAAGAAGGGCAAGCCAAAAAATCAAAAGTTGGACAGTCCAGTCAGAAGAGAAATGCAATGAGTACAAGGCGGATAATGAGCAGCACAGGTAAACACGAGAGACTTTCTGACTAGGAAGTTCTGTGAAGAGACACCTAATATACACTCCAGGGAGATCACATGGTACTGTTGAAGATTATATTTCAGCATTATTCATTACATTCACTAATACTGATTATATATTTTTTATCATTATTCATTCTTTGCTCATACTAATGATCAATAATCATAATCAATAACCATATTATGTGGGCAGCAAAAAGACACACGCACACATACATACAAGTAGTTCACATACTGCAGTGCAAACACAGACAAATACACATGCAAGCGGTTTACACACAGATAGACACACATATACAAGCAATTCAGTTCACATGTGCATGAGCAGCACACACACATAAGCAGCGCGCTTCTGTAGCTTTGATTAGTAAGCAGGCTTCTGTTCAGTTGATTCAAAAAACATAATCAGAGGATGTATTTCATTTCTGTAGCTTTGATCAATATTTGTTCAGCAAAATCATTAGTTGCTACTGAAAACATAATCAATTGAATCATTGGTAATAATTTGATATGCATCGAATTCATCAACTGGTATCTTTTTCTTTTTATCATATTCATCTGGCTGTATTCTTTGTCTGTATATCTTTTGCTGGGTGTGGCTGTAAGTTTCCACTGTGATGCCCATGCGTCAAATTCCTGAAGGATTACCTAACTGGGATCTCAGGTTACCTGTCCGATGGTAGTGTGAGAATGAGAGCTAGAAGAGCTACTGTCAGAGCTGGAAAACGGCAGTTCTTGGAGGGAGTTCTTCTTGTGCAGGAGGAACTCGGCTTTACATTTATCAACATGACACAATAAACCCTAATTGTCTTTTTCAGAATCTGTCTCTCTCCAATTGCTTGAGGATGGGGGAACCTCAATATGTTGAAGAAAACCACAACAGTACATAGAACACAGGTGCAGGAAATTAGACTAATTACAAAGGGTGGAACAAAAGGGAGAACCTAATCACATAAAATAGGCAAAAGCCAAAACGTGGACAGGGATCACGAGACAATCCTATTGACAAACAAAAGGCTCCAGTCCAGGAGTTCTAAGGTGCATAGATAATGAGAGAAAGGATAGCGCAAACAGGTGTGGAGATTCCACAGAAATGCAGCAGAGAAGATTAGAGAGACTAGAACAGGGCGAGTGTTGGGAGCTTGTTAATCAATTAGTAAGTGCAGCTATACAATCCCTAGTGCTTGTTAGTAAGTATTATATGCGATGTTAGCTGGATTAGTAATCTTAGTGAAAACAACAAACTGTTCGTATTGGTTAGTAAAAATAGAAAAGTAGAGTGAGTACTACCAAGTAAACGAAAATGGAAGGAGGGTTAAAATCCAGAAACCAATAAATCACCCGAAAGAGTGGCACGCAGTACTGGGGCTGTGAGCAATGACAAGACAAGGCACCAGACGGGAAGACCGAGTGCAAAGCAAGGTGGAAAGCAAAACATGGACCGGAAGAATGGGTAAATGCAAAATATGGAAAAGTAAAACTAAGAATACAAGAATAAATCGATGTACCAAATCACAATACACATACCAAAGAATAGTCAGACATAGCAATGATTCAAATACCAATAAAACATAATATCAAAACATGGCAAAAAGAACAAGACATGGCAAATAAGAGCATGAACATGGCGAGACAGATCAGAATCATAACATTAGACTCAATGCTCAACATGCATCCCCCATGTAATTCAAAGAGCAAATCCACTCAGTGCATTCATGCATTGACTTACAATACATCAGATTTTGCCTTCATGTTAAGCAAAAACTTAATTCATGGCACCTACGAAAATGCGGCTAGCCATGGTAAAGCGAATCAGTATTTCAAGAAAAACCATTCTCTTTTTGTCTCTTGAATTTATTCTCAGAGCAAAATAAGCTGAATTTAAATGCAATTTTAGATTTCACATGAACACTGTGCATTATGAACACTAGTCTGGGTTAATGAAAGTAGCACACACAGGGCCAAACAAATCAGCTCTAGGTGCTTACCTGAACAGCCCCAGAGGAATTTCTGCACTGGAATTGAATTAATTTCACATCAGATGCAATATCAAGAAGAAATCAAAATAAATGCAAGCATTATATGAGTGGGACTATGAACCACAATAAATAAAATTAAAGCTGCAAGCAGCGTTGAAAGGGCCCTCGCACCCCTCGTGCACGTTGGGGTGGCGGTAAGATCTTGATGGGTGCAGGTGTCCATTCAGAGCCATTGGACACTGCGGGACCGCGTACAATGTGGTTTCCTGAGGGGAGTGCAAAAATTTTCTGGAGGGCGCTATGATACCATTATGACATGCCAAACACCCCTCCCCTACCTGCCCTGAGACCAAGCAGCTCAAATCACACAATGACTGCTGCTGCAGCACTCACTGTCATATCTCATGAACTGTTTTACAGAATCAAACGCCGTTTGGTACACTACATCAACACAACACAGGGAACATTATTACCAAGTTTAATATAATTTGAATCTAAACTTTTGGAAATATTATTATGTTATGACTGCCTATATATATTGAAAAATGTAGAGTGACGGACTTCAAAACACAGTATAGGTTGCAGTAAACGAAAGTTTCGCCTCAGTCTGCTTGTTTACTTGTCAAATTTTCAGCTCATTTGTACTTTCTGGTGAATTTTGGGAATTTTTTTTTCATCCACTTCATCACCTTCTCTATCATGGCGCCACCTAAAATTTGATGGGCCGCCACGGCCGCATTGTTTGACGAAAGCACACAATATTCGCAGCACTTCATCTGCAAAGCCTTAAGGCTAATATCCCCAATTTTGAAGAAGATATGATGAACCGTCTAGGAAATCTGCATTCATATCTTGGAAGTGCACATCAAAGCTGTAAAACATGCCATTTCCTGTCGCCAGCAGGTGGCGCTGTGACTTCTAACAAATGCTGACATACAGACATCTTCAGGGTGCGACTGTCATCATATGTGGGAAGTTTCGGGCGGATACGATTATGTATGGCCGAGTTATAACAACATATGTCTTATGGCAAACATCAAAGTTTGCCACGCCCCCACGGCCATGCCCAAGACTGTAGTATGCGTCTTACAAAACTTTTGCTCTCACAGGTCTTATGAAGGCACAGACCGAATTTGAAGTCGATCGCATTAAATGTCCGGGAGGAGTTCGTTAAAATACGACACCTGCAAATTGCCCCAACATGACCATAAAATTCAAAATGGCTGACTTACTATTGGTTTTACGATATTGCTCCAAGAGGCTTTTTTGTACGTCTTGATGCCCTACAGGTGACTGGTGATTTTCATACTTGTAAGTGAAACAGTACGTGGGGGCTGCTTCATTGAAACACTATTGGCAGTGCCTAGGGGGCGCCATTCAGCCAATTTGCCACGCCCATGCCCGCAACCCCCCTCAAAAGTCAAGTACCGTACCTTACAACATATCTGCCATGTATCATGCGCCTACAAGCTATCCTCCATCTGTAATACCATAAAATGCATTAAGGGGTGCTACAGAGCTGATCTGCCACGCCCGTGGCCAGCTGTGATATATATGAAATTGCATTGGGATTTACACATATGTGCAAAGTTTTGTAGGTTTTCGCACATCCTAAAGGCCTGAAAACTGCAATCGCATATTGAAAATTTCCGCAGGAAACGGTCCACGGCTGACTTCCTGTTGGGCAAAAAATTTTTAAAAAAATCTCATGACATCGTACCTAACGGACCTATGATGTCACCGAATTTTGTGCACCTCCGACGAAATATGCCCAAAAACGGCCCTACGTTTGGGGGCGCTTTTGAGCCCCCTGACCACGCCCACGCCCAGTCACTCCAGAAAATGTTGAGTTTCGCCAGACTTGAGGTCTGTGTTAAATTTGGTGCGGCTCGCACCGTGGGAAAGGCCTCAAAACGGGTCGCAAAGCCGCGGAAGTATAATAATAATCTCTACAAAAACAAAAGGTTCCTCGTAACTTTGACTTCGTCGCTCGGGCCCTAATTATTGCAGTTATCTGAGGGCACTGGGTGTGAAGAAATGGTACTGTGCTTGACTGAAACTGGCAAACACGCGTTTTGTATTAGCGCCCCATTATGCTGAATCCCAGCCAGGACCTGCGCATATCCTAACACACTGACTTTTTTGCGCACTCTAAAACACAATAAGAAGTGAGAAAAAGCTCTGCACTAGCTGTGACTAAGGTTGCTTACATGCAATTACCAGATTCTGTATCAGGCCAAATAAACCAGTAGGTGTGTTTCCTATTACACTGATTTGGTAGGGTAGGTAGGCTTTTTCTTCTTTTTTTTGCTGAAAGATTTTTTGGTAAAATTTTTTGAGTAGCCAGGTGATAGGTCTTTTTTTTCTTTTTCTCCGTTATTGCAATATGTAAGGCATATACCAAAACTGAGATAGACATGCTACCAGTACATGATTTTGGTGCCTGCTACATGCAACATATAAATATGCAACAACTGTCAAACTAGTACAAAACATTAATAGACTGAAAGAACAATAAAAGTTGTCATAAAAGGTTTTAAAGATACTGTACTAGCTGTACATTTGAACGGTACCGAGCTAGACTGAGACAACTATGTCCTAAAGAATACTGTAATTTTTGTCTGTGACATAGTTTGCATCACTTAGTGTAGGAATACAGGAATCAGTGAGCACTTGGTGTCCAAATATGTTCCATCACATAGACAGCAGTTCCAACTCCAGGTTGATCCAATTAAACTAGCAACAAAAAAACATTTAAAAACAACAATCCCTGACTGAAATGTAACTTCAACTTTAATGAAAAAAACCAAACTATGAAGTGACAGTGTTTTTATTTTGGCAAGCCAAATCATTTCTCTTTGTGACATTAGCCATATGGTCTCTGAACAATACTGTTTCTCCCAAAACCTTGCAGTTCTCACATGTTTACATGATGGCATACACACTAGGTACTATCGGACAGAAGTGGGGTATTGCTGTCTCGCTTTGCACATTAGCAGATATACTTGAGCTGATGAAAGTTCAGTGAAATCAGTGAAGTCGTGTCATATTTTGTTGGTAGCAATCATGCCCCGCATCATATGAAGTTGGGCAATCCATAGCTGCAAAAATTGCAGAACTGCATCTATCTGCTTCTGTGTCAACTATGCAGTCTTGCACTTGTAAACTAATAACGATTCAATCAAAGCCTAATAAATCCATGGTTTACCATGCTACAGCTATCCTGCAGGTCCGCAGCCAGCCTGCTGGCTAATGTGAACGTGAAATGAAGGTGCAGTATGTGCAAGTATCTTCGGTGCAGTACACTTCAGGCCAGAAACACAAAAAGACCTTGCAAGCATAACCTCTGGTGTAATCGAGCTCTCATAAGGCTTGACTGAATTGCTAATAATTTTAACACTGTAGCAAGCGCTCATCTCATCTGCAACAGCAAGATCCCACTTTGATCTCAAAATGCCGAGCGCGTACCATCATGCAATGGGCAAATTTGGCAAAGCAGTTTTGAACCCTTTTTCTAATTTTGACTGGTTAAGATTTATCGTGAATTCTCGACTCACGAACTACAGGCAAATAGGGAAGATGCTCACAAACATTCAGTGGGATTCTGCAGGGAACTTTGCATGGAGTGCTGCTGCAAAAAACCAGCGGAGGACAAAACAACTATACCAGAAAACAAGAAAAAAAAGCTATGAGAGCAATCAATGATGTCGCGCCAGACATCAGGGGTTGGGTTCATTTCTTTTTTATTTTATATTGATGACATGGATAAATGTTTGGGGTCGTCCCTCATGAAGTAGGTCAGGTCGGGCAACTGGAAACCCACCAATTTTTTTTTTATTTGGCCTAAACTAAATTTCACACTGTGAAAAGGTATTCATCTTTTTCTTGACTTGTTCTTTAAATAATGTCTGTCCCAAAGACAGTGGGCAAACCAGGAAATGGCAAAACCGAAAACAGAGATCCCTGAAGCCCACTGAAAACTGCATGATTCACTTAAGCCCAGTTTCCTTCCAAAGGATAAACCAGGAGAGTTAAAGAAGCACTGTTTTGCTGAGGTCAAAAAGAGGCACACAGTTAAAATCAGGGGGAACCCAACGGAGAATCGGACAGTGCATGAAACTAGGTTGCTTCAGGTCACCATCGAGGTTAACCTCTTAAAGCACCGAGCCTCTGGCACGAAAATAACATGCCCAAAATAAAATGAGTTTCTCTGCAAATATTTGGTCCATTTGAATAATCTTTGCATCATAATAAAGGCAATACCTTGGGGATTTTTGTCATGGTTTAAAAATCAGTGAATAGGTTACTGAATCAGCATTAATGAAGATCATGGAACACAGCATAAATGAAAGGTCTCATTTCTGCCTTACAAAATTTTACATATTCTCTTTTGATTTTAACATAACATTCCATAATATAACATGAACGGCAAGAACAAGCCATTCAGCCCAACCACGCTCGCCAGTTTCTTTATACAGTTGTGAATATATCCCTTCAGATGCTCCAAGACTCAATGGAATCTAGCTTTCAGTCAAGCCTGCTCTTGAAAACCCCCAAAGTCTCTGCCTCAAGAATATGGTCAGGCAAGCTAGTCCACATTGGAATTACTCTTTGGGTGAAGAAATATTTCCGAATATCAGTGCTAAATTTATCTTTGGTCAACTTCCATTTGTGACCCGAGTTCTACTCACAACACTTGGTCGAAGGAATCCTACATAATTCACTTTGTTAATCCCTTTAACTTATTTAAAGACCTCAATCAAATCTCCCCTGAGTCTCCTTTTCCTAAAGACTAAAGAGATTATGGATCTTCAGCCTCTTCAAGTAGCTGTCGTCTTTCATACCTGAAATAAGCTTCGTAGCTCTTCTCTGAACTTTCTCTAGACCCTCTATAGCTTTCCTAAAGTATGGTCCCAAGAACATTACACAATACTCCAGACGTGGTCTGACGAATGTGTTGTACAAAAGAAGCATCACCTCCTTAGATTTATACAAAATACTTTTGGCTATGTATCCCAGCATCCTATTGGCTTTTTTAACTGTTATGGCACAATGGCTAGAGCCTGTAAGGGTTTGGTCAACAATCACTCTCAGATCTTTCTTGTGTGCAACAAATTCCAGTTTTAAACCTCCCATGAAGTAATCCCGTCTAATGTTTTTATTACCTACATGTAGAACTTTACATTTTGCTACATTAAATTTAATTTGCCACATTTCTGCCCAATTCTGGATTCTATCCAAATCATCCTCAATCACTTTAGTGGACCCTAAACTATTTACCAAACCCCCAAATTTAGCATCATCTGCAAATTTAACCAATCTGCTCTCAATATTCCTACCAAGGTCATTAATGTAGATGAGGAACAGCAGGGGTCCCAACACCGATCACTGGGGTACACCACTCCCCACCACATCTAGCTCAGGTTAGATACCACTGACCACAACTCTTTGCGTTCTGTCCTGTAACCAGTTTTGAATCCACTTCAGTATACCTCCTGTAACTCATTTTAAAAATTAGTCTCTTATGCGGTACTGTATCAAATGCTTTCTGAAAATCCAAATATATGATGTCATAACCCCTGCTCTAGTCAAAAGTCTTAGTGGCCTCTTCAAAAAATTCCAGAGGGTTTGTCAGACATGACCTTCCCTTACAGAAACCATGTTGGCTATCCCTCAAGATACTGTTACGTTCAAGAAATAAGTCCAGCTCATCTTTTATGATTGATTCCAATACCTTGCACGCAATGCAAGTTAAACTGACTGGCCTGTAATTTCCTGGCTCGGTACAGTCCCCTTTCTCATATACTAGCATTATATTGCCCTGTTTCCAATCATTTGGTATTTCTTCCGTTTCTAAAGACCATCTGAAGATGGCGGATAGCGGCCTAAAGATGATCTTACCAAGTTCCCTGAGCACTCTAGGATATAAGCCATCAGGACCCACCACCTTATGTGGCTTTAATTTATGCAACTTGTCTGATACTTCGTTATCCCAAACCTCAATTTCCGCATAGTAATCTTGAGCATTTAACATGCCCTCTGGCCAAATAAAGACCCCCTCTGAGGTAAAATTCTCAAAGTAACTGATAAAGGCATCCGCAACATCCGTGTTATCATATAGCAGCGATACATTTTAATTCTTTATGCTCTTAACCTCCTGTTTGACTTTCCTTCTTCTGCTATAGTACTGAAAGAAGCGCTTAGCGTTAGTTTTTGCCCCCTCTGCAATTGGCTGCATGGCAGCCATATTGGTGGGCAGAGTGAGCTGAAAATCTCTAGGCATCATCCCCTATGTATGACCATTCACCCCACCAAAAATCATAAACCTCCATCAAGTGGTATTGACATTACAGCGCAACAAAGGATTTCAAGATGCCTGCGGTGGCGGCCATATTGGTTGGCAGAGCAAGATGAAAACCGATAGGCATCATCCCCTATGTATGACCATTCACCCCACCAAAAATCATAAACCTCCGTCGAGAGGTGTTCAAGTTACAGCGTGACAAAGGATTCAAGATGGCTGCTGTGGCGGCCATGCTGTTTGGCAGAGTGAGCTCAAAATAGAAAGGCAGCATCCCCTATATATGACCATTCATCCCACCAAAAATCATAAACCTCTGTTAAGAGATATTCACGCTAGAGGGCGACAAAGGATTTCTAGTTGCCTAGCGTGGCGGCCATATTGGCTGGCGGAGCAAGCTGAAAATCGAAAGGCATCATCCCCTATGCATGATTATTCGCACCATCAAAAATCATTAACCTCCATTGAGCAGTGTTCATGTCAGAGGGCAACAAAACAAAAAGGTTTGAGGTCGGAGTGTAATGTGAAAAGAATTGACCAATACTTGGGCAGTATTGACCTTTTCTTTCTTAATCCCAGACTGGAGCGAGGTTTGGGCCAGAGAATTAAAGTCCCAGAGAATTAAAAAAAGTCTAAAAGGTGGGAGGGGTCTGCAAAAGAGTATATAAAGAGGAAAATTGAGAGAGTAAAATAGTTGGAGAAATTGCAAAGAGAAGGATACATTTGACAAAACCTGTCACACTTTGAGACCTGTGAAGCTTTTTGTGGATTTTTGCCTGTGTTGGAGCATTTTCCTCACCCAGAATATCGCCAAGCAACCCCATCTCAAGGGACTGTAAATATTTTTCTTCTTGTATTTATCAATCTTGATCAGTAGAGTAGATTGTAGGTTAGTGTTAGTCTTTGTTTAATAAAAATCTCATTGAGTTTTGAAATTTTGTCTGTCATCCCTTGCTGTCCTATGTCATAACAAATTGGGGCCATAACAAGGGCATTAAAAAGAGGTTGTAAAATTATTGAAATTGGAGACATTTTTCAAGTGCAGCTCAAGCGCAGCCGTTGCAAGCAAGAAAACGACAGGTCAAGTGAGCCAAGGCCATATTGTTTCTTCATGCCAGGGGCAACTTTGACTGAGGAGGGTACCCCAGGGAAGAGCAGGCAGGCTACCGAAGAAGAATGAAGGCAGACCCATTCCCAAGTTAAGGTGAAAGATGATGTTCTTTCCCAAGGCATATTGCCACCACAATCAAAGCTGAAATCAAGTTACAGTGCACATGGCTATGTTATTTAGTCAAGCTAGACTGTGCATATTGAGAGACTTGCTGGCATTTGATGCATGGGTGATTGGGGTAGGGGCCATCATCTTGCATCAAAATTAGCACATCACGAGTCATCACAGATTCACATGCCTGCATTTTGGTATGTTAACAATGGAAGCTCAATGACAGAAAAAAATTACTCAGAAATTAAGAGAGGCGTGCATACCACAGTGAATTTCAGGCAACAGGTGTTGGAGCGCATGGATAACCTGACTCACGCTAGCTTCGTGCAATTAGGGGTTCAGAGGGCACCGTGAAAAGCTGGGGTATGCCAACTGTAGAAATTTTCTCAGTTTATCTGAAATGTTGTCACTGCACAACCCTGTTCTCAAATGCTATTTTTTTTCAACAATTATGGACTCCACACAAAATGGGCCAGTTCGGTCAGGTCCAGCGCTATGTGAGAGTGATCAGAGATGCACAGAACATCGCCACAGATCTGACCATCATAGAGTGATTTTTTTGGGATTGTTGGAGGCTACTGACACATCAGAAGCTGAGCTTAAATGTAAAATTCTAGGCAACACTGAGGAAAACTGGCTGAGTACTTTGAAATGTCACAGGTTGGAATAAGATAGAGCAGCTAATGAGAATCTGATCTTTTCAGTTTTGTTGCCGTGTATTTATTAAACGAAATATACGCTTCACTGGGTCATTAGCGGTGTTGCTTGTGTTTCTGTCAAGATATTGCTTATAACCGTAAGTATTGTCTATATAATATGATAGGCTATTGGTTATTAAGTGCAGATAAAATAGGGTGTTTAGACTGTTTTATGCTTTCCTTGATTTTGCATCCTGATCCATTATTACGCTGTCCATGATTCTGAATATAGAAGCATCGTGGAACTTCAAATGTGCTCTTGGCTTAGATTTTTCTCTGGTTTTACATTAACACACAGCCTTCCCAACAAATTATTTTTAATTTTTGTGTATCTATCAACATAGTACTGGTGAGTGTGAAATATTGGAGCAAGGGGCCCATAATTATGTTTGCACCTGGAAACTTCATGATCAAGCCACGCTGCTGGCTGATAAGGATTTGAGGATTGTGATGTTTGTTTAATTAGTTGAGGCTTTTAATTTGTCAAGATAGTGGAGAATTATGTTTGTTATTTTGGTCTTGGCCACCCAAAAGAGTATTTGCCTTAGTTGACTAGTTTGCCTTCTTTTATGTTCCTTTCTCAATAACTTGCCTGACTACGCCATCCAGCAATGGATACTTGCTTTCTTAAATACTCAAGAAAGAGGGTGAGAAGCGTTAAGCAGAGCAGGTTGGGACACAGTAAACAAACAAAATCTAGCGAGGAGGGAACACCAACAAGGAATGTATATGCAAGTAGCAATTACTAGTAGGAAACAGGTGGGAGTGGGAACGCAAAGGGAATGGTAATACACAAAGCAATAATTTCAAAATATTGGCAAGGGCACTGTAGCTCACTTGGTTTGTTTCAGGCTTTGGTACTATGTAAACTCACAAGTAGTTGTATATGTTATGCTTGGGTTCAAAATTGGGACAATGAAGACACCGTTTGGTTTTTTTTTCCTGCACAAATTACAAACATAACTACAACTACAATTTGAAGTCATCATCAGTTTTGAAGCAGTAAAAACACAAATTGTGCAAGTTTTTCAAACAATTTCCAGTTCATGGCACATAACTGTGCATGGTATACTTTGCCATGAAAATTTAAAGTTGATAAGTCATTGCCATGTCTTTGAAATAGCACCTGTTACCTGATTGACAAATAGCAGCTAGATATTTAACTCATTCCCTACAGCAAGCCGCTGCCAATGGCACGGCAAATTCTACCATTTTCTTACGGCAAGCCGGTGCCAGCGGCACATGTGCAGTCCAATGAAAACACAAAATCAGTTGACAATCGCGGTGTTGGGCCACCTGTACTTCAATACTGTATACTGTGTAATTTTCAGGAAAAGTATTCCGTGCTAACGCAACAATTTTAGATAAAAGTATTCCATACGGAATGAGTTAAAGATTAATTTTGTTCATTGATCCTCATACAGAGATGCAATCTGCAAAATTCGAACCTTTGAGTTAAATGGTTGAAAATAAATATGCAATTTTACTTTATTTTTCTTACTACAGGGCCATATATTAGCTAGTTGTAATCATATATGTTCTACCTCTCTAGAGCACCACCATTTGGCCAATCAAAGTATTTTGTATTGAAACTGTCTTATTTACAGATCCTTAATAGTAGTACAAAGTTTTATGATTGATGACAGTTAAAGTGAGTTATGAAAGAGCTTATGAAATTCAATTGGCTGATATCGGCTATCTTGTTTGAACTAACACTTTTTTCTTACAGGTTTTCGTGGCAACCTCAACCATTATGAAGCATGCAAAATTTAAAGTTGCTCACACAACTGGTTTAAAGGAAGCTCTAAAAAACAAAGATATTTCTTTGTTCTTTGTACCACTGATTTAATTAAACAAGGGACTTGGGGGGCAGGGAGGTTAGAGAGTGTTATACAGAGGGGAAATGCAGACTGCCTTGATGGAAGCTGACAGTATTACATGCACTATAGATGATATATTTTTAAAGCAACAAACCAAAGTGAGGGACTTAAAGCAGCAGGCACATGAGAAATTGAAGGGGAAAAGCATTCGCGATAACCTGAAATGTTTTTATCTAATGTATGAAGCATAAAAATCAATTTCCAGAACTTGAGGCCGTTATGATTAGTGAGGGCTATGACATAGTTGGGATTACAGAGACATGGCTTTGTGAAGAGGATGGAGATGAATATACTATAGAAGGTTATTAGCTCTTTAGGAAGGATAGATGCAATAGGCGAGGAGGGGGTGTAGCACTCTATGTGAACGAAAGCATAAATGTGCAGGAAATTCCTGAAATTGAAAATTCCTTACCCTGTGAAGATATCTGGGTCAGGCTCATTGGCAAGCACGAGACAGGTTTAAACATAGGTGTATGCTATCGACCACCAGCTTTGGACAGTATTGCCAATGAAATTCTGTAAAAGAGGATTAGGCAAGCTTGTAGAGGAGGAGGGACTATTATAATGGGAGACATAAATTATCCTGGTATCGATTGGGAAATGGTGGAAGGACAGGGTAGGGGGGAGAAAGAATTTATAGATGTTGTAAATGATAATTTTTTGGTGCAGTATGTTAATAAACCTACAAGAGAGAAGGCAATTTTAGACTTAGTGCTCTGTAATGACCCTGACAGAATTAGCAATGTTGAGGTACTGGACCCACTTGGGACAAGTGATCACTCTACTGTTAATTTTGATGTTCCATGGGAAGTTAAAAAGGTGTCTTCAAAACCAAAGATTTGCAATTTTAGGCGAGCAAACTTTGACAGGATGCGCTCATATCTAAGTGAAATAAAATAGGGGACAGTCCTGGACTGTGAGCCTGTAAATAAGATGTGGGAAGGATTTAAGGGGGTTTTTACTTGACTCACAATGCAAATTCATTCTGAAGGTGTCCAAAAGTAAGCTGAAAAAGCAGAATCCTCAGTGGATGACCAAAAGTATTTGTAGGATTTTGAGGGAAAAGAGGAATCTTTATAAGATGTACATAGAGGATAACAATGAGAACACCAAGGCTGAATACTGTAAAATGCAGGCCGTGGTCAAAAAAGCGCCAAGGAATGCTCGAAGACTGTATGAAAGACAAATTGCAGAGGGGGCAAAAACTAACCCTAAGCGCTTCTTTCAGTACTGTAGCAGAAAAAGGAAAATCAAACAGGAGGTTAAGTGCATAAAGAACAAATATAGATCGCTGCTATATGATAACAAGGATATTGCAGATAACTTAAACAGTTACTTTGTTGTAAATTTTTCCTCAGAGCGGGTTTTTATTCGGCCAGAGGGCATGTCCCATGCTCAAGATTATTTAGCGGAATTTGAGGTAAGGGATAACGAAGTATCAGACAAGTTGCATAAACTAAAGGCAGATAAGGTGGCGGGTCCTGATGGCTTATATCCTAGGGTGCTCAGGGAAGTTGGCAAGATGCCGCTATCCGCCATCTTCAGACGGTCTTTAGAAACTGAAGAAATAACAAATGACTGGAAGCAGGGCAATATAATTCTAATATATAAGAAAGGGGACCGTACTGAGCCAGGAAATTAGAGGCCAGTCAGTTTAAATTGCATTGCGTGCAAAATACTGGAATCTACTGTAAAAGATGAGCTGGACATAATAATATCTTGAGGGATGGCCAACATGGTTTCCGTAGGGGTAGGCCATGCGTGACAAACCTTCTGGAATATTTTGAAGAGGCCACCAAGACTTATGACCAGAGCAGGGCTTATGACATCATACACATTCATTTTCAGAAAGCATTTGACAATACCACATAAGAGACTAATTCTTAAAATGAGCTCCATTGGAGT
This sequence comes from Gymnothorax reevesii, assembly GCA_029721435.1. Classification (NCBI taxonomy): domain Eukaryota; kingdom Metazoa; phylum Chordata; class Actinopteri; order Anguilliformes; family Muraenidae; genus Gymnothorax; species Gymnothorax reevesii. The sequence goes on along the minus strand of CM056574.1, from coordinate 75,495,726 downwards.
TACAGGAGGTATACTGAAGTGGATTCAAAACTGGTCACAGGACAGAACACAAAGATTGGTGGTCAGTGGTATCTCATCTGAACTAGGTACGGTGGGGAGTGGCATCCCCCAGGGATCAGTGTTGGGACCCCTGCTGTTCCTCATATACATTAATGACCTTGATAGGAATATTGAGAGCAAATTAGTTACATTTGCAGATGATACTAAAGTGGGAGGTTTTGCAAAAAGTATAGAGTCCACTAAAGTGATTCAGGATGATTTGGATAGAATCCAGAAATGGGCAGAAATGTAGCAAATTAAATTTAATGAAGCAAAACACGAAGTTGTACATGTACGGAATAAAAACCTTAGACATGATTACTTCATGGGAGGTTTAAAACAGGAATGTGCTCCACAAGAAAAAAGATCTGGGAGTGATTATTGACCACACCCTCACAGGCTCTAGCCATTGTACTATAGCAGTGAAAAAAAGCCAATCGGATGCTGGGATATATTGCCAAAAGTACAAATCCAAGGAGATGATGCTTCTTTTGTACAACACATTCGTTAGACCACATCTGGAGTATTGTGTACAGTTCTGGGGACCGTACTTTAAGATATAGAGGCTCTAGAAAAAGTTCAGAGAAGACCCATTAAGCTAATTCCGAGTATATAAGATGAAAGCTATGAGAAGAGGCTGAAGGTCCTTAATCTCTTTAGTCTTAGAGGAAAAGGAGACTTAGTTGTGATCTGATTGAAGTCTTTAAATATGTTAAAGGGATCAACAAAGTGAATTATGTAGGATTCCTTCAACCAAGTGTTGTTAGTAGAACTCAGGGTCACAAATGGAAGTTGACCAAAGGTAAATTTAGCACTGATATTCAGAAATATTTCTTTACTCAAAGAGCAATTTCGATGTGGAATAGCTTGCCTGACCATATTGTTGAGGCAGAAACCTTGGGAGTTTTCAAGAGCAGGCTTGACTTAAAGCTAGATACCATTGAGACATTGAGTATCTGAAGTGATATATTCACAACTGTATAAAGAAACTGCCAAGCCTAATTGGGCTGAACGGCCTGTTCTCGCCATTCATGTTATGTTATGTTTTGTTATTTCAATTAAAAGAGGAATTTTAACCAATTCTAATGATCTATGTAACCCCCTGACAAAAAGCACTAGAGATATAAATCACAATTTTCTTGTCCAAATTCCAGCCCTTTCAATGTGGGCTGGAGGATGCCATCATTGTGAGGCTCCCCCTATTCTGCGATGTATTGTGCGTAGATGCATTCTTCAGCAAATTAGTCAACGTTATCTTAGGACAACTGTCATACACGAGTAACCAAAATTACTTTGTTTTGTAATAATACAAGGTAATTGGGCTAAAAGTGTCAGCATGCTAGCTAAATAATTATTTATCTCAGACTTGGATAAACCATATATCCATTCTCTATACTGCGTCTTCCTCAATGGGCTCGCGAGGACAATTGGTGCCTACACCAGCTGGCTCAGGGAGAAAGGCTGGGACACACCCTGGACAGCTCGTCCGTCCGTCGCAGGGCACACACACCGTTCACACATCATTCGCTCGCACACTCATATCTATGGGCAATTTAGCATCTAGCAAGCAGCCTGACATACAGTGCTGTGAAAAAGTATTTGCCCCATTCCTAATTTCTTATTTTCTATTGCATATTTGTCACACTTGAATATTTCAGATCATAAACAAATTTTAATATTAGACAAAGACAACCCGAGTAAATACATTTAAATACAGTTTTTAAAAGATGATTTAATTTATAAAGGAGAAAAAGCCATCCTTGCCCTATGTGAAAAAGTAATTGTCCCACCTTGTTAAATCATGGATTAACGGCGTAGCCACACCCAGGCTACTGACTACTTCCAGACCTGTTGAATGAAGAAATCTCTTAAGTAGAACCTGCCTGACAAAGTGACGTAGGCTAGAAGATCTCAAAAAGTGACATATCATGCCGCGATCTAATCAAATTCCAGAACAGATGAGAAAAAGTCATTGACATATATTATTCTGGAAAGGGTTACAAAGACATTTCTTTTTTTTTCTTTTTTTTTTAATTAAAAAAATTTGCCATATCCGATCCCACCCAAATCTGCAATGCCCAATTGGTGAACTATGTACAAGGCTTGCTCTTATGCGACTCTTTGTTGCAATTCAGGAGAGTGAAGACAGTTTGCAGCTCTCCTCCAAAGCACGTGCCTGACAGCCACCGCTTCTTATACACTCATTGGTTGAATCTTAACAAGATCAGAACGAGGGCGGTGGATACCCAGACATGACCAGACTCAGAATCTTCCTGACGAGTGCCCGTCTGGCCAACAGGACGCACTTGAGCAAAGAACAAGGCAACTATTGCCGACAGTCCCCTCCCAATTTCCAACCCAGAAGTGCAATGGCCAATTGTACGCTACTCTGAAAAAGCTGCCGACCACTGCCGGCTGGTACGAAGCGGGGCTCGAACCCACAACATGATAGTCATTTCTGCTTCGCAATCAATGCTTTACCGAGTGAGCTATCTGGCAGCTCACAAAGCCATTTCTAAGGCTTTGGGACTCCAGCTAACCATGGTTAAAGCAATTATCCACAAACGGAGAAAACTTGGAACCGTGGTTAACCTTCTCAGGAGTTGCCGGCCTACCAAAATTATTCGAAAAGCACATGAACGACTCATCCAGGAGGTCATGAAAGAACCCAGAAGAACATCTAACGAACTGCAGGCCTCACTTGCCTCAGTTAAAGCCAGTGTTCATGCTTAAACAATTAGAAAGAGACTGGGCAAAAATGGAATCCATGGGAGAGTTCTAAGGCAATAACCACTGCTGACAAAAAAGAACACAAAGACTCGTCTCATATTTTCCAAAAAGAAATCTTGATAATCCGTAAGACTTTTGGGAAAACATTCTGTGGACTGACCGGACAAAAGTTGAACTTTTTCGGAGGTGACTTCATGACCTCACAACGTGTCACATGATGACATCATACCGGTATGGTTCAATATTTGGCCACCAGGTGGCACTTTGTGATGGAAAATTACCATTTTGGCCATATCTTCAAAACTATTTGTCCGTTTGACCTGAAATTAAATTCAAATGAAAGTCTATTCAAGGTCTATTCAAGGATTGGGGAATTGGAGGATTGGGCACATTCGGGGATATACCCCAAGCCGTCGCCTCCGACGGCATAAGCCTAGTTTGAATTTAATTTCAGATCAATCGGACAAATGGTTCTGAAGATATGGCCAAAATGGTCATTTTCCATCACAAAGCGCCACCTGGTGGCAAAATATTGAACCATGCCGGTATGATGTCATCATGTGACACGTTGTGAGGTCATGACCTTGCAGTTGCACATAGTTTCATGTCAATTGGACAAATGGTTCTAAAGATATGGCAAAAATTGTGAATTTTATGTGACAGAGCTCCACCGTGTGTCAAAATTTTGAACCAAACAGGTATAATGACACATCCTCAGGTCATAAACTTTCATTTGCACTTGATTTGAGGTCAATCGGACAAAAATTTCCAGAGATATGACAAAAACAGAGATTTTTCAGTTTTTGGCCCCTGGTGGCCATCTAGAAATTGTAAATTGTCCAAAATCAAATCAGTTCTTCCTCTTGATGATACTTACTTATATGCAAAACATGAAATTTCTACTTGAAATATTACTGAAGTTATCTTGTTAACACGTAGGGCGGCGCGGTGGCGGCAGCGGTCGGACCAAAAACATAATATCCCCGAAACGCCGTTCGGCCTTCGGGGATATAAAAACTGCATTTTGTATTTACTGTTGTGATCTGTGATTTCTGCATGTCATGTTTTAAGTTCTGTGCCTGGCCTAGCCATGTTTAGGATTTCGGTGTTTAGTGACCACTGCCTGCCCTTTGACCATTCTTAGGATCATGTATTGTGTTTTTGGTAATTTAGATTTCATGTTTTATTATTTTCTCATGCCTTAGTTTCCATGCCATATTTTCATTTCCATGCATTGCACTTTGTCTACCCTGTCTTGTCTTATGTAGGTCTTTGCCCACGGTCCCTAGTCTTGCGTGCCACTCATTCGGGTGATTTATTGGTTTCTGGGTTTTCAATCTTCCTTCAAAATCTCATGTTCTTCCTTCCTCTCTCTTTTACTGTCTTGCTAACACATACTAACAGTTTATTGTTTTTGATAATTACTAACCCTTATTAACATTGTATATTTTTTACTGACTTACTAACATGCACTCGGGATTGTATAGCTGCACATACTAATTGACTAACGATCTCTCAGCAGTTGCCCAATTCTAATCTCCGCCCTCCTTGCCTATCCCTAATTATCTCTGCTGCAGTTTTCCACTTATATCTCTTGCTCTCCTTTTCTTTAGACTATACATTTTAGTACTCTTAATCGAAGTTGTTGTTTGTTCATAGGATCGTCTTGTGATCCCTGTCTGCGTCTTTGCAATTGCCAAATTCATGTAATTAGATTATTCCTCATGTGTCAGTCCAGATTATTGTTTCATTGATCACACATGTTCTCCCTTGTCATGTGCTTACCCCGGATGTGTATTTAAGATGTCTGTTATAGCACTTCCAGTGTCAGATCGTTCTCCCTGGTTTTCTCGTGCCACGTTTCTCGCCTTGATTTGTCAGTGTTTATCTTTCTGACTGGATTGCCCGACTTTCGATTTTTGCCTTTGTGACTTTGGATTATTGTTGCATCTGTGAGTTTTGACCACTTTTCTGCCCGACTACGAGATCCGTTTGGTGCCCTGGTAACGATTCGGATTACGTCCTGTGGATTCTGGCTTGCTTCTCTGATAGAACTATTCCTGTGTACGAGACCCATTTCTGTTCGACTACGATTACTGTGATTGCTGCCCTGGTTTTGGATACGATTTTTGCCCAACTGGATTTTGACTTTTGGATTGTGGACTCTGTACTGTTGCTTTCTGCCCTGCGGGGGTTCTCCCCCTTTGCAAATAAAACAAGCTCTACTGCATTTCCTGGTTCTCACGACTGGTTCCTGATCGGTTCATTACAGTACCATCTGACCAGCGTGGAGCCAGCAAGTTCCAAGCCTTTTCAGGCAGCAGTAGAGGAGCAGTGTGCCCAGTTGGAGATGCAGCAACAGCAGGTACGGGCCTTCATGCAACATATGCAGGCTATGAGCAATCACATGGCGAATATTGCTCACTCGCTGTGGAGTGCACCGAACATCCACGCACCCCAGCCTCCGGTCGTCACCATGCCTGCGTCCAGTCCAGCCCCTGCACCACCTGCTCCACTCCAGGAACCATGTCTACCTCCTCCGGAGAAGTATGATGGTGATCCGGGGTCTTGCCGGTCCTTCCTCACTCAGTGTAAGCTGATATTCAACCTACAACCCTCTACCTTTCCCTCTGAGCAAGCACGAGTGACGTACGTCATCACGCAGCTGACCGGTAGAGCGAAGCAGTGGGCCACAGCTACTTGGGAGGCGGGATTACCCTGTGTATGGTCATTTGACAGCTTTGGAGAGGAGATGAGGAGAGTGTTCGACCGCTCCAGACATGGACACGAGGCTGGGAGGGAAATTCTCCGCATTTGCCAAGGGGGGGGGTCGCTCCGTGTCTGATTATGCCATCGATTTCCAAAATCTGGCAACCAACAGCGGATGGCATGAGAGGGCCCTCTACGACGCGTTTGTTGCCTGTCTCTCTGAACGGATAAAGGACAAGCTTCTACATTGTGATCTGCCCGAAAGCCTGGAACGTGTCATAAGCATAGCCATTCGTATTGACTCCCGATTGGAGGAACAAAGATGATCAACATTCCGACCCGGCTCTTTCAAACCACCTGTGATCCCCTCGTTGCCACCATCTAACCCTGGCAAGCTTCTTCTCGAGACGGAACCCATGCAGTTGGGTCGGACGAAACTTTCTGGAGAAGAAAGGGACCGTCGACGTAAGGAGCAAGCTTGTTTCTACTGTGGCCAGGGGGGGCACTTTATCTCACGGTGTCCAGAGAAGAGGCGACGCCCACTAACAAGGAGAGGAGCGGTAGTGGGCATTAGTCCTGTGGATCACTCTTCGAAGAACCGTACCCGTTTTCCTGTTTTTTTTTTTTTTTTTTTTTTTTTTCCGTTTTCCTGTTTCCCTGGAGTGGGCTGGAGGAGGAAGGAAGACTACTGCCCTGATAGACTCTGGTGCTGAGGTACTTCATTGACTTAGATCTGGCCCAGAAGTGGGGCATTCCTGTGAAATCAGTCTTTCCGGATCGAGAGGTCAATTCCCTCAGCGGCCAGAAGATCGGTGACATCTCTCAGGTTACCAGCCCAGTTAAACTAAGCATTTCTGGCAACCACCACAAGCAGATTAAGCTTTTTCTAATTCAGTGCCCCCATGCTCCCGTCGTTCTCGGCCATCCTTGGATGGCAAAGCATCTCCTGTCATAGATTGAGGAAAGAATGAAATCAAGGAGTGGAGCCCTAGCTCTGCCCAGACTTGCCTCCGTGACGCCCAGGATTATGTTACTCCTGCTCCCACACACGAGATTCCGAACCTGGAGAAGGTTCCCCCCGAATACCATGATCTGAAGGAGGTGTTTTCCAAGTCTCGGGCTACCAGTCTTCCTCCACACCGACCTTATGATTCCGCTATCGAGCTCAGACTCGGAACCATGCTCCCAAGAGGGCGCCTTTTCTCCCTGTCTCGTCCCGAGACTCAGGCCATGGAGAAATCTCTCAGAGTCCCTCGCCGCTGGAATCATCCGTCCATCATCTTCACCAGCTGGAGCAGGGTTTTTCTTTGTGGGGAAAAAGGATGACTCTCTTCGTCCCTGCATTGACTATCGCGGTCTGAACGAGATTACTGTCAAGAACCGGTACCCTCTCCCCCTCATGAACACTGCCTTTGACCTACTACAAGGCTCCAAGGTGTTTACCAAGTAGGACTTACGCAATGCCTATCATTTAGTGCGTATATGTGAGGGGGATTAGTGGAAGACAGCTTTTAATACGCCCACAGGGTACTGGGAGTACCTGGTTCTTCCGTTCGGCCTTACTAACGCTCCAGCTGTGTTCCAGAACTTGGTTAATGATGTACTGCGCGACATGATTAATAAATTTGTGTTAATCTACCTTGACGATATTTTGATCTTTTCCAAATCACAGGAAGAACATACCAATCATGTAAGACGAGTGCTCGGGCGCCTGTTGGAGGATCGACTATTCGTCAAAGCAGAGAAGTGAGTTCAGTCCAGACCACCTCCTTCCTGGGATACGTCATCAGTCCTGATTCTATGCAGATGGACCCTGTCAAAGTTGAGGCAGTCACCAGTTGGCCCACACCACAAGATCGTAAGTCGCTCCAACGTTTTCTGGGCTTTGCCAACTTTTACCAGGGATTTATCAGGAACTATAGATCAGTTGACGCTCCACTCACTGCCCTCACTTCATCTAAGATTAAGTTCCAATGGTCCAAGCAAGCAGAGGAGGCCTTTTGTATGCTCAAGTCGCGGTTTACTACTGCCCCTATTCTAAGTATTCCTGACCCCAAGCTCCAGTTTGTGGTGGAGGTGGATGCCTCCAATGTGGGAGTCGGAGCGGTACTCTCCCAGAGGTTCCCCAAGGACAGCAAGATCCATCCATGTGCCTACTTTTCCCGACGTCTAAGCCCTGCTGAACGCAATTACGACATAGGGAACCGGGAACTGTTAGCGGTCAAATTGGCGCTTGAAGAATGGAGGCAGTGGCTAGAGGGAGCTGAGCTACCATTTTTAGTCTGGACTGACCATAAGAATTTGGAGTACCTCCAGACGGCCAAAGGACTGAACCCCAGACAAGCCAGGTGGGCGCAGTTCTTATCTCGCTTCAACTTTCACCTAGCTTATCGTCCTGGTAGTAAGAATGTTAAACCCAATGCTCTCTCCCGCTGTTTCGAAACTGAGAAAGACCTACCCAATCCAGATACCATTCTACCCAAAGAAACGTTTTTCAATGCTGTTACTATGGACATTGAATCAGAGGTAAGGAGTGCCCTTGGTGATGCTGCTGCTCCTAGTGCCTGTCCTGACCACTGTCTGTTTGTCCCTGCCCACCTGCGCTCCCGAGTCCTCGACTGGGGACACGCTTCCAGCCTCTCGTGCCACCCCGGAATCAAGCGGACATTGGATTTCATCACCCAACGGTTCTGGTGGCCTGAAATGAGAAGTGACACCCAGAAGTATGTCTTCGCCTGCTCGGTCTGTGCCCAAGCCAAGTTTTCACCCCAACCCCCTCACGGTCTACTGCAACCCTTACCCATTCCACACCGTCCCTGGTCACACACAGCATTAGATTTCATTACTGGTTTACCCCCTTCCAATCACTTAACCACAATCCTCACCATTGTCGATCGTTTTTCCAAAGCTGTTCACTTTGTCCCACTCATTAAACTACCATCCGCACAAGAAACTGTCAACCTCATTATACAACATGTTATCAGATTACACGGCATTCCCACTGACATCACTTCAGATCACGGCCCACAATTCAAAGCTAAATTTTGGAAATCCTTTTGTAAATCACTTGGCTCTTCAGTTAGTCTTTCCTCCGGTTTTCATGCCCAAACCAATGGCCAGACCGAGCAGGCCAACTAAAGCATTGAGACTGTATTAAGATGCCTCTATCTGAAGAACCCCTCCTCCTGGAGCCATCAACTCCCATGGGCAGAATATGCCATAAACAGTCACACCTCATCAGCTTCTGGTCTCTCCCCTTTCAAGGCTTGTCTCGGCTACCAACCCCCATTATTTCCATGCCAGGAGGAGGAGGTTGCAGTCCCATCCGCCCGCGAGTTCGTACGCCGCTGCAGACGCACTTGGAGGACCACCCGGGAAGTGCTGCTCAGGTCGGTAGCCCGTATGAAGGCCCAAGCCGCCAAGAGACAGGTCGCTGCTCCATCTTACCGACCTGGGCAGCGCGTATGGTTGTCCTCCATGGACATTCCCTTGAGGGGGAATGGGGGGAAACTGTTCCCTAAATTCTTGGGTCCGTTCTCCATGGAGAAGGTCATAAGCCCTTCTGCTGTCCGCCTCCGTCTACCCCTATCCATGCACAGAATTCACCCTACATTTCATGTCTGCCAGATTAAACCAGCAGTTACCCACCCCCTGTCATCTGGACCTGATCCCCCACCTCCCGCCCGCATAATCGACGGAGGCGAGGCCTTCACTGTGCATGCTCTGTTGGACTGTCGTCGACGAGTTCGCGGACTCCAGTACCTCGTCGACTGGGAGGGCTACGGCCCTGAACATCGTAGTTTGGTGCCTTCCCGGCACATATTGGATAAGGAACTCAAAGACTTTCATGCCACTCATCCACGACCTTCACGTTAAACGCCAGGAGGCATTTTTTTTGGGGGGGGGGTACTGTTGTGATCTGTGATTTCTGCATGTCATGTTCTGTGCCTGGCCTACCCATGTTTAGGATTTCGGTGTTTAGTGACCACTGCCTGCCCTTTGACCATTCTTAGGATCATGTATTGTGTTTTTGGTAATTTAGATTTCATGTTTTATTATTTTCTCATGCCTAAGTTTCCATTCAATCTCCGCCCTCCTTGCCTATCCCTAATTATCTCTGCTGCAGTTTTCCACTTATATCTCTTGCTCTCCTTTTCTTTAGACTATACATTTTTGTACTCTTACTCGGAGTTGTTGTTTGTTAATAGGAGTGTCTTGTGATCCCTGTCTGCGTCTTTCATGTAATTAGATTATTCCTCATGTGTCAGTCCTGATCGTTGTTTCATTGATCACACCTGTTCTCCCTTGTCATGTGCTCGCCCCGGATGTGTATTTAAGATGTCTGTTCAAGCACTTCCAGTGTCAGATCGTTCTCCCTAGTTTTCTCGTGCCACGTTTCTCGCCTTGATTTCTCAGTGTTTGTCTTTCTGACTGGATTGCCCGACTTTCGATTTTTGCCTTTGTGATTTTGGATTATTGTTGCATCTGTGAGTTTTGCCCATTTTTCTGCCCGACTACGAGATTTGTTTGCTGCCCTGGTAACGATTCGGATTACGTCCTGTGGATTCTGGCTTGCTTCTCTGATAGAACTATTCCTCTGTACCGGACCCATTTCTGTCCGACTACGATTACTGTGATTGCTGCCCTGGTTTTTGATGCTCTTTTTGCCCAACTGGATTTTGACTTTTGGATTGTGGACACTGTACTGTTGCTTTGTGCCCTGCGGGGGTTCTCCCCCTTTGCCAATAACACAAGCTCTACTGCATTTCCTGGTTCTCGCGACTGGTTCCTGATCGGTACATTACACTTACTTGGATTATCTCATTGTCTGATATTAAAATTTATTTGACGATCTAAAACATTTGACAAATATACAAACAAATAAGAAATCAGGAAGGGGGAAATAAATTTTCACAACACTGTATATGTCTTTGGACTGTGGGAGGACACCAGAGTACTCAGAGGAAACCCATGCAAACCCAGGCAAAACGTGCAAACTCCACACAGGAAGGCCCCAGGCTGGATTCGGACCCATGACCTTCTTGCTATGAGGCTGCAGCATTTGCAAATGGATGGAAAATGAACAATCGGATGCAAAAAAACTGCATTACAGATACTAAACCTGTTCCCATAACCCGATCCTTCACACCATCCTCGAAATCCTCCGGCACAAAGTGGTCGCTGCACAGCAGATTGCAGTTGTTGTATTTGCACGGCTTTACATTGAATTTTTTCAGCTTTAGGGCAGCAATCTATTCCCTACTTATTTTTGGCCACTTTAATGGTCTGGAATGGCATGAAAATGCTTTCCTCCACTTTTAATGCTGGCATTTTTACACTCGTACACTTGGTAGTAAACCATGATGATCGCATGTGTAGACAAAATTCTAGTTCTACATCTGCTACATCATATTTTGAGAGGTGTCTAGACAAAATGCAAGAACATGGCTGCATCCATGTGGAGCAGATGACCTTTTGATATTTTTTGTACCCTTGGTCAAACTGTAGCCGCGCATGCCTCCGAGCATGTGGAGGTGTTTGGGGTGGGGCCCTTATCAGGTACAGGAATATTGAAGCCGTTTGGATAAAGTATGAGGAAGAGTCGCTGCTCGAGTGTGCATGGCAAGGCATCAGAAATGAGGACGCCATAGCGGCCACGCCCATTGAGCTACAGACATGCAGAGCACAATGTTTGATCAGCATGGCCTCTTGATGATCTGAAATAAATATGAGGTTGATTGGACGAAATCTCTAGGTGAAGTATGTTAAAGTACAACGTGTGGAAATCAGGCCAAAATGACACGTTAAAATAAAATGGCCGACTTCCTGTTTGGTTTTAACCAAACGTGACTTTTTTGTTCATCGTGGCAACGTACACATGCGTACCAATTTTCATCTTCAGATTCCAAAAAAACCCCAATTGGGAGGGGTTTTTGAAAATTTCAAAGGGGCGCTATCGAGGCATTTTGCTGCCCTCATGGGCAAAGCCCCAATCAGATGCAAGAGCTCGATACCCTTGACTGGCCTATTAATTTTCAGGATGGTACGAGTTCATTAAAGACATCAAAACCCAAAGGTATTTTCATGGCGAGGGATCCATAGTCGCCGTGTCGCAAAAAATACGCCATTAGTCTTAACTTCACAGCATTCATAAAGTAGCTTCAGCAATCTCTTATGCATGTTGAAGTAGTGGAATGAAGTTGATGGGTTCAACTGGGCGTCATCAGGACAAGTGAAAGTAAACTCACTTCCAGTTAGCGGCAACGCCCACTGACGTACAGACATGCAGAGCACAACGTTTGATCAGCATGGTCTCTTGATGATTAATCATAAATCAGAGGTTGATTGGACAAAATCTCTAGAAGGAGTTCGTGAAAATATCAAAATCACGCCAAAATGACACATTAAAATCAAAACGGCCGACTTCCTGTTTGGAGTAGACCAATGGTGCAAGAGACTTTTTTGTGCTTCTTGGCCAAATACACATGTGCACCAATTTTCATCTTCCTATTCCAAAAAAAAAAAAACCTTTATGGAAAGGGGTTTTTGAAAATGTCAAGGGGGCGCGATAGAGGCATTTTTCTCCCCCCATGGGCAACGCCCCTATCAGATATAAGAGCTATCCACTCTTGACCTATGTATCAATTTTTAAAATGATACAAGTTCATGAGAGACATCAAATACCCAATTCATGGCAAGGGATTGATAGTCGCCGCGTCGTTACGCGGACGCCATTACTTGGAGCTTCACGGCATTCATAATGTAGCTTAATCAACTTGTTCTGCATGTTCTAAAATTTGAATAAGTTGATGGGTTCAACTATGCGTCATCAGTATAAGTGAAAGTAAAACTGGTCACTTTTTGTTACCACCAGGGGGCGCTATGAGTGAAGTAGAATATTAATAGAGAGGGAAGTTCAGAGTGGAGCCATCATCATGTCCATAAAGTTTGAAGTTGTTTGGAAGAAGTATGTTGGCATGTGAGGCGATTGAAAATGGATGGCGAAACCATGAAAAGTCGCCAAAGTTTGTCACACCCTAGCAGCCATGCCCTTGGAGCAACAGATAGGCAGAGCAAAACTTTAGATCAGCATGGCATCCTGATGGTCTGTACCAATTTGAAGCCTTTTGGGCGAAATCCCAAGGAGGAGTTTGTTAAAATATGAGGAAAGGACATTGCCAGTAATCAAAAATTCAAGTCAAAATGGCTGATTTCCTGTTGGGGTTGCACTATGGTATCAGAGAGTTTTGTGCATCTGGGTATGATACATGTCTGTACCAAATTTCGTCTGCCTACGACAAAGTAACCCCAAATCGGAGGGTAATTTGAAAATTTGTAGGGGGCGATTTTTCGGCATTTCCAGTCGACCATATGCAAACGTTCAAAAATATTGAATTTCGGATCCAGCCGGACTACAGTGGAAAGTTATAAGCGTTTTCAAATTTCGGAAAAGGGTGAAATTGAGGCATGAAAAGTCGGAAGAATAATAATAAATAATTAAAGCTGCAAGCAGCGTTGAACAGGCCCTCGCCCCCACGCGCACGTTGGGGTTGTGGTGAGATCCTGACGGGTGCAGCTGTGCACTCACGACCATTGAACAGGTCAAGTGCCGACCCCAACCTGAGAGAAAGTGTCAAGCGAATCGGACAAAGCTGAAGGAATTATGATAAGTTGATACTTCATCCACCAGAAGGCGCTCAGAGTGTAACCAAATTTGGGCAGGTGCATTCAGAGGCAGACCCTAAGCACAAATGTGAAGTTTTGAGCAAATCTGCCAATTTCAACGTGAAATGTGGCATTTTCTGTTTCCATAAGGGGGCATGATGAGCTTGATTGTTTCGCAGCACATCAAGGTGTTCAGGGTGTGGCTTTTACCATGTACAGGAATTTTGAATCCATTTGGATGAAGCATGAGGGAGAGGGAGCAGCTCGAATGTGTTTGGCGAGGCATCTGAAATGGGGACACCATGGCGGCCAGGCCCATTTAGCGACAGGCATGCAGGGCACTACTTTTGATCAGCATGGTCTCTTGATGATCTGAAATAAATATTAAGTTGATTGGACGGAATCGCTAGGAGGAGTTCGTTAAAATGCAATATGTGGAAATCGGGCCAAATTGACACATTAAAATGAACATGGCTGACTTCCTGTTTGGAATTGACCGATCGTGCCAGAGACTTTTTTGTGCGTCTTGGCCAAGTTCACATGTGTACCAATTTTCATCTTTCTACTCCAAAAAAACCCCAATGGGGAGGGGTTTTTGAACATTTCAAGAGGGCGCTATCGAGGCATGTTGCTGCCCTCATGGGCAACGCCCCAATCAGATGTGAGAGCTCACCACCCTTGACCGGCATATCAATTTCCATGATGATATGAATTCATTAAGAACATCAAAAACTCAAACATATTTTCATGGCGAGGGATCCATTGTCGCCGCATCGCCACACGGATGCAATCACTTGAAGCATCACAGCATTCGTAAGGTAGCTTAAGCAAATTCTTCTACATGTTGTACAGGGGGAATAAAGTTGATGGGTTCAACTATGTGTCATCAGTACAAGTGAAAGTAAGAACTGGTCACTTCCTGTAAGCGGCCACGCCCACTGACCTACAGACCTGCAGAGCACAACTTTTCATCATCGTGGTCTCTTGATATTTATTAATAAATGTGGTTATGATTGGATGAAATGTCTAGGAGGAGTGCGTTAAAATACAATGTGTGGAAATCAGGCAAAAATGACACGTTAAAATCAAAATGGCCGACTTCCTGTTTGGAGTAGACAGATGATGCCAGAGACTATTTTGTGCGTCTTGGCCAAATACACATGTACCAATTTTCATTTTCCTATTCCAAAAAAACCTTTATGGGGAGGGGTTTTTCAAAATTAAGGGGGCGCTATCGAAGCATTTTGCTGCCCTCAAGGGCAAAGCCCCAATTGGATGTGAGAGCTCGCCACTCTTGAGCTGTCTATCAATTTTTATGATGATACAAGTTTATTAAAGGCATCAAAAACCTAAATGTATTTTCATGACAAGGGATGGATAGTCGCCGCGTCACTACACGGACGCCATTATGCGTAGCCTCACAGCATTCATAAGGTAGCTTCATTAATTTATTCTGCATGTAATAGAAGTGGAATGAGGTTGATGTGTTCAACTATGTGTCATCATTACAAGTGAAAGTAATAACTGGTCACTTCCTGTTACCACAGGGGGGCGCGAGTAGTAAAGTGGGAAGTTAATGCATCTGGACATTCAGTGCGCAGCTACTACAGTCAAGTATGTGGGCATGAGAGCATTGGGAATCCCAAACGTATTTTCATGGCGAGGGATCCAAAGTCACCGCGTTGCCACATAGACGCCATAACTCGTACCTAAACACCGTTCATAATGTAGCTTCAGCAACTTGTTCTGCATGTTTTAGATGTAGAATGAAGTTGATGGGTTCAACACTGTGTCATCAGTACAAGTGGAAGTAACGGGTGGTCACTTCCTGTTACCACAGGGGGGCGCTATTAGCAAAGTGGAAAGTTAACATATAAGGTTGTTCAGGGCGGCGCCCTCATCATGTTGAGCAAGTTTGAAGTTACTTCAATCAAGTATTTGGGTGTGAGAGCATTGAGAATTTTTTTCATTAAGTCACTAAAATTTGTCACGCCCTAGTAGCCGTGCCCTTTAACCTACAGATATGCAGAGCACAAGTTTTGATCAACTAGGTCTCACGATGATGTCTACCGCGGGTACATCGTTCGATGAATCCAAAAATGCTTCGCAATTTAACAGCGGCAACGTCTTTTGATATTACTCGCCGAATTTTTAGTTGATCGGATAAAATCTCTTGGAGGAGTTAGTTAAAGTACGATGCCTCTGAATGGGAAAAAATCCAAAAAAGTAGCAATTTTATACATGCAGGTCAACCACGATGCGAGGGCTGCTTATTTGAAATTTTCCAGGGGGCGCTATAATGCCATTTATGCCACGCCTATTTGTAAATTTTTTATCAGTGTAAAAGGAATAATGGGCTTTAGACTTGTACAAAATTTTGTGAGTTTTTGAGCATGCTGATACCCTCAATAGGGCAATTCTTTTAAAAATCTGATCAGGGGCGCTATAGAGCCATCATGCCACATTTACTGCCAATTTCTGTCTCAAACTGAAGACAATCGGACAACTATAATTTTTGCAAAGTTTTGCAAGTTTGAAGGCCTTAGAATACTCAAACGTGTGTTCGTAAAATTTGGAATAACGCAGGAAATGGCTCATAGCTCACTTCTTGTTTGGCCGAAACATTAAAAAAAAATAAACATAGCCCAGAAAAACAAATGTAATGATCAGACCAAATTTCATGAACATTCAAGCACTTTTAACTCGACATGGCCGTGTCAAGAGGGCGCTGTGTAGCCACCTGGCCACACCCAATCTAATATCAACATATAGGTATTCTAGGAAGTCGACTCTTATCAAGCCTGTAAAGTTTTGCGCAAATCTCACAAAGCATGTGCGCATAAAAGCAACTTCCTGTTTCATGGCGGAAGATAGAAATTCGTTGCGACGCCACGGATACAAAGTTTGATGAATACAAAAAAGCTTCGCAATTTAACATGGACAAGGTCCTTAGATGGCATATGCCAAATTTGAACTTGATCGGATAAAATCTCTCGGAGGAGTTCGTTAAAGTACGACGCCTGTGAATGGCAAAAAATAAAAAAATTTGCAAATTCAATTAAAAATGGCGGACTTCCTGTTGAGTCCAGGTCATGGCACCAAGCGACTTTTTTTATGTCTTGGCATAGTACACATGTCCACCGAATTTTTCACATGTAGGTTAATGCACTGCGAGGGCTGCTTCATTGAAATTTTCTAGGTGGCGCTGTAATGCAATTTCGCCACATTTATTAAAAGAGTAAAGGGAAGGCACACCAGTGACCAACCCGCTAATCCACAATAAGCAGGGCTTTGTTAAAGTCTGTACATCTACTCTTGAACAGTGCCTTGAAATGCAGTTTTTCCTCGGGATTATTTTGAGGCAATAAAATTCATACTCTGGATAATGAGTCAATCCTGCCCACTCATTTCCATGTTCCTCATCCATCCTGGAGTTCTGAGAGGAAAAAGAGACGCTTTTTTGGGCCACCCTGTCGTATGGATGTGCCAACCCCTTTTAGTCAAACCAAGGTTGGCTTAATCCATCCAGGGATTGGAGTGAATTCGACCATTTAATATAAAAACCGTTTTAACTTGGCTTGCTTGTGAAAATTCAATAACTGATCCGGGTTTGCCATCTAGTGATAGAATATTGTAACTGCGTGCATAAATCTGCAGCTCCGTGTTCACTGGCGAACACATCTGCACAAAAGGGCTTAAATACCCTGCCAGCAGCCGCCAAATTTCATTCACAGCAGTGCTGTACTGAGATTACAAGTTGTTGCGAAAGTTATCACTGTGGACGGAAATTTTTACCTTTTTGACAAGGGACACAAACGCGAGTCGATGAAGATTCTATAAGGCCAGGAAGCAAACATCCGCTCGCGCATGCACTTCACCCCGCTTTCACCCTACCAGTTGTTATAAAATAGGGACTTCAATGCGGAATGCAGAGCGAACGTTGACCGCACATCGGACAGAAATTACATTCGCGGCAAAAACAGGCTTCACAGTATGAACTAGGGCTCAGGATATTTCAAAATGGTATCTAGCATGGTAAAATAAAGAATGGGGAACATATTCCTGGCCAGACCCTCAGTAGTAGAGTAGTAGTAGTAGTAGTACTGTTTATTTTACAGCGGTCCTGTTAAATGTATCAAACTTGGAACAGCAAACAGGGAAAGCAATAAAAAGCGTTGCTAACGCCACATCCAGCTAGCCATCGCTGTTTGTCGTCACAAGTGCGGGAGAAGCCCCGGGTGCCAGTTCGTCCACGATCACTTGCCTGCTGCTGAATCTTTAAATCGGGTCGGTCGGGTCCAAGCTCCTTTATCCTCTTTTTCTCTTCCAGTGTAACGTTACGCCTTCAGAACAGGTTCTTCTGTCGTGAAAAACAGAGTTTTCCGCGGATCCACACGAAGCTGCCATTTTGAACTTCTATCGGACAAAGAAGGCGCGTGTGCGTGATATTTGTGCATGAGTAAATCACATCCGCTGCGGTGACGTGTTGATATGATTGGCAGCTGTCGTTGTCCAGTCACATGAGGAGGAGAATCACAAAAACAATACTAGTTCGTTGCCATTCAAAGTGGGAGTGTCCGGGGTGCATTTCTCTGCGTCCCGCAGGAAAAGCTGAAGCGACCAATTAGAAAGAAGCCTCAGGTCACATGCTGGGCAAAAGTTGAAGGACTTGCATTGACTCTCATTAGACTGGCGCCCCTGCGTTAATAAACTATGTATTCACAACATATTTATTTTTTAATAAATTGTGTGAAACCCCTTTTATTTAATGGCGGCAGTTGCCGACAGGCTAGCATTGTGTGGAAAAAATAAATAATTTAAATCGGTTATTTTTTTATAATTTTATGACAAATTTTAGTATGTTTAAGTGGACTTCCTTGAGATATCGCGTTCACAATAAATGGGACATGACTGATTGACAGACCAACGGAACTGAACACCATGTCCCCCATTCCAAATACACCTTGATACCAAAGATGAATGGAATCGGTCAAACCGTTCTTGAGATATGTTGACAAGGAATTTGTCAGTGGTCAAATGATCGTATCCTTGAGAATAATGCCAAGGTCACCGAAATCTACTGGGGTCGGCATGTCACACCAATATACCTCAACACCAAAGATAAGTGGAATCGGTCAAACCGTTCGTGAGATATCGCGTTCAGAACAAACGGGACATAATGGACAGCCGGACGGATGGACGGAGCTGAAGACTATGTCCCCCGCCCCTAAAACACCTTGACACCAAAGATGAATGCAATTGCTCAAACTGTTCTTGAGATATTGCGATCACAACAAACAGGACACGAAGGACAGACGGACGGACGGACGGACGGACAGAGCTGAATACTATGTCCCCCGCCCCTAATACACCTTAACACCGAGAATGAATGGAATCAGTCAAACTGTTCTTGAGATATAATGTTGGACAAAGTATTTGTAAGTGGTAAAATCGTCAAAATGACCTTGAGAATAATGGCAAGGTCATGTCAATCAAGTGAGCGGTGAGCACTCCAGTAATACACCTTGACACCAAAGACGAATGGAATCGGTCAAACCATCCTTGAGATATCACGTTCACAACAAACGGGACCTGACGGACAGACAGACAGACGGAGCTGAACACCATGTCCCTCGCCCCTAATACACCTTGACACCAAAGATGAATGGAATCGGTCAAACCGTTCTTGAGATATGTTGACAAGAAATTCTTAAGTGGTCAAATGATCATAATGGCCTTGACATTAATGCTAAGGTGACAGAAATATACTGGGGTCACACCAATATACCTCAACACCAAAGATAAATGGAATCGGTCAAACTGTTCTTGAGATATCGCGTTCAGAACAAACGGGACATAATGGACAGCCAGACGGAGCTGACAGCCCCCCCCCCCCTGCTGCCACGATAGCAAGCAAAGTGGGGGACAAAAACCACTGTGTGTGTTTTACGTATTTATGTGGAGCTATTTTTGCAGTGTAATGATTGGACCAACAATTTATGATGTATATTCTGATTTGTGTTATGTAAGTCTATTTTGTGCATTTATGGCGCCCCCTACTGGTCGATTTGATAGAAAATCTCAGGCTATGTTTCAGGTTCTTATGTGGACATATCCTGTGAGTTTTGTAAAGAGTGGAAAAACTGTTTATGATTTATAGTCCGACTTGTGATAGTGCCCCCTATCAGTCATTTTGAACAAAAATTTCAGAGTATGTTTGTGGTACTTATATGAATATATCCTGTGAGTTTTATGGCTATGGGAAAAACAATTGCTGATCTATAGTCTGATGTGTGTTATACCATTCAGCTTTGTTTTGCAGTTATAGCGCTCCCTATCAGTCAATTTGAATGACATTTTCTGGTTAGGTTGCAGGTACTTATGTGAATATATCCTGTGAGTTTTATCGCTATAGGTCAAACAATTGCTGATTTATAGTCTGATTTGTGTTATACCACTCTGCTTTGTTTAGTAGTTTTAGCTCCCCCTATCAGTCAATTTGAATGACATTTTCTGGGTATGTTGCAGGTACTAATTTGAATATATTCTGCGAGTTTTACAGCTATAGGCCAAACAATTTCTGATTTATAGTCTGGTTTGTGTTATACCATTCTGCTTTGTTTAGCTGTTATAGCGCCCCCTATCAGTCAATTAGGTAGGAATTTTCTGGGGATGTTTTGAGTACTCATATGAATATATCCTGTGAGTTTTATGGCTATATGACAAGCAGTTGCTGATTTATAGCCTGATTTTTGTTATAGCGCCCCCTATAGACCGATTTGCATGAACCTGCCAGGGTATGTTCCTGGTCATTATATGGACATATTCTGCAAGTTCTGTGATGATTGGTTCAGTGGTTGTTGAATTTTGTCAATTTATGTACTAAGCCACGCCCCTGCTGAAGTTCATTGGTTAATATCTTGGAAACGAAATGAGATTTCGTAAAGCTTTATGCAATCTTTTATAAGCTTGGTCCACTGATGATCCACAGCAAATATCGAAGGAGTCGGACCTACGGTATAGGAGAAGATGTTTAAAATGTGTTTTTCAAAAAATTCAAAATTCCGGATAAAATCAAATATGGCGGACCTTCAAAGTCCTTGGAAAAGTTGTAGAGAATATTCCAAAGAATGTCTCTACCAAATTTCGTGTAATTTGGACTTACACAGTAGGAGCTATGACCTTTAAAGTGAAAACCTGTTTTTCTTGAATAATAGCGCCATCATTTGGCCGATTGAGTTTAAAATGCCTCGGTCAGCATTTACACACAACTTCAAACCAGTCTGCAAAATTTCAGGACTCTGCCATTTACCATCTCAAGGGAATTTGCAAAAACATTTCTGAAGAAGAAGGAAAATAATAATAATTAAAGCTGCAAGCAGCGTTGAAAGGGCCCTCGCCCCCCCTGTGCACATTGGGGTGGCAGCAAGATCTTGATGGCTGCAGGTGTCCATTCAGAGCCATTGGACACAGCTGGACCGCGTACAATGTGGTTTCCTGATGGGAGTTCAAAAATTTTCTGGAGGGCGCTATGATACCATTTTGACTTGCCTGTGCAAAAAATTTACAACACAGTAATCGTAATACGGGGCTCCATGAGTGTTTTGATTTTAGTAAATTTTCCAGCATGTTTAGACTTTCAAAAGAGCAATTCTTTTATAAATATTATTGGGGGCGCTATAGAGCCATTATGCCCCATTTAGTGCAAATTGATGGATGTATTGAAGAGAATAAGACAGTTCTAATTTTTGGATGGTTTTGCAAGTTTTGGAGCATTCTAAGGCCTTAAAACGTGTGTTCGTAAAATTTGGAAAAACGCAGGAAATAGCTCATTGCTCTCTTCCTGTTTGGCAAAAAAATTTCAAAAAATTAACAATTGCGGAGAATGACTGATGCAATGGTCATACCAAATTTCATGAACTTTCAAGCACTTTTATCTGAACATGGCCATATCTAGAGGGCGCTGTGGAGCCACCTGGCACCTCTCGATATAAAATAAGCATATATCTATACTTGGGCGGACAATTTTATCAAGCTTGGAAAGTTTCAGGCAAATTTCACAAAGTATGTGGAATTGAAAGCAACTTCCTGTTTCATGGCAGGACAACAAAATTCGCCGTGACGCCACGGATGCATCGTTCGATGAAATCAAAAAAGCTTCGCAATTTAACGTCAGCAAGGTTTTTAGATATTAGATGCCAAATTTTAAGTTGATCGGATAAAATCTCTAGGAGGAGTTCGTTAAAGTACGACACCTGTGAATGGCAAAAAAAAAAAAAAAAAGTTGCAATTTCAATTAAAAATGGCAGCCTTCCTGTTGAGTCTAGGTCATGGCACCAAGTGACTTTTTTGTAGGTCTCGGCATATATCACATGTCTACCGAATTTCAAACATGTGGGTTTACCGGGCTGCGAGGGCTGCTTATTTGAAATTTTCCAGGGGGCGCTATAATGCCATTTTTGCCACGCCTATTTGTGAATTTTTTATCAGTGTAATAGGAATGATGTTCTTTAAAATTGTACAAAATTTTGTGAGTTTTTGAGCATGCTGAAACCCTCAAAAGGGTAATTCTTTTAAAAATCGTATTGGGGGCGCTATAGAGCCATGATGCCTCATTTACTGCCAATTTTTGTTTCAAATTGAAGACAATGTAACAAATAAAATTTAAGCTAAGTTTTGCAAGTTTTCGAGTATGCGAAGGCCTTCAAATGTGTGTTCATAAAATTTGGAATAACGCAGGAAATGACTCATAGCTCACTTCCTGTTTGGCCGAAAAATAAAAAAAAAATCAGTACAGCCCAGAAAACCAAATGCAATGATCAGACCAAATTTCATGAACATTCAAGCACTTTTATATCAACATGGCCGTGTCAAGAGGGCGCTGTAGAGCCACCTGACCACACCCACTCCAATATCAAGATATAGGTATATTTGGAATTAGACTATCATTAAGCCTGTAAAGTTTCACGTAAATTTCCCAAAGCATATGCTCATAAAAGCAACTTCCATTTTCATGGCTGAACATCGAAATTCGCCGCGACGCCACGGATACAAAGTTCAATGAATCCAAAAAAGCTTCGCAATTTAACATCGACGACGTCTTTCAATGTCGTATGCCAAATTTTAAGTTGATCAGATAAAATCTCTAGGAGAGGTTCGTTAAAGTACGATGCCTGTGAATTGCAAAAAATTTTAAAAAATTGCAAATTCAATTAAAAATGGCGGACTTCCTGTTGCGTCTAGGTCATGGCACCAAGAGACTTTTTTTTTGGTCTTGGCATAGTACATATGTCTACCGAATTTGGAACATGTAGATTAAACACGCTGCGAGGGCTGCTTCATTGAAATTTTCTAGGTGGCGCTGTAATGCAATTTTGCCACATTTTTCTTCAAGCCCTATATCCTAGTAAATAGTATGAGCAGCTTAAAAGGTCTGCAAAGTTTCGTGAGTTTTCGAGCATGCTGAGGCCCTCAAAAATGCAATTATGTATTAGGGGGCGCTATAGAGTTATCATGTCAAACCAAGTGCCAAATGAGATATCGAATCAAAGTATTTAATATTTTTAGTTTATGAGCCAAGTTTGGTGAATTTTCGAGCATAATTAGGCCCTCAAAAATGTGTTCGTAAAATCTGAAAAAACGCAGGAAATGGCTCATAGCTCACTTCCTGTGCGGCAAAAAAATGTCAAAAAAATTGACAAAAAAATTTATTATGACTGCTGTGGCCCTATCGAATTTCATGAGAATCGGAGCAAGTGCGTTGCAAAATGGCCGCGTGTTTGGTGGCGCTATAGAGCCACTGGGGCATGTCCAAGCACAAAATTAATAATATTTTGTAATTTTCACCACGTCTGACGTGTGTGCAAATTTTTGTGAGTTTTCCTGCATGGTAAAGCCTTCAAAAATCCGTTCTCGCAGCAGAATAAAAAGAAGAAGAAGAAAAAGAAGAAGAAGAAGAATAATAAAAATCCAATCAAAAACAATAGGTTCCTCGCACCTTCGGTGCCAGGACCCGTTCCGAGCCCTGGCACTGGTCGGTGCTCGGGCCCTAAATATAGCCGCGAGCGGCAATTCTGGGGTTCAAGCCAAGAATGACCATTAGTAGTTGAAAGCTTTAACAGCTTAAAAAACAAGTGTCACTAAACGTGGCCCCCGCAAGGTGACGGAAATCGACTGGGGTGGGCTGGTGTCAAAAATTTTGGGGTGGCGCAATTTACCTAGGCACAGCACACCGGAAAGCTGCTGTGATGTCGACAGTCAGTTATTAAGAAGGAAAATGTAGCCTATAGTTTTTCATGCTTTGTACCCCTTTATTACGAATTGACAATGTATCCCCTATGTCCACAGATCACAATGTCCTTACATTACTTACAGAATGATTGTAAAAGCAGTCATGTTAAAGATATTCTACCAACTAACTGGGATTTTGATGTTCTGTAAAGATGCAAACAAAAAAGGGAACTTTGTTAAACAGAAAAACAAAAATCTAAAAACACACCACTGTGATGTTGTCTACGGGGTTAGTACACCTTTTACAAAGTGAAATTCAAGGACTTTTCAAGGATTTTCAAGGTATATTTTCATGCTTTTCCAGCACCCTACAGCTGTGATAAATTACATATTTATTTACATATATGACAGATTTCACAGAAAGTGTAACCAACAGGTCTCACTGTACTTAACAGGATGAAATTATAAATTAATGGTATATATGCGGCTTATTTCATCGATGACATAAAAACAAATGTTTACAGGAAGTTTCAGACCTGGATTGCTGCAATTTTGGTGAAAACAAAGGGGGGGATTTAAAAATTTGGTCTTGTTGCTGATGTTACATGAACGGAAAATTGGTGTTAACAGGACGGAACTCAAACGGTGCCAAGACTGAGCCAATGCCAAAGAGTAAAGGGAAGGCACACCAGTGACCAAACTGCTGATCCACAATAAGCAGGGCTTTGTTAAAAGTCTGCAAATCTACTCTTGAACAGTGACTTTAAATGCAAAGTTTTTCCCACGGTATTATTTTGAAGCAATAAAATTCATACACTGGATAATGAGTCAATCCTGCCCACTCATTTCCATGTTCCTCATCCATCCTGGAGTTCTGAGAGGAAAAAGAGACGCTTTTTTGGGCCACCCTGTCGTATGGATGTGCCAACCCCTTTTAGTCAAACCAAGGTTGGCTTAATCCATCCAGGGATTGGAGTGAATTCGACCATTTAATATAAAAACCGTTTTAACTTGGCTTGCTTGTGAAAATTCAATAACTGATCCGGGTTTGCCATCTAATGATAGAATATTGTAACTGCGTGCATAAATCTGCAGCTCCGTGTTCACTGGCGAACACATCTGCACAAAAGGGCTTAAATACCCTGCCAGCAGCCGCCAAATTTCATTCACAGCAGTGCTGTACTGAGATTACAAGTTGTTGCGAAAGTTATCACTGTGGACGGAAATTTTTACCTTTTTGACAAGGGACACAAACGCGAGTCGATGAAGATTCTATAAGGCCAGGAAGCAAACATCCGCTCGCGCATGCACTTCACCCCGCTTTCACCCTACCAGTTGTTATAAAATAGGGACTTCAATGCGGAATGCAGAGCGAACGTTGACCGCACATCGGACAGAAATTACATTCGCGGCAAAAACAGGCTTCACAGTATGAACTAGGGCTCAGGATATTTCAAAATGGTATCTAGCATGGTAAAATAAAGAATGGGGAACATATTCCTGGCCAGACCCTCAGTAGTAGAGTAGTAGTAGTAGTAGTACTGTTCTTTTTACAGCGGTCCTGTTAAATGTATCAAACTTGGAACAGCAAACAGGGAAAGCAATAAAAAGCGTTGCTAACGCCACATCCAGCTAGCCATCGCTGTTTGTCGTCACAAGTGCGGGAGAAGCCCCGGGTGCCAGTTCGTCCACGATCACTTGCCTGCTGCTGAATCTTTAAATCGGGTCGGTCGGGTCCAAGCTCCTTTATCCTCTTTTTCTCTTCCAGTGTAACGTTACGCCTTCAGAACAGGTTCTTCTGTCGTGAAAAACAGAGTTTTCCGCGGATCCACACGAAGCTGCCATTTTGAACTTCTATCGGACAAAGAAGGCGCGTGTGCGTGATATTTGTGCATGAGTAAATCACATCCGCTGCGGTGACGTGTTGATATGATTGGCAGCTGTCGTTGTCCAGTCACATGAGGAGGAGAATCACAAAAACAATACTAGTTCGTTGCCATTCAAAGTGGGAGTGTCCGGGGTGCATTTCTCTGCGTCCCGCAGGAAAAGCTGAAGCGACCAATTAGAAAGAAGCCTCAGGTCACATGCTGGGCAAAAGTTGAAGGACTTGCATTGACTCTCATTAGACTGGCGCCCCTGCGTTAATAAACTATGTATTCACAACATATTTATTTTTTAATAAATTGTGTGAAACCCCTTTTATTTAATGGCGGCAGTTGCCGACAGGCTAGCATTGTGTGGAAAAAATAAATAATTTAAATCGGTTATTTTTTTATAATTTTATGACAAATTTTAGTATGTTTAAGTGGACTTCCTTGAGATATCGCGTTCACAATAAATGGGACATGACTGATACACAGACCAACGGAACTGAACACCATGTCCCCCATTCCAAATACACCTTGATACCAAAGATGAATGGAATCGGTCAAACCGTTCTTGAGATATGTTGACAAGGAATTTGTCAGTGGTCAAATGATCGTATCCTTGAGAATAATGCCAAGGTCACCGAAATCTACTGGGGTCGGCATGTCACACCAATATACCTCAACACCAAAGATAAGTGGAATCGGTCAAACCGTTCGTGAGATATCGCGTTCAGAACAAACGGGACATAATGGACAGCCGGACGGATGGACGGAGCTGAAGACTATGTCCCCCGCCCCTAAAACACCTTGACACCAAAGATGAATGCAATTGCTCAAACTGTTCTTGAGATATTGCGATCACAACAAACAGGACACGAAGGACAGACGGACGGACGGACGGACGGACAGAGCTGAATACTATGTCCCCCGCCCCTAATACACCTTAACACCGAGAATGAATGGAATCAGTCAAACTGTTCTTGAGATATAATGTTGGACAAAGTATTTGTAAGTGGTAAAATCGTCAAAATGACCTTGAGAATAATGGCAAGGTCATGTCAATCAAGTGAGCG
Source organism: Gymnothorax reevesii (assembly GCA_029721435.1). Classification (NCBI taxonomy): domain Eukaryota; kingdom Metazoa; phylum Chordata; class Actinopteri; order Anguilliformes; family Muraenidae; genus Gymnothorax; species Gymnothorax reevesii. The sequence goes on along the minus strand of CM056574.1, from coordinate 75,469,412 downwards.
GTGAGCACTCCAGTAATACACCTTGACACCAAAGACGAATGGAATCGGTCAAACCATCCTTGAGATATCACGTTCACAACAAACGGGACCTGACGGACAGACAGACAGACGGAGCTGAACACCATGTCCCTCGCCCCTAATACACCTTGACACCAAAGATGAATGGAATCGGTCAAACCGTTCTTGAGATATGTTGACAAGAAATTCTTAAGTGGTCAAATGATCATAATGGCCTTGACATTAATGCTAAGGTGACAGAAATATACTGGGGTCACACCAATATACCTCAACACCAAAGATAAATGGAATCGGTCAAACTGTTCTTGAGATATCGCGTTCAGAACAAACGGGACATAATGGACAGCCAGACGGAGCTGACAGCCCCCCCCCCCCCTGCTGCCACGATAGCAAGCAAAGTGGGGGACAAAAACCACTGTGTGTGTTTTACGTATTTATGTGGAGCTATTTTTGCAGTGTAATGATTGGACCAACAATTTATGATGTATATTCTGATTTGTGTTATGTAAGTCTATTTTGTGCATTTATGGCGCCCCCTACTGGTCGATTTGATAGAAAATCTCAGGCTATGTTTCAGGTTCTTATGTGGACATATCCTGTGAGTTTTGTAAAGAGTGGAAAAACTGTTTATGATTTATAGTCCGACTTGTGATAGTGCCCCCTATCAGTCATTTTGAACAAAAATTTCAGAGTATGTTTGTGGTACTTATATGAATATATCCTGTGAGTTTTATGGCTATGGGAAAAACAATTGCTGATCTATAGTCTGATGTGTGTTATACCATTCAGCTTTGTTTTGCAGTTATAGCGCTCCCTATCAGTCAATTTGAATGACATTTTCTGGTTAGGTTGCAGGTACTTATGTGAATATATCCTGTGAGTTTTATCGCTATAGGTCAAACAATTGCTGATTTATAGTCTGATTTGTGTTATACCACTCTGCTTTGTTTAGTAGTTTTAGCTCCCCCTATCAGTCAATTTGAATGACATTTTCTGGGTATGTTGCAGGTACTAATTTGAATATATTCTGCGAGTTTTACAGCTATAGGCCAAACAATTTCTGATTTATAGTCTGGTTTGTGTTATACCATTCTGCTTTGTTTAGCTGTTATAGCGCCCCCTATCAGTCAATTAGGTAGGAATTTTCTGGGGATGTTTTGAGTACTCATATGAATATATCCTGTGAGTTTTATGGCTATATGACAAGCAGTTGCTGATTTATAGCCTGATTTTTGTTATAGCGCCCCCTATAGACCGATTTGCATGAACCTGCCAGGGTATGTTCCTGGTCATTATATGGACATATTCTGCAAGTTCTGTGATGATTGGTTCAGTGGTTGTTGAATTTTGTCAATTTATGTACTAAGCCACGCCCCTGCTGAAGTTCATTGGTTAATATCTTGGAAACGAAATGAGATTTCGTAAAGCTTTATGCAATGTTTTATAAGCTTGGTCCACTGATGATCCACAGCAAATATCGAAGGAGTCGGACCTACGGAATAGGAGAAGATGTTTAAAATGTGTTTTTCAAAAAATTCAAAATTCCGGATAAAATCAAATATGGCGGACCTTCAAAGTCCTTGGAAAAGTTGTAGAGAATATTCCAAAGAATGTCTCTACCAAATTTCGTGTAATTTGGACTTACACAGTAGGAGCTATGACCTTTAAAGTGAAAACCTGTTTTTCTTGAATAATAGCGCCATCATTAGGCCGATTGAGTTTAAAATGCCTCGGTCAGCATTTACACACAACTTCCAACCAGTCTGCAAAATTTCAGGACTCTGCCATTTACCATCTCAAGGGAATTTGCAAAAACATTTCTGAAGAAGAAGGAAAATAATAATAATTAAAGCTGCAAGCAGCGTTGAAAGGGCCCTCGCCCCCCCTGTGCACATTGGGGTGGCAGCAAGATCTTGATGGCTGCAGGTGTCCATTCAGAGCCATTGGACACAGCTGGACCGCGTACAATGTGGTTTCCTGATGGGAGTTCAAAAATTTTCTGGAGGGCGCTATGATACCATTTTGACTTGCCTGTGCAAAAAATTTACAACACAGTAATCGTAATACGGGGCTCCATGAGTGTTTTGATTTTAGTAAATTTTCCAGCATGTTTAGACTTTCAAAAGAGCAATTCTTTTATAAATATTATTGGGGGCGCTATAGAGCCATTATGCCCCATTTAGTGCAAATTGATGGATGTATTGAAGAGAATAAGACAGTTCTAATTTTTGGATGGTTTTGCAAGTTTTGGAGCATTCTAAGGCCTTAAAACGTGTGTTCGTAAAATTTGGAAAAACGCAGGAAATAGCTCATTGCTCTCTTCCTGTTTGGCAAAAAAATTTCAAAAAATTAACAATTGCGGAGAATGACTGATGCAATGGTCATACCAAATTTCATGAACTTTCAAGCACTTTTATCTGAACATGGCCATATCTAGAGGGCGCTGTGGAGCCACCTGGCACCTCTCGATATAAAATAAGCATATATCTATACTTGGGCGGACAATTTTATCAAGCTTGGAAAGTTTCAGGCAAATTTCACAAAGTATGTGGAATTGAAAGCAACTTCCTGTTTCATGGCAGGACAACAAAATTCGCCGTGACGCCACGGATGCATCGTTCGATGAAATCAAAAAAGCTTCGCAATTTAACGTCAGCAAGGTTTTTAGATATTAGATGCCAAATTTTAAGTTGATCGGATAAAATCTCTAGGAGGAGTTCGTTAAAGTACGACACCTGTGAATGGCAAAAAAAAAAAAAAAAAGTTGCAATTTCAATTAAAAATGGCAGCCTTCCTGTTGAGTCTAGGTCATGGCACCAAGTGACTTTTTTGTAGGTCTCGGCATATATCACATGTCTACCGAATTTCAAACATGTGGGTTTACCGGGCTGCGAGGGCTGCTTATTTGAAATTTTCCAGGGGGCGCTATAATGCCATTTTTGCCACGCCTATTTGTGAATTTTTTATCAGTGTAATAGGAATGATGTTCTTTAAAATTGTACAAAATTTTGTGAGTTTTTGAGCATGCTGAAACCCTCAAAAGGGTAATTCTTTTAAAAATCGTATTGGGGGCGCTATAGAGCCATGATGCCTCATTTACTGCCAATTTTTGTTTCAAATTGAAGACAATGTAACAAATAAAATTTAAGCTAAGTTTTGCAAGTTTTCGAGTATGCGAAGGCCTTCAAATGTGTGTTCATAAAATTTGGAATAACGCAGGAAATGACTCATAGCTCACTTCCTGTTTGGCCGAAAAATAAAAAAAAAATCAGTACAGCCCAGAAAACCAAATGCAATGATCAGACCAAATTTCATGAACATTCAAGCACTTTTATATCAACATGGCCGTGTCAAGAGGGCGCTGTAGAGCCACCTGACCACACCCACTCCAATATCAAGATATAGGTATATTTGGAATTAGACTATCATTAAGCCTGTAAAGTTTCACGTAAATTTCCCAAAGCATATGCTCATAAAAGCAACTTCCATTTTCATGGCTGAACATCGAAATTCGCCGCGACGCCACGGATACAAAGTTCAATGAATCCAAAAAAGCTTCGCAATTTAACATCGACGACGTCTTTCAATGTCGTATGCCAAATTTTAAGTTGATCAGATAAAATCTCTAGGAGAGGTTCGTTAAAGTACGATGCCTGTGAATTGCAAAAAATTTTAAAAAATTGCAAATTCAATTAAAAATGGCGGACTTCCTGTTGCGTCTAGGTCATGGCACCAAGAGACTTTTTTTTTGGTCTTGGCATAGTACATATGTCTACCGAATTTGGAACATGTAGATTAAACACGCTGCGAGGGCTGCTTCATTGAAATTTTCTAGGTGGCGCTGTAATGCAATTTTGCCACATTTTTCTTCAAGCCCTATATCCTAGTAAATAGTATGAGCAGCTTAAAAGGTCTGCAAAGTTTCGTGAGTTTTCGAGCATGCTGAGGCCCTCAAAAATGCAATTATGTATTAGGGGGCGCTATAGAGTTATCATGTCAAACCAAGTGCCAAATGAGATATCGAATCAAAGTATTTAATATTTTTAGTTTATGAGCCAAGTTTGGTGAATTTTCGAGCATAATTAGGCCCTCAAAAATGTGTTCGTAAAATCTGAAAAAACGCAGGAAATGGCTCATAGCTCACTTCCTGTGCGGCAAAAAAATGTCAAAAAAATTGACAAAAAAATTTATTATGACTGCTGTGGCCCTATCGAATTTCATGAGAATCGGAGCAAGTGCGTTGCAAAATGGCCGCGTGTTTGGTGGCGCTATAGAGCCACTGGGGCATGTCCAAGCACAAAATTAATAATATTTTGTAATTTTCACCACGTCTGACGTGTGTGCAAATTTTTGTGAGTTTTCCTGCATGGTAAAGCCTTCAAAAATCCGTTCTCGCAGCAGAATAAAAAGAAGAAGAAGAAAAAGAAGAAGAAGAAGAATAATAAAAATCCAATCAAAAACAATAGGTTCCTCGCACCTTCGGTGCCAGGACCCGTTCCGAGCCCTGGCACTGGTCGGTGCTCGGGCCCTAAATATAGCCGCGAGCGGCAATTCTGGGGTTCAAGCCAAGAATGACCATTAGTAGTTGAAAGCTTTAACAGCTTAAAAAACAAGTGTCACTAAACGTGGCCCCCGCAAGGTGACGGAAATCGACTGGGGTGGGCTGGTGTCAAAAATTTTGGGGTGGCGCAATTTACCTAGGCACAGCACACCGGAAAGCTGCTGTGATGTCGACAGTCAGTTATTAAGAAGGAAAATGTAGCCTATAGTTTTTCATGCTTTGTACCCCTTTATTACGAATTGACAATGTATCCCCTATGTCCACAGATCACAATGTCCTTACATTACTTACAGAATGATTGTAAAAGCAGTCATGTTAAAGATATTCTACCAACTAACTGGGATTTTGATGTTCTGTAAAGATGCAAACAAAAAAGGGAACTTTGTTAAACAGAAAAACAAAAATCTAAAAACACACCACTGTGATGTTGTCTACGGGGTTAGTACACCTTTTACAAAGTGAAATTCAAGGACTTTTCAAGGATTTTCAAGGTATATTTTCATGCTTTTCCAGCACCCTACAGCTGTGATAAATTACATATTTATTTACATATATGACAGATTTCACAGAAAGTGTAACCAACAGGTCTCACTGTACTTAACAGGATGAAATTATAAATTAATGGTATATATGCGGCTTATTTCATCGATGACATAAAAACAAATGTTTACAGGAAGTTTCAGACCTGGATTGCTGCAATTTTGGTGAAAACAAAGGGGGGGATTTAAAAATTTGGTCTTGTTGCTGATGTTACATGAACGGAAAATTGGTGTTAACAGGACGGAACTCAAACGGTGCCAAGACTGAGCCAATGCCAAAGAGTAAAGGGAAGGCACACCAGTGACCAAACTGCTGATCCACAATAAGCAGGGCTTTGTTAAAAGTCTGCAAATCTACTCTTGAACAGTGACTTTAAATGCAAAGTTTTTCCCACGGTATTATTTTGAAGCAATAAAATTCATACACTGGATAATGAGTCAATCCTGCCCACTCATTTCCATGTTCCTCATCCATCCTGGAGTTCTGAGAGGAAGGAGAGACACTTTGTTGGGCTACCCTGTCGTATGGATGTGCCAACCCCTTTAAGTCAAACCAAGGTTGGTTTGACAGGGACTGGAGAGAATTCGACCGTTTAATATAAAAAACGTTTGAACTTGGCATGCATGTGAAAATTCAATAACTGATCTGGGTGTGCTTTCTAGTGATAGAATATTGCAACTCCGTGCATAAATCTGCAGCTCCGTGTCCACTGGCGAACAAATCTGCACAAAACGGTTAAAATACCCTGCCAGCAGCCGCCAAATCTCACAGCAGTGCTGTACTGAAATTACAGGTTGTTGCTAACGTTATCACTGTGGACGGAAATTTTTACCTTTCTGACAAGGGACACAAACGCGAGTTGGTGAAGATTCTACAAGGCCAAGAAGTAAACATCCGTTAGCAATATACCCCGCTTTCACACTACCGGTTGTTATAAAATAGGGACTTACAGTTGCAATCAAAATTATTCAACCCCCATTGCAAATTAGGTTTACTGACAAAATTTACAAACTTTCAGCTGTTTACAATTAACAAATCAAACGAGAACAATTAAAATGGCTCAACACAACAAATATTACAAGTGGCTTCTCCAAATTCAACACAAAATGGCACTTTTAATGACTACTGCAGGCTTAAAATTATTCAACCCCTTCATGACAAGCATCTTTAATACTTAGTGGAGCACCCTTTTGCCGCTATGACCTGCTGGAAATGTGATGTCAGGCAGATGTCAGCTTTAGGCAGCATTCCCAAGGAATCTTAGCCCTGTCCTCATGGACAATGGCCTCCAGTTCACTAATATTCTAGGGTTTGCGTACTGCAACTGTGTTCTTCAAGTCCTACCAGAGATTTTTTATGGGGTTCAAGTGAGGTGAATGTGATGGGCACTCTAGAATCTTCCTAGACTTCTTCTGAAACCAAGCCTTGGTGGATGATGAGCTATGCTTCGGATCATTGTCCTTTTGGAAGGTCCAATGTTGCCCAAGTGTCAGCTTCCGTATAGACAGCATGACATTTTCTCCTTGTATATCCCAGTACTTGACTGAATCCATCTTGTCCTCGACACTTTGCTGGTTTCCAGTGCCAGAGGAAGCTAGGCAGCTGCAGAGCATCAAAAAGCCCCCACAATTCTTCACTGCAGGCAGGGTGTACTTTTCAGCATATGTTTCTTTATTCCACCTGCAGACATACCACTGATTCATAAGTCCGAAATATTCTAGTTTCATTTCATCACTCCATAGAACAATATACCCAAACTTATGTGGCTTATTTATATGGTTTTGAGTATATTGGAGCTTGTACTTTTGGATCTGTTGTGGTGTGTGTCTTGGAGACCTTCAATGTTTAGTACGCGCCCTACTGTGCAAACTGAAACCTCAGTGCCTCCTGCCTCTAAGTCTTGCTGCGGGTCTCCTGTAGTCACTAGAGGGTTTTTGACCACCCGTCTCCTCAGGAATCTGGTGACAGCCGGTGATAGCTTCCTCTTTCTGCCACATCCTGGTACTCTAGCCACTCTTTCTTTAATTCATAACTTGCAAACTATGCTTCTAACTGTATCTCTACAAACATTCAGTGCCTGCGCTACCTTTTTATATCCTTTTCCTCATTTGCGCCAGGCAGTGATCTCCTCTATTAGCTTTTTGGACAATTCTTTTGACAGCCATATGTATAATATGCAATCAAATGTCACTGTCAACAAACCCCGAGCGAGTGCAAGTATTTGGTGTGTTCTATCTCAAGGAAACCTGATGCAACTAATTAAGCTCTTGATTAGCTGCATTAGGTGTGCTTTAGACAACACCTGATTTGCAAATAATGCTCTTATCAGGGATTTTATTCAGGGGGTTGAATAATTTTCAGACTGCAGTAGTCATTAAAAATGGCACTTTGTGTTAAATTTGGAAAAACCACTTGTAATATTAGTTGTGTTGAGCTATTTAAAATGTTCTTTTTTAATTGGTTTATCACAAACAGCTGAAAGTTTGTAAATTTTGCTATTAAACCCAATTTGCGCATGGGGTTGAATAATTTTGATTGCAACTGTAAATGCGGAATGCAGAGCGAACGTTGACCACACATCGGACAGAAATTACGTTCGCAGCAAAAACTGGCTTCTCAGCATGAAATAGGGCTCAGGATATTTCAAAATGGTATCTCGCATGGTAAATTACAGAATGGGGCACATATTCCTGGCCAGACCCTCAGTAGTAGATGTACTGTTCTTTTCACGGTGGCCCTGTTAAATCTATCAAACTTGGAACAGCAAACAGGAAAAGCAATAAAAGGCGTTGCTAACCCAGCTAGCCATCGCTGTTTGTCGTAACAAGTGCGGGAGAAGCCCCGGGTGTCAGCTCGTTCACGATCACTTGCCTGCTGCAGAATCTTTAAATCGGGTCGGTCAGGTCCAAGCTCCTTCATGCTCTTTTGCTCTTCCAGTGTGACGCTACGCCTTGAGAATAAGTTATTCTGTAGTGAAATATCCGAGTTTTCCGCGGATCCAGTTGTAGCTGCCATTTTTACATCTATCACACAGAGAATGAGCGTGTATCTTCTTCTTCTTCTAGTTTAACGGCGGGGAATATCCATCTTATTGGTGAATTACCGCCACCCTCTGTTCCAGAGTGTAGACCATACAAAAGACTTACAGTCCAACTCCTTTACCTGACTTATATATATATAAAAAAAAAATTTGAAATTTTCGGGGTATGTTGCAGGTACTAATTTGAATATATCCTGTGAGTTTTATGGCTATAGGTCAAACAATTGCTGATTTATAGTCTGATTTGTGTTATACCATTCTGCTTTGTTTAGTAGTTATAGCTCCCCCTATCAGTCAATTTAAATGAAATTTTCTGGGTATGTTGCTGGTACTAATTTGAATATATCCTGTGAGTTTTATGGCTATAAGCCAAACAATTTCTGATTTATAGTCTGATTTGTGTTATACCATTCTGCTTTGTTTAGCAGATATAGCGCCCCCTATCAGTCAAGTAGTATGAAATTTTCTGGGTATGTTTTGGGTACTCATATAAATATATGCTGTGAGTTTTATGGCTATAGGACAAGCAGTTGCTGATTTATAGTCTGATTTTTGTTATAGCGCCCCCTATGGGCCGATTTGCATAAGCCTGTCAGGGTATGTTCCTGGTCATTATATGGACATATTCTGCAAGTTCTGTGCTGATTGGTCCAGTGGTTGATGAATTTTGTCCATTTATGTGCTAAGCCACGCCTCTGATGAAATTCATTGGTTAATATCTTGGAAACGAAATGAGATTTCAACAAGCTTTATGCAATCTTGTATAAGCTTGGTCCACTGATGATCCAGACCAAATATCGAAGGAATCGGGCATAGGGTTTAGGAGGAGATGTTTAAAATGTGTTTTTCAAAAAATTCAAAATTCCGGAAAATCCAATATGGCGGATATTCAAGGTCCTTATGGTAAAGTTGTAGAAAATATTTTAAGGAATGTCTGTACCAAATTTCGTGTAATTTGGACTTACACAGTAGGAGCTATGACCTTTAAAGTGAAAACCTGTATTTCTTGAATAATAGCGCCACCATTAGACTGATTGAGTTAAAAATGCCATGTTTAGCATTTACACACAACTTCCAACCAGTGTGCAAAATTTCAGGACTCTGCCATTTACCATCTCACGGGAATTTGCAAAAACATTTCTGAAGAAGAAGGAAAATAATAATAATTAAAGCTGCAAGCAGCGTTGAAAGGGCCCTCGCCCCCCTCGTGCACGTTGGGGTGGCAGCAAGATCTTGATGGGTGCAGGTGTCCATCAAGAGCCATTGGGCACTGCTAGACTGTGTGCATTGTGGTTTCCTGATGGGAGTGCAAAAATGTTCTAGAGGGCGCTACGATACCATTTTGACATGCCTGTGTGCAAAATCTACAACAAGGTAATTGTAATGTCAGGCTCCATGAGTGTGTTGATTTTTGTAAATTTTCCAATATGTTTAGATGATCAAAGAGGCAATACTTTTAAATATCTGACTGGGGGCGCTATTGAGCCATTATGCCATATTTAATACCAATTGATGGATGACATTGAAGAGAATAAGACATTTATACTGTTTGCTAGGTTTTTTAAGGTTTGGAGCATTCTAAGGCCTGAAAATATGACTTCGTAAAATTTGGAAAAACGCAGGAAGTAGCTCATAGCTCACTTCCTGTTTATGCAATAATTTTCAAAAAATTAACCATCGCCCAGAATGACTAATGCAATGATCACCCAAATTTCATGAACATTCAAGCACTTTTAACTTAACATGGCCGTATCTAGAGGGCGTCGTGGAGCCACCTGGCCACTCCCTATCTAATATTAGCATATAGTTATACTTTGGAGGAAAATATTATCAAGCTTATCAAGGCAAATCGAACAAAGGATGTGGGAGTAAAAGCAACTTCCTGTTTCATGGCAGGACATCAAAATTCGCCGTGACGCCACAGATGCATCGTTCGATGAAATCAAAAAAGCTTCGCATTTTAACGTCAGCAAGGTTTTTAGATATTATATGCCAAATTTTAAGTTGATCGGATAAAATCTCTAGGAGGAGTTCGTTAAAGTACGACACCTGTGAATTGCAAAAAATTAAAAAAAATTGCAAATTCAATTAAAAATGGCGGACTTCCTGTTGAGTCTAGGTCATGGCACCAAGAGACTTTTTTTTAGGTCTTGGCATAGTACATATGTCCACCGAATTTGGAACATGTAGATAAAACACGCTGCGAGGGCTGCTTCATTGAAATTTTCTAGGTGGCGCTGTAATGCAATTTTGCCACATTTTTCTTCAAACCCTATATCTTAGTCAATAGTATGACCAGCTTAATAGGTCTGCAAAGTTTTGTGAGTTTTCGAGCATGCTGAGGCCCTCAAAAATGCAATTATGTATTAGGGGGCGCTATAGAGCAACCATGTCAAACTCAGTGCCAAATGAGATATCGAATCAAAGTATTTAATATTTTTAGTCTATGAGCCAAGTTTGGTGAATATTCGAGCATAATAAGACCCTCAAAAATGTGTTCGTAAAATCTGAAAAAACGCAGGAAATGGCTCATAGCTGACTTCCTGTGCGGCAAAAAAAATTCAAAAAAATTGACAAAAAAATTTATTACGACTGCTGTGGCCCTGTCGAATTTCATGAGAATCCGAGCAAGTGCGTTCCAAAATGGCCGCGTGTTCGGTGGCGCTATAGAGCCACTGGGGCATGTCCAAGGACAAAAACAATAAAACTTTGTAATTTTCACCAAGTCTGACGTGTGTGCAAATTTCTGTGAGTTTTCGTGCATGGTAAAGCCTTCAAAAATGCGTTCTCGCAGCAGAATAATAATAATAATTAAAGCTGCAAGCAGCGTTGAAAGGGCCCTCGCCCCCCCTGTGCACATTGGGGTGGCAGCAAGATCTTGATGGCTGCAGGTGTCCATTCAGAGCCATTGGACACAGCTGGACCGCGTACAATGTGGTTTCCTGATGGGAGTGCAAAAATTTTCTGGGGGGCGCTATGATACCATTTTGACTTGCCTTTGCACAAAATCTACAACACAGTAATCGTAATACAGGGCTCCATGAGTGTTTCGATTTTTGTAAATTTTCCAGCATGTTTAGACTTTCAAAAGAGCAATTCTTTTATAAATATTATTGGGGGCGCTATAGAGCCATTATTCCCCATTTAGTGCCAATTGATGGATGTATTGAAGAGAATAAGACAGTTCTAATTTTTGGATGGTTTTGCAAGTTTTGGAGCATTCTAAGGCCTTAAAACGTGTGTTCGTAAAATTTGGAAAAACGCAGGAAATAGCTCATAGCTCTCTTCCTGTTTGGCAAAAAAATTTCAAAAAATTAACAATTGTGGAGAATGACTAATGCAATGATCATACCAAATTTCATGAACTTCCAAGCACTTTTATCTGAACATGGCCATATCTAGAGGGCGCTCTGGAGCCACCTGGTACCTCTCGATATAAAATAAGCATATATCTATACTTGGGTGGACAATTATATCAAGCTTGGAAAGTTTCAGGCAAATCCCACAAAGTATGTGGAATTGAAAGCAACTTCCTGTTTCATGGCAGGACATTAAAATTCGCCGTGACGCCACAGATGCATCGTTCGATGAAATCAAAAAAGCTTCGCAATTTAATGTCAACAAGGTTTTTAGATATTATATGCCAAATTTTAAGTTGATCGGATAAAATTTCTAGGAGGAGTTCGTTAAAGTACGACACCTGTGAATGGCAAAAAAATTTAAAAAAAGTTGAAATTTCAATTAAAAATGGCAGCCTTCCTGTTGGGTCTAGGTCATGGCACCAAGAGACTTTTTTGTAGGTCTCGGCATATTCCACATGTCTACCGAATTTCATACATGTGGGTTTATCGGGCTGCGAGGGCTGCTTATTTGAAATTTTCCAGGGGGCGCTGTAATTAAATTTTTGTCATGCCTATAAGTAAGTTTCTTGTCAAAGTAATACAAATGATGGTCTTTATACATTTAAAGAATTTTGTGAGTTTTTGAACATGGTGAGACCCTTAAAAGGGCAATTCTTTCAAAAATCTGATTAGGGGCGCTAAAGAGCCATTGTGCCTAATTTAGTGTAAATTGATATATAAAATTGAAGACAATAAGGCAATTAAAATTTGTGCAACTTTTTGCAAGATTTTGAGTATTCTAAGGCTTCCAAACATGTGTTTCTAAAATTTGGAAAAACAAAGGAAATGGCTCATAGCTCACTTCCTGTTTTGCCAAAAAATTTCAAAAAAATTATCATTCCCTGACATGACACATGCAATGATCACACTAAATTTCATGAACAATCAAGCACTTTTATCTCAAAATGGCCGCGTCAAGAGGGTGCTGTGGAGCCACCTGACCACACCCAATCTAATATCAACATATGGGTATACTTGAAAGTAGACTCTTATCAAGCCTTTGAAGTTTCGCGCAAATCTCACAAAGCATGTGCGCGTAAAACCAACTACCTGTTTCAGGGCGGAACATCGAAATTCGCCGCGACGCCACAGATACATAGTTCGATTGATACAAAAAAGCTTCGCAATTTAACATCGACAAGGTCTTTTGACGTCATATGCGAAATTTTAAGTTGATCGGATAAAATCTCTAGGAGGAGTTCGTTAAAGTACGACACCTGCGAATGGCGAAAAATCTAAAAAAGTTGCAATTTCAATTAAAAATGGCGGACTTCCTGTTGATTCTAGGTCATGGCTCGAAGAGACTTTTTTTTAGGTCTCAAGATATTCCACATGTCCACCGAAGTTCATATATGCAGGTCAACCACGATGCAAGGGCTGCTTATTTGAAATTTTCCAGGGGGCGCTATAATGCCATTTTTGCCAGGCCTATTTGTAAATTTTTTATCAGTGTAATAGGAATGATGGTCTGTAGAATTGTACAAAATTTTCTGAGTTTTTGAGCATGTTGAGACCCTCAAAAGGGCAATTCTTTCGAAAATCTGATTGGGGGCGCTATAGGGCCATTATGCCACAGTTACTGCCAATTTCTGCCTCAAATTGAAGACAATCAGAAAAGTATAATTTTTGCAAGTTTTGCAAGTTTTCGAGTATGCTAAGGCCTTCAAATGTGTGTTCGTAAAATTTGGAATAATGCAGGAAATGGCTCATAGCTCACTTCCTGTTTGGCCGAAAAATTTAAAAAAAATCAGCATAGCCCAAAAAAACAAATGCAATGATCAGACAAAATTTCATGAACATTCAAGCACTTTTATATCAACCAGGCCGTGTCAAGAGGGCGCTGTGGATCCACCTGACCAAACCCACTCCAATATCAACATATAGGTATATTTGGAAGTAGACTGTTATGAAGCCTAGAGAGTTTCACGCAAATCTCACAAAGCAAGTGCTCATAAAAGCAACTTCCATTTTCATGGCGGAACATCAAAATTCGCCGCAACGCCACGGACACAAATTTCGATGAATCCAAAAAAGCTTCGCAATTTAACATAAGAAAGGTCTTTAGATGGCCTGTGCCAAATTTTAAGTTGATCGGATAAAATCTCTAGGAGGAGTTCGTTAAAGTACGAAGCCTGTGAATGGCAAAAAATTTAAAAAATTTGCAAATTCAATTAAAAATGGCGGACTTCCTGTGGAGTCTAGGTAATGGCACCAAGAGACTTTTTTTTAGGTCTTGGCATAGTACACATGTCCACCGAATTTTGTACATGTAGGTCAAACACGCTGCGAGGGCTGCTTCATTGAAATTTTCTAGGTGGCGCTGTAATGCAATTTTGCCACATCCATCTGTAAACCGTAAATCCTAGCAAAAACTAAGACCAGCTTAATATGTTTGCAAAGTTTTATGAGTTTTCAAGCATGCTGAGGCCCTCAAAAGTGCAATTATGTATTAGGGGGCGCTATAGAGCTACCATGTCACACCCATTGCCAAATGAGATATCGAATCAAAGAACGTAATATTTGTAGTCTATGAGCCAAGTTTGGTGAGTTTTCGAGTATGATAAAACCCTTAAAAATGTGTTCGTAAAATCTGAATAAACGCAGGAAATGGCTCATAGCTCACTTCCTGTGAGGCAAAAAAATTTCAAAAAAATTTACAAAAAGATGTATGATGACTGCTATGACTCTATAAAATTTCGTGAGAATCCGAGCAAGTGCGTTCCAAAATGGCCGTGTGTTTGGTGGCGCTATAGAGCCACAAGGGCATGTCCAAGTACAAAAATAATAATATTTTGCAATTTTCACGACGACTGACGTGTGGGCAAATTTTTGTGAGTTTTCGTGCATGGCAAAGCCCTCAAAAATGCGTTCTCGCAGCAGAATAAAAAGAAGAAGAAGAAGAAGAAGAAGAAGAAGAAGAATAATAAAAATCCCATCAAAAACAATAGGTTCCTCGCACCTTCGGTGCCAGGACCCGTTCCGGGCCCTGGCACCGGTCGGTGCTCGGGCCCTAATAATAAAAATCCCATCAAAAACAATAGGTTCCTCGCACCTTCGGTGCCAGGACCCGTTCCGGGCCCTGGCACCGGTCGGTGCTCGGGCCCTAATTAAAGCTGCAAGCAGCGTTGAAAGGGCCCTCGCACCCCTCGTGCACAGTGGGGTGGCGGCAAGACCTTTATGGGTGCGGTTCTCCATTAACAGCCATTGGACACTGCTAGCCTGTGTACAATGTGTTTTCCTGATGGGATTGCAAAAATCTTCTGGATGGCGCTATGATACCATTTTGTTATGCCTGTGCGCAAAATCTACAACATAGTTTTTGGAATACCGGGCATCATGTGTGTGTTGATTTTCGTAAATTTTTAAGCACGCTTCGAGCCCCAAAAAAGCAATTGTTTAAAGAATCTGAATGGGGGCGCTATAGAGCCATTATGCCACATTTAGTCCCAGTTGATGTGTCAAATTCAAGGCAATAAGACAATGATAATTTTTACCAGGTTTTTTCAAGTTTTGGACCATTCTAAGGCCTTAATACGTGTATTCGTAAAATTTGGAAAAACGCAGGAAATAGCTCATAGCTCACTTCCTGTTTGGCCAAAAAATTTCAAAAAATTAAGCATTGCCCGGAATGACTAATGCAATGATGACACCAAATTTTATGAACATTCAAGCACTTTTATCTTAACATGGTAGTATCTAGAGGGCGCTGTGGAGCTACATGGCCATTTCCGATCTAATATTAGCATATATTTATACTTGGGAAGACAAGTTTATAAAGTTTGGAAAGTTTTAGACTAATCCCACAAAGTATGTGGGAGTTATACCAACTTCCTGTTTCATGGCGGGACGCCGAAATTCGCCGCAATGCCACGGATACATCGTTCCATATATCCAAAAAAGCTTCGCAATTTAACATCAGCAAGGTCTTAAGATATTATTCGCCAAATTTTGAGTTGATTGGATAAAGTCTCTAGGAGGAGTTCGTTAAAGTACGACACCTGCGAATGGCGAAAAATCTAAAAAAGTTGAAATTTCAATTAAAAATGGCAAACTTCCTGTTGGGTCTACGTCATGGCTCCAAGAGACTTTTTTTTAGGTCTCAGGATATTCCACTTGTTCACAGAAGTTCATACATGCTGATCAACCAAGATGCAAGGGCTGCTTATTTGAAATTTTCCAGGGGGCGCTATAATGCCATTTTTGCCACGTCTATATAAAAATTTTTTATTATTGTAATAGGAATGATAGGCTTTAGAGTTGTACAAAATTTTGTGAGTTTTTGAGCATGCTGAGACCCTCAAAAGGGCAATTCTTTTAAAAATCTGATTGGGGGCGGTATAGAGCCATTATGTCACATTTACTGCCAAATTGTGTCTCAAATTGAAGACAATCAGACAAATAAAATTTTTGTAAAGTTTTGCAAGTTTTTGAGTATGGTAATACCTCCAAACCTGTGTTCGTAATATTTGGAATAACGCAGGAAATGGCTCATAGCTCACTTCCTGTTTGGTTAAAAAATTTCAAAAAAATAATTACCGCCCAAAAAAACACATGCAATTGTCACGCCAAATTTCATGAACATTCAATCACTTTTATATCAACATGGCCGTGTCAAGAGGGCGCTGTGGAGCCACCTGACCACACCCAATCTAATATCAACATAAAGGTATACTTGGAAGTAGACTCTCATCAAGCCTGTGAAGTTTCGCGCAAATCTCACAAAGCATGTGCGCGTAAAACCAACTTCCTGTTTCATGGCGGAACATCGAAATTCGCCGCGACGCCACGGATACAAAGTTCGATGAATCCAAAAAAGCTTCGCAATTTAACATCGACCAGGTCTTAAAAAGTCATATGCGAAATTGTAAGTTGATCGGATAAAATCTCTAGGAGGAGTTCGTTAAAGTACGACGCCTGTGAATGGCAAAAAATTTAAAAAAATTGCAAATTCAATTAAAAATGGCGGACTTCCTGTTGAGTCTAGGTCATGGCACCAAGAGACTTTTTTTTAGGTCTTGGCATAGTACACATGTCCACCGAATTTTGTACATGCAGGTTAAACACACTGCGAGGGCTGTTTCATTGAAATTTTCTAGGTGGCGCTGTAATGCAATTTTGCCATATCCATCCGTAAACCCCACTTTCTAGTAAAAAGTATGACCAGCTTAATATGATTGCAAAGTTTCGTGAGTTTTCGAGCATGGTGATGCCCTTAAAAATGCAATTATGTATTAGGGGGCGCTATAGAGCCACCATAACACACCTAGTGCCAAATGAGATATTGAATCAAAGAACTTCATATTTTTAATCTATGAGCCAAGTTAGGTGTGTTTTCGAGAATGATAAGGCCCTCAAAAATGTGTTCGTAAAATCTGAAAAAACGCAGGAAATGGCTCATAGCTCACTTCCTGTGAGGCAAAAAAATTTCAAAAAAATTGACAAAAAAATTTATGATGACTACTATGACCCTATCGAATTTCGTGAGAATCCGAGCAAGTACGTTCCAAAATGGCTGCGTGTTTGGTGGCGCTATAGAGCCACTGGGGTATGTCCAAGCACAAAAATCATAATACTTTGCAATTTTTACCACGACTGATGTGTCAGCAAATTTTTGTGAGTTTTCGTGCATGGCAAAGCCCTCAAAAATGCGTTCTCGTAGCAGAATAAAAAGAAGAAGAAGAAGAAGAATTAAAGCTGCAAGCAGCGTTGAAAGGGCCCTCGCCCCCCATGTGCACATTGGGGTGGCAGCAAGATCTTGATGGCTGCAGGTGTCCATTCAGAGCCATTGGACACAGCTGGACCGCGTACAATGTGGTTTCCTGATGGGAGTGCAAAACATTGAGGAGAATAAGACAATCATAAATTGGGCTCGGTTTTGCAAGCTTGGGAGCATTCTAAGGCCTTAAAACGTGTGTTCGTAAAATTTGGAAAAACGCAGGAAATAGCTCATAGCTCTCTTCCTGTTTGGCAAAAAAATTTCAAAAAATTAACAATTGCGGAGAATGACTAATGCAATGATCATACCAAATTTCATGAACTTTCAAGCACTTTTATCTGAACATGGCCATATCTAGAGGGCGCTGTGGAGCCACCTGGTACCTCTCGATATAAAATAAGCATATATCTATACTTGGGCGGACAATTTTATCAAGCTTGGAAAGTTTTAGGCAAATCCCACAAAGTATGTGGAATTGAAAGCAACTTCCTGTTTCATGGCAGGACATCAAAATTCGCCGTGACGCCACAGATGCATCGTTCGATGAAATCAAAAAAGCTTCGCAATTTAACGTCAGCAAGGTTTTTAGATATTATATGCCAAATTTTAAGTTGATCGGATAAAATCTCTAGGAGGAGTTTGTTAAAGTACGACACCTGTGAATGGCAAAAAAATTTAAAAAGTTGCAATTTCAATTAAAAATGGCAGCCTTCCTGTTGGGTCTAGGTCATGGCACCAAGAGACTTTTTTGTAGGTCTTGGCATATTCCACATGTCCTTTGAATTTCATACATGTGGGTTTATCGGGCTGCGAGGGCTGCTTATTTGAAATTTTCCAGGGGGCGCTATAATGAAATCTTTGCCACGCCTATTTGTAAATTTTTTATCAGTGTAATAGGAATGATGGTCTTTAAAATTGTACAAAATTTTGTGAGTTTTTGAGCATGCTGAAACTCTCAAAAGGGTAATTCTTTTAAATATTGCATTGGGGGCGCTATAGAGCCATGATGCCTCATTTACTGCCAATTTTTGTTTCAAATTGAAGACAATGTGACAAATAAAATTTAAGCTAAGTTTTGCAAGTTTTCGAGTATGCTAAGGCCTTCAAATGTGTGTTCATAAAATTTGGAATAACGCAGGAAATGACTCATAGCTCACTTCCTGTTTGGCCAAAAAATTTCAAAAAAATCAGCACAGCCCAGAAAACCAAATGCAATGATCTGACCAAATTTCATGAACATTCAAGCACTTTTATATCAACATGGCCGTGTCAAGAGGGCGCTGTAGAGCCACCTGACCACACCCACTCCAATATCAACAAATAGGTATATTTGGAATTAGACTATTATTAAGCCTGTAAAGTTTCACGTAAATCTCCCAAAGCATATGCTCATAAAATAAACTTCCATTTTCATGGCGGAACATCGAAATTCGCCGCGACACCACGGATACAAAGTTCGATGAATCCAAAAAAGCTTCGCAATTTAACATCGACGACGTCTTTCAATGTCATATGCCAAATTTTAAGTTGATCAGATAAAATCTCTAGGAGGAGTTCGTTAAAGTACAACACCTGTGAATGGCCAACAATCCAAAAAAGTTGCAATTTCAATTAAAAATGGTGGACTTCCTGTTGAGTGTAGGTCATGGCACCAAGAGTCTTTTTTGTAGGTCTAGGCATATTCCCCATGTCTACCGAATTTCATACATGTAGGTTTACCAGGCTGCGAGGGCTGCTTATTTAAAATTTTCCAGGGGGCGCTATAGTAATATTTTTGCCATGTATATATATAAGTTTTTTGTCAGAGTAATACGAATGATGGTCTTTATACATTTACAAAATTTTGTGAGTTTTAGAACATGCTGAGACCCTCAAAATGGCAATTCTTTTAAAAATCTGATTGGGGGCGCTATAGAGCCATTGAGCCAAATTTAGTGTAAATTGATTTATAAAATTGAAGATAATAAGACAATTATAATTTGTGCAACTTTTTGCAAGATTTCGAGTATTCTAAAGCATCCAAACATGTGTTTATAAAATTTGGAAAAACGCAGGAAATGGCGCATAGCTCACTTCCTGTTTGGCCAAAAAATTTCAAAAAAATTAAAATAACTCGACATAAACAATGCAATGATCACACCAAATTTCATGAACATTCAAGCACTTTTATCTCAACATGGCCGTTTCAAGAGGGCGCTTTGGAGCCACCTGACCACACCCAATCTAATATCAACATAAAGGTCTACTTGGAAATGGACTCCTATAAAGCCTGTAAAGTTTTGCGCATATTTCACAAAGCATGTGCGCGTAAAACCAACTTCCTGTTTCATGGCGGAACATCGAAATTCGCCGCGACGCCACGGATACAAAGTTCAATGAATCCAGAAAAGCTTCGCAATTTAACATCGACAAGGTCTTAAGATGTTAAATTCAAAATTTGAAGTTGATCGGATAAAATCTCTAGGAGGAGTTTGTTAAAGTACGAAGCCGGTGAATGGCAAAAAATTTAAAAAATTTGCAAATTCAATTAAAAATGGCGGACTTCCTGTTGAGTCTAGGTCATGGCACCTAGAGACTTTTTTTTAGGTCTTGGCATCGTACACATGTCCACCGAATTTTGTACATGTAGGTCAAACACGCTGCGAGGGGTGCTTCATTGAAATTTTCTAGGTGGCGCTGTAATGCAATTTTGCCTTATCCATCTGTAAACCCTAAATCCTAGTTAAAAGTAAGACCTGCTTAATATGTTTGCAAAGTTTTGTGAGTTTTTAAGCATGCTGAGGGCCTCAAAAATGCAGTTATGTATTAGGGGGCGCTATAGAGCTACCATATCACACCCAGTGCCAAATGAGATATCGAATCAAAGAACGTAATATTTCTAGTCTATGAGCCAAGTCTGGTGAGTTTTCGAGTATGATAAAACCCTCAAAAATGTGTTCGTAAAATCTAAAAAAACGCAGGAAATGGCTCATAGCTCACTTCCTGTGAGGCAAAAAAATTTCAAAAAAATTTACAAAAAAATTTATGATGACTACTATGACTCTATAAAATTTCGTGAGAATCCGAGCAAGTGCGTTCCAAAATGGCCGCGTTTTTGGTGGCGCAATAGAGCCACCGGGGCATGTCCAAGCACAAAAATAATAATACTTTGCAATTTTCACCACGACTGACGTGTGGGCAAATTTTTGTGAGTTTTCGTGCATGGCAAAGCCCTCAAAAATGCGTTCTCGCAGCAGAATAAAAAGAAGAAGAAGAAGAAGAAGAATAATAAAAATCCCATCAAAAACAATAGGTTCCTCGCACCTTCGGGGTCGGTGCTCGGGCCCTAATAATAAAAATCCCATCAAAAACAATAGGTTCCTCGCAACTTCGGTGCCAGGACCCGTTCCGGGCCCTGGCACCGGTCGGTGCTCGGGCCCTAATAATAATAATAATAATAATTAAAGCTGCAAGCAGCGTTGAAAGGGCCCTCGCACCCCTCTTGCACGTTGGGGAGGCAGCAAAATCTAGATGGGTGCAGGTGTGCATTCACAGCCATTGGACACTGCTAGACTGTGAAAAATGTGGTTTCCTGCGGAGAGTGCAAAAATTTTCTGGAGGGGTGCTTTGATATCATTTTGACATGCCCGTGCGCTAAATCTCCAGCATAGTAATTGTAACACCAGGCTCCTTGAGCGTGTTGGTTTTTGTAATTTTTACAGCACGTTTAGACCCACAAAAGAGATTTCTTTTAAAAATCTGATTGGGGCGCTATCGAGCCATTATGCCACATTTAGTGCCAATTGATGGATGACATTCGAGAGAATAAGACAATTATAAATTGCGCAAGGTTCTGCAAGCTTTGGAGTATTCTAAGGCCTTCAAACATATGTTCATGAAATTTGGAAAATGCAGGAAATAGCTAATAGCTCATACCTGTTTGGCCAAAATAATAAACCATAACCCGGAAAGACTAATGCAATGATCACACCAAGTTTCATGAACATTCAAGCACATTTATCTAAACATGGCCGTATCTAGAGGGCGCTGTGGAGCCTTCTGGCCACACTTGATCTAATATTAGCATATATTGATACTTGGGAGGACCATTTTATTAAGCTTGGACAGTTTCAGGGAAAACCCATGAAGTCTGTGGGAGTAAAACCAACTTCCTGTTTCATGGCGGGACATTGAAATTTGCTGCAACGCCATAGAAACAAAATTCGATGAATCCAAAAAAGCTTCGCAATTTAACATCGGCAACGTCTTTAGATACTATTAGCCAAATTTCAAGTTGTTCGGATGAAATCTCTAGGAGGAGTTTGTTAAAGTACGACACCTGTGAATGGCGAAAAATCCAAAAAAGTTGCAATTTCAATTAAAAATGGCGGACTTCCTGTTGAGTCTAGGTCATGGCACCAAGTGTCTTTTTTGTAGGTCTCGGCATATTCCACATGTCTACCGAATTTCATACATGTAGGTTTACCAGGCTCTGAGGCCTGCTTATTTAAAATTTTCCAGGGGGCGCTATAGTGACATTTTTGCCATGTCTATACATAAGTTTTTTGTCAGAGTAATTCGAATGATGGTCTTTATACATTTACAAAATTTTGTGAGTTTTAGAACATGCTGAGACCCTGAAAATGGCAATTCTTTTAAAAAAATGATTGGGGGCGCTATAGAGCCATTGAGCCAAATTTAGTGTAAATTGATTTATAAAATTGAAGATAATAAGACAATTATAATTTGTGCAACTTTTTGCAAGATTTCGAGTATTCTTAAGCATCCAAACATGTGTTTATAAAATTTGGAAAAACGCAGGAAATGGCGCATAGCTCACTTCCTGTTTGGCCAAAAAATTTGAAAAAAATTAATATAACTCGACATGAACAAAGCAATGATCACACCAAATTTCATGAACATTCAAGCACTTTTATCTCAACATGGCCGTTTCAAGAGGGCGCTTTGGAGCCACCTGACCACACCCAATCTAATATCAACATAAAGGTCTACTTGGAAGTGGACTCCTATAAAGCCTGTAAAGTTTTGCGCATATTTCACAAAGCATGTGCGCGTAAAACCAACTTCCTGTTTCATGGCGGAACATCAAAATTCGCCGCGACGCCACGGATACAAAGTTCAATGAATCCAGAAAAGCTTCGCAATTTAACATCGACAAGGTCTTAAGATGTTAAATTCAAAATTTGAAGTTGATCGGATAAAATCTCTAGGAGGAGTTCGTTAAAGTACGAAGCCTGTGAATGGCAAAAAATTTAAAAAATTTGCAAATTCAATTAAAAATGGCAGACTTCCTGTTGAGTCTAGGTCATGGCACCTAGAGACTTTTTTTTAGGTCTTGGCATCGTACACATGTCCACCGAATTTTGTACATGTAGGTCAAACACGCTGCGAGGGCTGCTTCATTGAAATTTTCTAGGTGGCGCTGTAATGCAATTTTGCCTTATCCATCTGTAAACCCTAAATCCTAGTTAAAAGTAAGACCTGCTTAATATGTTTGCAAAGTTTTGTGAGTTTTTAAGCATGCTGAGGGCCTCAAAAATGCAGTTATGTATTAGGGGGCGCTATAGAGCTACCATATCACACCCAGTGCCAAATGAGATATCGAATCAAAGAACGTAATATTTCTAGTCTATGAGCCAAGTCTGGTGAGTTTTCGAGTATGATAAAACCCTCAAAAATGTGTTCGTAAAATCTAAAAAACCGCAGGAAATGGCTCATAGCTCACTTCCTGTGAGGCAAAAAAATTTCAAAAAAATTTACAAAAAAATTTATGATGACTACTATGACTCTATAAAATTTCGTGAGAATCCGAGCAAGTGCGTTCCAAAATGGCCGCGTTTTTGGTGGCGCAATAGAGCCACCGGGGCATGTCCAAGCACAAAAATAATAATACTTTGCAATTTTCACCACGACTGACGTGTGGGCAAATTTTTGTGAGTTTTCGTGCATGGCAAAGCCCTCAAAAATGCGTTCTCGCAGCAGAATAAAAAGAAGAAGAAGAAGAAGAAGAAGAAGAAGAAGAAGAATAATAAAAATCCCATCAAAAACAATAGGTTCCTCGCACCTTCGGTGCCAGGACCCGTTCCGGGCCCTGGCACCGGTCGGTGCTCGGGCCCTAATAATAAAAATCCCATCAAAAACAATAGGTTCCTCGCAACTTCGGTGCCAGGACCCGTTCCGGGCCCTGGCACCGGTCGGTGCTCGGGCCCTAATAATAATAATAATAATAATTAAAGCTGCAAGCAGCGTTGAAAGGGCCCTCGCACCCCTCTTGCACGTTGGGGAGGCAGCAAAATCTAGATGGGTGCAGGTGTGCATTCACAGCCATTGGACACTGCTAGACTGTGAAAAATGTGGTTTCCTGCGGAGAGTGCAAAAATTTTCTGGAGGGGTGCTTTGATATCATTTTGACATGCCCGTGCGCTAAATCTCCAGCATAGTAATTGTAACACCAGGCTCCTTGAGCGTGTTGGTTTTTGTAATTTTTACAGCACGTTTAGACCCACAAAAGAGATTTCTTTTAAAAATCTGATTGGGGCGCTATCGAGCCATTATGCCACATTTAGTGCCAATTGATGGATGACATTCGAGAGAATAAGACAATTATAAATTGTGCAAGGTTCTGCAAGCTTTGGAGTATTCTAAGGCCTTCAAACATATGTTCATGAAATTTGGAAAATGCAGGAAATAGCTAATAGCTCATACCTGTTTGGCCAAAATAATAAACCATAACCCAGAAAGACTAATGCAATGATCACACCAAGTTTCATGAACATTCAAGCACATTTATCTAAACATGGCCGTATCTAGAGGGCGCTGTGGAGCCTTCTGGCCACACTTGATCTAATATTAGCATATATTGTTACTTGGGAGGACCATTTTATTAAGCTTGGACAGTTTCAGGGAAAACCCATGAAGTCTGTGGGAGTAAAACCAACTTCCTGTTTCATGGCGGGACATTGAAATTTGCTGCAACGCCATAGAAACAAAATTCGATGAATCCAAAAAAGCTTCGCAATTTAACATCGGCAACGTCTTTAGGTACTATTAGCCAAATTTCAAGTTGTTCGGATGAAATCTCTAGGAGGAGTTTGTTAAAGTACGACACCTGTGAATGGCGAAAAATCCAAAAAAGTTGCAATTTCAATTAAAAATGGCGGACTTCCTGTTGAGTCTAGGTCATGGCACCAAGTGTCTTTTTTGTAGGTCTCGGCATATTCCACATGTCTACCGAATTTCATACATGTAGGTTTACCAGGCTCTGAGGCCTGCTTATTTAAAATTTTCCAGGGGGCGCTATAGTGACATTTTTGCCATGTCTATACATAAGTTTTTTGTCAGAGTAATTCGAATGATGGTCTTTATACATTTACAAAATTTTGTGAGTTTTAGAACATGCTGAGACCCTGAAAATGGCAATTCTTTTAAAAATATGATTGGGGGCGCTATAGAGCCATTGTGCCAAATTTAGTGTGAATTGACATATAAAATTGAAGATAATAAGACAATTATAATTTGTGCAACTTTTTGCAAGATTTCGAGTATTCTTAAGCATCCAAACATGTGTTTATAAAATTTGGAAAAACGCAGGAAATGGCGCATAGCTCACTTCCTGTTTGGCCAAAAAATTTGAAAAAAATTAATATAACTCGACATGAACAAAGCAATGATCACACCAAATTTCATGAACATTCAAGCACTTTTATCTCAACATGGCCGTTTCAAGAGGGCGCTGTGGAGCCATCTGACCACACCCAATCTAATATCAACATATAGGTCTACTTGGAAGTGGACTCCTATAAAGCCTGTAAAGTTTCGCGCAAATCTCACAAAGCATGTGCGCGTAAAACCAACTTCCTGTTTCATGGCGGAACATCGAAATTCGCCGCGACGCCACGGATACAAAGTTCAATAAATCCAAAAAAGCTTCGCAATTTAACATCAGCAAGGTCTTAAGATGTTAAATTCAAAATTTTATGTTGATCGGATAAAATCTCTAGGAGGAGTTCGTTAAAGTACAAAGCCTGTGAATGGCAAAAAATTTAAAAAATTTGCAAATTCAATTAAAAATGGCAGACTTCCTGTTGAGTCTAGGTCATGGCACTTAGAGACTTTTTTGTAGGTCTTGGCATAGTACAGATGTCCACCGAATTTTGTACATGTAGGTCAAACACGCTGCGAGGGCTGCTTCATTGAAATTTTCTAGGTGGCGCTGTAATGCAATTTTGCAACATTTATCTGTAAACCCTAAATCCTAGTAAAGAGTATGACCAGCTTAATATGTCTGCAAAGTTTTGTGAGTTTTCAAGCATGCTGAGGCCCTCAAAAATGCAATTATGTATTAGGGGGCGCTATAGAGCTACCATTTCACAACCAGAGCCAAATGAGATATCGAATCAAAGAACGTAATATTTGTAGTCTATGAGCCAAGTTTGGTGAGTTTTCGCGTATGATAAGGCCCTCAAAAATGTGTTCGTAAAATCTGAAAAAACGCAGGAAATGGCTCATAGCTCACTTCCTGTGTGGCAAAAAAATTTCAAAAAAATTGACAAAAAAATTTATGATGACTACTATGACTCTATAAAATTTCGTGAGAATCCGAGCAAATGCGTTCCAAAATGGCCGCGTGTTTGGTGGCGCTATAGAGCCACCGGGACATGTCCAAGCACAAAAATAATAATTCTTTGCAATTTTCACGACGACTGACGTGTGGGCAAATTTTTGTGAGTTTTCGTGCATGGCAAAGCCCTCAAAAATGCGTTCTCGCAGCAGAATAAAAAGAAGAAGAAGAAGAAGAAGAAGAAGAATAATAAAAATCCCATCAAAAACAATAGGTTCCTCGCACCGGTCGGTGCTCGGGCCCTAATAATAATTAAAGCTGCAAGCAGCGTTGAAAGGGCCCTCGCCCCCCTCGCGCACGTTGGGGTGGCAGAAAAATCTTGATGGCTGCAGGTGTCCATTAAGAGCCATTGGGCACTGCTAGACTGTGTGCAATGTGGTTTCCTGAGGGGAGTGCTAAAATTTTCTAGAGGGCGCTACAATACCATTTTCACGTACCTGTGTGCAAAATCTACAACAAGGTAATTGTAATGTCAGGCTCCATGAGTGTGCTGATTTTTGTAAATTTTCCAGTATGTTTAGGCAATCAAAGGAGCAATACTTTTAAATATCTGACTGGGGGCGCTATAGAGCCATTATGCCATATTTAATGCTAATTGATGGATGACATTGAAGAAAATAAAATGGAGCTTTCTAAGGCCTGAAAACATGAGTTCGTAAAATTTTGGAAAAACACAGGAAATATCTCATAGCTCACTTCCTGTTTATGCAATAAATTAAAAAAAATTAACCATTGCCCAGAATGACTAATGCAATGATCACCCCAAATTTCATGAACATTCATGCACTTTTAACTTAACATGCCCGTATCTAGAGGGCGCTGTGGAGCCACCTGGCCACTCCCTATCTAATATTAGCATATATTTTTACTTTGGAGGACAATATTATCAAGCTTGGAAAGTTTCAGGCAAATCGAACGAAGTATGTGGGAGTAAAAGCAATTTCCTGTTTCATGGCGGGACATCAAAATTCGCCACGACGCCATGGATACACCGTTGCATCAATCCAAAAAAGCTTTGCAATTTAACATCAGCAAGGTCTTTAAATATTACTTGCCAAATTTTAAGTTGATCGGATAAAATCTCTAGGAGGAGTTCGTTAAAGTACGACTCCTGTGAATGGCGAAAAATCCAAAAAATTTGCAATTTCAATTAAAAATGGCGGACTTCCTGTTGAGTCTAGGTCACCGAATTTTGTTCATGTAGGTTTACCAGGCTGCGAGGGCTGCTTATTTGAAATTTTACAGGGGGCGCTATAATGAAATTTTTGCCATGCCAATATGTAAGCTTTTCGTCAGAGTATTATGAATGAGGGTCTTTATATATTTACAAAATTTTGTGAGTTTTCGAACATGCTGAAACCCTCAAAAAGGCAATTCTTTTAAAAATCTGATTGGGGGCGCTCTTGAGCCATTATGCCACATTAGGCTCCAGTTGATGAATAACAGTGAAGAGAATAAGACAATTATAATTTCTGCAAGGTTTGGCAAGCTTTGGAGTATTTTAAGGCTTTCAAACGTGCGTTCGTAAAATTTGGAAAAACGCAGGAAATAGCTCATAACTCACTTCCTGTTTGGCCAAAAAATTTCAAAAAATTACTTATTGCCAGCAATGACAAATGCAATGATCACACCTAATTTCATGAACATTCAAGCACTTTTATTTTAACATGGATGTATCTAGAGGGCGCTGTGGAGCCACCTGGCCACTCCCGATCTAATATTAGCATATATTTATACTTAAAGGGACAATTTAATCAAGCCTGTGAAGTTTTGCGCATATCTTAGAAAGCATGTGCGCGTAAAACCAGCTTCCTTTTTAATGGCGGAACATCGAAATTCGCCGCAACGCCACGGGAACAAAGTTAAATGAATCCAAAAAAGCTTCGCAATTTAACATCGACAAGGTCTTTTGATGTCATACGCGAAATTTCAAGTTGATACGATAAAATCTCTAGGAGGAGTTTGTTAAAGTACGACGCCTGTGAATGGCAAAAAATTAAAAAAATTTGCAAATTCAATGAAAAATGGCGGACTTCCTGTTGAGTCTAGGTCATGGCACCAAGAGATTTTTTTTTAGGTCTTGGCATAGTACACATGTCCACCGAATTTCGTACATGTAGGTTAAACACACTGCGAGGGCAGCTTCATTGAAATTTTCTAGGTGGCGCTGTAATGCAATTTTGCCACATCTATCTGGAAATCCTATATTCAAGTACAAAGTATGACTAGCTTAATATGTTTGCAAAGTTTTGTGAGTTTTCGAGTATGCTGATGCCTTTAAAAATGCAAATATGCGTTAGGGGGCGCTATAGAGCCACCATGTCATATCCACTGCCAAATGAGATATTGAATCAAAGAACGTAATATTTCTAGTCTATGAGCCAAGTTTGGTGAGTTTTCGAGTATGATAAAACCCTCAAAAATGTGTTCGTAAAATCTGAAAAAACGCAGGAAATGGCTCATAGCTCACTTCCTGTGCGGCAAAAAATTTTCAAAAAAATTGACAAAAAAATTTATGATGACTACTATGACTCTATGAAATTTTGTGAGAATCCGAGCAAGTGCGTTCCAAAATGGCCGCGTGTTTGGTGGCGCTATAGAGCCACCGGGGCATGTCCAAGCGCATAAATAATAATAGTTTGCAATTTTCACGAGGACTGACGTGTCGACAAATTTTTGTGAGTTTTCGTGCATGGCAAAGCCCTCAAAAATGCGTTCTCGCAGCAGAATAAAAAGAAGAAGAAGAAGAAGAAGAAGAATAATAAAAATCCCATCAAAAACAATAGGTTCCTCGCACCTTCGGTGCCAGGACCCGTTCCGGGCCCTGGCACCGGTCGGTGCTCGGGCCCTAATTAAAGCTGCAAGCAGCGTTGAAAGGGCCCTCGCCCCCCCCTGTGCACATTGGGGTGGCAGCAAGATCTTGATGGCTGCAGGTGTCCATTCAGAGCCATTGGACACAGCTCGACCGCGTACAATGTGGTTTCCTGATGGGAATGCAAAAATTTTCTGGAGGGCGCTAAGATACCATTTTGACTTGCCTGTGACAAAATCTACAACACAGTAATCGAAATACGGGGCTCCATGAGTGTTTTGATTTTTGTAAATTTTCCAGCATGTTTAGACTTTCAAAAGAGCAATTCTTTTATAAATATTATTGGGGGCGCTATAGAGCCATTATGCCCCATTTAGTGCCAATTGATGGATGTATTGAAGAGAATAAGACAGTTCTAATTTTTGGATGGTTTTGCAAGTTTTGGAGCATTCTAAGGCCTTAAAACGTGTGTTCATAAAATTTGGAAAAACACAGGAAATAGCTCATAGCTCACTTCCTGTTTGGCAAAAAAATTTCAAAAAATTAACAATTGCGGAGAATGACTAATGCAATGATCATATCAAATTTCATGAACTTTCAAGCACAGGGTTCCCACAGCTTAGGGCAAGTTAAATTCAAGACTTTTTAAGACTTTTTTAATGCCATTTGATATTAAATTTAAGACCAACTTCATAATAAACACAAATGGAAAAATAACACGTCATCATAGGATTCGGGACAATTTTGCCCAAATGTTAATTTGAACATGAAATATGACCTTTTGATCAAATGAAAACGTTATTTTGAAAAACATTAATACTAGGGATGGACGATATTAGATTTTTGGCTGATATCCGATATGCCAATATTTTACAACTCATTTGGCCGACATCCGATACTGATACCGATATTTTTTCCCCCACATCTAATTGCAGTGATCATCTAGTTTCTGCAGGGGAATTAACAGACAGAATTATTCTGCAGACTCTTCATCATGTCGGCCTGCTGGCACATGCAGACATATGACAAAGCTGAAAATGATGTAACATCAGTAATCACTCCTTGTGCAAAATAAGAAAAATACCTCAATTTACGTTATTTAAAACATGTCATATTTATTCATTACAATTGTTTTTAAACAAAACAAATAAGATACTTGCAGCCTGTCCTACTTAAAACAGACTTATGACAACACCCACAACCAATTTTACCTCTATTCACAAGGAACATGTATGAAGTGCATTGTACAACTGTACAGCAATGCTCGTGACCTTTGACCCCTCAGGCGGTACTGCATCAAAAACCAACATCAGTGTGTAAAGTACATCGCCACACGGGCTCAGGAACACTTCAGAAAACCACTGTCAGTAACTACAGTTCGTTGCTACATCTGCAAGTGCAAGTTAAAACTCTACAATGCAAAGCGAAAGCCATTTATCAACAGCACCCAGAAACGCCACCGGCTTTGCTGGGCCCGAGCTCATCTAAGATGCACTGATGGAAAGTGGAAAAGTGTTCTGTGGTCTGACGAGTCCACATTTCAAATTGTTTTTTGAAACTGTGGACGTCGTGTCCTCTGGAGCGAAGAGGGAAAGAACCATCCGAACTGTTGTCGGTGCAAAGTTCAAAAGCCAGCATCTGTGATGGTATGGGGGTGTATTAGTGCCCAAGGCACGGGCAACTTACACATATGTGAAGGCTCCATTAATGCTGAAAGGTGCATACAGGTTTTGGAGCAACATATGTTGCCATCCAAGCAACGTCTTTTTCATGGACGCCCCTGCTTATTCCAGCAAGACAATGCCAAGCCACATTCTGCACGTGTTATAACAGCATGGCTCCGTAGTAAAAGAGTCTGGGTACTAGACTGGCCTGCCTGTAGTCCAGACCTGTCTCCTATTGAAAATGTGTGGTGCATTATGAAGCGTACAATACAACAACAGAGACCCCAGACTGTTGAACAACTTAAGCTGTACATCAAGCAAGAATGGGAAAGAGTTTCACCTGAAAAACTTCAAAATTGGTCTCCTCAGTTCCCAAACATTTACTGAGTGTCGTTAAAAGGAAAGGCGATGTAACACAGTGATACAAAGGCCCCCGTGCCAACTTTTTTGCAATGTGTTGCTGCCTTTAAATTCTAAGTTAAGGATTATTTTCAACAACAAAAAAAGTTTCTCAGTTTGAACATTAACTGGGCTGCAGCCACATCACTGTTGGTTCCGCTACTGTGATTGCGCGATGTCACCGCGAGATTCATTCGTAAATGATTTAAAAAAATAATAAAAAATAAATTAATGTTACCATTTTTTTTTTTAGATTTTAGACTAATTACAACCATAAAATAATTCATCACGAGTTCACATTTTTAAGACTTTTGAAAGATTTATTTAAGACATTTTAATGCCAATTAAGGCCTTGTTTTTAGATTCGTGAATTTAATGCCTTTTAAGACTTTTTAAGGATCCGTGAGAACCCTGAAGCACTTTTATCTGAACATGCCCATATCTAGAGGGCGCTGTGGAGCCACCTGGCACCTCTCGATATAAAATAAGCATATATCTATACTTGGGCGGACAATTTTATCAAGCTTGGAAAGTTTCAGGCAAATCCCACAAAGTATGTGGAATTGAAAGCAACTTCTTGTTTCATGGCAGGACATCAAAATTCGCCATTACGCCACGGATGCATCGTTCGATGAAATCAAAAAAGCTTCGCAATTTAACGTCAGCAAGGTTTTTAGATATTAAATGCCAAATTTTAAGTTGATCGGATAAAATCTCTAGGAGGAGTTCGTTAAAGTACGACACCTGTGAATGGCAAAAAAAAAAAAAAGTTGCAATTTCAATTAAAAATGGCAGCCTTCCTGTTGAGTCTAGGTCATGGCACCAAGAGACTTTTTTGTAGGTCTCGGCATATTCCACAGGTCTACCGAATTTCATACATGTGGGTTTACCGGGCTGCGAGGGCTGCTTATTTGAAATTTTCCAGGGGGCGCTATAATGCCATTTTTGCCATTTTGCGCTAAAGAGCCATTGTGCCAAATTTAGTGTAAATTGATGTATAAAATTGAAGACAATAAGTCAATTATAATTTGTGCAACTTTTTGCAAGATTTTGAGTATTCTAAGGCTTCCAAACACGTGTTTCTAAAATTTGGAAAAACGCAGGAAATGGCTCATAGCTCACTTCCTGTTTGGCCAAAAAACTTCAAAAAAATTACCATCACTCGACATGACAAACGCAATGACCACACCAAATTTCATGAACATTAAAGCACTTTTATCTCAACATGGCCGTGTCAAGAGGGCGCTGTGGAGCCACTTGACCACACCCAATCCAATATCAACATGTGGGTATACTTGTAAGTAGACTATTATCAAGCCTGTGAAGTTTCGCACAACTCTCACAAAGCATGTGTGCGTAAAACCAACTTCCTGTTTCATGGCGGAACATCAAAATTCGCCGCGACGCCACGGATACAAAGTTCGATGAATCAAAAAAAGCTTCGCAATTTAACATTGCCAAGGTCTTAAGATGTCATATGCGAAATTTTACGTTGATCGGATAAAATCTCTAGGAGGAGTTCGTTAAAGTACGATGCCTGTGAATGGCAAAAAATTTAAAAAATTTGCAAATTCAATTAAAAATGGCGGACTTCCTGTTGAGTCTAGGTCATGGCACCAAGAGACTTTTTTTTAGGTCTTGGCCTAGTACACATGTCAATCGAATTTTGTACATGCAGGTTAAACACGCTGC
Organism: Gymnothorax reevesii; assembly: GCA_029721435.1. Taxonomy (NCBI): domain Eukaryota; kingdom Metazoa; phylum Chordata; class Actinopteri; order Anguilliformes; family Muraenidae; genus Gymnothorax; species Gymnothorax reevesii. The sequence goes on along the minus strand of CM056574.1, from coordinate 75,436,949 downwards.
GAGGGCTGCTTCATTGAAATTTTCTAGGTGGCGCTGTAATGCAATTTAGCCACATCTATCTGTGAACCCTATATCGTAGTAAAAAGAATAACGAGTTTGGTGGCGCTATAGAGCCACGGGGGCATGACCAAGCACAAAAATAATAATACTTTGCAATTTTCACCACGACTGACGTGTGGGCAAATTTTTGTGAGTTTTCGTGCATGGCAAAGCCCTCAAAAATGCGTTCTCGTAGCAGAATAAAAAGAAGAAGAAGAAGAAGAAGAATAATAAAAATCCCATCAAAAACAATAGGTTCCTCGCACCTTCGGTGCCAGGACCCGTTCCGGGCCCTGGCACCGATCGGTGCTCGGGCCCTAATAATAATAATTAAAGCTGCAAGCAGCGTTGAAAGGGCCCTTGCCCCACTCGTGCACGTTGGGGTGGCAGCAAGATCTTGATGGGTGGAAATGTCCATTCACAGCCATTGGACACTGCTGGACCGCGTACAATGTGTTTTCCTGATGGGATTGCAAAAATTTCCTAGTGGACGCTCTGATACCATTTTGACATGCCTGTGCGCAAAATCTACAACATAGTTATTGGAATACCGGGCTTCATGAGTGTCTTGATTTTCATAAATTTTCAACCACACTTAGACCCCTAAAAAGGCAATTCTTGAAAAAATCTGATTGGGGGCGCTATAGAGCCATCATGCCACATTTAGTGGCAGTTGGTATATGAAATTCAAGAAAATGAGACACTGATAATTTGTGCCACATTTTGCAAGTTTTGGATCGTTCTAAGGCCTTAAAACGTGTGTTCGTAAAATTCGGAAAAACGCAGGAAATGGCTCAAAGCTGACTTCCTGTTTGGCCGAAAAATTTCAAAAAATTAAGCATTGCCGGGAATGAATATTGCAATGATCACACCAAATTTCATGAACATTCAAGCACTTTTATCCTAACATGGCCATATCTAGAGGGTGCTGTGGAGCCACCTGGCACCTCCCGATCTAATTTTTACATATATTTATACTTGGGAGGACAATTTTATCAAGCTTGGAAAGTTTCAGGCAAATCCCACAAAGGATGTGGGACAAAAAGCAACTTCCTGTTTCATGGCGTGACATCAAAATTCGCTGCGACGCCACAGATGCATCGTTCAATGAGCCCAAAAAAGCTTCGCAATTTCACATTGGCAACGTCTTGAGATACTATTCACCAAATTTTAAGTTGATCAGATGAAATCTCTAGGAGGAGTTCGTTAAAGTACGACACCTGCGAATGGCGAAAAATCAAAAAAAGTTGAAATTTCAATTAAAAATTGCAAACTTCCTTGTGAGTCTAGGTCATGGCACCAAGAGACTTTTTTTGAGGTCTCAGGATATTCTACATGTCCACCGAATTTCATACATGCAGGTCAACTACGATGTGAGGGCTGCTTATTTGAAATTTTCCAGGGGGCGCTATAATGCCATTTTTGCCAACTCAAAATGTATTTTTTTATCAGTGTAATAGAAATAATGGTTTTTAGAATGGTACAAAATTTTGTGAGTTTTTGAGCATGCTGAGACCCTCAAAAGGGCAATTCTTTTAAAAAACTGATTGGGGGCGCTATAGAGCCATTATGCCACATTTACTGCCAATTTCTGTCTTAAATTGAAGACAATCAAACAATTATAATTTTTGCAAAGTTTTGCAAGTTTTCAAGTATGCTAAAGGCTTCAAACGTGTGTTTGTAAAATTTGGAATATCGCAGGAAATGGCTCATAGCTCACTGCCTGTTTGGCCGAAAAATTTCAAAAAAATAAGCATTGCCCAAAAACATAAATGTAATGATCAAACCAAATTTCATGAACATTCAAGCACTGTTAACTCAACATGGCCGTGTCAAGAGGGCGCTGTGGAGCCACCTGACCACACCCAATCCAATTTCAACATATTGGTATATTTGGAAGTCAACTCTTATTAAGCCTGTAAAGTTTCGGGCAAATTTTAGAAAGCTTACGCGCATAAAACCAACTTCCTGTTTCATGGCGGAATATCGAAATTCGCCGCAACGCCAAGGATACAAATTTCGATGAATCCAAAAAAGCTTCGCAATTTAACATCGACAAGGTCTTTAGATGTCATATGCAAAATTTTAAGTTGATCGGACAAAATTTCTAGGAGGAGTTCGTTTGAGTACGACGCCTGTGAATTGCAAAAAATTTCAAAAATTTGCAAATTCAATTAAAAATGGCGGACTTCCTGTTGAGTCTAGGTCATGGCTCCAAGAGACTTTTTTTTAGGTCTTGGCATAGTACACATCTCCACCGAATTTTGTACATGTAGGTTAAACACGCTGCGAGGGCTGCTTCATTGAAATTTTCTAGGTGGCGCTGTAATGCAATTTTGCCACATCCATCTGTAAACCCTATATCCTAGTAAAGAGTATGACCAGCTTAATATGTTTGCAAAGTTTTGTGAGTTTTCGAGCATGCTGATGCCTTCAAATATGCAATTATGTATTAGGGGGCTCTATTAAGCTACCATGTTTCACCCACTGCCAAATGTGATATGGAATCAAAGAACGTAATATTTCTAGTCTATGAGCCAAGTTTGGTGAGTTTTCGAGTATGATAAAACCCTCAAAAATGTGTTCGTAAAATCTGAAAAAACGCAGGAGTTGGCTCATAGCTCACTTCCTGTGCGGCAAAAAATTTTCAAAAAAATTGACAAAAAAATTTATGATGACTACTATGACTCTATGAAATTTTGTGAGAATCCGAGCAAGTGCGTTCCAAAATGGACTCGTGTTTGGTGGCGCTATAGAGCCGCCGGGGCATGTCTAAGCACAAAAATAGTAATACTTTGCAATTTTCACCACGAGTGATGTGTGGGCAAATTTTTGTGAGTTTTCGTGCATGGCAAAGCCCTCAAAAATGCGTTCTCGCAGCAGAATAAAAAGAAGAAGAAGAAGAAGAAGAAGAAGAAGAAGAATAAAAATCCCATCAAAAACAATAGGTTCCTCGCACCTTCGGTGCCAGGACCCGTTCCGGGCCCTGGCACCGGTCGGTGCCCGGGCCCTAATCATAAAAATCCCATCAAAAACAATAGGTTCCTCGCACCTTCGGTGCCAGGACCCGTTCCGGGCCCTGGCACCGGTCGGTGCTCGGGCCCTAATAATAATAATAAGAAGAAGAAGAAGAAGAAGAAGAAGAAGAATCCCATCAAAAACAATAGGTTCCTCGCACCTTCGGTGCCAGGACCCGTTCCGGGCCCTGGCACCGGTCAGTGCTCGGGCCCTAATTAAAGCTGCAAGCAGCGTTGAAAGGGCCCTCGCCCCCCTCGTGCACGTTGGGGTGGCAGCAAGATCTTGATGGCTGCAGGTGTCCATTCAGAGCCATTGGACACTGCTGGATTGCGTACAATGTGGTTTCCTGTGGGGAGTGCAAAAATTTTCTGGAGGGTGCTATGATAGAATTTTGACATGCCTGTGAGCAAAATCTAAAACATAGTAATCGTAATACCGAGCTCCATGAGTTTGTTGATTTTTGTAAATTTTCAAACATGATTAGACCTTCAACAGGGCAATTCTTTTATAAATCTGACTGGGGGCGCTATAGAGCCATGATGCCATATTTAGTGCCAATTGATGGATGACATTGAAGAGAATACAACCTTTATAATTTTTGCAAGGTTTTGCAAGTTTTGGAGCATTCTAAGGCCTTAAAACGTGTGTTAATAAAACTCGGAAAAACGCAGGAAATAGCTCATAGGTCACTTCCTGTTTGGCCAAAAAATTTCAAAAAACTAAACATTGCCCGAAATGACGAATGCAATGATCACACCAAATTTCATGAACATTCAAGCACTTTTATCTTAACATGACCATATCTAGAGGGCGCTGTGGAGCCACCTAGCACCTCCCGATCCAATATTAGCATATGTTTATACTTCGGAGGACAATTTTTTCAAGCATAGGAAGTTTCGGGCAAATCCCACAAAGTATGTGGCAGTAAAAGCAACTCCCTGTTTCATGGCGGGATATCAAAATTCGCCGCGACGCCACGGATACATTGTTCGATGAAATCAAAATTGCTTCGCAATTTAACATTAGGAAGGTCTTTAGATATTATCTGCCAAATATTAAGTTGATCTAATAAAATCTCTTGGAGGAGTTCGTTAAAGTACGACACCTACGAATTGCGAAAAATCTAAAACAGTTGCAATTTCAATTAAAAATGGCAAACTTCCTGTTGGGTCTAGGTCATGGCACCAAGAGACTTATTTTTAGGTCTCGGGATATTCCACATGTCCACCGAAGTTCATACATGCAGGTCAACCACGATGCGAGGGCTGCTTCTGTGAAATTTTCCAGGGGGCGCTATAATGCCATTTTTGCCACGCCTATATGTAAATTTTTTTATCAGTGTCATAAGAATGATGGTATTTAGAATTGTACAAAATATTGTGAGTTTTTGTGCATGCTGACACCCTCAAAAGGGCAATTCTTTTAAAAATCTGATTGGGGGCGCTATAGAGCCATAATGCCACATTTACAGCCAATTTTTGTCTCAAATTGAAGACAATTAAACAAATATAATTTTTGCAAAGTTTTGCATGTTTTCGAGTATGCTAAGGCCTTCAAATGTGTGTTCGTAAAATTTGAAATAACGCAGGAAATGGCTCATAGCTCACTTCCTGTTTGGCCAAAAAATTTCAAAAAACTACCCATTGCCCGGAATGACGAATGCAATGATCACACCAAATTTCATTAACATTCAAGCACTTTTATCTGAACATGACAATATCTAAAGGGGACTTTGGAGCCACCTTGCACCTCCCGATCCAATATTAGCATATAATTATACTTCGGAGGACAATTTTATCAAGCATAGGAAGTTTCGAGCAAATCCCACAAAGTATGTGGCAGTAAAAGTAACTCCCTATTTCATGGCGGGATATCAAAATTCGCCGCGACGCCACGGATACATTGTTCAATGAAATCAAAATTGCTTCGCAATTTAACATTAGCAAGGTCTTTAGATATTTTCTGCCAAATATTAAGTTGATCTGATAAAATCTCGAGGAGGAGTTCGTTAAAGTACGACACCTACGAATTGCGAAAAATCTAAAAAAGTTGCAATTTCAATTAAAAATGGCAAACTTCCTTTTGCGTCTAGGTCATGGCACCAAGAGGCTTATTTTTAGGTCTCAGGATATTCCACATGTCCACCGAAGTTCATACATGCAGGTCAATCACGATGCGAGGGCTGCTTCTTTGAAATTTTCCAGGGGGCGCTATAATGCCATTTTTGCCACGCCTATATGTAAATTTTTTATCAGTGTCATAAGAATGATGGTATTTAGAATTGTACAAAATATTGTGAGTTTTTGAGCATGCTGAGACCCTCAAAAAGGCAATTCTTTTAAAAATCTGATTGGGGGCGCTATAGAGCCATAATGCCACATTTACTGCCAATTTTTGTCTCAAATTGAAGACAATCAAACAAATATAATTTTTGCAAAGTTTTGCATGTTTTCGAGTATGCTAAAGCCTTCAAATGTGTGTTCGTAAAATTTGGAATAACGCAGGAAATGGCTCATAGCTCACTTCCTGTTTGGCCGAAAAATTTCAAAAAAATATGCAAAGCCCAAAAAAACAAATGCAATGATCAGACCAAATTTCATGAACATTCAAGCACTTTTATGTCAACATGGCCGTGTCAAGAGGGCGCTGTGGAGCCACCTGACCACACCCAATCCAATATCAACAAATAGGTATATTTGGAAGTAGACTATTATTAAGCCTGTAAAGTTTCACGCATATCTCACAAAGCATGTGATCATAAAAGCAACTTCCTGTTTCGTGGCGGAACATCAAAATTCGCCGCGACGCCACGGAAAGAAAGTTTGATAAATCCAAAAAAGCTTTGCAATTTCACATCGACAAGGTCTTTAGATGTCATATGCAAAATTTTAAGTTGATCGGATAAAATCTCTAGGAGGAGTTCGTTAAAAGTACGACGCCTGTGAATGGCAAAAAATGAAAAAAATTTGCAAATTCAATTAAAAATTGCGGACTTCCTGTTGAGTTTAGGTCATAACACCAAGTGACTTTTTTTTAGGTCTTGGCATAGTACACATGTCCACCGAATTTTATACTTGTAGGTAAAACATGCTGCGAGGGCTGCCTCATTGAAATTTTCTAGGTGGCGCTGTAATGCAATTTTGCCACATCCATCTGTAAACCCTATATTCTAGTAAAAAGTATGACCAGCTTAATATGTTTGCAAAGTTTCGTGAGTTTTCGAGCATGTTGAGGCCCTCAAAAATGCAATTATGTATTAGGGGGCGCTATAGAGCTACCATGTCACACTTAGTGCCAAATGAGATATCAAATGAAAGAACTAAATAGTTTCAGTCAATGAGCCAAGTTTGGTGAGTTTTCGAGTATGATAAGGCCCTCAAAAATGTGTTCGTAAAATCTGAAAAAACGCAGGAAATGGCTCATAGCTAACTTCCTGTGCGGCAAAAAAATTTCTAAAAAATTGAAAAAAAAATTTATGATGACAACTATGACCCTATTGAATTTCGTGAGAATCCGAGCAAGTGCGTTCCAAAATGGCCGCGTGTTTGGTGGCGCTAGAGAGCCACTGGGGCATGTTCAAGCACAAAAATTATAATAATTTGCAATTTTCACCATGACTGACGTGTCTGCAAATTTTTGTGAGTTTTCGTGCATGGCAAAGCCCTCAAAAATGCGTTCTCGCAGCAGAATAATAATAATAATAATAATAAGAAGAAGAAGAAGAAGAAGAAGGAAGAAGAATAATAAAAATCCCATCAAAAACAATAGGTTCCTCGCACCTTCGGTGCCAGGACCCGTTCCGGGCCCTGGCACCGGTCGGGGCTCGGGCCCTAATTAAAGCTGCAAGCAGCGTTGAAAGGGCCCTCGCACCCCTAGTGCACGTTGGGGTGGCAGCAAGATCTTGATGGGTGCAGGTGTCCATTCAGAGCCATTGGACACTGAGCTTGTACAATGTGGTTTCCTGAGGGGAGTGCAAAAATTTTCTGCAGGGCGCTATGATACCATTTTGACATGCCTGTGCGCACACTCTACAACATAGTGATCGTCATACCGGACTCCATGAGTTTGTTGATTTTTGTAAATTTTCCAGCATGTTTAGACCCTCAAAAGAGCAATTTTTAAAAAAATCTGATTGGGGCGCTATAGAGCTGTTATGACACATTTAGTGTCAATTTATGCATGACATTGAAGAAAATAAGGCATTTATTATTTGTGCAAGATTTTGCAAGTTTTGGAGCATTCTAAGGCCTTAAAACGTGTGTTCCTAAAATTTGGAAAAATGCAGGAAATGGCTCATAGCTCACTTCCTGTTCAACCAAAAAAATTTCAAAAAATTAAGCATTGCCCGGAATGACTAATGCAATGATCTCACCAAATTTCATGAACATTCAAGCACTTTTACCTTAACATGGCTGTATCTAGAGGGCGCTGTGGAGCAACATGGCCACTCCCGATCTAATCGTAGCATATATTTATACTTGAGAGTACAATATTATCAAGCTTGTAAAGTTTCAGGCAAATCCAACGAAGTATGTGGGAGTAAAACCAACTTCCTGTTTCATGGCGGGACACCGAAATTCGCCGCGATGCCACGGATGCATCGTTCGATGAGCCCAAAAAAGCTTCGCAATATAACATCAGCAAGGTCTTTGGATATTACTCGCCGAATTTTAAGTTGATTGGATAAAATTTCTAGGAGGAGTTCGTTAAAGTATGACGCCTGCGAATGGCAAAAAATAAAAAAAAGTTGCAATTTCAATTAAAAATGGCAGCCTTCCTGTTGAGTCTAGGTCATGGCACCAAAGAACTTTTTTGTAGGTCTCGGCATATTCCACATGTCTACCGAATTTCATACATTTAGGTTTACCAGGCTGAGAGGGCTGCTTATTTGAAATTATCCAGGGGGCGCTATAATGCCATTTTTGCCATGCCTATTTGTAAATTTTTTATCAGTGTAATAGGAATGATGATCTTTAAAATTGTACAAAATTTTGTGAGTTTTTGAGCATGCAGAAACCCTCAAAAGGGTAATTCTTTTAAAAATCGTATTGGGGGCGCTATAGAGCCATGATGCCTCATTTACTGCTGTTATGGCCCCAATGTGTTATTACATTTATAACACAACAGCAACAGCAAGGGATGACAAACACAGTGTTAACAACTAAAACACATTTAATTTTTAACAAAGACAAAGACTAATAACAACCTACAATTAAAGCTGCAAGCAGCGTTGAAAGGGCCCTCGCCCCCCCCCTGTGCACATTGGGGTGGCAGCAAGATCTTGATGGCTGCAGGTGTCCATTCAGAGCCATTGGACACAGCTGGACCGCGTACAATGTGGTTTCCTGATGGGAGTGCAAAAATTTTCTGGAGGGCGCTATGATACCATTTTGACTTGCCTGTGCACAAAATCTACAACACAGTAATCGTAATACAGGGCTCCATGAGTGTTTCGATTTTTGTAAATTTTCCAGCATGTTTAGACTTTCAAAAGAGCAATTCTTTTATAAATATTATTGGGGGCGCTATAGAGCCATTATGCCCCATTTAGTGCCAATTGATGGATGTATTGAAGAGAATAAGACAGTTCTAATTTTTGGATGGTTTTGCAAGTTTTGGAGCATTCTAAGGCCTTAAAACGTGTGTTCGTAAAATTTGGAAAAACGCAGGAAATTGCTCATAGCTCACTTCCTGTTTGGCAAAAAAATTTCAAAAAATTAACAATTGCGGAGAATGACTAATGCAATGATCATACCAAATTTCATGAACTTTAAAGCACTTTTGTCTGAACATGGCCATATCTAGAGGGCGCTGTGGAGCCACCTGGTACCTCTCGATATAAAATAAGCATATATCTATACTTGGGCGGACAATTTTATCAAGCTTGGAAAGTTTCAGGCAAATCCCACAAAGTATGTGGAATTGAAAGCAACTTCCTGTTTCATGGCAGGACATCAAAATTCGCCGTGACGCCACAGATGCATCGTTCGATGAAATCAAAAAAGCTTCGCAATTTAATGTCAGCAAGGTTTTTAGATATTATATGCCAAATTTTAAGTTGATCGGATAAAATCTCTAGGAGGAGTTCGTTAAAGTACGACACCTGTGAATGGCAAAAAAAATTTTAAAAAGTTGCAATTTCAATTAAAAATGGCAGCCTTCCTGTTGGGTCTAGGTCATGGCACCAAGAGACTTTTTTGTAGGTCTCGGCATATTCCACATGTCTACCGAATTTCACACATGTGGGTTTATCGGGCTGCGAGGGCTGCTAATTTGAAATTTTCCAGGGGGCGCTATAATGCCATTTTTGCCACGCCTATTTGTAAATTTTTTATCAGTGTAATAGGAATGATGGTCTTTAAAATTGTACAAAATTTTGTGAGTTTTTGAGCATGCTGAAACCCTCAAAAGGGTAATTCTTTTAAAAATCGTATTGGGGGCGCTATAGAGCCATGATGCCTCATTTACTGCCAATTTTTGTTTCAAATTGAAGACAATGTGACAAATAAAATTTTAGTTTTTTTTTTAGTTTTCGAGTATGCTAAGGCCTTCAAATGTGTGTTCATAAAATTTGGAATAACGCAGGAAATGACTCATAGCTCACTTCCTGTTTGGCCGAAAAATTTCAAAAAAATCAGCACAGCCCAGAAAACCAAATGCAATGATCTGACCAAATTTCATGAACATTCAAGCACTTTTATATCAACATGGCCGTGTCAAGAGGGCGCTGTAGAGCCACCTGACCACACCCACTCCATTATCAACATAGAGGTATATTTGGAATTAGACTATCATTTAGCCTGTAAAGTTTCATGTAAATATCCCAAAGCATATGCTCATAAAATAAACTTCCATTTTCATGGCGGAACATCGAAATTCGCCGCGACGCCACGGATACAAAGTTCGATGAATCCAAAAAAGCTTCGCAATTTAACATCGACGACGTCTTTCAATGTCATATGCCAAATTTTAAGTTGATCAGATAAAATCTCTAGGAGGAGTTCGTTAAAGTACGACACCTGTGAATGGCCAACAATCCAAAAAAGTTGCAATTTCAATTAAAAATGGTGGACTTCCTGTTGAGTGTAGGTCATGGCACCAAGAGAATTTTTTGTAGGTCTCGGCATATCCCACATGTCTACCGAATTTCATACATGTAGGTTCACCAGGCTGCGAGGGCTGCTTATTTAAAATTTTCCAGGGGGCGCTATTGTGACATTTTTGCCATGTATATATATAAGTTTTTTGTCAGAGTAAAACGAATGATGGTCTTTATACATTTACAAAATTTTGTGAGTTTTAGGACATGCTGAGACCCTCAAAATTGCAATTCTTTTAAAAATCTGATTGGGGGCCCTATAGAACCATTGTGCCATATTTAGTGTAAATTGATATATAAAATTGAAGATAATAAGACAATTATAATTTGTGCAACTTTTTGCAAGATTTCGAGTATTCTAAAGCATCCAAACATGTGTTTATAAAATTTGGAAAAACGCAGGAAATGGCGCATAGCTCACTTCCTGTTTGGCCAAAAAATTTGAAAAAAATTAATATAACTCGACATGAACAGTGCAATGATCACACCAAATTTCATGAACATTCAAGCACTTTTTTCTCAACATGGCCGTTTCAAGAGGGCGCTGTGCAGCCACCTGACCACACCCAATCTAATATCAACATATAGGTCTACTTGGAAGTGGACTCCTCTAAAGCCTGTAAAGTTTCGCGCAAATTTCACAAAGCATGTGCGCGTAAAACCAACTTCCTGTTTCATGGCGGAACATCGAAATTCGCCGCGACGCCACGGATACAAAGTTCAATGAATCCAAAAAAGCTTCGCAATTTAACATCGACAAGGTCTTAAGATGTTAAATTCAAAATTTTAAGTTGATCGAATAAAATCTCTAGGAGGAGTTCGTTAAAGTACGAAGCCTGTGAATGGCAAAAAATTTAAAAAATTTGCAAATTCAATTAAAAATGGCGGACTTCCTGTTGAGTCTAGGTCATGGCACCAAGAGACTTTTTTTTAGGTCTTGGCATAGTACACATGTCCACCGAATTTTGTACATGTAGGTCAAACACGCTGCGAGGGCTGCTTCATTGAAATTTTCTAGGTGGCGCTGTAATGCAATTTTGCCACATCAATCTGTAAACCCTAAATCCTAGTTAAAAGTAAGACCTGCTTAATATGTTTGCAAAGTTTTGTGAGTTTTCAAGCATGCTGAGGCCCTCAAAAATGCAATTATGTATTAGGGGGCGCTATAGAGCTACCATATCACACCCAGTGCCAAATGAGATATCGAATCAAAGAACGTAATATTTCTAGTCTATGAGCCAAGTCTGGTGAGTTTTCGAGTATGATAAAACCCTCAAAAATGTGTTCGTAAAATCTAAAAAAACGCAGGAAATGGCTCATAGCTCACTTCCTGTGAGGCTAAAAAATTTTTAAAAAATTAACAAAAAAATTTATGATGACTTCTATGACTCTATAAAATTTCGTGAGAATCCGAGCAAGTGCGTTCCAAAATGGCTGCGTGTTTGGTGGCGCTATAGAGCCACCGGGGCATGTCCAAGCACAAAAATAATAATACTTTGCAATTTTCACCACGACTGACGTGTGGGCAAATTTTTGTGAGTTTTCGTGCATGGCAAAGCCCTCAAAAATGCGTTCTCGCAGCAGAATAAAAAGAAGAAGAAGAAGAAGAAGAAGAAGAAGAATAATAAAAATCCCTTCAAAAACAATAGGTTCCTGGCACCGGTCGGTGCTCGGGCCCTAACTAAAGACCAAGATTGATAAATAAGAAAAAACAGAAATAATTACAGTCCCTTTTTGGTGGGGTGGCTTGGTGATGTCCTGGATGAAGAAAATGCTCAAACACAGGCAAAGAAATCCACAAAAGAAACGTCACAGGTCTTGAACAGAATGGCAGGTCTGGTCATCTTCTTGGAATTTCTCCTACTACTTTACTGTCTCAATTCTTTTCCTTATATACTCTTTTGCAGACCCCACCCACATTGAGACCTCTTTTTTTTAATTTTCTGAGACTTGCCCCAGACATGTCCAGGACATGTCTAAACATGACTCCAGTCTGAGCTTAACAAAAAAAAGGTAAATACTGCCATCTAGTGGCCTATATTCACATTACACCTCCATTCCAAAAGGGAAAAATTTTGACTCATAAAGGCAAAATTTTTCTTTTCAATACAAAATGGTTAAGTGAACACTTGTCTATATATACATATCATACAATATTCAAAATACATGATATACACATTCAAACCCGGGATAAGCAATCAGCAATTACATTGTCTGTACCCTTCACATGCTTAATTTCCAAGTCAAACTCCTGTAAAATCAAACTCCAATTCAACAATCTCCGATTCTTGTTTTTCATCTTACTCAAAAACATTAACGGATTGTGGTCAGTGTACACAATCATTGGCTTTTGTCCTGTACAAACATAAACCTCAAAGTGTTGTAAAGAAAGGACCAGAGCCAACAGTTCCTTCTCTATTGTGGAATAGTTCCTTTGGTGGCGATTGAACTTCCTGGAGAAGTATGCCACGGGATGCTCAATGTCATCAGAGTCACTTCTCTGTAGGAGCACAGATCCACAAGCTTGGTCGCTAGCATCGACCGCGATGGAGAACGGTTTGTTGAAGTCAGGAGATTTGAGCACGGGGAAGTGACACAGCAGAGACTTCAGGCAATCGAAGGCTCTCTGGCATGCATCATCCCAAGTGAACTTTACGCCTTTCTTCAGTTGGTTAGTTAGACTGAGAGCAATCTCAGCAAAGTTCTTGCAGAACTTGCGGTAGTACCCGATCATTCCAAGGAAGCGGCGCAAAGCTTTTTTGTTGTGAGGAACTGGAAAGTCCATGATGGCTTGGACTTTAGCACTTATGGGTGCCACCTTACCCTGGCCTATGACGTAGCCAAGATAGGTGACAGTAGCACAACCAAAGTCACTCTTGCTCAGGTTAACAGTCAGGTTAGCCTGGGTCAGGCGCTGGAACAACGTCTCTACATCTTTTAGATGTTCTTCCCAGGAGTCACTCCATGTGATCAGGTCATCGATGTACGCACCCGTGTGTGGCAATCCGGCGATTGTAGACTGTATCATCCTTTGGAACGTGGATGGGGCATTTTTCATGCCAAAGGGTAGGACTTCATACTGGTACAATCCAGATGGTGTGGCAAAAGCAGAGATGCTCTTGGCCCTCTCAGTTAAAGGCACACACCAATAACCCTTCAATAAATCAATCTTGGTCAGAAACTTTGCTTGCCCTACACTATCAATACAATCATCAATCCTACGTATTGGAAACACATCAGTTCTAGTTACAGCATTGACTTTGCGATAATCTGTACAGAATCTAGTACTTCCATCAGGTTTTGGAACTAGCACACAGGGTGAACTCCAATCGGAGTTGGAGGGTCTGATAATATCATGTTTTAACATGTACTCAACCTCTTTCTCAGCAATCTTTCTCTTTTCAGGATTAATCCGGTATGGATGCTGTTTTATTGGTATGGCATCACCAACATCTACATCATGAGAGGCTATAGTAACTCTCTTTGGAACATCAGGAAACAAATCCTCATATTTCTTGATCAACCTTTCAAACTGATCTCTCTGTGAGGGTTCTAAGTGCTGGAGTTTTACATCAAGATTTTGCAACACTTCAGTGTTTGACAATTTACATGAAAGAACTTCAGCTTTAATTCTTGGTTCATCATCTTGAAACTCCCCCTCATCTTCACACGTTTCGACCATTGGAGAATCTGAAGTGACAGCTGCAACCCTAGCATTTCTGTCATGATAAGGCTTTAGCATGTTAATATGACACAATTGTTTTGGTTTTCTCCTATCTGGAGTCTTCACAATGTAATTGAGATCATTGAGTTTTGTCAGAATTTCATAAGGACCATGAAATCTAGCCTGCAATGGATTGGACTGCAAGGGAAACAACACAAGGACCTTGTCTCCTGGTTTAAACTCACGGCTTCTAGCCTTATGATCATACCAAGTTTTCATTTTTCCCTGACTTGATTTCAAGTTCTCTTTGGCAAGGTCACAAGCTGCACGCAATCTTTCCTTGAACTTGCTAACATAGTCTAACAGACTGATTTGCGGCTCTTCCTCTTGCCATTGTTCACTCAATAATAGCAAAGGTCCTCTCACTTCATGACCAAACACTAGCTCAAATGGACTGAATCCAGTAGACTCCTGCACTGCTTCTCTAGCTGCAAACAACAGCAAATGAACCCCTTCATCCCAGTCTTTCTCATGGTCATAACAATAAGTCCTCATCATTGTCTTGAGAGTGGAATGAAACCGCTCTAAGGCACCCTGACTTTCTGGATGATAGGCACTAGAAAGAATCTGTTTTGCACCTAGTTCATACACAACCTGCTGAAACAATCCTGAAGTGAAATTGCTACCTTGGTCTGACTGAATTTCCCTGGGAAGACCAAACAACGTGAAGAACTTTATCAAAGCCTTCGAGATTGCAGTTGCCTTGATGTTACGTAGAGGTATGGCTTCGGGGAATCTGGTAGATGCACACATGATTGTCAACAAGTACTGATTTCCAGATCTAGTCTTGGGTAATGGACCAACGCAATCAACAATGACCCTAGAGAATGGCTCCCCAAATGCTGGGATAGGCTGCAATGGAGCTACAGGTGGGTCTAACTGGTGTTTTCCAACTACCTGACAAGTGTGACAGGTTTTGCAAAAGTTGGAAACGTCTTTCCGAAGCCCAGGCCAAAAGAAGTGTTGCATGATCTTATCAACAGTCTTGTTAACACCAAGATGACCTCCTAAAGGTAAACTATGAGCCATTGTTAAGATCTCATTCCTATAGACCTTCGGAACAACAATTTGCCTGACCACTGCCCAATCTGCATTGGCAGGGATATCAGGAGGGCGCCACTTCCGCATCAACACACCATCCTTGAGATAATACCCAACTGGAACTGCATCTATTTCTTTTTCAGGAAGGGCTCTCCTCTTTAGTACACCAATTTCAGGATCATTAGTTTGCTCCTCAATCAACCGCTTTCTGGACAGAGACAAGTCTCCAGACACATCAGAATCACCAGACCCATCCGGCTGGCTGAATAGAGAACTGATAAAAGTATCTGATAAGTCCTCAAACGGAGAAACCATAGTAGGCCAATCAGAGTCATGAGGCGAACCACCTGAGTCCTGACTATTCAATGTACTGGACGGCACCACAACATCATCTTCTTTAGCCTTCTTGGCCATAGCACGAGTCACTGCGCAAGAAGGATACAGAGATGGGTCCTCATCCCCATTTTCAGTGCTCGGCTGTGAAGTAAGATGTACAGGGGGAACTACTTTGCCCCCAGCCAGGTCATTGCCTAGCAACAGAGAAACACCCTTTATAGGTAGACTTGACATAAGTCCCACCTTTACCTGTCCTGTAACTAAATCTGACTTCAAGAATATAGAGCGCAGGGGTACAGATACAGTCCTCCCTTCAATACCTTGTACAAGTATGAAATCCCCTGAAGCGGTCTCATCACGTAACTCCAAGGAGTCCATCAACAAAAGTGACTGAGAAGCTCCGGTATCCCTTAGGATATATATGGGGACAGGAGTAGTATGCTCATTCAGAGCCACAAATCCCTCTGACACAAATGGAAGAAATTCCTCCCTCACGAAGTCAGCTGTATCAGGCTTTTTAGCCCCACAAGAAGCAGGCAATTTAGCAGATTGGTTATCTACTACAGGGGTTTCTAACCTTGTTTTCACAAAGGCATTTGGTTTGGTATCCTTTTCTTTTTCTTTCTTAGCTTTAAGGAACCAACAGTTAGTTGTAACATGACCAGATTTCTTGCAATAACTGCAAACTAGACCACTTTTGTCACTGTCAGCTTTCACACTTTGATCAGACCTGTTACTGGATTTCTGAGCACCATCACCAGATTTGTCTTTGTCTTTGGGTGAGGAATCTTGGGTATCACCGTAACCCTTTTTCTGAAATTGGGACCATTTATTGTTACTGCTAGACTGAAATTTGGACTTATGAGTGAGAACATATTCATCTGCAAATTTGGCAGCTGATTGCAAGTTCAGTGCTTGCTTCTCATTAAGGTAGGTCTTAACATTATCCTTAACACAGTTCTTAAATTCTTCAACTAACACCATCTCTTTTAGTGAGTTCAAATCATCCTTGACCTCCATAGAAGTACACCAGCGCTCAAAGCAAACCTGCTTCTCATTAGCAAATTCAACATAAGTCTGATTTTCAGATTTCTTCAGACCTCTGAATTTCTGTCGGTAAGCCTCTGGAACCAACTCATAAGCTCTCAAAATAACCTTTTTGACAACCTCATAATCAGAGGAATCATCTGCAGACAAAGCCGAATAGGCTTGTTGAGCTTTACCCTTGAGGACAGTTTGCAACATCAGAGGCCAGTGTTCCTTTGGCCACTGGCAACTCTTTGCTACCTTTTCAAAACACTGGAAATAGTTGTCAACATCCTTTTCCGAAAATGGAGGCACCAATTTTACCTCCTGGCTAGCCCGAAATTTATTTTCAGTTGCAATTTTTATTTTTAGTTGCTCCATTTGGAGTCTTTCTTCTCTATCGAATCTCTCTAATTCAAAATCTCTCTGTCTCTGTCTCTCTCTTTCTGCTCTTTCCTCTTTCTAGACTATCATTAAGCCTGTAAAGTTTCACGCAAATCTCACAAAGCAAGTGCTCATAAAAGCAACTTCCATTTTCATGGCGGAACATCAAAATTCGCCGCAACGCCACGGACACAAATTTCGATGAATCCAAAAAAGCTTCGCAATTTAACATAAGAAAGGTCTTTAGATGGCCTGTGCCAAATTTTAAGTTGATCGGATAAAATCTCTAGGAGGAGTTCGTTAAAGTACGACGCCTGTGAATGGCAAAAAGTTGCAAATTCAATTAAAAATGGCGGACTTCCTGTTGAGTCTAGGTCATGGCACCAAGAGACTTTTTTTTAGGTCTTGGCATAGTACATAGTAGTTTTGATTTTTGTAAATTTTCCAGCATGTTTAGACTTTCAAAAGAGCAATTCTTTTATAAATATTATTGGGGGCGCTATAGAGCCATTATGCCCCATTTAGTGCCAATTGATGGATGTATTGAAGAGAATAAGACAGTTCTAATTTTTGGATGGTTTTGCAAGTTTTGGAGCATTCTAAGGCCTTAAAACCTGTGTTCGTAAAATTTGGAAAAACGCAGGAAGTAGCTCATAGCTCACTTCCTGTTTGGCAAAAAAATTTCAAAAAATTAACAATTGTAAAGAATGACTAATGCAATGATCATATCAAATTTCATGAACTTTCAAGCACTTTTATCTGAACATGGCCATATCTAGAGGGCGCTGTGGAGCCACCTGGCACCCCTCGATATAAAATAAGCATATATCTATACTTGGGCGGACAATTTTATCAAGCTTGGAAAGTTTCAGGCAAATCCCACAAAGTATGTGGAATTGAAAGCAACTTCCTGTTTCATGGCAGGACATCAATATTCGCCATGACGCCACGGATGCATCGTTCGATGAAATCAAAAAAGCTTCGCAATTTAACGTCAGCAAGGTTTTAAGATATTATATGCCAAATTTTAAGTTGATCGGATAAAATCTCTAGGAGGAGTTCTTTAAAGTACGACACCTGTGAATGGCAAAAAAAAAAAAAAAAAGTTGCAATTTCAATTAAAAATGGCAGCCTTCCTGTTGAGTCTAGGTCATGGCACCAAGTGACTTTTTTGTAGGTCTCAGCATATTCCACATGTCTACCGAATTTCATACATGTGGGTTTACCGGGCTGCGAGGGCTGCTTATTTGAAATTTTCCAGGGGGCGCTATAATGCCATTTTTGCCATGTCGATTTGTAAGTTTTTTGTCAGAGTAATACAAATGATGGTTTTTATACATTTACAAAATTTTGTGAGTTTTCAAACATGCTGAGACGCTCAAAAGGGCAATTCTTTTAAAAATCTGATTGGGGGCGCTAAAGAGCCATTGTGCCAAATTTAGTGTAAATTGATGTATAAAATTGAAGACAATAAGACAATTATAATTTGTGCAACTTTTTGCAAGATTTTGAGTATTCTAAGGCTTCCAAACATGTGTTTCAAAAATTTGGAAAAACGCAGGAAATGGCTCATAGCTCACTTCCTGTTTGGCCAAAAAACTTCAAAAAAATACCATCACTCAACATGACAAACGCAATGACCACACCAAATTTCATGAACATTAAAGCACTTTTATCTCAACATGGCCGTGTCAAGAGGGCGCTGTGGAGCCACCTGACCACACCCAATCCAATATCAACATGTGGGTATACTTGGAATTAGACTATTATCAAGCCTGTGAAGTTTCGCGCAACTCTCACAAAGCATGTGTGCGTAAAACCAACTTCCTGTTTCATGGCGGAACATCAAAATTCGCCGCGACGCCACGGATACAAAGTTCGATGAATCAAAAAAAGCTTCGCAATTTAACATTGCCAAGGTCTTAAGATGTCATATGCGAAATTTTACGTTGATCGAATAAAACCTCTAGGAGGAGTTCGTTAAAGTACGATGCTTGTGAATGGCAAAAAATTAAAAAAATTTGCAAATTCAATTAAAAATGGCGGACTTCCTGTTGAGTCTAGGTCATGGCACCAAGAGACTTTTTTTTAGGTCTTGGCCTAGTACACATGTCCATCGAATTTTGTACATGTAGGTTAAACACGCTGCGAGGGCTGCTTTATTTAAATTTTCTAGGTGGCGCTGTAATGCAATTTTGCCACATCCATCTGTAAACCCCATATCCTAGTAAAGAGTATGACAAGCTTAATATGTTAGCAAAGTTTTGTGAGTTTTCGAGCATGGTGATGCCCTCAAAAAAGCAATTATGTATTAGGGGGCGCTATAGAGCTACCATGTCTCACCAACTGCAAAATGAGATATCAAATCAAAGAACTTAATATTTTTAGTCAATAAGCTAAGTTTGGTCTATTTTCAAGTATAATAAGGCCCTCAAAAATGTGTTCATAAAATCTGAAAAAACGCAGGAAATGGCTCATAGCTCACTTCCTGTGAGGCAAAAAAATTTCAAAAAAATTTTCAAAAAAATTTATTATGACTACTATGACTCTATAAAATTTCGTGAGAATCCGAGCAAGTGCGTTCCAAAATGGCCGCGTGTTTGGTGGCGCTATCGAGCCACAGGAGCATGTCCAAGCACAAAAATAATAATACTTTGCAATTTTCACAACGACTGACGTGTGGGCAAATTTTTGTGAGTTATCGTGCATGGCAAAGCCCTCAAAAATGCGTTCTCGCAGCAGAATAAAAAGAAGAAGAAGAAGAAGAAGAAGAAGAAGAATAAAAATCCCATCAAAAACAATAGGTTCCTGGCACCGGTCGGTGCTCGGGCCCTAATAATAATAATCCCATCAAAAACAATAGGTTCCTCGCACCTTCGGTGCCAGGACCCGTTCCGGGCCCTAAAAATCCCATCAAAAACAATAGGTTCCTCGCACCTTCGGTGCCAGGACCCGTTCCGGGCCCTGGCACCGGTCGGTGCTCGGGCCCTAAATATAGCCGCGAGCGGCTATTCCGGGGTTCAAGCCAAGAATGACCATTAGTAGTTGAAAGCTTTAACAGCTTAAAAAACAAGTGTCACTAAACGTGGCCCCCGCAAGGTGACGGAAATCGACTGGGGTGGGCTAGTGTCAAAAATTTTGGGGGGGCGCAATTTACCTAGGCACAGCACACCAGAAAGCTGCTGTGATGTCGACAGTCAGTTATTAAGAAGGAAAATGTAGCCTATAGTTTTTCATGCTTTGTACCCCTTTATTACGAATTGACAATGTATCCCCTATGTCCACAGATCACTATGTCCTTACATTACTTACAGATTGATTGTAAAAGCAGTCATGTTAAAGATATTCCACCAACTAACTGGGATTTTGATGTTCTGTAAAGATGCAAACAAAAAAGGGAACTTTGTTAAACAGAAAAACAAAAATCTAAAAACACACCACTGTGATGTTGTCTACGGGGTTAGTACACCTTTTACAAAGTGAAATTCAAGGACTTTTCAAGGATTTTCAAGGTGTATTTTCATGCTTTTCCAGCACCCTACAGCTGTGGTAAATTACATATTTATATACATATATGACAGATTTCACAGAAAGTGTAACCAACAGGTCTCACTGTACTTAACAGGATGAAATTATAAATTAATGGTATATATGCGGCTTATTTCATCGATGACATAAAAACAAATGTTTACAGGAAGTTTCAGACCTGGATTGCTACAATTTTGGTAAAAACAAAGGGGGGGATTTAAAAATTTGGTCTTGTTGCTGATGTTACATGAACGGAAAATTGGTGTTCACAGGACGGAACTCAAACGGTGCCAAGACTGAGCCAATGCCAAAGAGTAAAGGGAAGGCACACCAGTGACCAAACTGCTGATCCACAATAAGCAGGGCTTTGTTAAAAGTCTGCAAATCTACTCTTGAACAGTGACTTTAAATGCAAAGTTTTTCCCACGGTATTATTTTGAGGCAATAAAATTCATACACTGGATAATGAGTCAATCCTGCCCACTCATTTCCATGTTCCTCATCCATCCTGGAGTTCTGAGAGGAAGGAGAGACACTTTGTTGGGCTACCCTGTCGTATGGATGTGCCAACCCCTTTAAGTCAAACCAAGGTTGGTTTGACAGGGACTGGAGAGAGTTCGACCGTTTAATTTAAAAAACGTTCGAACTTGGCATGCATGTGAAAATTCAATAACTGATCTGGGTGTGCCATCTAGTGATAGAATATTGCAACTGCGTGGATAAATCTGCAGCTCCGTTTCCACTGGCGAACAAATCTGCACAAAACGGTTTAAATACCCTGCCAGCAGCCGCCAAATCTCACAGCAGTGCTGTACTGAAATTACAGGTTGTTGCTAACGTTATCACTGTGGACGGAAATTTTTACCTTTCTGACAAGGGACACAAACGCGAGTTGGTGAAGATTCTACAAGGCCAAGAAGTAAACATCCGTTAGCAATATACCCCGCTTTCACACTACCGGTTGTTATAAAATAGGGACTTAAATGCGGAATGCAGAGCGAACGTTGACCACACATCGGACAGAAATTGCGTTCGCAGCAAAAACTGGCTTCTCAGCATGAAATAGGGCTCAGGATATTTCAAAATGGTATCTCGCATGGTAAAATACAGAATGGGGCACATATTCCTGGCCAGACCCTCAGTAGTAGATGTACTGTTCTTTTCACGGTGGCCCTGTTAAATCTATCAAACTTGGAACAGCAAACAGGAAAAGCAATAACAGGCGTTGCTAACCCAGCTAGCCATCGCTGTTTGTCGTAACAAGTGCGGGAGAAGCCCCGGGTGTCAGCTCGTCCACGATCACTTGCCTGCTGCAGAATCTTTAAATCGGGTCGGTCAGGTCCAAGCTCCTTCATTCTCTTTTGCTCTTCCAGTGTGACGCTACGCCTTGAGAATAAGTTATTCCGCAGTGAAATATCCGAGTTTTCCGTGGATCCAGTTGTAGCTGCCATTTTTACATCTATCGCACAGAGAATGAGCGTGTATCTTCTTCTTCTTCTAGTTTAACGGCGGTGAATATCCAGCTTATTGGTGCATTACCGCCACCATCTGTTCCAGAGTGTAGACCATACAAAAGACTTACAGTCCAACTCCTTTACCTGACTTATAAATATATATATTAAAAAAAAAATTTGAAATTTTCGGGGTATGTTGCAGGTACTTATTTGAATATATTCTGTGAGTTTCATGGCTATAGGCCAAACAATTTCTGATTTATAGTCTGATTTGTGTTTTACCATTCTGCTTTGTTGAGCAGTTATAGCGCCCCCTATCAGTCAATTTGAATGACATTTTCTGGTTAGGTTGCAGGTACTTATGTGAATATATCCTGTGAGTTTTATGGCTAAAGGTCAAACAATTGCTGATTTATAGTCTGATTTGTGTAATACCATTCTGCTTTGTTTAGCAGTTATAGCGCCCCCCATCCATCAATTTGAATGACATTCCCTGGTTAGGTTGCAGGTACTTATGTTAATATATCCTGTGAGTTTTATGGCTATAGGTCAAACAATTGCTGATTTATAGTCTGATTTGTGTTATACCATTCTGCTTTGTTTAGTCGTTATAGCTCCCCCTATCAGTCAATTTAAATGAAATTTTCTGGCTATCTTGCTGGTACTAATTTGAATATATCCTGTGAGTTTAATGGCTATAGGCCAAACAATTTCTGATTTATAGTCTGATTTGTGTTATACCATTCTGCTTTGTTTGGCAGTTATAGCGCCCCCTATCAGTCAAGTAGTATGAAATTTTCTGGGTATGTTTTGGGTACTCATATGAATATATCCTGTGAGGTTTATGGCTATAGGACAAACAATTGCTGATTTATAGCCTGATTTTTGTTTTAGCGCCACCTAAGGGCCGATTTGCATGAGCTTGTCAGGGTATGTTCCTGGTCATTATATGGACATATTCTGCAAGTTCTGTGATGATTGGTCCAGTGGTTGTTGAATTTTGTCCATTTATGTGCTAAGCCACGCCCCTGATGAAATTCATTGGTTAATATCTTGGAAACAAAATGAGATTTCAACAAGCTTTATGCAATCTTTAATAAGCTTGGTCCACTGATGATCCACACCAAATATCTAAGGAATCGGACATACGGTTTAGGAGGAGATGTTTAAAATGTGTTTTTCAAAAAATTCAAAATTTTGGAAAATCCAATATGGCGGACCTTCAAGGTCCTTATAGGAAAGTTGTAGAAAAATTTCAAAGAATGTCTGTACCAAATTTCGTGTAATTTGGACTTACACAGTAGGAGCTATGACCTTTAAAGTGAAAACCTGTTTTTCTTGAATAATAGCGCCACCATTAGGCTGATTGAGTTTAAAATGCCATGGTTAGCATTAACACACAACTTCCAACCAGTGTGCAAAATTTCAGGACTCTGCCATTTACCATCTCACGGGAATTTGCAAATACATTTCTGAAGAAGGAAAATAATAATAATAATAATAATAATAATTAAAGCTGCAAGCAGCGTTGAAAGGGCCCTCGCCCCCCCTGTGCACATTGGGGTGGCAGCAACATCTTGATGGCTGCAGGTGTCCATTCAGAGCCATTCGACACAGCTGGACCACGTACAATGTGTGGCAAAATCTACAACAAGGTAATTGTAATGTCAGGCTCCATGAGTGTGTTGATTTTTGCAAATTTTCCAGTATGTTTAGGCAATCAAAGGAGCAATACTTTTAAATATCTGACTGGGGGCGCTATAGAGCCATAAAGCCATATTTAATGCTAATTGATGGATGACATTAAAGAAAATAAAATGGAGCTTTCTCAGGCCTGAAAACATGAGTTCATAAAATTTTGGAAAAACACAGGAAATAGCTCATAGCTCACTTCCTGTTTATGCAATAAATTTCAAAAAATTAACCATTGCCCAGAATGACTAATGCAATGATCACCCCAAATTTCATGAACATTCAAGCACTTTTAACTTTACATGCCCATATCTAGAGGGCGCTGTGGAGCCACCTGGCCACTCCCTATCTAATATTAGCATATATTTATACTTTGGAGGACAATATTATCAAGCTTGGAAAGTTTCAGGCAAATCGAACGAAGTATGTGGGAGTAAAAGCAATTTCCTGTTTCATGGCGGGACATCAAAATTTGCCGCGACGCCATGGATACACCGTTGCATCAATCCAAAAAAGCTTCGCAATTTAACATCAGCAAGGTCTTTAGATATTATATGCCAAATTTTAAGTTGATCGGATAAAATCTCTAGGAGGAGTTCGTTAAAGTACGACACCTGTGAATGGCAAAAAAAATCCAAAAAATTTGCAATTTCAATTAAAAATGGCAGACTTCCTGTTGAGTCAAGGTCATGGCACCAAGAGACTTTTTTGTAGGTCTCGGCATATTCCACATGTCTACCGAATTTCATACATGTGGGTTTACCGGGCTGCGAGGGCTGCTTATTTGAAATTTTCCAGGGGGCGCTATAATGCCATTTTTGCCACGCCTATTTGTAAATTTTTTATCAGTGTAATAGGAATGATGTTCTTTAAAATTGTACAAAATTTTGTGAGTTTTTGAGCATGCTGAAACCCTCAAAAGGGTAATTCTTTTAAAAATTGTATTGGGGGCGCTATAGAGCCATGATGCCTCATTTACTGCCAATTTTTTTTTTCAAATTGAAGACAATGTGACAAATAAAATTTCAGCTAAGTTTTGCAAGTTTTCGAGTATGCTAAGGCCTTCAAATGTGTGTTCATAAAATTTGGAATAACGCAGGAAATGACTCATAGCTCACTTCCTGTTTGGCCGAAAAATTTCAAAAAAATCAGCACAGCCCAGAAAAACAAATGCAATGATCAGACCAAAATTTCATGAACATTTAAGCATTTTTATATCAACATGGCCGTGTCTAGAGGGCGCTGTAGAGCCACCTGACCACACCCACTCCAATATCAACATATAGGTATATTTGGAATGAGACTATCATTAAGCCTGTAAAGTTTCACGTAAATCTCCCAAAGCATATGCTCATAAAAGCAACTTCCATTTTCATGGCGGAACATCGAAATTCGCCGCGACGCCACGGATACAAAGTTCAATGAATCCAAAAAAGCTTCGCAATTTAACATCAACGACGTCTTTCAATGTCATATGCCAAATTTTAAGTTGATCAGATAAAATCTCTAGGAGGAGTTCGTTAAAGAATGACACCTGTGAATGGCCAACAATCCAAAAAAGTTGCAATTTCAATTAAAAATGGTGGACTTCCTGTTGAGTGTAGGTCATGGCACAAAGCAAATTTTTTGTAGGTCTCGGCATATTCCACATGTCTACCGAATTTCATACATGTAGGTTTACCAGGCTGCGAGGGCTGCTTATTTAAAATTTTCCAGGGGGCGCTATAGTGACATTTTTGCCATGTATATATATAAGTTTTTTGTCAGAGTAATACGAATGATGGTCTTTATACATTTACAAAATTTTGTAAGTTTTAGAACATGCTGAGACCCTCAAAATGCCAATTATTTTAAAAATCTGATTAGGGGCGCTATAGAGCCATTGTGCCAAATTTAGTGTAAATTGATATATAAAATTGAAGATAATAAGACAATTATAATTTGTGCAACTTTTTGCAAGATTTCGAGTATTCTTAAGCATCCAAACGTGTATATAAAATTTGGAAAAACGCAGGAAATGGCGCATAGCTCACTTCCTGTTTGGCCAAAAAATTTCAAAAAAATTAAAATAACTCGACATGAACAATGCAATGATCACACCAAATTTCATGAACATTCAAGCACTTTTATCTCAACATGGCCGTTTCAAGAGGGCGCTGTGGAGCCACCTGACCACACCTAATCTAATATCAACATATAGGTCTGCTTGGAAGTGGACTCCTATAAAGCCTGTAAAGTTTCGCGCAAATTTCACAAAGCATGTGCGCGTAAAACCAACTTCCTGTTTCATGGCGGAACATCGAAATTCGCCGCGACGCCACGGATACAAAGTTCAATGAATCCAAAAAAGCTTCGCAATTTAACATCGACAAGGTCTTAAGATGTTAAATTCAAAATTTTAAGTTGATCGGATAAAATCTCTAGGAGGAGTTCGTTAAAGTACGAAGCCTGTGAATGGCAAAAAATTTAAAAAAGTTGCAAATTCAATTAAAAATGGCGGACTTCCTGTTGAGTCTAGGTCATGGCACCTAGAGACTTTTTTTTAGGTCTTGGCATAGTACACATGTCCACCGAATTTTGTACATGTAGGTCAAACAAGCTGCGAGGGCTGCTTCATTGAAATTTTCTAGGTGGCGCTGTAATGCAATTTTGCCACATCCATCTGTAAACCCTAAATCCGAGTTAAAAGTAAGACCTGCTTAATATGTTTGCAAAGTTTTGTGAGTTTTCAAGCATGCTGAGGCCCTCAAAAATGCAATTATGTATTAGGGGGCGCTATAGAGCTACCATATCACACTTAGTGCCAAATGAGATATCGAATCAAAGAACGTAATATTTCTAGTCTATGAGCCAAGTCTGGTGAGTTTTCGAGTATGATAAAACCCTCAAAAATGTGTTCGTAAAATCTAAAAAAACGCAGGAAATGGATCATAGCTCACTTCCTGTGGGGCAAAAAAATTTCAAAAAAATTTACAAAAAAATTTCTGATGACTACTATGACTCTATAAAATTTCGTGAGAATCCGAGCAAGTGCGTTCCAAAATGGCCGCGTGTTTGGTGGCGCTATAGAGCCACCGGGGCATGTCCAAGCACAAAAATAATAATACTTTGCAATTTTCACCACGACTGACGCGTGGGCAAATTTTTGTGAGTTTTCGTGCATGGCAAAGCCCTCAAAAATGCGTTCTCGCAGCAGAATAAAAAGAAGAAGAAGAAGAAGAAGAAGAATAAAAATCCCATCAAAAACAATAGGTTCCTGGCACCGGTCGGTGCTCGGGCCCTAATTAAAGCTGCCAGCAGCGTTGAAAGGGCCCTCGCCCCCTTCGTGCACGTTGGGGTGGCAGCAAGATCTTGATGGGTGCAGGTGTCCATTCACAGCCAATGGACACTGCTGGACTGCATACAATGTGGTATCCTGAGGGGAGTGCAAAAATTTTCTAGAGGACGCTCTGGTACCATTTTGACATGCCTGTGCACAATCTACAACCGAGTAATCGTAATACCGAGCTCCAAGAGTGTGTTGATTTTTGTTAATTTTCCAGCATGTTTAGACCTTCAGAAGAGAAATTCTTCTATATCTCTGATTGGAGGCGCTGTAGAGCCATTATGCCACATTTAGTGCCAATTTATGGATGACTTTGAAGAGAAGAAGACATTTATAATTTGTGGGGTTTTGCAAGTTTTGGCGCATTCTAAGGCCTTTAAACGTGTTTTCGTTGAATTTGGAAAAACGCAGGAAATAGCTCATAGCTCACTTCATGTTTGGCCAAAAATTTTTCGAAAATTAACCTTAGCCCGGAATGACTAATGCAATGATCACACCAAATTTCATGAACATTCAAGCACGTTTATCTTAACATGGCCATATCTAGAGGGCGCTGTGGAGCCACCTGGCACCTCCTGATCCAATATCAGCATTTATTTATATTTGGGAGGACACTTTTATGAAGCTTGGAAAGTTTCAGGCAAATCCTACCAAGTATGTTGGAGTAAAACCAACTTCCTGTTTCATGGCGGAACATCGAAATTCGCCGCGTCGCCTTGGATTCATCGTTCAATGAATCCAAAAAAGCATCGCAATTTAACATCGGCAATGTTTCCTAATATCAGTTGCCAAATTGTAAGTTGATCGGATAAAACCTCTCGGAGGAGTTCGTGAAAGTACGACACTAGTGAATGGCGAAAAATCCAAAAAAGTTGCAATTTCAATTAAAAATGGCGGACTTCCTGCTGAGTCTAGGTCATGGCACCAAGAGACTTTTTTTCAGGTCTCGGCATATTCCACATGTATACCAAATTTCATAGATGTCGGTTTACCGGGCTGCGAGGGCTGCTTATTTGAAATTTTCCAGGGGGCGCTATAATTAAATTTTTGCCATGCCTATAAGTAAGTTTCTTGTCAAAGTAATACAAATGATGGTCTTTATCCATTGAAAGAATTTTGTGAGTTTTTGAACATGGTGAGACCCTTAAAAGGGCAATTCTTTCAAAAATCTGATTGGGGGCGCTAAAGAGCCATTGTACCTAATTTAGTGTAAATTGATATATAAAATTGAAGACAATAAGGCAATTAAAATTTGTGCAACTTTTTGCAAGATTTCGAGTATTCTAAGGCTTCCAAACATGTGTTTCTAAAATTTGGAAAAACACAGGAAATGGCTCATAGCTCACTTCCTGTTTAGCCAAAAAATTTCAAAAAAATTATCATTCCCTGACATGACACATGCAATGATCACACTAAATTTCATGAACAATCAAGCACTTTTATCTCAATATGGCCGTGTCAAGAGGGCGCTGTGGAGCCACCTGACCACACCCAATCTAATATCAACATATAGGTATACTTGAAAGTAGACTCTTATCAAGCCTTTGATGTTTCGCGCAAATCTCACAAAGCATGTGCGCGTAAAACCAACTACCTGTTTCAGGGCGGAACATCGAAATTCGCCGCGATGCCACAGATACATAGTTCGGTTGATACAAAAAAGCTTCGCAATTTAACATCGACCAGGGCTTTAGACGTCATATGCGAAATTTTAAGTTGATCGGATAAAATCTCTAGGAGGAGTTCGTTAAAGTACGACACCTGCGAATGGCGAAAAATCTAAAAAAGTTGAAATTTCAATTAAAAATGGCAAACTTCCTGTTGGGTCTAGGTCATGGCTCCAAGAGACTTTTTTTTAGGTCTCAAGATATTCCACATGTCCACCGAAGTTCATATATGCAGGTCAACCACGATGCAAGGGCTGCTTATTTGAAATTTTCCAGGGGGCGCTATAATGCCATTTTTGCCAGGCCGATATGTAAATTTTTT
Source organism: Gymnothorax reevesii (assembly GCA_029721435.1). Lineage (NCBI taxonomy): Eukaryota > Metazoa > Chordata > Actinopteri > Anguilliformes > Muraenidae > Gymnothorax > Gymnothorax reevesii. Next base: position 75,408,294 of record CM056574.1, on the reverse strand, counting down.
ATCAGTGTAATAGGAATGATGGTCTTTAGAATTGTACAAGATTTTGTGAGTTTTTGAGCATGTTGAGACCCTCAAAAGGGCAATTCTTTCGAAAATCTGATTGGGGGCGCTATAGGGCCATTATGCCACAGTGACTGCCAATTTCTGCCTCAAATTGAAGACAATCAGACAAGTATAATTTTTGCAAGTTTTGCAAGTTTTCGAGAATGCTAAGGCCTTCAAACGTGTGTTCGTAAAATTTGGAATAACGCAGGAAATGGCTCATAGCTCACTTCCTGTTTGGCCGAAAAATTTCAAAAAAATCAGCATAGCCTAAAAAAACAAATGCAATGATCAGACAAAATTTCATGAACATTCAAGCACTTTTATATCAACAAGGCCGTGTCAAGAGGGCGCTGTGGAGCCACCTGACCACACCCACTCCAATATCAACATATAGGTATATTTGGAAGTAGACTATTATTAAGCCTGGAAAGTTTCACGCAAATCTCACAAAGCAAGTGCTCATAAAAGCAACTTCCATTTTCATGGCGGAACATCAAAATTCGCCGCAACGCCACGGACACAAATTTCGATGAATCCAAAAAAGCTTCGCAATTTAACATAAGAAAGGTCTTTAGATGGCCTGTGCCAAATTATAAGTTGATCGGATAAAATCTCTAGGAGGAGTTCGTTAAAGTACGACGCCTGTGAATGGCAAAAAATTAAAAAAAGTTGCAAATTCAATTAAAAATGGCGGACTTCCTGTTGAGTCTAGGTTATGGCACCTAGAGACTTCTTTTCAGGTCTTGGCATAGTACACATGTCCACCGAATTTTGTACATGTAGGTCAAACACGCTGCGAGGGCAGCTTCATTGAAATTTTCTAGGTGGCGCTGTAATGCAATTTTGCCACATCCATCTGTATACCCTATATCCTAGTAAAAAGTAAGACCAGCTTAATATGTTTGCAAAGTTTTGTGAGTTTTCAAGCATGATGAGGCCCTCAAAAATGCAATTATGTATTAGGGGGCGCTATAGAGCTACCATGTCACACTCAGTGCCAAATGAGATATCGAATCACAGAACGTAATATTTGTAGTCTATGAGCCAAGTTTGGTGAGTTTTCGAGTATGACAAACCCTCAAAAATGTGTTCGTAAAATCTGAAAAAACGCAGGAAATGGCTCATAGCTCACTTCCTGGGAGGCAAAAAAATTTTAAAAAAATTTACAAAAAAATTTATGAAGACTACTATGACTCTATAAAATTTCGTGAGAATCCGAGCAAGTGCGTTCCAAAATGGCCGCGTGTTTGGTGGCGCTATAGAGCCACCGGGGCATGCCTAAGCACAAAAATAATAATACTTTGCAATTTTCACGACGACTGACGTGTGGGCAAATTTTTGTGAGTTTTCGTGCATGGCAAAGCCCTCAAAAATGCGTTCTCGCAGCAGAATAAAAAGAAGAAGAAGAAGAAGAAGAAGAATAATAAAAATCCCATCAAAAACAATAGGTTCCTCGCACCTTCGGTGCCAGGACCCGTTCCGGGCCCTGGCACCGGTCGGTGCTCGGGCCCTAATAATTAAAGCTGCAAGCAGCGTTGAAAGGGCCCTCGCCCCCTTCGTGCACGTTGGGGTGGCAGCAAGATCTTGATGGGTGCAGGTGTCCATTCACAGCCAATGGACACTGCTGGACTGCATACCTTGTGGTATCCTGAGGGGAGTGCAAAAATTTTCTAGAGGACGCTATGGTACCATTTTGACATGCCTGTGCACAATCTACAACCGAGTAATCGTAATACCGAGCTCCATGAGTGTGTTGATTTTTGTTAATTTTCCAGCATGTTTAGACCTTCAGAAGAGCAATTCTTCTATATATCTGATTGGAGGCGCTGTAGAGCCATTATGCCACATTTAGTGCCAATTTATGGATGACTTTGAAGAGAAGAAGACATTTATAATTTGTGGGGTTTTGCAAGTTTTGGAGCATTCTAAGGCCTTTAAACGTGTTTTCGTAAAATTTGGAAAAACGCAGGAAATAGCTCAAAACTCACTTCCTGTTTGGCCAAAAATTTTTAGAAAATTAACCATTGCCCGGAATGACTAATGCAATGATCACACCAAATTTCATGAACATTCAAGCACGTTTATCTTAACATGGCCATATCTAGAGTGCGCTGTGGAGCCACCTGGCACCTCCTGATCCAATATCAGCATATATTTATATTTGGGAGGACACTTTTATGAAGCTTGGAAAGTTTCAGGCAAATCCCACCAAGTATGTTGGAGTAAAACCAACTTCCTGTTTCATGGCGGAACATCGAAATTCGCCGCGTCGCCTTGGATTCATCGTTCAATGAATCCAAAAAAGCTTCGCAATTTAACATCGGCAATGCCTCGTAATATCAGTTGCCAAATTGTAAGTTGATCGGATAAAACCTCTCGGAGGAGTTCGTTAAAGTATGACACTTGTGAATGGCGAAAAATCCAAAAAAGTTGCAATTTCAATTAAAAAGGGCGGACTTCCTGCTGAGTCTAGGTCCTGGCACCAAGAGACTTTTTTTCAGGTCTCGGCATATTCCACATGTATACCAAATTTCATAGATGTAGGTTTACCGGGCTGCGAGGGCTGCTTATTTGAAATTTTCCAGGGGGCGCTATAATGAAATTTTTGCCATGCCTATAAGTAAGTTTCTTGTCAAAGTAATACAAATGATGGTCTTTATACATTTAAAGAATTTTGTGAGTTTTTGAACATGTTGAGACCCTTAAAAGGGCAATTCTTTCAAAAATCTGATTGGGGGCGCTAAAGAGCCATTGTGCCTAATTTAGTGTAAAATGACATATAAAATTCAAGACAATCAGGCAATTAAAATTTGTGCAACTTTTGGCAAGATTTCGAGTATTCTAAGGCTTCCAAACGTGTTTCTAAAATTTGGAAAAACACAGGAAATGGCTCATAGCTCACTTCCTGTTTGGCCAAAAAATTTCAAAAAAATTATCATTCCCTGACATGACATGCAATGATCACACTAAATTTCATGAACAATCAAGCACTTTTATCTCAATATGGCCGTGTCAAGAGGGCGCTGTGGAGCCACCTGACCACACCCAATCTAATATCAACATATAGGTTTACTTGAAAGTAGACTCTAATCAAGCCATTGAAGTTTCGCGCAAATCTCACAAAGCATGTGCACGTAAAACCAACTACCTGTTTCAGGGCGGAACATGGAAATTCGCCGCGACACCACAGATACATAGTTCGATTGATACAAAAAAGCTTCGCAATTTAACATCGACAAGGTCTTTAGACGTCATATGCGAAATTTTAAGTTGATCGGACAAAATCTCTAGGAGGAGTTCGTTAAAGTACGACACCTGCGAATGGCGAAAAATCTAAAAAAGTTGAAATTTCAATTAAAAATCAAACTTCCTCTTAGGTCTAGGTAATGGCTCCAAGAGACTTTTTTTTAGGTATCAAGATATTCCACATGTCCACCGAAGTTCATATATGCAGTTCAACCACGATGCAAGGGCTGCTTATTTGAAATTTTCCAGGGGGCGCTATAATGCCATTTTTGCCACGCCTATATGTAAATTTTTTATCAGTGTAATAGGAATGATGGTCTTTAGAATTGTACAAAATTTTGTGAGTTTTTGAGCATGCTGAGACCCTCAAAAAGGCAATTCTTTCGAAAATCTGATTGGGGGCGCTATAGGGCCATTATGCCACAATTACTGCCAATTTCTGCCTCAAATTGAAGACAATCAGACAAATATGATTTGTGCAAAGTTTTGCAAGTTTTCGAGTATGCTAAGGCCTTCAAACGTGTGTTCGCAAAATTTGGAATAACGCAGGAAATTGCTCATAGCTCACTTCCTGTTTGGCCGAAAAATTTCAAAAAAATAGGCATAGCCCAAAAAAACAAATGTAATGATCAGACCAAATTTCATGAACATTCAAGCACTTTTAAATCAACATGTCAGTGGCAAGAGGGCGCTGTGGAGCCACCTGACCACACCCAATCCAAAATGAAAATAAAGGTATGTTAAGAAGTCGACTCTAATGAAGCCTGTAAAGTTTTGGGCAAATTTCACAAAGCATACGCGCATAAAACCAACTTCCTGTTTCGTGGCGGAACATCGAAATTCGCCGCGACGCCACGGATACAAAGTTCGATGAATCCAAAAAAGCTTCGCAATTTAACATCAACAAGGTCTTTAGATGTCATATGCAACATTTTAAGTTGATCGGATAAAATCTCTAGGAGGAGTTCGTTAAAGTATGACGCCTGTGAATGGCAAAAAATTAAAAAAATTTGCAAATTCAATTAAAAATGGCCGAATTCCTGTTAAGTCTAGGTGATTGCACCAAGAGACTTTTTTTTAGGTCTTGGCATAGTACACATGTTTACCGAATTTTGTACATGTAGGTTTACCAGGCTGCGAGGGCTGCTTCATTGAAATTTTCTAGGTGGCGCTGTAATGCAATTTTGCCACATCCATCTGTAAACCCTATATCCTAGTAAATAGTATGACCAGCTTAATATGTTTGCAAAGTTTTGTGAGTTTTCGAGCATGTTGATGCCCTCAAAAATGCAATTATGTATTAGGGGGCGCTATAGAGCTACCATGTCTCACCCACTGCCAAATGAGATATCACATTAAAGAACTTCATATTTTTAGTCAAAAAGCCAAGTTTGGTCTGTTTTCGAGTATGATAAGGCCCTCAAAAATGTGTTCGTAAAATCTGAAAAAACGCAGGAAATGGCTCATAGCTCACTTCCTGTCGGGCAAAAAAATTTCAAAAAAATTGACAAAAAAAATTATGATGACTGCTATCACCCTATAAAATTTCATTAGAATCCGAGCAAGTGCGTTCCAAAATGGCAGCGTGTTTGGTGGCGCTATAGAGCCACTGGGGCATGTCCAAGCAGAAAAAAAATAATAATTCGCAATTTTCACCACGACTGACGTGTGGGCAAATTTTTGTGAGTTTTCGTGCATGGCAAAGCCCTCAAAAATGCGTTCTCGCAGCAGAATAAAAAGAAGAAGAAGAAGAAGAAGAAGAAGAAGAAGAAGAAGAAGAATAATAAAAATCCTATCAAAAACAATAGGTTCCTCGCACCTTCGGTGCCAGGACTCGTTCCGGGCCCTGGCACCGGTCGGTGCTCGGGCCCTAATAAGAAGAAGAAGAAGAAGAAGAATAATAAAAATCCCATCAAAAACAATAGGTTCCTCGCACCTTCGGTCGGTGCTCGGGCCCTAATTAAAGCTGCAAGCAGCGTTGAAAGGGCCCTCGCCCCCCCTGTGCACATTGGGGTGGCAGCTAGATCTTGATGGCTGCAGGTGTCCATTCAGAGCCATTGGACACAGCTGGACCGCGTACAATGTGGTTTCCTGATGGGAGTGCAAAAATTTTCTAGAGGGCGCTATGATACCATTTTGACTTGCCTGTGCACAAAATCTACAACACAGTAATCGTAATACAGGGCTCCATGAGTGTTTCGATTTTTGTAAATTTTCCAGCATGTTTAGACTTTCTAAAGAGCAATTCTTTTATAAATATTATTGGGGGCGCTATAGAGCCATTATGCCCCATTTAGTGCCAATTGATGGTTGTATTGAAGAGAATAAGACAGTTCTAATTTTTGGATGGTTTTGCAAGTTTTGGAGCATTCTAAGGCCTTAAAACGTGTGTTCATAAAATTTGGAAAAACGCAGGAAATAGCTCATAGCTCTCTTCCTGTTTGGCAAAAAAATTTCAAAAAATCAAAAATTGCGGAGAATGACTAATGCAATGATCATACCAAATTTCATGAACTTTCAAGCACTTTTATCTGAACAATGCCATATCTAAAGGTCGCTGTGGAGCCACCTGGTACCTCTCGATATAAAATAAGCATATATCTAAACTTGGGCGGACAATTTTATCAAGCTTGGAAAGTTTCAGGCAAATCCCACAAAGTATGTGGAATTGAAAGCAACTTCCTGTTTCATGGCAGGACATCAAAATTCGCCGTGACGCCACGGATGCATCGTTCGATGAAATCAAAAAAGCTTCGCAATTTAACGTCAGCAAGGTTATTAGATATTATATGCCAAATTTTAAGTTGATCGGATAAAATCTCTAGGAGGAGTTTGTTAAAGTACGACACCTGTGAATGGCAAAAAAAATTTTAAAAAGTTGCAATTTCAATTAAAAATGGCAGCCTTCCTGTTGGGTCTAGGTCATGGCACCAAGAGACATTTGTAGGTCTCGGCATATTCCACATGTCTACCGAATTTCATACATGTGGGTTTATAGGGCTGCGAGGGCTGCTTATTTGAAATTTTCCAGGGGGCGCAATAATGCCATTTTTGCCACGCGTATTTGTAAATTTTTTATCAGTGTAATAGGAATGATGGTCTTTAAAATTGTCCAAAATTTTGTGAGTTTTTGAGCATGCTGAAACCCTCAAAAGAGTAATTCTTTTAAAAATCGTATTGGGGGCGCTTTAGAGCCATGATTCCTCATTTACTGCCAATTTTTGTTTCAAATTGAAGACAATGTGACAAATAAAATTTTAGCTACGTTTTGCAAGTTTTCGAGTATATTAAGGCCTTCAAATGTGTGTTCATAAAATTTGGATTAACGCAGGAAATGACTCATAGCTCACTTCCTGTTTGGCCGAAAAATTTCAAAAAAATCAGCACAGCCCAAAAAACCAAATGCAATGACCTGACCAAATTTCATGAACATTCAAGCACTTTTATATCAACATGGCCGTGTCAAGAGGGCGCTGTAGAGCCACCTGACCACACCCACTCCAATATCAACATATAGGTATATTTGGAATTAGACTATCATTAAGCCTGTAAAGTTTCATGTAAATCTCCCAAAGCATATGCTCATAAAATAAACTTCCATTTTCATGGCGGAACATCGAAATTCGCCGCGACGCCATGGATACAAAGTTCGATGAATCCAAAAAAGCTTCGCAATTTAACATCGACGACGTCTTTCAATGTCATATGCCAAATTTTAAGTTGATCAGATAAAATCTCTTGGAGGAGTTCGTTAAAGTACGACACCTGTGAATGGCCAACAATCCAAAAAAGTTGCAATTTCAATTAAAAATGGTGGACTTCCTGTTGAGTGTAGGTCATGGCACCAAGAGAATTTTTTGTAGGTCTCGGCATATTCCACATGTCTACCGAATTTCATTCTTGTAGGTTTACCAGGCTGCGAGGGCTGCTTATTTAAAATTTTCCAGGGGGCGCTATAGTGACATTTTTGCCATGTATATATATAAGTTTTTTGTCAGAGTAATACGAATGATGGTCTTTATACATTTACAAAATTTTGTGAGTTTTAGAACATGCTGAGACCCTCAAAATGGCAATTCTTTTAAAAATCTTATTGGGGGCGCTATAGAGCCATTGTGCCAAATTTAGTGTAAATTGATATATAAAATTGAAGATAATAAGACAATTATAATTTGTGCAACTTTTTGCAAGATTTCGAGTATTCTTAAGCATCCAAACATGTGTTTATAAAATTTGGAAAAACGCAGGAAATGGCGCATAGCTCACTTCCTGTTTGGCCAAAAAATTTCAAAAAAATCAAAATAACTCGACATGAACAATGCAATGGTCACACCAAATTTCATGAACATTCAAGCACTTTTATCTCAACATGGCCGTTTCAAGAGGGTGCTGTGGAGCCACCTGACCACACCCAATCTAATATCAACATATAGGTCTACTTGGAAGTGGACTCCTATAAAGCCTGTAAAGTTTCGCGCAAATTTCACAAAGAATGTGCGCGTAAAACCAACTTCCTGTTTCATGGCGGAACATCGAAATTCGCCGCGACGCTACGGATACAAATGTCAATGAATCCAAAAAAGCTTCGCAATTTAACATCGACAAGGTCTTAAGATGTTAAATTCAAAATTTTAAGTTGATCGGATAAAATCTCTAGGAGGAGTTCGTTAAAGTACGAAGCCTGTGAATGGCAAAAAATGTAAAAAATTTGCAAATTCAATTAAAAATGGCGGACTTCCTGTTGAGTCTAGGTCATGGCACCTAGAGACTTTTTTTACGTCTTGGCATAGTACACATGTCCACCGAATTTTGTACATGTAGGTCAAACACGCTGCGAGGGCTGCTTCATTGAAATTGCAAGACCACACCCAATCTAATATCAACATATAGGTATACTTGGAAGTAGACTCTTATCAAGCCTGTGAAGTTTCGCGCAAATCTCACAAAGCATGTGCACGTAAAACCAACTTCCTGTTTCATGACGGAACATCGAAATTCGCCGCGAAGCCACGGATACAAAGTTCGATGAATCCAAAAAAGCTTCGCAATTTAACATCGACCAGGTCTTAAAAAGTCATATGCGAAATTGTAAGTTGATCGGATAAAATCTCTAGGAGGAGTTCGTTAAAGTACGACGCCTGTGAATGGCAAAAAATAAAAAAAAATTGCAAATTCAATTAAAAATGGCGGACTTCCTGTTGAGTCTAGGTCATGGCACCAAGAGACTTTTTTTTAGGTCTTGGCATAGTACACATGTCCACCAAATTTTGTACATGCAGGTTAAACACACTGCGAGGGCTGCTTCATTGAAATTTTCTAGGTGGCGCTGTAATGCAATTTTGCCATATCCATCCGTAAACTTCACTTTCTAGTAAAAAGTATGACCAGCTTAATATGATTGCAAAGTTTCGTGAGTTTTCAAGCATGCTGATGCCCTCAAAAATGCAATTATGTATTAGGGGGCGCTATAGAGCCACCATAACACACCTAGTGCCAAATGAGATATCGAATCAAAGAACTTCATATTTTCAATCTATGAGCCAAGATAGGTGTGTTTTCGAGAATGATAAGGCCCTCAAAAATGTGTTCGTAAAATCTGAAAAAACGCAGGAAATGGCTCATAGCTCACTTCCTGTGGGGCAAAAAAATTTCAAAAAAATTGACAAAAAAATTTATGATGACTACTATGACCCTATCGAATTTTGTGGGAATCCGAGCAAGTGCGTTCCAAAATGGCCGCGTGTTTGGTGGCGCTATAGAGCCACTGGGGCATGTCCAAGCACAAAAATAATAATACTTTGCAATTTTCACCACGACTGACGTGTCTGCAAATTTTTGTGAGTTTTCGTGCATGGCAAAGCCCTCAAAAATGCGTTCTCGTAGCAGAATAAAAAGAAGAAGAAGAAGAAAGAAGAAGAAGAAGAAGAAGAAGAATAATAAAAATCCCATCAAAAACAATAGGTTCCTCGCACCGGTCGGTGCTCGGGCCCTAATTAAAGCTGCAAGCAGCGTTGAAAGGGCCCTCGCACCCTTCGTGCACAGTGGGGTGGCAGCAAGACCTTGATGGGTGCAGTTGTCCATTAACAGCCATTGGACACTGCCAGCCTGTGTACAATGTGTTTTCCTGATGGGATTGCATAAATCTTCTGGATGGCGCTATGATACCATTTTGTTATGCCTGTGCGCAAAATCTACAACATAGTTATTGGAATACCGGGCATCATGTGTGTGTTGATTTTCGTAAATTTTTAAGCACGCTTCGAGCCCCAAAAAAGCAATTGTTTAAAGAATCTGACTGGGGGCGCTATAGAGCCATTATGCCACATTTAGTCCCAGTTGATGTATCAAATTCAAGGCAAGAAGACAATGATAATTTTTGCCACGTTTTTGCAAGTTTTGGACCATTCTAAGGCCTTTATCCGTGTATTCGTAAAATTTGGAAAAACGCAGGAAATAGCTCATAGCTCACTTCCTGTTTGGCCAAAAAATTTCAAAAAATTAAGCATTGCCCGGAATGACTAATGCAATGATGACACCAAATTTTATGAACATTCAAGCACTTTTATCTTAACATGGTAGTATCTAGAGGGCGCTGTGGAGCTACATGGCCATTTCCAATCTAATATTAAAGCTGCAAGCAGCGTTGAAAGGGCCCTCGCCCCCCTCGTGCACGTTTGGGTGGCAGCAAGATCGTGATGGCTGCAGGTGTCCATTCAGAGCCATTGGACACTGCTCGACCGCGTACAATGTGGTTTCCTGATGGGAGTGCAAAAATTTTCTGGAGGGCGCTATGATACCATTTTGACTTGCCCGTGCGCAAAATCTACAACACAGTAATCGTAATACGGGGCTCCATGAGTGTGTTGATTTTTGTGAATTTTCCAGCATGTTATGACTTTCAAAAGAGCTATTCTTTTATAAATATTATTGGGGGTGCTACAGAGCCATTATGCCCCATTTAGTGCCAATTGATGGATGAATTGAAGAGAATAAGACATTTCTCATTTTTGCAAGGTTTTGCAAGTTTTGGAGCATTCTCAGGCCTTAAAATGTGTGTTCGTAAAAATTTGGAAAAACGCAGGAAATAGCACATAGCTCACTTCCTGTTTGGCAAAAACATTTCAAAAAATTAACAATTGCGGGGAATGACTAATGCAATGATCACACCAAATTTCATGAACATTCAAGCACTTTTATGTGAACATGGGCATATCTAGAGGGCGCTGTGGAGCAACCTGGCACCTCGAGATGTGATATTAGCATATATCTATACTTGGGCGGACAATTTTATCAAGCTTGGAAAGTTTCAGGCAAATCCCACAAAGTATGTGGAAGTAAAAGCAACTTCCTCTTTCATGGCAGGCCATCAAAATTCACCATGACGCCACGGATGCATCGTTCAATGAAATCAAAAAAGCTTCGCAATTTAACATCAGCAACGTCTTTTGATTTTACACACCAAATTTTAAGTTGATCAGATAAAATCTCCAGGAGGAGTTCGTTAAAGTACGACACCTGTGAATGGCAAAAAATCCAAAAATTTGCAATTTCAATTAAAAATGGTGGACTTCCTGTTGAGTCTAGGTCATGGCACCATGAGACTTTTTTTTAGGTTTTGGCATCTTCCACATGTCCACCGAATTTAATACATGCAGGTCAATCACGGTGTGAGGGCTGCTTCATTGAAATTTTCTAGGTGGCGCTAAAATTTTCTGGAGGGCGCTATGATACCATTGTGACTAGCCTGTGCGCAAAATCTACAACACAGTAATTGTAATATGGGGCTCCATGAGTGTGTTGATTTTTGTACATTTTCCAGCATGTTTAAACTTTCAAAAGAGCAATTCTTTTATAAATCTGATTGGGGGCGCTATCGAGCCGTTATGCCACATTTAGTGCCAACTGATGGATGATATTAAACAAAATAAGACATTTATAATTTGTGCAAGGTTTTGCAAGTTTTGAAGCATCCTAAGGCCTTAAAACGTGTCTTCAGAAAAATTTGGAAAAACGCAGCAAATAGCTCATAGCTCACTTCCTGTTTGGCCAAAAAATTTCAAAAAATTAAACATTACCCAGAATGATGAATGCAATGATCACACCAAATTTCATGAACATTCAAGCACTTTTATCTTAACATGACCATATCTAGAGGGCGCTGTGGAGCCACCTAGCACCTCCCGATCCGAAATTAGCATATGTTTTTACTTTGGAGAACAATTTTATCAAGCAGAAGAAGGTTCGGGCAAATTACACAAAGTATGTGGCAGTAAAAGCAACTCCCTGTTTCATGGCGGGATATCAAAATTTGCCGCGAAGCCACGGATACATTGTTCGATGAAATCAAAATTGCTTCGCAATTTTACATTAGCAAGGTCTTAAGATATTATTTGCCAAATATTAAGTTGATCGGATAAAATCTCTAGGAGGAGTTTGTTAAAGTACGATGCCTGTGAATGGCAAAAAATCTAAAAAAGTTGCAATTTCAATTAAAAATGGCGGACTTCCTGTTGAGTCTAGGTCATGGCACCAAGAGACTTTTTTTTTAGGTCTCAGCATATTCCACATGTCTACCGAATTTCATACATGTAGGTTTACCAGGCTGCGAGGGCTGCTTATTTGAAATTATCCAGGGGGCGCTATTATGACAATTTTGCCAAGCCTATATATAAGCTTTTTATCAGAGTAATAGGAATGATGATTTTTATACATTTACAAAATTTTGTGAGTTTTTGAACATGCTGAGACCCTCAAAAGAGCAATTCTTTTTAAAATCTGATTGGGGGCGCTATACAGCCATGGTGCCAAATTTAGTGCAAATTGATGTAGAAGATTGAAGATAATAAAACAATTATAATTTGTGCAACTTTTTGCAAGATTTTGAGTATTCTTAGGCTTCCAAATATGTGTTAATAAAATTTGGAAAAACGCAGGAAATGGCTCATAGCTCACTTCCTGTTTGGCCAAAAAATTTCAAAAAAATTAACATAACTTGACATGACAAATGCAATGATCAAACCAAATTTCATGAACATTCAAGCACCTTTATCTCAACATGGTTGTGTCAAGAGGGCGCTGTGGAGCCACCTGACCACACCCAATTTAATATCAACATTTAGTTCTACTTGGAAGTAGACTCTTATGAAGCCTGTAAAGTTTTGCGCAAATCTCACAAAACATGTGCGCGGAAAACCAACTTCCTGTTTCATGGCGGAACATCGAAATTTGCCGCGACGCCACGGATACAAAGTTCAATGAATCCAAAAAAGCTTCGCAATTTAACATCGACAAGGTCTTTAGATGCCATATGCGAAATTTTAAGTTGATCGAGTAACATCTCTAGGAGGAGTTCGTTAAAGTACGACGCCTGTGAATGGCAAAAAATTAAAAAGATTTGCAAATTCAATTAAAAATGGCGGACTTTCTGTTGAGTCTAGGTCATGGCACCAAGAGACTTTTTTTTAGGTCTTGGCATAGTAGACTTGTCCACCGAATTTTGTACATGTAGGTTAAACATGCTGCGAGGGCTGCTTCATTGAAATTTTCTAGGTGGCGCTGTAATGCAATTTTGCCACGCTTATCAGTAAACCCTATATCCTAGTAAACAGTATGACCAACTTAATAGATGTGCAAAGTTTCGTGAGTTTTCGAGCATGCTGAGGCCCTCAAAAATGCAATTATGTATTAGGGGGCGCTATAGAGCTACCATGTCAAACTTAGTGCCAAATAAGATATCGAATTGAAGAACTTAATATTTCTAGTCTATCAGCCAAGTTTGGTGAAATTTCAAGTATGATAAGGCCCTCAAAAATGTGTTCGTAAAATCTGAAAAAACGCAGGAAATGGCTCATAGCTCACTTCCTGTGCGGCAAAAAAATTTCAAAAAAATTTACAAAAAAATTTATGATGAATACTATGACCCTATCAAATTTCGTGAGAATTCGAGCAAGTGCGTTCCAAAATGGACGCGTGTTTGGTGGCGCTATAGAGCAGCCGGGGCATGGTTAAGCACAAAAATAGTAATACTTTGCAATTTTCACCACGACTGATGTGTGGGCAAATTTTTGTGAGTTTTCGTGCATGGCAAAGCCCTCAAAAATGCGTTCTCGCAGCAGAATAAAAAGAAGAAGAAGAAGAAGAAGAATAAAAATCCCATCAAAAACAATAGGTTCCTCGCACCTTCGGTGCCAGGACCCGTTCCGGGCCCTGGCACTGGTCGGTGCTCGGGCCCTAATTAGCATATATTTATACTTGGGAAGACAAGTTTATCAAGTTTGGAAAGTTTTAGACTAATCCCACAAAGTATGTGGGAGTTATACCAACTTCCTGTTTCATGGCAGGACGCCGAAATTCGCCGCAATGCCACGGATACATCGTTCGATATATCCAAAAAAGCTTCGCAATTTAACATCAGCAAGGTCTTAAGATATTATTCGCCAAATTTTGAGTAGATTGGATAAAGTCTCTAGGAGGAGTTTGTTAAAGTACGACACCTGCGAATGGCGAAAAATCTAAAAAAGTTGAAATTTCAATTAAAAATGGCAAACTTCCTGTTGGGTCTACATCATGGCTCCAAGAGACTTTTTTTTTAGGTCTCAGGATATTCCACTTGTTCTCAGAAGTTCATACATGCTGATCAACCACGATGCAAGGGCTGCTTATTTGAAATTTTCCAGGGGGCGCTATAATGCCATTTTTGCCACGCCTATTTAAAAATTTTTTATTATTGTAATAGGAATGATAGGCTTTAGAGTTGTACAAAATTTTGTGAGTTTTTGAGCATGCTGAGACCCTCAAAAGGGCAATTCTTTTAAAAATCTAATTGGGGGCGCTATAGAGCCATTATGTCACATTTACTGCCAAATTCTGTCTCAAATTGAAGACAATCAGACAAATAAAATTTTTGCAAAGTTTTGCAAGTTTTTGAGTATGGTAATACCTCCAAACCTGTGTTCGTAATATTTGGAATAACGCAGGAAATGGCTCATAGCTCACTTCCTGTTAGGTTAAAAAATTTCAAAAAAATAATTACAGGCCAAAAAAACACATGCAATTGTCACGCCAAATTTCATGAACATTCAAGCACTTTTATCTCAACATGGCCGTGTCAAGAGGGCGCTGTGGAGCCACCTGACCACACCCAATCTAATATCAACATATAGGTATTCTTGGAAGTAGACTCTTATCAAGCCTGTGAAGTTTCGCGCAAATCTCACAAAGCATGTGCGCGTAAAACCAACTTCCTGTTTCATGGCGGAACATCGAAATTCGCTGCGACGCCACGGATACAAGGTTCGATGAATCCAAAAAAGCTTCGCAATTTAACATCGACCAGGTCTTAAAAAGTCATATGCGAAATTGTAAGTTGATCAGATAAAATCTCTAGGAGGAGTTCGTTAAAGTACGACGCCTGTGAATGGCAAAAAATAAAAAAAAATAGCAAATTCAATTAAAAATGGCGGACTTCCTGTTGAGTCTAGGTGATGGCACCAAGAGACTTTTTTTTAGGTCTTGGCATAGTACACATGTCCACCGAATTTTGTACATGCAGGTTAAACACACTGCGAGGGCTGCTTCATTGAAATTTTCTAGGTGGCGCTGTAATGCAATTTTGCCATAATAATCCGTAAACCCCACTTTCTAGTAAACAGTATGACCAGCTTAATATGATTGCAAAGTTTCGTGAGTTTTCGAGCATGCTGATGCCCTCAAAAATGCAATTATGTATTAGGGGGCGCTATAGAGCCACCATAACACACCTAGTGCCAAATGAGATATTGAATCAAAGAACTCCATATTTTCAATCTATGAGCCAAGTTAGGTGTGTTTTCGAGAATGATAAGGCCCTCAAAAATGTGTTCGTAAAATCTGAAAAAACGCAGGAAATGGCTCATAGCTCACTTCCTGTGAGGCAAAAAAATTTCAAAAAAATTGACAAAAAAATTTATGATGACTACTATGACCCCATCGAATTTCGTGAGAATCCGAGCAAGTGCGTTCCAAAATGGCCGCGTGTTTGGTGGCGCTATAGAGCCACTGGGGCATGTCTAAGCACAAAAATAATAATACTTTGCAATTTTCACCACGACTGACGTGTTGGCAAATTTTTGTGAGTATTTGTGCATGGCAAAGCCCTCAAAAATGCGTTCTCGCAGCAGAATAAAAAGAAGAAGAAGAAGAAGAAGAAGAAGAGGAAGAATAATAAAAATCCCATCAAAAACAATAGGGACCTCGCACCTTCGCACCCTCGCACCCGAACGGGTCCTGGCACCGGTCGGTGCACGGGCCCTAATAAGAAGAAGAAGAAGAATAAAAATCCCATCAAAAACGATTGGTCCTCGCACCAGTCGGTGCTCGGGCCCTAATAATAATAAACATTAGAATTACAAGAGAGCCCTCGCACCCTCGGTGCTCGGGCCCTAATAATAAATAAATAATAACAAAGAAGAATAATTAAAATCCCATCAAAAACAATAGGGACCTGGCACCGGTCGGTGCTCGGGCCCTGATAAGAAGAAGAAGAAGAATAAAAATCCCATCCAAAACAATTGGTACCTCACACCGGTCGGTGCTTGGGGCCTAATAATAATAATAATAAAAATCCAAACAAAAACAATAGGATTCCCAGCACCGCTGGTCCTGGGAAACGCGTATGCTTGCATACGCGTTTCACAAGCCCCTTGGGCTTGGCCCCCTAATAATAATAACTAGAACTGCAAGCAGTTATGAAAGGGGGCCAAGCCTCCCCGCGCAACTTGGCTCCCAGGTCACACGGAGCCCATGGAATGCAAATAGCTGTATTTCGTTACCAGGAGGTACATCACCAAGATATTGACGTGAGGTCAAAAAAGGCTCAACCTTTTCAACTTTCATGTCAATTGATGCTTCTGTTTATTGCGTCTCCTATTGGCCGATTTGCGTAAAATTTGGCACAGAGCTTCTGGTTGATGTCTGAAACAAGTGCCTTGAGTTTGATGTAGATAGCTTTGCCTTTGACACAAATATGCAACAGTATGTGTTTTCTAGCTAGCAGAAAAAAATGCATTTATAAAAACTTTTTTTTGGCATAGCAAAATTCTTTTGATAACTTTTGATCAGGCCAGTCTGGAGATTACATGAGCAGATTTTCGTGCAGATGGAGCTTAAACACTAGGAGTCGTTCGAAAAAGTAGGTTTTTGATGTGTAGTGACGTAGAAAGAAAAATATGCTGTGAGAGTGGGCGTGGCTAATGTCAGAAGATGTGACTCTATTGGAGGAACACAAGGACGTAAAGTTTATGAAGATATGATTCAAAATGTGGGAGTTACAGGGCAAAATGCATTTGCATCTGTTACAGCGCCACCTTGTGGAGTAGCCATGTATTTTTTGGTATGTTTGGTCTGTGTGCTGTTCTATGTATTCCCTGTAAATTTCACAGCCCTCAGCATAATGCTTTAGCTGAAATTAAAGTTTCTTGTTTATCTTGTAATAAGCAACGCCCACTTTCACCAGTCGCGATCACCTTCAAGAAATGGCCTCAGGAGTGCCCCAGCATCATACCCAACAAATTTGGTAAAAATTGTTTTTGCCAATTTATATTTAAGAGATATAAATTTCCCACCTTTGCAGTGCCCCCTAGTGGCCAACATTCGCCAAATTTAGCATATATCCAGACAGTCTCATGCCAACCAAGGATCTCAGATTTGGTGTTGTTATCATTTATTTTGGCCGAGATATGCAAATGTTAGCGTTTTTATAGCTAGCTAGAAAAATGTATTCTTTAATAATTTGCGCATACTTTGACCGAACAAAATTCTTTTGATAACTTTAGATCAGGTCAAAGGGTAGAGTGTATGTGCCAAATTTCACACTGATAGAACAAAACCCGGAGGAGGAGTTTGAAAAAGTAGGTTTTCCAGTTTTAGCGATTTTTGCGAATAATAGAAAACCCAAAACCAGTGAAATTGTCATGTTATGTAAATCGTAGATAAAAACAGAATACAATGATTTGCAAATCCTTTTCAACTTATATTCAATTGAATACACTGCAAAGACAAGATATTTAATGTTCAAACTGAGAAACTTTTTTTGCAAATAATCATTAACTTAGAATTTAAAGGAAACATCACATTGCAAAAAAGTTGGCACAGGGGCCTTTTTACCACTGCGTTACATCGCCTTTCCTTTTACCGACACTCAGTAAACGTTTGGGAACTGAGGAGACCAATTTTTGAAGCTTTTCAGGTGGAACTCTTTCCCATTCTTGCTTGATGTACAGCTTAAGTTGTTCAACAGTCCGGGGTCTCGTATTTTACCCTTCATAATGCACCACACATTTTCAATGGGAGACAGATCTGGACTTCGGGCAGGCCAGTCTAGTACCCACACTCTTTTACTACGGAGCCATGCCGTTGTAACACGTGCAGAATCTGGCTTGGCATTGTCTTGCTGAAATAAGCAGGGGCGTCCATGAAAAAGACGTTGCTTGGATGGCAACATATGTTGCTCCAAAACCTGTACGCACCTTTTAGCATTAATGGTGCCTTCACATATGTATAAGTTGCCCATGCCTTGGGCACTAATACACCCCCATACCATCACAGATGCTGGCTTTTGAACTTATAACAGTCCATATGGTTCTTTTCCTCTTTGGTTCGGAGGACACGACGTCCACAGTTTCCAAAAACAATTTGAAATGTGCACTCGTCAGACCACAGAACACTTTTCCACTTTGCATCAGTCCATCTTAGATGAGCTTGGGCCCAGCGAAGCCGGCGGCATTTCTGGGTGCTGTTGATAAATGACTTTCGCTTTGCATTGTAGAGTTTTAACTTGCACTTGCAGATGTAGCGACGAACTGTAGTTACTGACAGTGGTTTTCTGAAGTGTTCCTGAGCCCATGTAGTGATGTCCTTTACACACTGATGTCGGTTTTTGATGCAGTACCGCCTGAGGGATGGAAGGTCACGGGCATTCAATGTTGGTTTTCAGCCTTGTCGCTTACGTGCAGTAATTTCTCCAGATTCTCAGAACCTTTTGACGATATTACGGACCGTAGATGATGAAATCCCTGAATTTCTTGCAAAAGCTCGTTGAGGAATGTTTTTTTAAACTGTTCGACAATCAGCTCACGCATTTGTTCACTAAGTGGTGACCCTCGCCCCATCCTTGTTTGTGAATGACTGAGCATTTCAGGGAAGCTGCTTTTATACCCAATCATGGCACACACCCGTTCCCAATTAGCCCGTTCACCTGTGGGATGTTCCCAATAAGTGTTTGATGAGCATTCCTCAACTCTCTCAGTCTTTTTTGCCACTTGTGCCAGCTTTTTTGAAACATGTTTCAGGCATCAAATTCCAAATGAGCTAATATTTGCAAAAAATTACAAAGTTTACCTGTTCGAACATTAAGTAACTTGTCTTTGCAGTGTATTCAACTGAATATAGGTTAGTAGGATTTGCATATCATTGTATTCTGTTTTTATCTACGATTTTCACAACGTGCCAACTTCACTGGTTTTGAGTTTTGTAAAAACCCGAACAAAAACAATAGGGTTCCCATCACCGCAAGCATACGCCCCGTAATAATAATAATAATAATAATAATAATAATAATCTGTACAAAAACAATAGGGTTTCAAGCACCGCTGGTCCTGGGAAACGCGTATGCTGGCATATCGGCCCCCTATCGGCCAATTTGTGCCAAATTTGGCACAGAGACTCTGGTTGACCTCTGAAACGGGCGAATTGAGTTTGATTTTGATAGCTTTGAGTTTGACAAAAATATGCAACAGTATGTTTTTTTCTAGCTGGCAAAAAAAGTTTGTTCATATGTACTGCATTTTTTGGCATAGCAAAATTTTTTTGATAACTTTTGATCAGGCAAGTGTGAAGATTGTATTTGCAAAGTTTCATGCAGATGGCGCTTGGCCCCCTAATAATAGTAAAAACAAGTCGACATAGTCTACAACATCCCCCGCCAATCGTGTGCTTCTTATTTTCGAACTCCATCAAGGCATTTATGGTCTGAAGCAACACACCAAATTTGGCCGTCCAATCCGTAATAGTTTCTGAGAAAAGTTGTCCCCTTTTTCTCGGACAGACGGGCGGACGGACAGACGGAGGTCAAACATATGTCCCCCTCACAATTCGTGTTGGCGGGGGATAATAAACAGCGCAAATTCAAAAGGGCCTTCGCAGACAACTTGCAGTCCGCTCGGGCCCTAATAAACAGCGCGATTTCAATAGGGCCCTCCGCAGACGACTTGCAGTCGTCGCTCGGGCCCTAATTATAAAAATAAACAGCGCAATTTCAGTAGGGTCCTTCGCTGACGACTTTCAGTCGGCTCTGGCCGAAATAAACAGCACAATTTAATAGGGTCGTCTGTGGACGACTTGTCGTCATTCGGACCCAAATAATAAAAATAAAAATAAATGGTACGATTTCTATAGGGCACTTGGACGACTTGCATTTGGCTCGGGCCCTAATAAACAGTCCAATTTCAATAGGATCCTCTGCGGACGACTTGCAGCCGTTGCTCAGGCCCTAAAAATTAAAGCTGCAAGTAGCGTTGAACGGGCCCTTGCACCCTTGTGAATGTTGGGGGTAGTGGTGAGATCCTGAGGGTGCAGGTGTGCACTCACAACCATTGGACAGGTCAAGTACAGGGACCAACCTGTGATGACGTTTCGAGCGAATCGGACAAAGCACGAAGGAGTTTTGACAAGTTGATTGTTCATGCACCAGAGGGTGCTCAGCGCATAACCAAATGTGGGCAGGTGCCTTCAGGGGCAGACCCTCAGCACAAATGTGAAGTTTCAGGCAAATCGACCAATGTCAATGTAAAATAAAAAGTGCAATAAAAAATGCACTCTCTTTCCACAAGGGGGCGCCACGATTTCAATAGGATCCTCGGACGACTTGCAGTCGGCTCGGGCCCTAATAAACAGCATGATTTCAAGAGGGTCCTCCGCCGACGACTTGCAGTCGGCTCAGGCCCTAATAAACAGTACGATTTCAATAGTGTCCACGGAAGACCTGCAGTTGGCTCGGGCCCTAATAATAATAAACAGCGCGATTTCGATTGGGTCCTCAGCTGACGATTTGCAGTCAGCTTGGGCCCTAATAATAATAAGAAGAGCAATGCAGAGTGTGGTATATGCCCCCGCCTGTATGTTCATCAAGGGCATATTGAGATGGCTGCTGTGGCGGCCATATTAGATATTGCACAACGCTTGTTTTTCGAAAGGAACCTTCCTCTAGCCACTCCCAATACGCCAGTAAGAAATGGCATCAATCCGACGAGGGATTCTATAGTTATCCCACGGAAACGAAAAGTTAACGGACGACGGACGGACATGGTGTCAACCAGTGGCGTAGCGTGGAGGCGCTGGGCCCCGGTGCGAGAATGACGCTAGCCGCTAGCCCCCAACCCCCCCCGGTGTATACTAACGAAATACATGTAAATCGTTACAGAGCTTTAGTTTTTTGAGGATTTGGCCTTTATTTTTTAAACCTGGACTTTTTCTCTACAACATTTAAAACTTATAAATTATCATTTTACTTCGTTACTTTGACACTAGCCACTTCGTTACAAATTAAAATATGAACACAATTCATCGTTTAAGGTTTATCTGGATTTGGCGTCTTCGAGAAGAACAACGGTGCTCGGCAGCAGGGTATGTTAATGCGGGGACACGGAGCTGCAAATTTATGCACGTAGTTACAATATTCTATCACTGGTTGGCCCACCCGTATCAGTTATTGGATATTCACAGAAACAATCGTCCTCTGTAGCCAACCACTTCAGCTACAGTGACCCAGTAGGTATCCAAATCAGTAATTAAGAAAAATCAGTTTTCTGAAAAACGTAGACACCCATAATTATTCGGGCTATTAGAACCATGGACAATGAATATTTGCACTGCATCTCAACATCACACAACACGTTAGGCTATTTGAACCATGAACAACAGTGACAATACATTGCCAATCAAAATGCAAAAAAGATCCATACGGCTGAACAGTCAACCATATTTCCCTAACAGCACAGCAGTGGCCAAATCAAAAAGTAAACAGATAGATAGACACACATCCTGGCACAGCAGCCATTTAACCACAACCGGCAAGCTGATCACTTGCAGTAGCCTAATAAAAAACTGCACTCACCCATTCAGATGTTAACTCTGGGTGCCTTCTGCTCTTCCTTCGTTGAGCAAGAGGGCAATGAGGTGGTAGCATTAGCCTCCAAGTCTGACTGCTGCGTGTCGCCGCTATCATTCACAACGCTAGCAGGAACTGGATCTGGACAAGATGACTGTTTAAAAAATGTATTCAATTTCGCCAATTTGGAGTTCCGTACATCGAGCTCTTTTTTTCTTTTCTTTTTTGAGCACCGCTTTTGTGCTGCTCAACATGGTGCTCAAGACTTTTCACCTCTAATTCTAAGCTAATGGGTTAGTTAGCTGATCTCTCAAAAAAGAACACTTCACGAGCAAGCGCATAGCCTACGAAGCTACGATCAGAAAGGATTAAGTAAATGTCAACTAATTGGACAAACACATTTCCCAGCAGGCCATGTTCTTTTGAAAATGTTGAGAATAAAACAATCAAATACATGATTAGTAATTGTGATTATAACGGACAAAGTATCATTACTGAAATACAAAAGACATATATCAAGTATGTGTGTGGGGGAGAAGGGGGGGGAGTGGTTACCATGACTGTGTTGTATGAGATAGTAGAGCAATATATTAACTCATCAAGTCGCTTCATTCAAATGTAAATTGAACAAATTAAACAGACTTTCTGGGACCGCCGTCGATGAAGATGATTTTTCTTTATGTGTTGTGACAAGAGGAAGAGTGGCCTAGCTAATCACCGTGGGCCCTCAGCGCTCGTCGGGGCCCCGGTTCAGCGCACCGGCGGCACCGGCAATACCTACGCCGCTGGTGTCGACATAATGCCCCCTTTCCTCTTTGGAGAACAGGGGCATAAAAACGTGAAAAGCACTCAGAGAGCGCAGACCTCCGCCAGGTTGCAGCAAAACCCTAAAACACGGTGAATGGAACTCCGGCCCATTCGCTAGGTGCACAACAATTGAAATAGAATTTCCGAGTTGCCTGTAGCTATGTTTCCATCCACTTGTTAATCGAACTATCTAAAGTTCGCCAAAAATATTCATACGAAATAAGCAGGTGAAAATGCGTTTCCATCTAACGTCATTAAAGCGAATAAACAGTTGTGCGTAATGATGTCACATGCTGTTATGTGGTCAAATTGGTGTATCGAGTGGATTTCTGACATTTTAAGCTGTTTCCATTCATTTTCGCACTGAATCGCAGAACATTCAAGCGAACAAAAGTAGTGTGTTAGCCGAGTAATTTAGCTAGTAAGCCAAAATGAATTGCGTCTTCAATTCAAATGATGATCATTTGCACAAGTTGTACGTGCTTATGTGCCAGCTATAAGCAACATAGCAAACCATTATCAGAAGGCAACGACGGCATCAAAACACCATCACGATGCAGTTGCAGATTTATTCGGCAAATAACGTTTCCATCAGCATTTATCGCATCAGCCTTTTATCGATCAAAAGAAAATCTGATCAGATCAACCGTATAAACTTTGTGTCGATATTCTTCAAATCAAGTCGAATCTCACCATTCCTATAAGGCATTTTAAATTCGATATGACTTCATTCGCATAAGAACGTGTGGATGACAACATGGCTTGTTTGTACAAAATGGGGCCAAGTAAATTCTGAAATACACTGGCTCGCTTTACTATTTTCAGTTTGCTTCTGTCATTTATCAGTCTACATCAGATGATGAGAAGGTGACAGGAATATAATCCCGAAAATGTGATTTTAACTGTTGCCGTTGTTCCAGAGATTTAGCTTAATTAATTGTGAATGATGTTTGCATGATTTGTCTCGATTAGCTGCTACTGTTTGTTCATTGGAACTGTTAATGAGACATTATCTGCCCAACTGTTAAAGAGGGTATCCGACGCTTCTACCTAGCATCATTACCAGCCGTTTGCTCTGATGGCTGTCAGGAACTGGCTTTAAGCGACAAACATCCAGTGTTGCACGACCCAAATTTCCTCATTTGATTAATATCTGGAGCTATGTTTCATTTTTTCATCGAGCGGTAACAAAGTTGAGTAGCTAGCAAGGCTTGCTAGAGAGCTAGCAAGATTTTCTGTTTAGGTTTTATAGTGAATTTATTTTTACATCTTCTCATGCAACTGGCTTGCTAGTACTGCAATATTTTTATGGTTTTCATAGATGTGCTCAGCTCACCATAGCTCCAGATATGATGGTCTTGAGAGTGCAACTGATGTCAAGTGGAAAGGGAAACGAAGTATCGACAATATTAAAATATGCGTGGATCGAATGTTAGATTTATGAAACTGCATTTCAAAGTTATGGATTATTTACACATTAATTTTTTCATGTATTTTATCTGTCGCTTAAAGCCAGTTCAACACTCATCAGTGACAACGGCTGGAAATGTGTTGCTTGTTAGAAATCATCTCGTTTCTTGTTGGAGCAGCAAATGCCTCATTAAGAGTGCCAATGAACAAACATCAGTAACAGGGAATCGAGACAAATCATGCGAATATCATTCATGGTTAATTAAGCCAAATCTTGGGAATATGGCTACAGCTAAAATCACATTTTCGGGATGATATAGCGGTCATCTGCTCATCAGCTAATGGAGATTCATAGGAGCAGAAGCAAACCGGAAATAGTAAAGCTTGCCAACGTATTTCAGAATGAACACAGCGTCATCTTGTGCAATTGGCCAATCGAAAAGACTTGAAATCTTGAACTTTGGTGTTTTTATCACCTGTACTTTGGCCAAGAGATGCCAAAATTGAAATCACCTGTTCCTTCACTCACGTCCTCTGAAAATTTCATCAAAATTGGTGCATTACTTTTTGAGTTATCTTGCTAACAAACAAACAAACGCTACCGAAAACATAACCTCCTGGCGGCGGTAATAAATAGCTTAATTTTAATAGGGTCCTCCACAGACTACTTGCAGTCAGCTCAGGCACTAATAATAATCACCACAGTTACAATACGATCCTCGCCCCGTGAGTGCTCAGGCCCAGTGTAATAAATATACACCGGCCTCCATAATTATTGGTTAAGGTGTGTTCTTTAGCTTCAAATAAATTCAGTTTTTTTCTAAATAATATAGGACCTCAATGAAAAAGAGGAAAATCCAACCTTTAATTCAAGTGCATTTATTCAGTGGGAAAAAAAATCCCACAATAAGAAATAATCCTTTTGCATCAAATCATGTGTGCCACAATTATTAGCACCCCTGATGTTAATACTTTGAACAACCCCCCTTTCCCAACAAAACAGCACCTAATCTTCTCCTATAATGTTTCACAAGATGGGAGAATACAGAAAGAGGGATCTTTGACCATTCCTCTTTGCACAATCTCTCCAAATCATCCAGCGACCTGGGTCCTCTCCTCTGCACTCTCCTCTTCAGCTCACTCCACAGGTTTTCAATGGGGTTGAGGTCTGGGGACTGAGATACCCATGGGAGGAGCTTGATTCTGTGTCTGGTGACCCATTTCTTTGTAGATTTGGTCACATGTTTAGGGTCATTATCTTGCTGAAAAACCAAGTGACGACCCATCTTCTGCTTTCGGGCAGAGGCCACCAGATTTTGATTTAAAATGTCCTAGTATTTCAAAGCGTTCATAATGCCATGCACCCTAACAAGGTTCCCAGGGCCTCTGGAAGAGAAACAGGCCCACAGCATCACCGATCCTCCTTTATACTTCACAGTGGGCGTGAGGTGCTTTTCTGCATACTCATCTTTTGTGTTCCGCCAGACCCACTTAGAGTGTTTGTTGCCAAAAAGCTCTATCTTGGCCTCATCTGACAAAATCACACTGTCCCAGTTGAAGTCCCAGTACCGCTTAGCGAACTCCAGACGTTTGCGTTTATGGTTGTGAGTGAGGAAAGATTTTTTTCCGTGCATGCCTCCCAAGCAGCTTGCTGGCATGTAGATAGCGCCTGATGGTTGTTTTGGAGACTTTGTGACCCCAAGATGCTACCATTTGTTGCAGTTCTTTAACAGTGAGCTTTGGAGAACTTTTTATTTCTCTTACCATCCTCCTCACTGTGCGTGGTGGCAAAATAACCTTGCGTTCTTGTCCAGGCTTGTTTATCACTGTTCCAGCTGTCTTAAACTTCTTAATGATTCCTCTGACAGTAGATATGGGCAGGTGCAGGCGAGTGGCCATTTTCTTGGAGCCATTGCCTGACTTGTGAAGGTCAACACACATCTGCCTGACTTGGATGGTGTTCCTTTGTCTGTCCCATGCTGAAGAGTGGATAAGAGAAATCTGTGTCACGTGATATTTATACCCCAGGGAAACAGGAAGTGATGAATTACTAATTAAATGTTTCTAGATACTCTGATCAACTTTGTAAACTACTGTAGAAATGACAGAAATACTTCAATTACATTTATTTCCGAGGAATTGTTAGGGTTGCCAATAATTGTGGAACAGGTTGTGGAATTTCTTAGTCAGGGATTTTTTTTTCCCTTAAAATTCACTTGAGTTGAAGGTTACATTTCTCTACAATTTTCAGTGTGAGAGTATGCTTCTGCAATAAAAATTGAATTTATTTTAAAGGTTTTAACACATCTTAACCAGGAGTGCCAATAATTATGGAGGGTGCTGTAGCTGTCAGAATGACAGCTATGCCTGGCTTCAAGCTTACTTCGCAAATCTTAGTGTTAGACCTTGAAACGTAGAGAAAAGTCTTCAATTCTCCATTCATTTTTGCCTAGCTTTCACCTGCCGTTGTTGGACAGTACAAGGCAGCGGTGACATGCAACAACATTTCTGCTTTATTTATGTATTCATAACTTCTGAAATATTGCTTGGATCTTAACCACTTTCTGGAGGTTCATAGGGATGGGCTCACGCTATAAGTGTACCAAATGTCAGCTTAATATCTGAATTAGTTCTGGAGAAGAAGGCTGTTACGTGTAAAGCTAATTATTCAAAATGGCAGCCATACTCGACATCCAATCAAAACCCAGTTCATATCGGTCATAAAGGGAAGTTATTAGGCTTTCAAATGGGGCAATTATTATGACTCTAACTTTAAAAGAAATAGAGGTATTTTGGCACAAAATCTGAAAATTCAATATGGCCGCCAGGTTGCGTGACTTGGCGCCAGCGCAAGAAACTAAGTCACATGTCTAAGTCACATGCCTATGTACAAGACACAAACCAATTTTGATGTCTTTACGTATAGCAGTTTTGAAGTTATAGGCATTTAAATGTCAATTTTAGTCACCTGACATATTCAACCAATGGCGAGCTTCTAGAATTTTGACCGGAACTAAACATCATTCACAAACTTTGAAGGTCTAGTAATGTTCTACACGTGTATCAAATTTGAGCTCGATCCACTCGGTGGTTCTGGAGTAGAAGATTTTTCAAGGTTTTTAGCTTTTTATAATATTCGCGTAGTAATCCAAAAAGGTTCATACTGTCTGTAGTATCCCGTCGAAACATGTCAAGGTAGGATAAAACCTTTTCTGTTTGAAAAATAAGAACGTTAACGTAAATTTTTATAATATTGCTGTTCAGTCATGTGACCGAGATCAACTGGTGAGAAAATAACAGCAAACTCAAGGGCTACAAATAGGCATGAAAACTGGTCAATTAGTTTTCAATTTACGCTGTCTCAATTTAAAATTGCGACAGAATAATAATAATAATAATAATAATAATAATAACTAGGGCTGTCGGAGACAGCACTTGCGGTCTCCAAGACTTTCCGCCGAACGTTGTAAGGTGCTCTGAATGTCACCAAGAAAAATTCGCCTGAACGCACCCTTGCTTCCCCTGATAAACTTGGCAGGAGCGATGTCTGAACTTAGCCACGCCCCCTTTACTATCTATTATGAAAGACATGTTATTGAGTTATAAATAGCATTTTGATATGTAGATGTAATATTCAAGTTGTCATTAAATTTTGTATTTGACGTTGAGAGTCATATACTATGCTAAGCTTAGCTCATTTGTTTATATTTTACATCTAAATCAGTTATGCAACACGCCGTTATATGGTCAAGCTTCACGCACTTGGTCGCAAGGCAGCTCTCTCTCTTTCTCCCGGGCGGTTAGCATGGTAACCACGCTTTGATCTGGGACAGACGTGCCGACCCGGGGCCATCTGGTCAACCCTCACCTGGCGCCGAGTCCAATTACATCGGCAAACTCTCTCCTCTCTCAGGCCCTATCACAGGCGAGCGTCTTCAAGACATGCACAATTAATATTCATATGATATCTTCATTGATTCTTTGTTTTCAATTTTATAAATGCGTGGATAGTATATTTCAATTTGAATTCTCGCCTAACAAAGTCGTTCCCAGTCCAGTACATAATGCACTTTGTGTAAGTGGATTATTACATGTGCCACCAATAGAATATTATTTTTATAAACAAACAGCATCAACGCGTTTTCACACACCCCTGGCGAGGAAGCCCCTCACTTAACATCGCTCACTAGCAACAACATTGGGACTACAATTGAAAGTTGAGCTATAGGCGGGCACTCCCCTGTATTGTATACAAGTGACCTACAACTCCCCCCTCCCCATGGTATCAGTTTCTACAAACCAGCGCACCTTGCTCAAATTCACCATTTGTCATGTGTTTTGTGTTCATCAATACCTTTTATTATCGAACGATTTTGTTCTGATTTAATACTTTAAACTGAACAATGTAGAATGCAAGTAAATTAAAATGTACCAATGATACCTGGAGATCTCCTAGTCTGTCTTAATACTAAAAATATAAAACATAGATTGGGTGAAGAAAACGGCAGTACTTCTTGTTTATAAGAAATGTTCCATTTATTTACATGTACATGACTAGTATCTAGGGCAGACTTATTTCAACATTATTGCCTCTCTCTCTTCAATATGTTCCTTAGGAATATTGAAAATAACTCAGATGAATATAATGTGATTAGAATAGAGAAGAATAGAGAGATAACAATGAAGATTAACCAATAAATAAAATAAGCAAATATAGATACGTTTCAAAAACATAAACTTTCAGAATACTAACATGTCCAATAAAATACAAATAGCACACAATATTTTCCTTGTGCATTCCTTCCTTCATACATTTCTACCTGCACTCATTCATTCATTCATTCATTCGAGTATATTTTATTAATTCTTCCATAAATAAGAGAGACAGATGGAGAAAGAGAAATTTTCCCCATACACTATATTCTTTCTATTTACTAGTCACTTTATACATGCGCCTGCCTATGTTTCACAAAATACAACAGAATGTAAGAAAAGAAATGACTTGGGCTTATTATCATTTTGAAAAAACTTAATAAGGGGCTTCCTTTGATATTAAATGTGTTATTAATAATCTACATGGAAAAGCTATACACACATATGTTTTGCATGAGATTTCCTTTACAGTTACATGAATATGAATAGCAACTTTCCTCCCTTACTTGAGACCCCACCATGATAGTTCTTCATTTCACGGCTTAACTATCAATATTTTAGTAATAAGGTATATCATAGCAAATATAGAACATTCACTGGCGCATATGATGGTGTAAGCTAAACCTTGATTGGATCATTTGTTAATGAGTTATGATCCTTCATCCATAATTTGTTATGATCCTTCAAAGTTTCCTTAAAACTGCGATTCGCGGTTTCAGGGGTTCTTCAAGCTCATCTAAGAGTTGATTCACATGGTTTATTTATTTTTGAATATTTTTTCTGAAACTATATATGTATATTCTTTAAAATGAGGTATAGAACACACAATTTTCTTGATCCTTAGTTGCAGTAGAAATTTCCAAAGACCACCACCCTCAGAAAACCTGAAAATTTAAAAATGTGAAATATTTCACTTTATTTGCAATTTACGGCTAAAGTATGCATATTTATATGATAAACTATATCAGATAAAATATAGATCTATGTATTAGGAACATATTTGTACCATTATATTCGAAATATCTTGTTTCCTTACTGATCTATACGCATTTGAAAATGACGACTAAAATTTCACTTTCTGGAAAGCACCATTTTCAAAGGGAGATAACTCAAGTTCTAAAACGAAAATGGAAACGGTGATCTCAAATTTTGTAGAGAATTCCATTTCTGTTAATTTGAGATATTACACATGTTTGTCACTATTGCCGTTCAGGTGAAGAAGATTTTTGAAAATAACCACCGTCAAAATGTGAAAATGTTGAACGATTTTCAGTTTTTTCGAAATAGAAAAAAATCTTTATATACGGCCGAAAATTGCAATAGGTCCATTGGACGCAGAATAGTTTTGCACACATTTTGGTGCAATCAGAATGAAATTATCTCAAATAGTATTCGAGTTATCGCGGTTTGAAGTTTTCCGATTTTCCGACTTTGAGGAGTTATTGCCCTTGATTGAGAACGTAAATCAAAATTCCGTGCCGCACGTTTCCAGATTTTGATGCATTCTATCATCCCTGAAAATTTCATCAAAATCGATCCATTCCTTTTGCAGAAATCCGTTGCACAAAATCGTACAAATAATAATAATAATAATAATAATAATAATAATAATAATAGTGAATAATCAGGATAATAACAATAGGTCTCCACGACTTTCATCTTGGAGACCTAATAATGATAATAATAAACACAATGATTCAAGCAATTTGGCTTGAAGCCCTAATAATAGACACAACGATTACAATAGGGCTTCAGCCATTTGACTTTTCTTGGGTTACAATTTTAAAAGAGCTGACTTTATCGGGCTACGATCTCACATGGACAAAGTGTCATTTCATTCTGCTCTTCTTCATCTTGATATTAATGTTAATTGGCAAAGTTGGCTTGATCTTGTACATTCATCTGTCAGCAAATTTATTCCCATTGCTGTCATTAAGGATTTAAATTCTCCTGCCTGGGTTGACAGTGAAGTGCGCCACCTGAGCAACAAGGTACAATCCACACGGAAACTTGCTAAAAAACGCAATACTCCCAGCGTTGTGGGCAAAATTTCGCAAACTAAGGAATAAACAAAAAAATGCATGTACTTTCAAGTACAATCAGTATTTGGACGTTCTCAGTGATTCTCTTGCCACGACACCAAAGCGTTTCTGGGGATTCTTCAAGAGTAAAACAAAGACAAAAAGTGTCCCCAGTTTTGTTGCTTATGGAGGTAAAACTGCCTCCAATCCTAGCACAAAGGCGAGTCTGTTCAACGAGTATTTTCAATCCCTATTTACCCCTCAGCCTTTAGAACGAACATACCGGGATATAACAGTCTTCAAACATGTTCATTTGGGTGATTTAAGGATTACTGCCCATGAAGTTGAATCAGTTTTGATTAACCTTGATACAAATAAAGCATATGGGCCTGACAGGTTACCAGCTCGGATTTTAAAAGAATGTGCTCGTGAATTGGCTCCATCACTTTGTAGTCTTTTTAACAAATCTCTTCAAGCTGGAGAATTACCACTTGATTGGCTAAGAGCAAATGTTATTCCAGTCCATAAAAAATCTGACAAAGAAAATGTGAGTAATTATCGACCGGTATCGTTAATGTGCATTTGTAGCAAGGTGCTGGAAAGGTGCATACTTGGTTTTGTCTACCCTCATGTAGTGCCTGTTCTACATCACCTGCAACATGGTTTTGTTAAGGGTAGGTCCACAACAACTCAGTTAATCCAGGTATTTCATGATGTTGGCAAATGCTTAGATCAGTCCGGACAAATTGATATTGTATATCTAGACTTTTCATCTGCTTTCGACTCCGTCCCCCATGACTTACTTTTATATAAACTCCAGACATACGGATTTCATGGAAATCTTTTAAAGTGGTTTACGTCGTACTTATCCAATCGTAAACAAAGAGTTGCTGTCGATGGTGCCCTATCATCCTGGTCTCCCGTTAAATCAGGGGTTCCACAAGGATCAATTTTGGGCCCTTTGATGTTTCTGCTGTATATTAATGACATGCCAGACTGTGTAAGTCCTGAGACTAGGGTTGCCTTGTTTGCAGATGATTCTAAATGCATAAGAGAGATCAGAAACACGCAAGACTGTTCACACCTGCAGTGCGACCTAGAGAACATCTTGGATTGGAGTCGTAAATGGGACATGAGATTTAACGCTGGTAAATGTAAACTATTGAGCGTTACAAGGAAGCGAATTCCCATTCTTCACCATTACACAATGAATGGTAATCTAATTGAAAAAGTCGACTGCATGCGTGATCTTGGGATTGTGGTGTCATCAAATTTATCATGGGATGCACATGCTAATGTCTTGGTCAGTAAAGCAAATCGCATGCTTAGATTAATTCAAAGAACTTGTGGTCATACGTGTTCAGTTCAAACAAAACGAAAACTGTATATTTCGCTTATAAGACCACTTTTAGAATACTCCACCCAATCTTGGGCTGTATCATCAAAAAAATCTCTCCTTCATATTGAAGGTGTGCAACGGAGAGCCACTAAGTACATTCTTGGTTATAATGATTGTGTTGATAGCAATTATAAAGCCCGACTAATGAAGCTTGATCTTTTACCGCTGGGCTACAGACGTGACATTTTTGATTGTGTATTCTTGTGCAAATGCTTGAAGGGGGAATATGACATTAACTGCAACCATTTTGTTTCATTTCAAAATGAGGATACATTTTTAATGAAAATTCCAAAATTTAGGACTGAAACTTTTCGCCATTCATATTTTAACAGATTATTTTATTTGTGGAATGCCAGTCACCTCTATCAAATTTCTGATACTACAGCAGCTTTTAAATCGAAGCTATTTCATTTTTATACAGAAAAGTTCAACAACTATTTTTCTTCTGATGATTCATGTACATGGGTTGGCAAATGTCATTGTTCACGTTGTCGTCTGTCCCTCTGATGTTACTTACACTTGCTGATAAACTGTCTTATTTTATTATGTATATATCATTTTTTTTTCTTCTTCCTTCTCATTGTTCAATTGTCTGTACATGTTGTGGGATGATTGCCTCACAATAGGTGCCTTGCCACCTGTGCGATCATTTCCTGACTTCTGTCAAAGCTTAATAAATAAATAAATATAAATAAATAAATAAATAAATAAATAAATAAATAAATGTCCCGTAACTCCTTGGATATAGAGTAGCTGGAAGTTACCTTATAGCCATAACTTCTAATTTTAGAAATCTATGCGAGTTTCAATGCAAGGTTGGAAGCATACGTTCATTTTCGAGGCGCCCATTTTCCGTCAAATAGGCTACTCAGACACCAATAATAGCCAAGTGGACGAGTTCTTTAATTTTGCAACTTAAATTTTGCGAATTATCAACGCATCTTGTTGATCAGAAACTCTTTTGAATGGGCAGGTTCCGGAGGCAACCGGACCGTGACCTTGCCCGAATCCAGAAATCTCTATCTTGTTCATTGATAATTTAATGTGTAAAAAACACATAAAATTGCAAGATAATTTCCCAAAATATATACATCAAAGCTTACCTTTATATTAATTATTAATACCTCAGGAATGGAGCAAGCAAATTACTTTTTTTTGTTCACATAGCAACTGATAAGTCTGAGGCACTAGCAATATTGGCTAAGGTGACGACTGTATTTCCAAAATTTTCAGGATATCAGCCACCATAACTCTTTAGCTACCATTATTGGTAGACGAAGAATAATTACAACACTTCTTAGCTAGTTCAGTCTTCATGTTACTCATACATCTGATAGAGAAAACCAGCAACTCCAACCACGGAACGCCGTGTATCTTCCCCATTTGCCACAACTCCGAAGAGGAGTGTCGACCGGGGGTGTGCTTTAATGCCTTCATAGAAGGCTTAATGCAGTTTTTTTAAGTCACTACAAAATGGGCCACTTTGAGTGGCTATCGGGGATCCCAAAAATTTGCCCTTTCGGGGCCTCAAATATTCACCCTGTTTGCCTCTCCTGGCAGTGCACCTCTGCATGTTTCCATACAGTCAAGGTTTACAATGTTAATTCTTGCCTGGCAGGTTAGGGCCCATTTCAACTGAAATGGTTGAAACATAGGTAAGGCCACCTATGAACACAGCAAATATGAATAACATATCTGCAGAATAAAAGGACTGGCCTCCCAATGGTAGACAAAAACCCAGAGAGCTGCTGCAGCTCAGTGAGTCCCATGCTAACCTGCCGAAGTCCGGCTCTCTACCGCCACTCAGGTAAACTGACAACATGGCTTCCACTCCCCATTGATTACTGCATTCAGAATGAAATGTTGTTGTTGTGGACAATGCGATGTGTGGTAGCTTTGGGACTTGAAATTACTAGTTCTAAACTTGAAAAAAAATGGAGGACCACCGCTGGTCAAATAAACCCAGAAAAAATTATATTGCAAAGCATATGACATGAGAATTACCTCTGCTTTTGGCAGCATCCTTCAAGCTGTTCATGACTGTTGGTTTTAAGCTGTCTAACACAAATCTTCCCTCCAGGCCAGGGTAAAGAGACCTTGAGTGAAATACAAGATTTTCTTAGCAATACAAATCCATAATTATGAGATCCTTTCATTAAAATGCCACCAGTTACTTTTATTCCAGTAATATATATCTTGCAGGCTTCATCAGCGGTAAGGATATTTCGAAAGACATTACTGCATAAGGTCAACTTGCAAGCTTATTTACAAAACCCAAAACCAGTGAAGTTGGCACGTTGTGTAAATCGTAAATAAAAACAGAATACAATGATTTGCAAATCCTTTTCAACCTATATTCAAGTGAATACACTGCAAAGACAAGTTACTTAATGTTCGAACAGGTAAACTTTGTAATTTTTTGCAAATATTTGCTCATTTGGAATTTGATTCCTGCAACATGTTTAAAAAATGCTGGCACAAGTGGCAAAAAAGACTGAGAGAGTTGAGGAATGCTCATCAAACGCTTATGCAGCTTCCCTGAAATGCTCAGTCATTCACAA
Organism: Gymnothorax reevesii; assembly: GCA_029721435.1. Taxonomy (NCBI): domain Eukaryota; kingdom Metazoa; phylum Chordata; class Actinopteri; order Anguilliformes; family Muraenidae; genus Gymnothorax; species Gymnothorax reevesii. Next base: position 75,374,010 of record CM056574.1, on the reverse strand, counting down.
ACAAGGATGGGGCGAGGGTCACCACTTAGTGAACAAATGCGTGAGCTGATTGTCGAACAGTTTAAAAACATTCCTCAACGAGCTATTGCAAGAAATTTAGGGATTTCATCATCTACGGTCCGTAATATCGTCAAAAGGTTCAGAGAATCTGGAGAAATCACTGCACGTAAGCGACAAGGCCGAAAACCAACATTGAATGCCCATGACCTTCGATCCCTCAGGCGGTACTGCATCAAAAACCAACATCAGTGTGTATAGGACATCACCACATGGGCTCAGGAACACTTCAGAAAACCACTGTCAATAACTACAGTTCGTTGCTACATCTGCAAGTGCAAGTTAAAACTCTACAATGCAAAGCGAAAGCCATTTATCAACAGCACCCAGAAACGTCGCCGGCTTCTCTGGGCCCAAGCTCATCTAAGATGGACTGATGCAAGGTGGAAAAGTGTTCTGTGGTCTGACGAGTCCACGTTTCAAATTGTTTTTGGAAACTGTAGACGTCGTGTCCTCCAGACCAAAGAGGAAAAGAACCATCCGGACTGTTATAGGCGCAAAGTTCAAATGCCAGCGTCTGTGATGGTATGGGGGTGTATTAGCGCCCAAGGCATGGGCAACTTACACATATGTGAAGGCACCATTAATGCTGAAAGGTACATACAGGTTTTGGAGCAACATATGTTGCCATCCAAGCAACGGCTTTTTCATGGACGCCCCTGCTTATTTCAGGAAGACAATGCCAAGCCACATTCTGCACGTGTTACAACAGCATGGCTCCGTAGTGAAAGAGTGCGGGTACTAGACTGGCCTGCCTGTAGTCCAGACCTGTCTCCCTTTGAAAATGTGTGGGGCATTATGAAGAGTAAAGTACGACAACGGAGACCCCGGACTGTTGAACAACTTAAGCTGTACATTAAGCAAGAATGGGAAAGAGTTCCACCTGAAAAGCTTCAAAAAATGGTCTCCTCAGTTCCCAAACGTTGACTGAGTGTTGTTAAAAGGAAAGGCGATGTAACACAGTGATAAAAAGGCCCCTGTGCCAACTTTTTTGCAATGTGTTGCTGCCTTTAAATAGTAAGTAAATGATTATTTGCAAAAAAAAAAAAAAAACTTTCTCAGTTTGAACATTAAACATCTTGTCTTTGCAGTGTATTCAATTGAATGTAAGTTGAAAAGAATTTGCAAATCATTGTATTCTGTTTTTATCTACGATTTACACAACGTGCCAACTTCACTGGTTTTGAGTTTTATATATCAAAATAACACAAAGGAAAAAAGTAAATATGAAGGAATTAACAGGTAAAAAATTAACCATGATGCCATACCTCGGGTACTCCTCTGAGGTGATATAGATGGAATCCCTTTCATTCACAGAGGAAGAGAAGGTGACAAAAGCTTTATTCTGCAGAGGGAGGAGTTCCAGTCCAATGAGTTCATCATAGCAGGCATCTCCGAGGACAAATTCCAGCAGAAACAGTTTCTCCTGGTGGGAACCCTTATGTCGAGTCTTCCTCAATGCCTGCCGTACCAGGGCTGGGGATACCTTTTTGACAGCCTCCACTGGGGAGGTGTAAGTCGCCAGGACTATGTTTACGGCAGAGGGCACATTAGCCACCTGCATTCCTGCGGCCTCAAGGTACCCAATCACTGCCTCGTTGATGGCTTCACCTTCCTCCAATTCTGAGAACACGGCTTCATTTGGTGCAATCCAGTTCCCAGCCAGGGAATACACCACCTGGTGTTGAAGCAGATCCTGAAAAAGAGGCTCCAGGATGGGCTGCCAGTGCGGGCGAACCCTACGGGGGTCCGGCCAGGCCCCATATGCCCCCTGGGGATTGATATAGATGTCCTGGTCCTCTTTTTTCTGGATACGTCTGATGGCCTCAGACACCAAGGTGAAGTATGTTCGGGGGATGATGGTGACCACCAACAGCTCGTTCCAGAGTGCCGCTGGGTCCCGCCACTGGTCTACTTCCCGCCACTTAATGCTCCTCCGGTTGTCAGTGAGGCCGAAAAACCCGCTGACATGGACAGGCAGGCCTGTGGCACTCTCTTCTCCTGGGGGCAGAGGGAGGAAGCAAAAGGCACGTCCCGAGAACTCTGCTCCAGCCCCCCCACCTTTGTGTGCAGGGGTGAGGGGCAGCGCGATGCCAATGGTGGGAATGAACTTTAGGTCGTCGGCCAAGGCATCTAGCTCCGGGCACATTCCGCGACCCCCAACAGAGTTACACACCAGCCAGGCCAGGCACTGCGTCTCCCTGGCTGCCTCATCCTGTGTCTGAATATTAACCTGGTATGTGGCGGAGGTAATGTCGCTGCCTTTGCTGCTTGGCACACCATTGGTGTAGCTGTCGATCGCTAAACTCAGGGTTTTTAGTGACTGAGGCCGCTCCAGCTTCTGGTCAGAATCCTCGCCTGCTGTCACCCGGAAGAGTGTCCGCTCAGTGCCATACGACTCGCGCATGTGCAGCGAGACCTCTTGTACATTCTTCAGAAAGAGCAGCACTGTGTCTGCATCAGCTTTGAAGGACTCAAAGAGCTCCAGAACCTTCTCCTTGTTGTATATGTTTGGGCTGAGCTGGGAGGGTTTGACACGAAGTGGGAATCGGAACAGAGTGCCAGGGAAGTTTCCATCCTTGAAGGTTTGTTCTGAGGCGCCGAACAGGCCAACATAAGGGGCAAACTGGTCTGAATGCTCCATTAGGTCCTTGATGTCTGACTTGAGGTTCCAGCACTGTCCAGACTCGTGCTGCCCAAATAAAGTCTGATGAGGGTCCAGCATACCAATTTGGTCACCACTGAAAATGCTGGGGACATCTAAAAGAAACAGGCGACAAAAATCTACTTAGGGATTTTTAACACCATCACAGCACAAGTTTTTTTTTTTTTTTTATCATCTAAACAACTGCCATCAATATGACTTATCACCACTTCATGACCCTTAACCTTTACGCCAGGAAACATTTTTGTTTTTGTGTAGATTAAGCCCATGACTGAAAGTTCAGACTTATTTTTTGTCCTAAAATGGAACATTTTACTGTATACTGTGTAATGAATAACCCAGCGAATGCATTTAGTCAACTGGCCCACAGAGAGTTAAGAAAATTGAATCAAAATAAAACGCTAGCATGAAGAAGGTACTGAATTTGTTTCAAATTGAAGACTCAAATTGAAGCACCTATTACTAAAACCCCATAAGTCACACTTGACTTGACTTGTGGGGTTTCAGTAATCAGTGCTTCAATTGGCACTTATTGTTTTTCCAGTGAGATATTTGTGAAATCAAGAAAAGTGTATGGTATTGTAGTCATGACACAAGCCATGTGGACGCGCTGAGCACTTCTGTAATAATGAACATTGATTTGTTTGTGAATTGCACGGTGACTCAATGACTAACCCCGCCCACGGCAGCCACAAGCAAGATACTTTACACGTACGTTTTTAAAGGAGCTAAATATGGTCATATATACACTCAACAAAAATATAAACGCAAAACTTTTGTTTTTGCTCCCATTTGTCATGAGATGGACTCAAAGATCTAAAATTCATTCCAGATACGCAATATTACCATTTCTCTCAAACGTTGTTCACAAATCTGTCTAAATGTGTGATAGTGAGCACTTGTGCTTTGCTGAGACAATCCATCCCACCTCACAGGTGTGCCACATCAAGATGTTCATCAGACACCATGATTAGTGCACAGGTGTACCTTAGACTGTCCACAATAAAAGGCCACCCTGAAATGTGCAGTTTTTGCTTTATTGGGGGAGTGGGGAACCAGTCAGTATCTGGTGTGACCACCATTTGCCTCATGCAGTGCAACACATCTTCTTCGCATAGAGTTTATCAGATTGTCAATTGTGGCCTGTGGAATGTTGGTCCACTCCTCTTCAATGGCTGTGCGAAGTTGCTGGATATTAGTGAGAACTGGTACGTGCTGTATTCGCCGGTCAAGCACATCCCAAACATGCTCAATGGGTGACATGTCCGGTGAGTATGCTGGCCATGCAAGAACTGGGACATTTTCAGCTTCCAAGAATTGTGTACAGATCCTTGCAACATGGGGCCGTGCATTATCTTGCTGAAACATGAGGTGATGTTCATGGATGTATGGCACAACAATGGGCCTCAGGATCTCATCACGGTATCTCTGTGCATTCAAAATGCCATCAATAAAATGCACCTGTGTTCTTCGTCCATAACAGATGCCTGACCATACCATAACCCCACCACCACCATGGGCCACTCCATCCACAACACTGACATCAGCAAAGCGCTCACCCACACGATGCCACACACGCTGTCTGCCACCTGCCCTGAACAATGTAAACCGAGATTCATCCGTGAAGAGAACACCTCTCCAACGTGCCAGACGCCATCGAATGTGAGCATTTGCCAACTCAAGTCTGTTATGGCGACGATCTGGAGTCAGGTTAAGACCCGATGAGGACGACGAGCATGCAGTTTAGCTTCCCTGTGACGGTTTCTGACAGTTTGTGCAGAAATTCTTTGGTTATGCAAACCAAATGTTTCAGCAGCTGTCTGAGTAGCTGGTCTCAGACGATCTTGGAGGTGAACCTGCTGGATGTGGAGGTCCTGGGCTGGCGTGGTTACACGTGGTCTGCGGTTGTGAGGCCGGTTGGATGTACTGCCATATTCTCTGAAACGCCTTTGGAGACGGCATATGGTGGAGAAATTAACATTCAATGCCCGAGCAACAGATCTGGTTGACATTCCGGCTGTCAGCATGCCAATTGCACGCTCTCTCAATGCTTGCGCCATCTGTGGCATTTTGCTGTGAGACAAAACTGCACATTTCAGAGTGGCCTTTTATTGTGGGCAGTACATGGTACACCTGTGCACTAATCATGGTGTCTGATGAGCATCTTGATGTGGCACACCTGTGAGGTGGGATGGATTGTCTCAGCAAAGCAAAAGTGCTCACTATCACACATTTAGACAGATTTGTGAACAACGTTTGAGAGAAATGGTAATATTGTGTATCTGGAATGAATTTTAGATCTTTGAGTCCATCTCATGACAAATGGGAGCAAAAACAAAAGTGTTGCGTTTATATTTTTGTTGAGTGTATATACACAATCATACAGTGACCTCCAAAATTACTGGCACCCCTGACTAGCAAGGCACAAAAAATATTTTAAAACATTGAAATGTGTTTATAATGAAACTCTAAATTTGCATGGGTTTTCTCCGAGTACTCCGGTTTCCTCCCACAGTCCAAAGACATGCATATCAGGTTAAATGGAGGCACTAAATTTCCCAAAGGTATGAGTGTGAGAGTGAATGGTCTGTGAATGGTGTATGCACCCTGCGATGGATTGGCAAGCTGTCCAGGGTGGGTCCCTGCCTTTGCCCGTAGTCAGCTTGGATAGGCTCCAGCTAGCCCCGCGACCCTAGTGAGGAATAAGCGGGTATATAAAATTAATGAATGAATGTATTGTTTGTGAATCACCAGTTTGGGGTGCCAGTAATTTACAGCTCCCTGAACTCCAAAATGACTGACAGCACTGGCTGGTAATGCACAAGTAAGAATAATTAAAAAAAAACAAAAAAAAAAACAAGATCATTTTTTAGAAACAGAATATACCAACATGTGAAATACTTCATTCATGTTTTGATGGAAACAAACAATAACAATCATTTAAAACAAAATAAATTTCAACAAAATTAAAATTTAATGATAATTGGCACCCTTCATTTCATGCTTTGCGCAACCACCTCTGGCAAGGATAACAGCATGGAGTCTTTTCATGCAATTTTTGACAAGGTTAAGGCACACGTTTGGGAGGATTTTTGATCATTTCTCTGAGCAGATCCTTTCATGAACCCTCACATTCTTGGGTTTGCGTTTATCAACTGCCCTCGTCGACTCAGCCCACAGGTTTTCAACTGGATTGAGGTCTGGCAACTGAGACGGCCATTGCAGAATGTTGATTTTGTCGTTACCGAACCATTTCTATGTGGATCTTGAGGTATGCTTCCGGTTTTTGTCTTGTCAAAAAGTCCACCTCCAGCCAAGTCCCAGCCTTCACATGGAGGCAACCAGATCCTCCGCCAAAATATCCTGATACTAGGTGGAATTCATCATGCCATTGATCTTAACCAGTGCCCCCAGACCTCTGGAATTAAAACACCCCAAAACATGACTGACCCACCATCATATTTTACGTGCAAAAAACGAATCGTGCAAATTTGGTCTCACCTTACCGAAGGACATTATTCCAGTTATAATTTAAATGATGTACACAAACTCCAAGCGCTGGCTTCTGTCTTCTGGTCAGAAATGGCTTTCTTCTGGCAATCCTTCCAAACAGCCTGTGGATGTGGAGGTGGCACCTAATTGGGCTTTTTGAAACCTGGTGCCCCGAGGATGCCGCCAAGGCCTGCAATTCCTGCACATTGATTCCTGAGGATTTTGTTGCTTCTTTCAAAATCCACCTCAGTCTCAGGGGGCAAAATGCAGTTGCATCCTCTACTCTTGAGGTTTTCAACAGTTCCACATCTTTTGAATTTTTTAATAATTGCCTTGACAGTGCTCAGTGGAGTATACAATCGTTTGTTAATCTTCTTGTAGCAATTACCAGATTTATGAAGGTCACTGACCATCTGCCTCTTTTGAACTGACAGTTGTCTTGTTTTCTTTATAGTGTTGGATAACAAAGGGATATTGCATGTGTTTTACCTTGAATTTATATCTAAGTGAAATGGGAAGTGATGTAATGGCTCAATATAGATAAAACTTCAATAAGAGGAATTTAAAACCTGGTTTAATTTTGGTTGATGTTATTTACAAAAATATTTAAGGGTGCCATTAGTTGTGAAACATTGATTTAGAGAAGATTTATTTTTAATTAAATGAGTGAATGATGATGATCATTTCAATGGAATATTAATATTGTATTTTTCACACTGTCTATAGTTCTTGAAAACTACATTTTTAAAATTTTTTAAGTATCGTTTGTGCATTGCCAGTCTGGGGTGCCAGTAATTTTGGAGCCCACTAGACCTCTGAAGGTGTGCGGTGGTATCTGACACCAAAACATTAGCAGAAAATCCTGAAGATCATGGTTGCGAGGTGAAGCCTCCAAGGATTGGACAAATCCAACAGATCCTTAAGTGCATCAAGATCTGATAATGTGGAGGTCAAGTCAACACATTGAATTCGTTGCATTCCTCAAACCATTACTGAACCACATTTGCAGTGTGGCAGGATGCACTACCTTACTGAAAGAGGCCATGGCCATAAGGGAATATTATTTCCATGATGGGATGTACTTGGTCTGGAACAAAGTGTTGGTAGGCTGTACATGTCATATAATCCACATGAATTGCACGACCCAAGGTTTCAGAGAGGCACTTTAAACAATGCACACATACCTGTTCATTCATGCACATGATTGAGTGGTTTGCACTACTGTCTCACAGCAAGAAAGTCGTGGGTTCGAATCCGGCCTGGGGCCTTTCAGCGTGGAGTTTGCATGTTCTCCCTGTGTTCGCGTGGGTTTCCTCCGGGTACTCCGGTTTCCGCCAGCCACAAAAAACATGCATTATAGGATATATGGCTGTGTGCGAATGTTTGGTGGTGGTCGGAGGGGCCGTAGGCACATACTGGCAGCCACGCTTCCGACAGCCAGACCCAGGGCAGCTGTGGCCACAAACCGTAGTTTACCACCATCAGAGTGTTAATGTGTGAGTGAATGAATAATGTATCCATTGTGAAGTGTCTTTGAGTTCCTAGAAAAGCGCTATATAAAACTGATGCATTATTATTAAAAAGAAAATGTGATTCATCAGACCAAGCCACCTTCTTACATTGCTCCATGGTTCAGTTCTGAGCCTGATCAGCCATTGTTAGACCTTCTGGCAGTGAACAAGGGTCAGCATGGGCACCCTGACCAGCCTGTGGCTACACAGCCCGATACACAACAAACAGCGACGCACTGTGTGTTCTGACACTTTTCTATCAGAACCAGCATGAACATTTTCAGCAGTTCGAGTTATTCTAGCTCTTCTGTTGGAAGAGACTACACAAGCCTTTGCTCCCCTTGTACAACAATGAGCCTTGGCCACCCATGAACCTGTGGCTGGTTCACTGGTTTTCCTTCCTTGTACCATTTTTGTCTGGTACTAACCACTGAAGACCGGGAACACCACACAAAAGCTGCATCTTTGGAAAAGCTCTGACGCAGTTGTCGAACCATCACAATTTAGCCCTCAGCAAAGTCACTCACATCCATACACTTGCCCATGTTTCCTGCTTCCAACACACCAACTTCAAGGACAAAATATTAACTTGCTGTCTAATATATCCCACCCAGTGGCAGGTGCCATTGTAAGGAGAAAACAAATGTAATTTTTTTCACCTGTGAATGGTCATAATGTTATGGCTGATCACTGTATATACACCAAAAAGCAGTTGCAAATCCATATTTATACCTGTTATGTGGTACACTGAGTTGAATCCAATTCCAAATCGTCCAACTTTAAGGGGGTCGTCCCTCTTCCTACTCCTTGCAATTTCCTGAATGCCATTCCAGTCTTCCGTTGAAAACACTGCGTTATTATACACATACAGAGCCGCTCCTGAAACATGAATTGAAAAACATAACCAGACAAAGCAATTTCTTAAGAAACTGTGGTGAGTGCGCTGACTCTTGAAAGACTGACACTAAACTGAATTTCTGGCTTTTGAAAGTGTTAGACAAGAGTGGCAATGGAATGAGGAATACTAAAAGTGTCAGCTGGGGGAAGAACTGCATTCTTTTTACAAATGGCTGACTCTACACTTTATAGTGGCTTGAATTTGAATACAATTGAATTAATTTGAACAAATTTATCAGGATTTAAAAGTTGAATGATACCCAGAATGTATGTAGGGAGAGGTGCAAAGGTGAAAAAGGGATGAAGGATTCAGATGCACTGTAAGCGATCAGCTAAACTACATTGCTATGCAGTGTGCAGTGATGGTTACACACTTAACAAAATAAAGATAAATTTAAATTACACTTCATCCCAACCATTCAGAATTGGGGTTGGAGATGAAAATAAGTAAACAGATCATAGTATTGTAAAAACAAATATATTTAAAGCTGCAAGCAGCAATTAACAGGTCCTTGCAACCTTGTGCACATTGAGGGTGGTGGCAAGATCCTGACAGGTGCAGCTGTGCGTTCACCACAATTGGACAGTGGTAGACTGTGTAAAAGTTTATGTCCAGAATGGAGAGCAAACACCTTTACTGAAACATGACCTTGTATTTAGAGGTGCTCTGAAGCACACTGTCCATGTGCGAGCTCAGATCGGCAAGCTGATACCTTCTGAATGGGTCTCTTATTAACCCCTTTGTGCAGATGTGTCCACAAGCAGACATGGAGCTGCAAATGTACGCAGGCAGTCACAAGATTATATTACTAGATGGCAGACCCGGATCAGTTATTGAATAATCACAAGCAAACAGAGCTTGAACATGATTTAGAATATGGACGAGTTCACTCCGATCCCTTTTTTTTCCAAGAATTGTCTGAATTAAATTCCTCAGCAAAGCCTGATGTGCAAACTGCTCAACACACTTGCCCATAGTATCTATCCAGCAGTTAAAAAAAGATCTCTTGCTACAGAATGAATTGTTGTCCTCTGTAGCAATCATTTCAGCTACAGTGAGCCAATGGTATCCCAATTAGTAGTAAAGAAAAATCAGTTCTCTGAAGGAAAGATTCGACATAGTAGAATGACATTATAAATACCACCAGTAAAACATATGAAAAAGGCATAGTTCCCTACTGTAGATTTATGCATAGACTCCTCCATCGACGAATTCAGCCCTCCCTTATATCCTTGTGAGTTCTCATGTTGATAGCCAATAACTCAATTATTTACTGAGGCTCATCTGCATACTGCACACTTATGGTTCACGGTAACAATGTATTGATTGACTAGTTTCTTATCCAATTCCAAAGAGTTTAAACTTTCCACAATGACTGGAAGACATCGATTGGACAATAAAACAGTATACAAACCTGGGCGTAAAAGTAAGGGTATTCTCCTAATGTTGGGCATGATTGCGCAGCAGAAAATGACACAATTTCAAAGGGAAACCTGAAGTGTTCAGTAACATTTACCAGATTTAAATGAGGTACGGACATGGTCAATGGAAATTATTCCAAATGAAACAGGACTAGAGGGTTCCTTCTACCCGGTATATCTATCTCTGGAGGAGGTATTCAATGGATAAAGGTTATATTGCTCCTCTGTTAGCATTTTGTTCAATGTGACTTTTTGTTTAAGAATTTATACTGTGTTTGACAAAATCGAATGCTGAGGTTTTGGTTTCTTCAAAATGCAAGTAGCTTATGCACTTCGGTAGACCCCCTGGCATGTTCATTGCACAATTATGTTCAATTTGGGGCAGAAAATTGCCTGATTATTCCTGATAATGGAATGTCTATTCTGTTAAAATAAGGTATATTTCAGATACAACTGACTTATTGAGTTATTCTTGTTCTTTACAAGGTGTGATAAATGTTGAAATAAGGTTGTGAGCTTGGAAGTGGCTTAACAAAAAAAAGTCAATACTGCCATCTAGTGGCTTTTTTTTTCCCCCACAATACACCTCCATTCCAAAAGGGAAAAATTTTGACTCATAAAGGCAACATTTTTCTTTTCAATACAAAAATGGTTAAGCAAACAATTGTATATATAAATAACCTCCTAAAGGTAAACTATGAGCCATTGTTAAGATCTCATTCCTGTAGACCTTCGGAACAACAATTTGCTTGACCACTGCGCAATCTGCATTGGCAGGGATATCAGGAGGGCGCCACTTCCGCATCAACACTCCATCCTTGAGATAATACCCAACCGGAACTGCGTCTATTTCTTCATCAGGCTCTCTCCTTTAGTACAAAAATTTCAGGATCATAACTTTGCTCCTGAATCAACCACTTTCTGGACAGAGACAAGTCTCCAGACACAGGATGCCAAGCTTGGGTGGGCATTTGTCCTCTTTTTTTTGGGGGGGGGGGGCAAAAAAAAAGACCTTCTAAATCGCCGTAAAATAAAGGAAAAAATAAAAGTAAATAAATAAATAAATATCAGTGGCGGTTGGTGAAATGGCGATAGGTGAGGGACATTAACAGGTGTGATCAGTTTTCATTAATTATGCACACTAGGGCTCTGCCGATTGTGAACGCGTTTTAAGGCGTAGCACCACCACCTGCTGCCATGGGGCGAACATCCGAGCTTTCCCTTTTCCTTCATTAAACTCATCGCGGGTTGAATGAAAGTGCGAAACATCAAAGGGCATGTGAAATGCTTCCGGAAAAAAACTTGACTGATGTCAATATTTTTCGGTTACATGCTGCTTGGAGCCAAGTAAAGGACCACGGAATCGTCTCCTATTAACCAATAAGGCAACTCTCAGAAAAGCAAACCTGTTCCCATTTACTTTGCTTGATTGGCAATCAAATGTTGGCCTCGTTTACTCAAGTTGAATGAGTAGAGCTGTTTAGACAGCATGTTTGATTGATGCATTTCGAAATTTAAATGGCCATAGAACAGCAGATTTGCATGAACACGATTGTCATTGCCACACGATTTCGTGCGACTGATCATTTATATCCCACATTCACGTTTCATCCGCTTTTGGGGAAGAGGAAGATTTTTAAAATAATTATTCAAACTGGCATTCTTTCAATCTAACACCGTAGCCCATGGTTTGTCTGCTTTTCACCATCATATCTTAATCGTTATTGGCCACAGAAATTGCTTGATTGTTATTTAGACCAAGTACACGTGAGAAGATTTAGGGAAGGGCGGTGCACCTGCAATTAAGGAAATCTAAACTCGGGCTTCTTCCCGGTGGCATTTTAAATCATTTTAAGCTGCTACAGGCGTTTGTGTTTAAAGAAATTACACGCGACTGCCTACACACCCCATGACGGCAAGTAGTGTCATCACACTTTAAAACAAGTGTTTGCCACTAACATGGCCATATCCCCCGCCGCTTCAATTTTGTGCCTCCGGACGGACGGAGCCCAATGCTATATCCCCCGCTTCGCGCTAATCCCGCGGCGGGAGATAAAAATCCTCGTTCAACATCGCCACATCCCAACTCAGCATTTCATCTCTCATTGTAGTATTTTTAGGAGATCTATAATGATATAACAAACCTCTTTATTTTTATTTTATGACCACCCTTGATTTTAAGCGTATAGAAAATACACAAGGTGGAAAACATTCAGAAAAGCGGATGAAACATGAATGTGAAATATGAATGATCGGTCGCTCGAAATGGTGTGGCATGACATCGTGTTCATTTAATCACAAGCTATTTAAATTTCGAAATGCATCAAACATGCTGTCTTAATAAATAGTTCTACTCATTCAACTTGGAGACTAAACGAATCCACCATTTAATTGCCAATCATGCAAAGTAAAAGGGAACACGTTTACTTTTCCTAGAGTTGTCTCCAGTAGTCTTTTACTTGACTCCGTGCAGCATGTCGCCGAAAAAGCTTATGCCAGTCTAGTTTTCTCCGGAAGCTCCAGACTAGCTGCTGGCCATCTGCCTGGGCTCACTCGGTAGCCAACTCAGGTTATAACAACACGAGTCAACACAGATGACAACCTAGTACACAAATTACCTTAATGTCAAACAAGAAGCCTGAAGCCTGACAAAACAAGGTAATCAGAGATAGCAGACCTGGGCCCAGCCACTAGCTGACAGACAGAGTGAGTGACAGACACACACAGACACGATCATACATACAGCACAAACGTTCACAGAAATTTTACGTAATGTTCATTTCGCAAAAATAATAGAAAGACAACCTAAGCAGACATAGAAAACAATATAATACACGACAATCCAGGCTCCTCAGGCATCAAGCAAATAGGCCTATGAGCCGCAGCGGCCTCCATTTTAATAAGAAGAGCGGTGAACTGCGCTGTTCCCCGAGGCATGGCGTAGTTTATCCCGGGCAGCTAGCTAGCTATCTAACCGTCCTTGTTATATAAGTCAAATTCATTCATACTGCACAAATGACAAGAAAAATGCTTAGCTGTATCGAGCTAGGTAAAACAAAATGCTAACTAGACACAGAAGACGATAGAACACATTATACCATCTTAAAAAAAAATAAAATAACAAAATCGGTGCCCGTCTGCTATGTGCAATTCCATGCAAGATCCGTGTCAACGCGATCACTTTGTCTGCCAATGAAAAACGGGCAGTATGCAGCGAAAGTATGCGGAATAATGCAACGCAAATAGAAATAAAAGCACAAATTCAATCGTAACATCACAACCGATAAATCTCATACAATTAGGAAAAATAATTATTTAATGCAAACTAGCATACTGTTTCATGAAAATGCATCGCGATTATGGTTCGCAGGGGTCCGTGTCACAACACGGAGCTCCATGTAGCTAGCTAGCATGCTAGCTACACACTTAAAACGAAATAATTACATACAGCACAAACGTTCACAGAAATTGTACGTAATGTTCATTTCGCAAAAATAATACAAGAATTACCTAAGCAGACAGCAAACCATATAATACACGACAATCCAGGCTCCTCAGGCATCAAGCAAATAGGCCTACGAGCCGCAGCGGCCTCCATTTTAATACGAGGACAGACTAACAATGCGCTGGTCCCCGTGGCATGGCGTAGTTTATCCCGGGCAGCTAGCTAGCTAGCTAACTCTCCTTGTAACATGATCATTGCTTAACCTGGCTCCCCCTGGGGGGGGGGGGGGGCTGGTAATAAGCGGTGGCAGAAGTAGCAACAAAAGAGAAAAGGGCGAAGTTTTCATTCCCTGAGTGAAGCGCAGGGCCGTAGACGTGACATCAGACTGATGAGTTTCGACGGCAGTCGAAGAGAATAGGAGGGTCTCTAGTGATTCGACAGTGCCCATTGGTTTCAAAGCAGAATAGACTGGTGAAGGAATCCACCAATCACACATAGTGATAGATTAATGAAGCATACGTAAATGCTAATGCTCACTCTAAATGGCTGTCTACCTCCGGCTGTGAATCAGTTCGATATTGCATGTTTGCTGTCGAATAGTAGTAAATCAGTTTTTTTTCTTGAGTTTTCATTGGGGGGGCGGAGCTTTTCTCATGGTGGGCACTGCCCACCCCCTGCCCCCCCTTGGTAACGCCCCAAACGAGTCTGATAAGTCCTCAAATGGAGAAACCATAGGAGGCCGAACAGAGTCATGAGGTGAACCACCTGAGTCATGACTACTCAATGTGCTGGACGGCACCACATCACTTTCTCCAAGGAGTCCATCAACAAAAGTGACTGAGAAGCTCCGGTATCCCTTAGAATATATATGGGGACAGGAGGAGAATGCTCATTCAGAGCCACAAATCCCTCTGAAACAAATGTCAATGCCACATGTCAATTGAATTAAATACATGAAGGTTAAATGGGCTGCGAGGGGAGCGCGATGGAGCTATTTTGCCACACCCATGTGCAATGCCCGTACTGTAGTAAAATATATTCCAGGCTTCATGCGTATGCAAATTTTTTTGAGTTTTTGAGCATGTTGACTCCCTCAAAAATGCAGTTGTCGATTAGGGGGCCAGTGTGTCATGCCAAGGACCAGTTGGGATATCACATCAAAGAGCATCCCACTTTTAACTTGTTTGGAAAGTTTGGCAAGTTTTTGAGCATGCTAAGGCCCTAAAAAGTCCTGTTTTTCTTTGGACAATAGGAGGAGGATTGTCCAGCCACCAATATTACCCATATTTGATAACGGTAATGTCCTTTACAGGCATGCCTCTATTAGTACCTTAAGATCCTTGGATGCAATTTATCATAGCGCATAGCACTTCATCACAGGTAAAGGTTTCCACACCAATCACTGTGCTTTATATAGCTCTGTAGGGTGGTTTCCCCTTCATTTTAGAAGGAAGCTACATTGTATTTCAAGCACATTGTTCTGCTTAAGTTTTCTTATTCCTCTACTTATTACTCTTCTTAGTGTGCACACTATTGGTCTTCTGAAGTTTTCTTATCCTTCTACTTATTCCTCTTCTTATTATGTGCCTGCAGCAATGCAGACACATATTAAAATCCTGCATACTACTTTATTATTATTATTATTATTATTAGTGTGCATTGAAAATGCTCACTATTGTTATTCTGGTCTTCTTCTTCTTATTATTATTATTCTTCTAACACACTTAATGCAGCCTCAACCGTTAAACGTAGAAACTTCATTCAAACTGCGTTGCATCGGTCTTACATAGAACACCTGTGCAATGTATTTGTCATCATTGTAACTTCTATAATTTTTGAGTTATTAATAAAAAACTATAATTTTTTCCCCCCATAGACTTAACATTGGCATTATGATATCACAATAGGGCCATTAAGCAAATGGAATCTTGTGCCAGATGTTCTGACTACCTGCTGTAACTGTGAGTTTCTCAGGCTGTAAGACTACAATCAGGCTCTCTTGAGACTACAGCTTCCTTACTGCTTTCCTTCCTTCTTTTCTTTTTTCAGTCATTCCTTCTTTCATTTTCCCTCCTTTTTCTCTCCTTCATTCCTTCTTCCTCTATTCCTTCCTTGTTTTCTACTTTACTTCCTTCTATCCTCCCTTTCATCCTTCCTTCCCTTCTTCCTCCTTACAATTTTCTTTCCTTCCTTAGTTTGTCTTTCCTTCCATCATGCCTTCTTTCCTTCCTTCATACCTACTTTCTTTCCAATCTTTCTTCTTTCTGCTTTCCCTCTCTCTTTCCTTCCCTCTTTCCTTCTTTCCTTCTGACTTTCATTCATTCTTTCATTCATTCTTCCTTACTCCCTTCCCTTCTTTCCTTCCTTTCTTCTCTCTTTACTTCCATCCTTCTTCTTCCTTTCTTTCTTTCCTTTCTTCCTTCCTTACTTCCTTCTTTCCTTCATTCCTCTGTTTCTTTCCATCCATCCTCTCCTTCTTTCCTTCGTTCTTTCCGGCCTTCTTTCTTTTTTCCCAACCTTCCTTCTTTCCGTACTTCCCCCAATAGTTCCTTCTTCCCTTCCTTCCTTGTTATTATTCCAAATTCTTTCATAATCACACGGTTCGCTACTTCCCCCAGATTTCATCCGATCCCCAAACATTCCACATCAACGCCCTAGCAACCACCAGCACATAGCAACTGCCTAGCAACTCCCAAGCAACCACTCAGTACACCATAGCAACTGCCTAGCAACGCCCTAGCAACCACCCAGAACACCATAGCAACCGCCTAGCAACGCCCTTGCAACCACCCAGAACACCATACAACCACCTAGCAACGCCCTAGCAACCACCCAGAAAACATAGCAACCGCCTAGCAACGCCCTAGCAACCACTCAGAACACCATAGCATCTGCCTAGCAACACCCTAGCAACCACTCGGAACACCATAGCAACTGCCTAGCAAAGCCCTATTAACCACCCAGAACACCATTGCAACTGCCTAGCAACGCCCTAGCAACCACCCAGAACACCATAGCAACTGCCTAGCAACCACTCAGAACACCATAGCAATGCCATAGCAACCACCCAGAACACCATAGCAACCGCCTAGCAATGCCCTTGCAACCACCCAGAACACCATACAACCACCTAGCAACGCCCTAGCAACCACCCAGAAGACAGTAGCAACCACCTAGCAATGCCCTAGCAACCCCCCAGAACACCATAGCAACGGCCTAGCAACGCCCTAGCAACCACCCAGAACATGATATCTACTGCGTACCAGAACGCTGGCAACCACCTCCAACACTGTACTCGTAGAGCAGGCACATTCAAGATTTGTGCTGGAATTTTCTAGTTCCTCTTATTAGTGTGCTAGCACAATATTGGTCTTCTTAAGTTTTTTGTTCCGCTTATTCTTATTCCCTTCTCATGCGTTTTTACGGCCCCCTACTGCCTCTAGGGCATTCAAGATAGACACCACTTCAATTCTGAGACCTCTGGGCCAATCCAGACATCGTGGCTTGTAAAAATAATTCCACAACCCCTATTCATTCTTTCGCAATCCCTGTTTTTCATCCCTTCTTTTTTAATGCAAGCCAATGGGTGGAACCTTTGTATCAGTTTCCTCGCACTCTAGAATTTAATGTGTGGAGAGGCAAAAAAAAGACAAAAAAAAGAAAAAAATTTTGAAATTGCTCCCCCAGCCACAATTTCCAACGTACACATACTGTACAAATGTCACTTTGGAAGAAAACAGACAAAGGGTTGAGACTCCAGGCACCCCCAAATGACAGGAGCACAGACCAACTGCCCCATAGACAGCCATTATAACAGGAGCAGAAAATTTTGGGAACAGAGCTGAAAAACAAATCGATGTCCTGACCACATACTTGACACTACAAGAAAAAAAAAATATGGGGACGCTCAGCGAGTCTCCACTCGCTCATGACATTTTTGTTTTTACCATAGGAGCCACGCTCTGCCAGAGAATAGCAGTAGTTTGAGCAGTGTCACTGACCAACTCTCCCATAGGCAGGCGGCCATTATAACAGGAGCAGACAGTTGACACACACCTTTTTGAAATTTCCACCCTGACCACATACTTGACAACAGAAGTAAAAAAAATACATGGGGAAAAAAACACACGCTCAGCAGAGTCTCGTCGCGCTCACAATGTTTTTGTTTTCACCATAGGACCTACAGTCTGCCAGAAAATAGCAGTGGTTCGGACAGTGTGAATGAAGAATTCTTTGAATTCCTCTTTCACAGTTTCACAGCACCTGTGTTAAAGCCCAGTTCAGACCAAAGATTAACGGGCTGAGGCTTGCTACTACTTGAGAAGCACCGGGCTGCGGCGTTCTGAAACCTGCCAGTTCACAACGATGCAACGAGATGAGATGGTGTATCGTTTCCACAGCAACGACTCTCTGCGCTGACATTCTAACTACCGGCTTTTCAGGCCTTTTTTCCAGTTGATACATTTGTTGCCGCATTTGAAAATATGGATAATAGTGACGATAAGTTAGGTGCAACAGTTGAATTTTTGCTATTAAAAAGAGCGAGGACATACCAAAAAAGAAAGGGGCGAGAATTTGGAGAGGCCCATCGCAGTGGCGTGGCCAGAACTTAAAATTGGGTGGGAACTAAACATCTCTTTAAAACATTTTTTCATTCTGACTCGCTCGCAGTCATTTTTTCTCATTAACTATACATTCCATCCGAAAGCATTCGGTTGGATGCACAAATTTGTGCATTTCAATTCAGTGGGGTTGCCACACCTGAGTATAGTGAACGCTTGACCACAGTAAAATAGAGCGCCCACACAACATGTCTTTACGACAATTATTATACCAAACATGTTCTCAGCCATTTTCCTTTGTTAAAGCAATTTTTATTTATATGAATAATCAATGGGCAATTAAAGACATGGTTTCTCTCATGATGCGATCTAAGGGCAACTAATCAATTGGCATAATACGGTTCAGAAAAATAAGTTACTCATCAGTAGTGGCGGGTGGTGGACAGAAAACTCAGGGGGAGGAAAACATCCCTAAAAACGGATGAGATTAGTGACCCGATTTCAATCGTTGTTCTTGGTCAACATGTTAGTTTCCCTTATGATGAAATGTGTAGGCGAGTGGATAATAAATTCTATAAAAATGTTTAATTCACATGCCTAAATAGGCAACTCTTCACGAAAAAACCACTGTGGATTTCCCGCGTTAAATTTTGTCAAATCATGAGCAAGTCGTCAAACCTGTGCGTAATGATTATTTAATTGAAAAGATTGAAATGCGCTCTTTTTTCATTCAAATGGTGAGTTTGTTTTCTTGTCTTAACAAAGACAATTAGCGACACCTGAGAGGGGAGAGTTAAGGTGTCTTTTACCAGGAAATTGACTGAAAACAGATCAAGACTAATAAGCAGTTTAAAGACATGTTTATCACCCTCCTTGTTCTCTGTCCACCACCCGCCACTACTCATAAGTTGTACTTAAATACTTTTAATAATACTTTTCGAGAGATAAACTGCTCTGGCACTTCCACATTGCCTTTTTGGCTCATCAGGCGATCTAACCTGTGCTTCATGGTCGATTGAATCATCCAAATTGAACCAAAGACAGAGATTTGAAATGCACAAACTTGCGCGTCCAAATGAATGATTGTTGTTTTGTCTGAACGAAATGAACAAGCAACACTTGATGGTGCGGAGTGTTTTCGGATTGTAGGTATATTTAATTAGAAAAAAATGATTGCGATCAAATCAGAACAAAAATTTTTTTTAAAGAAATGCTTATTGCCCACACAATTTCAAGTTCTGGCTGCATTACTGGTCCATGGGTGCGGCAATGAAATACCCAGGGCGCTTATGCCAATCTGTGAAAGCAGCTGGCAGCGGGAGACCCACCCTCTTTTGTAAATTTCTCTCAGTTATTCTCCGGGCAGTTCCGACCAGCGAATAGTTTGTAACTCCCGAGACAGCCGAATTCGCTACGAGCTGATAGGTTGCTGAGACGGTTTAGTGCTTAACATTCTAAAACCAGCCTCTTGTCATTTGACAAGCTGAATTGCTGGGGACGCCATCAGCCGGCTTGCAACTAGCTGAGATGGGCCTGTTCACACAGCTGCAACTCCTCCCTTCAATGTTCTAAAACGGTCTATTCTCATTGCGAATCTTTGGTTTGAACTGGGATTTACAGCAAGCACACAGGGGTGCTGCTGTCTCCATAGAGACAGGCACACACATAAAAGAGCAGCTATGTCAGACTCACGTGCGCACACACGCGCACACACACACACACACCTGTCTGTGTTTCTCACTGGTAAAAATATTGTGTCAGGGCATAAACAGATTGGTATTGACAAACTTCAGAGCACAAAACGCGTGTGTGTGTGTGTGTGTGTGTGTGTGTGTGTGCGTGTGTGTGCGAGTAAAAGACAGGGAGAGAGACAGAGAGAGAAAGACACAGACAGACTAATGACCTACACTCTGCCAGACTGCCACTCTTGTGTGTGTGTGTGTGTGTGTGTGAGAGCGAGAGACAGACAGACAGACATAAAAACTAATGTTTCTGATATGTTTGCATACATTGTTTTAACATGTTGATATGGAAAGATGATGCCATTGTTGCCTGCATCTGGTAAGTATGACTGGTGACAATTGTTATGACAATTAACACGGTTAAAGCTTTTCTCATATCTGATCCATTCACTGTTGCTGGCAACACTTGAGCAAGCACACTTTGTTTTTTCTCTGCAAAAATGCAGTCTAGTTAGTTCTTCATACCTTTTCTTAGTCCTCTGATTCCTCTTCTTACTATTGTTCTTCTTAAGTTTTCTTATTATTATTATTCCTTTTTAACCCATTTCTGGGGCCCTCTACTGCTGATAGGGCTTTTGAGATAGAGACACCGTTCCAAGTCTGAGAGGTTCAGGTAGATCCGAACATGATGGTTTATATAAACGATTGCATGACCCCTTTTCATTCTTTCGCAATCCCTGTTCTTCATCTCTTCTTTTTTCATGCAAGTCAATGGGCGGAATGATAAAAATACAGCGTAAGCAATTAAACAAGCCGATATAGACAAATTTCAGTGCGCTATGTGACAATGGCCCTCATTTATCAAAGTTGCGTACACCAAAAAAATGGGTGTACGCCAAATCTCCCGCAAGAATCGGCATTTATCAATCTGAACGTGAGCGAATGGTCCGCAAAAATCTCACGCCAGCTCTGACCAGGTGTACGCAAATTTGAAAACAGCGAACAACATGCAGGAATGAGTGCAGCTGTTAAAATGAGTAATAAAACATATGCAGCGATGCGGACATCATGCTGTTGTTGTTCTTATAAGTAAAATAAATAAATAGACTAAATAAATGAATGGATAAATAAACGAATAAAAGCAGGTTGTTTCCAAATATAAGAGTCATTTATTTCTCTACACAGATGTAATTATTTATTTAATAAATTTATTTAATAAATAAATAAATTGCACCTGTGTTGAGAAATTAGTTACTCTTATTTGGAAACAACCTGCTTGTCAGGCCAGACGGCAGACAATCAATTTGATTAAGTGCAATGCGCAGCTTGGCAGATATGCAGTGTATATCAAATGCTCATCCAGCCAGATATATCCTGCACAACAAAAGAAACAAAAGTTAGCCTAATTAAAGGCAGACTGGAAAATAAGTTTGCGCGTAATTATTTTAGAAAATCTAATGTATTATTAGCACGTGCACATTTACACTCGTTTCATCAAACTTTTCTTTATTTTGCGGTCCCTTGTTAGAGGAATAAGTTTCTGTCCGAAGTCAGAGGAACTTTCGGCACAGAGATCTCATCCGGGAAAGTGACGAGTGGCTGGTCGTTTTGTGTGGCACCCAATAAGTAACACTGTAACACTGATAAAAGTACAATGAAGAGTGATCTCTGCAGACCGTATTTTACCAATTACCCTCATGGTGCTCTGATCGAGGAGGGGGGGACTCATCCATGTCCCCACCAGCTCTTATACCCATAATGGAGCACTGCGACAGCTGGAGGCTTGAGTCTAGTTGGCCTCCACCGGTCCGTGTGCTGTTGCAACCCGTTTTTTGGAGGCGATCTTAAAATCGGACCACTTTTTTAACCTACATGTAAAGCATTTGGATTGTCAATTATGTAGGCAATATAACATGAAATATCGCGGATCTATAAATTGAATTTATTAAGGCCGATGTTATTCCTTTATCCCACTCTTAAGACTTCCAAATAAAATAATTTTGTTTTTCCCCATCTATCGTGCTGCTGATAAAACCTCGTATCTTCAAAATGATAAACTTTACAGGAGACCAAAAAAAAAAATAAAAAAAAAGGTTTAATTTTGCATGTAAGAATGCAGTTGAGCTGTGTTCGGGTTGGATTACTATTTTTCCTCCAAAAATGTATCAAATCAATGAAATTTTGTATTTTGCAATGTTTATGCTATTATCGTGGACATACGAGTTTTTGTTTCTCATCAAATTGTAAATACGAGGTTTATCAGCAGGCCGACGATATTTCCTCCTCAGTTAAGTTCTTTCTTCTTTGCCGTCTTTTGAGAGTCCATGTCGTAAAGTGGGCAGGACTATGCCTCCCGGAGCATGAATTCATGTAAATTAAGACGGTTTCTGCCGCCAGATTTATCAACGCCACGGCAGTTCTACACCGAAATTTGGGACGTACACACTTTTAGTAAATCAGACGTGACACCTGGCGAACGATGATATTTACACCAGAATCTACACCAGATCCTACGCCAGTTTGATAAATGAGGGCCATTGTGTGTGGGTGGGGACTGTGACAGTTATAGCTGAGTGTAACTGTCATTAGAATGTTTGGTTATTAAGCTTCTACAAACATTCTAGATCAGGATTCTATCGAACACTCTGCACAGGTAGACAATGCAGGTGCTGCTGATAAGAGACTCAGACACAAACAAACTTACAAAAGCCCTGCCAGACAAAATACACTCACACACAAGGAAGACAAGCTCACTCACACACACAAAAATTCAGTGCCATTGAAATGACTAAAAGAAGGACTCCTTCTTTTAAACCATGACAGTGTGTGTGGTAAGGGGGTGTGATTCAGAGAGAAAGAGAGAGAGGAGCAGAGACTGTGGCAGTTACAGCTGAGTTTTGAATTACGTTGAAAAGCATATAAAAGGGTAGAAAGGAGATATCTGATGTTGATGATGTTAAAGACACTTCCATGTCTAAATCATGACCGTGTGAGACAGATGCAGAGAGAGAAAGAGAGAGAGTGACGCACACGCACGCACACACAGACACGCACACACACACATCTGTCTGTGTTTCTAACTGGTACAAATACAGCTTCAGTGATTAAACAGGCCAGTATAGACAAATTTAAAGAATGTCAGATGATATGTGTGTGTGAGAGAGAGAGAGAGAGAGAGAGAGGGAGAAACAGACATCCATTCACTGTGGCTGGCAACATTTGAGCAAGCACACTTTACATTTTCTCTGCGGAAATGCAGTCTTGTTCCTCTTATTATTCCCTTTTAACCCATTACTGGGGCCCCCTAATGCTTCTAGGGCTTTCAAGATAGAGACACCGTTCCAACTCTGAAACGTCCAGGCCAATTCGGACATCATAACTGGTTTAATTGGTTACACTATCCCTTGTCGTTCGTTCAGTATTCGCGTTTTCCAGCGGAATTCTGTGCCATTGAAATGAATGGGGAGAGCTTTGGAGTGATGATGTCATAATGCACTCCTCCACTCTAGACAAAAAATTTAATTTTGAAATCGCTCCCCCGGCCACAATTTCCAACTTAAACATACAAATTGTAGATTGAAATGTAGGAAAATATGTGCAGGCCTGAAAAATGTCACAGTGAAAACTGACAAAGGGTTGAGACTCCAGGCACCCCCAAGCGACAGGAGTGCAGACCAACTGCCCCATAGACAGCCATAATAACAGCAGTAGAAAGGTTTGGGAACAAAGCTGAAAAACAAATCGCCATCCTGACCGCATACTTCACACTACAAGAAAAAAAAAAAAAAAAAAAAAATATATATATATATATATATATATATAGGGACACTCAGCAGAGTCTCCACTCGCTCACAACATTTTTGTTTTTACCATAGGACCTACACTGCCAGAAAATGGCAGTAGGTCGGACAGTGTCACTGACCAGCTCCCCCATCGGCAGCTATTATAACAGGAGCAGACAGTTGAGACACACCTTTTTGAAATCATCACCCTGACCACATACTTGACAATACAAGAAAAAAAATACATGGGGGCGCTCAGCAGAGTCTCATTTCACTTACGGTGTTTTTGTTTTCACCAAAGGACCTATGGTCTGCCAGAATATGGCAGTAGTTCAGAGAGTGTGAATGAAGAATTCTTTGAATTCCCCTCTGTCTCACAGCGCCTGTGAGATAGTAAGGACGCAAGGGTGCGACTGTCTCCATATAGACAGGCACACACATACAGGAGCTGCTGTGTTGGACTCACGCACGCACACACACACACGCGCACACACGCACACACTCTCTCTCTCTCTCTCTCTCTTAGGTAGTCCATCGTGACCGATGATGACTTCTGCTACTGTTTGTGGGTTTTTTGATGACTGTACAGCCCAATGCGTGATGCGCACTGTCTGCCACAGACAGGGCAAGTGTAGGCCTGACCCGATGGGACAGATGCAGACATGGCCGCCTTTCTCCTCTCTCTTTTCGCCAGATGGTGTTTCTTTCTGTTCTCCTCTGCCACTTCTACTCCTTGTCGACAGAGTCTACGCCAGGAGGAGCGATCTGCTGCGGCAGCTTCCATGGCAGCAGGCTGCATGTTGCACTTCTTTAGGAAAGCCTTCAGCTGGTCTTTCAGCCTCTTCTTCTGTCCTCCTGCAGAGCGGTGGCCCAGATGGAGCTGACCATACAGGATTTTACGTGGCAGGCGGCTGGCTGGCATTCTGGTGACATGGCCGAGCCATCTTAGTTGATGGAGCATGATAGTGGCCTCTATGCTCCTGCAGCTGGTTCGCTGAAGAACCACAGAGTGGGGGACACGATCCTGCCACGTCACCTGCAAGATTCGTTGGAGGCACCTTATATGGAATGCCTCCATCATCTTGAGATGGCGAGCATAGACTGTCCATGTCTCACATCCATATAGGAGGGTTGTGATGCATATTGCCTTGTAGACTGAAATTTTGGTGTGGAGGTGGAGGTTATTGTTGTTGAAGACTCTGTTCCTAAGTCGCCCAAATGAGGATGAGGCCTGTTTGATCCTGTTTTGTAAGTCCTGGTCGATGCTGCAGTCTTCCCAGAGGATGCTTCCAAGGTATTTGAAGTGGGGGACAATGGTGAGTAGGGAGCCAGCAACAGTGAAAGTTGGAGGTCTCTGCGGGGGTCCTGATGACCACTGGCAAAGGACCTCTGTCTTGGATACATTAACAGACAGTCCCACTCTGCTATACGCCTTTTCAGCAGATGTAATGGCAGCCTGCAGGGCCTCTGGTGTGTGTGCCACAAGGGCACAATCATCAGCATACTGCAGTTCCAGTATGTGAACAGACTGGAGCTTAGTTGTAGCTTGGAGTCTTCTGATGTTGAAAAGGCTCCCGTCCAGCCGGTAATCCAGAGACACCCCACTTCCTTCTTCCATTTCCTTGTGCAGAAGTGTTGTTACACATAGGAGAAAGATGTTAAAGAGGACCGGGGCAAGAGTGCATCCTTGTCTCACACCAGTTGTCACTTCAAAGGGAGCAGATTCCAGCCCACCTATTGTGACCTTGGCCATCATCCCTTCGTGTAACTGCCGCAGGATGTTCACAAACTTCACCGGGCAGCCATAGTGCAGGAGGACTCTCCGCAGAAGGTCACGATGTACGGTGTCAAATGCCTTGGATAAGTCCACAAAAGCCATGAACACACACACACACACACACACATCTGTCTGCGTTTCTCGCTGGTAAAAATACAGCATAAGCAATTAAACAGGCTGGTATAGACAGATTTTAGAGCCCTGTGTGACAATGTGTGTGGGTGGGGATGGTGATTGGGTGAGAGAGGGGGAGAGAAAGAGAAGTTCAAAGACTGTGACAGTTATAGCTGAGTGGAACTGCCATTAGAATGTTTGGTTTTTAAGCTACTAAATAGAACAGGTGCTTCCCATCCTTAAATGTGATTGGCTGAGCTGCGTTCCATGCCAGTACAAAATCACTGTAACCCACTGCATCTGTGGCAGACCGCAGCAAAAAATATTCCTGCGCCCAACCAACTACTCTGCGCTCAACTGACTGGTTAGGTTACGCTTGTTTCAAGACTTCTAGCTTGCTATTTCAGTGTTAGCGAAGTTTAGCCTTTTAACCCGCAAACCAGTTGGCTATCTTCCTAGCTAGCTTTGCATTACAGAGTTTGATATCACTTTAGCTTGCTAGCTACATTGCTAATTAGCTCGCTATTTCAGTATTAGCGAATAATTGTTGATTTTATTTTCTTGTGTTTTTATTTTATGGGCTGTGTGTAGGGTAACCACATTGATTGTAGTGAAAGCCAGCTAGTTGACAAGCTGGCTAGCAAACTAATGCACAATCAACATATTTTCCAGGACACCGGCAAGTGTGCGGGACAAAAGTCAATCTTGTTTCCTACTCTTGCTGCTGGTTGTAATGATATGGCCGATCGACGCGAGTTGAGAACAAGGAAGGTCGAAAACCGAAACCAAAACGAACATAAAATTATTTAACAGGGCTTTCAGGGAGACCAGGAGAGACATTCCAAATAGCTTGCTTTCATAGTAAATCTACATTAAAGAGCCCAAATAGCCTGATGTGACATACTGGCACTAGATGAAACAGCAATCTTAGCATCTGTGTTGCTTGCCAACCATTCTGTCCACTCTATGTTGTTTGGTGGAAGAACAAATATTTCTCAATTTCATTGTTGCATTATTATCAAAAGATGAAAAAAAGATTGTTGCGCTAAAGTCAACAAAATGAACTGATGAGTACTACAGGTGCGTAGAGCTGATTTAGTAGAAAAAAGAGAAATGCCGACAAAGAAAAAAATCAGTCTAGCCTGTAAAAAACACAATTATGGCAGCTCACATACCAGTGACAAAAAGTGTTACAGGTGCACAAAAACAAAAACTTACAAAAAAAAAGTGAAGAACCAAACGTTTCGGTCCCTAGCAGACCATCATCAGTGCTAAAGGTGCAGCAGTCACAAGCACATTAAGAAATACCATTGGGTGTGTCCTCTCAAGCTAAAAAGCAATCACCTGTGCCAGAGGTAGACAATTAAACAATTATTAGAATTCTTCTTTGGAATTCCCAATCTGAAAGATTAGGATGCAAATGAATTTGTTCATCACAACTTCATCTAAATTACATGCTTGGACACACCCATGCCTGACATAGATCCAGAGTGATCGAAACGGTGCTTGTTTTAATTTTAAAAATAAAAATAAAAATAAAAAGTTTATTTTTTGGAGCTCATTTGTCAGTGTGCAGACCTACCCTTTTCAATTATATGGAGGGTAACCATATTTTTTTTTGAGCAAAATGTTTTTTTATTTTCCAAGGATCAAAACACAATATCTCTTTTACAACCAGAACTAATATAGAACTCCCTCCCACCCTCCCTCCCCCTTTGGCGGCTCCCACCCCCTCCTTCTGCATATTCAAATAATCCAATAGAATTTACATATTAAAAGAGGAAAAGAAATAAAAAAACGGAACCTCTGTACAATACGCACTCACACCCCATAAATACATCATTCTCAAATACATCTCATCTGAATACAACATGAGCAAATTATCTTGTCAACCTAAGTTACTATTTTGAGTTCTTTGTAAATGCCTGATGACTAAGGCAGTGTTTTCCCACATATCTAATGTGCTAACTTTGGCTTTATTGACTCAAGCTGTTGACAACTCCATTGTAATTATCTCTTGAAGGTAATTTAACCATTTTTTTATATGAAGCTTATGAGCAGGGATCCATCTTTGAACAATAAGTTTTTTTGCAGCCGTTGTACCTGCAAGCCAAATCTTTCTTTGTTTTCCATTAAATTCCATCTTTGAGTCATAAACGAGTAACAGAATTTTTGGATCTAGAGGAATAACTTTTTCCACCATTTCTGATAGCTCATGGGTTACCTTTTGCCAAAATGATAAGACCTCAGGACAGTCCCATAGCATGTCTTTTAAAGAGCCTGTAACTCCCAGATGACATAGTTTACAATCGGGATTATTCACTTGTTTTGCATGGTATCTTAGTAACAGTGTCCAATATGTTCTATGACAGACTTTAAAGTGAATTAGTTGGTGATTTGGGATCTTGGATGAACCAAATATATTTTCCCATACTGTTTCCCAATTAATTGGTTCCTATCCATTTGTCACAAGGTCCTTTTCCCATGCTTTTTCATTAAGCAAATCCTTTGTAAGTAACAACTTAGCAACAACTTAGAATACATTCCTGAGACAAAGCCCTTGATGGGAAAATTAATTAACCAACCAATAAGAGGATGTGTAGTTAATTCTGTATGCCATGGAACCCCATATGCTCGTAAAGTACTAAGCAATTTGAGATAATTAAAGAATGACATTTTTTGTTTGTTGAATACCATACAAAGTTCAGAAAAACTTAAGATGCCTCCTTTACTATATGTCACCAAGTGTGTAGATGCCTTTCGACGACCATGGTTTGAATTCGAAGGGTTTATTACCAGACAAAATTGCGCTGTTGTGCCACAAAGGTGTAAGGTGGTGCCATTTTGGAAAGCCTTGTATACGCTTTTTCGCTAATCTGAAATTGACGAACGTATTTGCTATAACAGGTCCATACCTACGCATACATTTTTTATGGGAGAGACCAGAGAAAGCCATGTCCTGTAATCTTATCGGATATACTATAGCTTCTTCAACTGCCCTCCAAGCTACATGACATGAACTATCTAACCAAGCTTTAAGTGGACGAAGCTGGAAGGACTGATGGTAAATCTGAAAATTAGGCAAGGCCTCCATATTTTTTAATCTCTGCAATGTATTGTATCGAATTTTAGGATGTTTCCCATTACCTTTGTATTTTCTAAAGAGTTTATCAACCTTTGCCCAATAGCCTATTGGTGAAGGCAGCGGAATCATCATGCTCAGGAAATTCAAGCGGGGCAGCACATTCATTTTAATCAAGGAAATTCTTGTTTGCAATGATCCAGGTAACTTACTCCACTTGTAAAGGTCCTCCTCAATTTCTTTTAAAACCTTTTGGTAGTTATTAATAACTATCTTATGTAAAGATGACTGAATATTTATACCCAAGTAAGTTATTTCCGTTTTCATAGTTACGTTTGTGTAAAAAGTCGTAGTTTTTACTTTGTCATTCAGCAACATCAGTGCCGATTTACCCCAGTTAATTTTGAACCCTGAGAGTAATCTAAAAGAATCAAAGGCAAGCAAGACATTAGAGAGGGATTGGTGCATGTCAGTCATAAATAAAAGAACGTCATCCGCATATAAAGAAATGGTGTGCGATGTTGACTTGATGCGTATATAAGAAATTGCAGCATTTTGTTTGAGGTGCAATGCTAATGGTTCCAGAGAAAGTATGAAAAGACTTGGTGATATGGGGCAGCCCAGACGGGTTCCATTATGGATGGGGAATGGATTAGAATGAATGCCATTCGTGCACACTATGGCAGAAGGATTAGCATACATAACATGGATCATGTCAATGTAACTTTTCCCAATACCATATTTTCCTAACAGTCCACATATATTCCCAATGGACCCGGTCAAAAGCCTTATGTGCTTCCAGTGAGAGTACTGCACAGGGCGTATCAACCTCCTGTGTCTCATGAATGATATGTATTAAGCAGCGAATGTTATCCGCTGATAATCGCCCCTTCATGAAACCAGATTGATCAAAATGCACCAATTTTGGCATGTAAACCTCCAGTCGCATGGCCAAAACTTTGGAATATAACTTAATTTATGAATTAAGCAATGAAATAGGATGAAAGTTTGCACAATCTGTGTGGTTTGGGAAAAAGCGATATTAGCCCAGTATTAACCTGACTATGAAAGGATCCTTTTTTAATAGCAAAATGCATGGTCTTAAGTAAAACAGGGCTCAGAATGTCCCAAAAGTGCATTAATAGTCCAGGAGATATACCATCAGGGCCAGGTGTTTTTTCTTTTGCTGTCTTTTTTAATGCCATATGTAATTCTTCTAAAGATATTGGTCGTCCCAAATGGGCTGATTCGGCCTCCAACAATTCTGGGAGATTAAGTGTCCTTAAATATTGAGTACAGGCCTCTTTATCAAAATTAGATGCAGTTGAATATAACTCTTCATAAAATAATTTAAACGGATTGTTAATTTCTCTGGGATCAGAAACCAGACCCTTGGTAGATGATCTAATGGCATCTATTGTCAAATGAGTTTCACATTGTTTGAGTTTGAGAGCGAGTAACCTGCTTGGTCTACTTCCCTGAAAATAATATTTCTGCCTAATGCTGTGCATGATAAATTCCGCTTTCCGGTAGAATAGGTCATTTAATTCAGCTTTGGCTAATTTGAAACTGTCATGATTCTGGTTTTTGATCATGTTTTATGTGCTGGTTTTGTGTCCATGATTATTGTCTTTTATTTATTCTTTTTGGTTTTTGTAACATTCAGGTTTTTGGTTCATTCCATGTTTCAGTTCCATTGCACTTGTCTCCCCTGTCTTGTGATCTTGTTGGTTCAGTCCGTCTTCCTGGTCTGCGTGCCTACTGACTTCGGGTGATTTAAAGGAAGTCTGGTGTTTAAAACATTCCTTCGAATCTCGTTTTCTCCCTTCACCCTTCTGTTCTGATTACTAACAAGACTAACATTTGTATTTTGTATTATAGTCTACTAACATAACTTACCATGCATATATATTCGATTACTAATTACTAATGAGCACTCTAGTTTAAGTTGTAAAACCGCACCGCTACTAATAGACTAATTACCTCTTCGCAATCGCCCTGTTCTATTCTCCGCCCTTTGCTTTTCGCCATCCTCTCTCTAAGCACAGCGAGAATCTCTTGCACGTGCTTAATTACTTTCCTGCTCTTGTTACCTGTGCACGTAGAACTCCTGGACCGGAGCTGTTTAAATGTCATAGGCTGTTTGTGTGATTCCCGTTCGTATTTCGTCTCTCGCCAATTTCCGTGGTTGGGGTTTCCCTCACGTGATTCTCCCAATGTAATTAGCCTCATTCCCCACAGCTGATCTCTGTATAACATGTGACCTTTCCTGTGTGTATATTAGGAGTCTTTTCACTCACAGCTCTTGTCAGAACGTTGATCAATATTTCATTCTGCCGAGCTCCTTGTACGCCTTTGATTATTGTTTCTCTTCTACGGGATAGTCCGACCCTGATTCTTGCCATTGCCCTTTTTGAACTGTTTTTGCCTTTATGGATTTTGACCTATTTTTGTATGACCACGAGTTCTTAGTTTGGATGCCCTGTGCCACAAGGGTGGATGCCCTGACCATTGGCTTTGCCCAACGACGATGACTTTTTAACTATCGTTTTTGTGCCTCTGCCCATCTGTCTTCCTGGTTCTGACCCCGGCCTGTCTAGTCGATACTGTTTTTGGATTTCGTATTGAGGCTTGGCAATTCCTGTGTTTTCTGGCTTTGACTCTAACTCCAATAAAGGCAGACGTTTTTTGGATTGCACTCTCTTGCGAGAGGTTCCTGAACGATACCTCACAGAAACTAATATTGACAGTAGAAGTATACTCCTTTTTTGAAGCTTTTGTTCAAGTAGTTCACACTGTTCCTCTAGATAATTAATTTGTTTGTTTCTAGTTTTTTTTCAAACTGGATGTGAAAGACGAGGTAAAGTTTCTGATGAACCCTTTAATAGCCATCCAGACAAACATGGGGTCATTAGTAGATTCTTCATTCTGCTGGATACAGTGAACTAAATTCTCCTTAAATCCTCTAACAAAATCATCATTTTGTAATAGGGTTGCTTTAAAACGCCAACAAGGACTTTTCTGTATTTTGAAACCTATGTCCTGGTGAACCGTTATAGGACTGTGATCCGAAAGCGCGGCTGTGAGAATTGATGTTGAAACTACATTCACATTAAGATTACGAGAAACTAGAAAATAATCTATTCCCGCAAAAGTCTTGTGGCGACCAGACAGGCAAGTATAATCCTTAATATCAAAATAATGTATACGCCAAACATCACACAAATTCAAATCATTCATAAATGAATTAAGAGCATTAGATGCCAATTGCTGAGCGTGTGATGGACAAAGCAATGAAGACCTGTCAACATTCAATTGTGCACATCATGCATTCATATCACCACCTATTATTAAATCATAATCAGTGTCACTAATTCGCATGTAAGGGAAGGATAAAATGCACTATCCAAAACTGCTGGTTTATACACGGACACAAATGCTACTTTCCTGCCTTGAATCCTCGTGCAGATGAAGGCAAAACGACCCAAGTTATCTTGACCCGACTTTATAACTGTTAAATTTTCACTTCGTTTCATAAGAGTGGCTGTCCCTCTCGATTGGGAGTTACCGCAGGACGAAACGGAAACTTTATATATTCTGTTCTGCAACCGCGAAATGTCTCCAGGATTTAGATGCGTTTCTTGGATAAATGCTACATCTATCCCTTGTCAATTAAGAAAATCTAAGCGTTTTGTGCATTTTATTTTAGATTTTAGTGACCCTACGACATTCCAACATAAAACATAACTTAACCATTATCAAAAAGTTGTTCTGCAATTTTACGACAACATAGAGTTGTTCAGCTTTCCCATTACATATATGCTGAGGTAAAATCCCTCCCCCCTCCCCCTGCCGCAGACCCTATTACCCAAATGTGTTTCCAAGAAGCGTGACAGCTGCATTTGCAGTTCACAGAACGATCCCCATCCCTGAAAAACGTAAACTGTTTAGTAAGGCCCTTATATTGCCTATTTGGTTATCCATTATTATCCTTTAGGTATCTTATTTGACTTCGCTGAGTAAATAACTAGTTACGCTCAGGCTGCTTATAAAATGTAGGGATAAATGATTACATGAAAAAAAAATATATTTTAAAAAATTAAATTGAATAAAAATAAATGGCAGCATTTCTTTACCAATTTTCAACCTGCCTTTGTGGTTGCCAACAAATTGACAAAATAACATTACCAGTATGTCTCCAACTGACAGTCGCGTTATACAATTTGCATGTGTGGAAACAGGAGAAGGATCAAATGAAATTATAGCTACCAAGAACATTAGTAGTCCAAGTCAAACCACCAGTATGTCAGTCAAAACCATCAGATAGCCTATTAACCTGAAACATATTATACGTAAATATGTCATTATTTGTCTGAAAACAGAACAATTGACCATTGGCCTCAGTAATGTAATATTGAAAGTCCATTAGCCGACCGACCAGTCTCATGTCCTTTAGCAACTGGTGTGGTTGAGGTTGCTAACCACTCTTTCCGACCTACAAAGAGGAAAAATACCGTAATCATCACCATCTTGCATGCCAGTTCATAGCGTCGGCAGGCCCATCTTTACCAACTTCTATTTCATCTCGGTTACCCTGCCTCTGTGGCGGGTATGTGAGTTCACTCCTTGTTAATCAATGAGGGAGCTTCTCCTTGAATGCCCGTGTGTCCACAATCGATGAGAAAGAAAATTGTTCACCTTTGTACTTCACTCTTAATGTTGCCAGGTAAATTAGGAAGGATTGAACACCCATTGCTAGCAGTTCTTTCCATATTCCACCATACTCCTTCCTCCTTTGAACCGTGTATGTGCAATCGTCTGCAAAAAATCTCAGTGTTTTCCCCGCATCGAGGATCTGTCCATTTTCATTTGCCTTCGAGCTCCTTGCAGGATAGCTTGGCGGTCTTGGTACCTTAAAACTTTGAATAGTCTTTTCCGCGTTAGGGTTAGAGCCATAAATCCTGTGAGCTCGTTCAATTTGAATGGTTTTGTTCCCAAGTGCAGGAATCCATTTTGGGAGCATTTTCTGCAAAAAGCTAATTGCGTCCCCCCCCCCCCTTCACGATCCCTTGCCAGGCCTACCAATCTCACATTATGCATTCTTTCCCTATCTTCCATTTCGGAGACTTTTAAACATAATTTATCTAGCTCAGCGGAACAGCTGTTCACATCTCGCTTTACCCCTCTCATTTCAGACTGAAATGTGTCCATTTTGCCCATCAGAGCCCTCATTGCGGTCATATGTTCGTCCATTTTCAGCCGCAGAGTGTCTACAGCGGCTGCAACGGGCTGAGTTACCACAGCCTCCAGTCAATCCTGTTGTTTGTCTAAAGCCAGGGAAATGGCATCTGCTGTTGTCGTTTCAGAAGAAATCTTGCTGCTCGTTGTCGATTTTTACCGTTTCCCTGCAGGAGATGCAGCAGGCAACTTTAAATTTTTTTCTCTGACATTTTAACTATCAGTAGAATAACTTGTTGGTAAAAATAAACAGTTCAACCGGATTTTAAATCAAATTGGGGGAATTCGGGACTGTAGCTTCACAGTTCTGCAACCATCGCGTCTGCAGGTCACGTGACCTCTCGAGGGTAACCATTTTATAAAAGCAATAAGCCCCTTGAAGCAGTGGGTTACTGTGATTTTATAACGGCGGAGGGGCACTAAGGCACTACACCGCACACTGTGCCTTCAAATTCCCCTCTGCCGTTATAAAATCACTGTAACCCACTGCTTCTCGGGCTTATTCCTTCAACAAACATTCTTGATTAGGATTCTATAGAACACGCTGCACTGGTAGACAATGCAGGTGCTGCTGATTAGAGACTCAGACACAAACTTACAAAAGCCCTGCCAGACAAAACACACACACACACAAGGCAGATACACACACAAAAGTCTGGACCATTGAAATGACTGAAAGAAGGACTCCTTCTTTTAAACCTTGACAGAGTGTGTTGTTAGGGGCAGTGATTCGGAGAGAGAGGAGCAGAGACTGTGGCAGTTACAGCTGAGTTTTGAATTAAATTGAAAAGCATAGAAAAGGGTAGAAAGGAGAAATCTTCCTTCTAAATGATGTTCATGACATTTTCATGTCTAAACCATGACCCTGTGTGACAGATGCAGAGAAAGAGAGAGAAACACTGTGCTCTGCCTGTGTTTCTCACTGATAAAAATACAGCATCAGCTATTGAACAGGCCGGTCGCGCTTTGAAATTTGTCCTTTAAAATATGTCAGATGGTGCGTATGCGTGTTTGCGTGTGTGTGTGTGTGTGTGTGTGTGAGAGACAGGGGGGGAGAGAGAGAGAGAGAGAGAGACAGACAAACTAATTTTTCTGATATGTTTGCATGCATGTTGATATGGAAAGATGATGCCATTGTTGCCTGCATCTGGTAAGTATGACTGGGGATGTATTCATTCAATACAATTAACACGGTCAATGCTTCTCATATCTGATCCATTCACTGTTGAAGGCAGCATTTGAGCAAGCACACTTTGCATTTTCTCTGCAGAAATGCAGTTTAGTTTATTTATAAAGCTTTGATAGGCAAACTTCCCCCGTATCTCAATAAGCTCTTGTCCATCAAAATCAGAAGTCGGCATACCAGATCACAAAAATGGTTTTTGTGAGAGGCTCCCAGGACTAGAACAAATTTGGGTCGTAACTCTTTTAGCGCATTCGCACCTTGTATGTGGAATACTTTCCAGGATACCTTGAAGCTAGACAGCCTTTGTGCCCTTTAGTGTTGGATACTTTGACTCTGGAGGCCAGATGTACTTGCTTATAGTTAATGGTAAGATTTTCTCATAGATTTTTCTCTGTCCTATGTTCTTATGTGTGTGTGTGTGTGTGTATATATACAGTATCTCACAAAAGTGAGTACACTCCTCACATTATGACAATTAATTTATGATATCTTTTCAAGGGACATTGCTACAGAAGTGAAACTTCTATATATTCTAGAGTGGTCATGGTACAATATGTGTAGCAGTGTAGATTTACTGCACTGTCCAAATACCTGAACAAACAGTCACAATTTCAAAAATGGATGGCAACAAAAGTGAGTACACACCCCAATTGATAATGGTCAACCAAGCAATGAAACACGACTTGTTCATCATGTTCATGCTTTTGTCTGTTCGACTGGGCCATATGAGGTTGTGTAACATGTTGAAGGGTTAAATTGTAGTGCTTTAAGTTCAATGCTCTCATTTCTGGTCACTGTAGGGTTAACATGGCACCTCATGGGAAAGAACTCTCTGAGGATCTGAAAAAGAGAATTGTGGCTCTCCACAAAGATGGTCTAAGCTACATGAAGATCGGTGAAACCATGAAACTGAGCTACAGCACGATGGCCAAGGTTATCCAGCGGTTTTCCAAGACGAGTTCTGCTCGGAAAAGGCCTCGTCAGGGTCGACTGAAGAGGTTGAGTCCTCGTGCTCTGTGCCAGGTGCACAAGTTGGCTTCAGAATACAGATGCAGGAGTGCTGGCAGCATTGCTAACAAGGTTGTAGCAGTGGGATAACAGCCTGTCTGTGCTCAGACCATACGCCATGCTCTGCGCAAAGTTGGTCTGCATGGCCGTCAGCCAAGATGGAAGCCTCTTCTGAAGCTAGCCCACAAGAAAGCCCGAAAACAGTTTGTTGAAGACAACCAGTCCAAGAACATGAACTACTAGAACCATGTTCTGTGGTCTGATGAGACCAAGATAAACTTGCTCGGCTCAGATGGTGTCCAGCATGTGTGGTGGTGCCCTGGTGAGAAGTATCAAAACAAGTGTGTACTGCCTACAGTCAAACATGGTGCTGACAGCATTATGGTCTGGGGCTGCATGAGTGCTTCTGGTCCTGGGGAGCTGCACTTCATTAATGGAATAATGGATCCAACATGTACTGCGATATTCTGAAGCAGAACATGACGCCCTCCCTTCAGAAACTGGGCCGCACGGCTGTTTTCCAACATGATAACGACCCAAAACACACCTCCAAGATGACAACTGCCTTCCTGAAGAAGCTGAAGGTGATGGTATGGCTAAGTATGTCTCCAGACATGAATCCCATTGAGCACCGGTGGGGCATCCTCAAGAGGAAGGTGGAGGAGCAGCAGGTGTCCAACATCCACCAGCTCCGTGATGTTGTCATGGAGGAGTGGAGGATCCCAGCAACAACCTGTGCAGCTCTGGTGAATTCCATGCCTCGGAGAATCAAGGCAGTGCTGGACAACAATGGCGGTCACACTAAATATTGACACTATGGACACAATTTGGCATGTTGACGGTGAGGTGTACTCACTTTTGTTGCCACCCATTTTGGAAATAGTGACTGTTTGTTCCGTTATTTGGACAGTGCAGAAAATCTACACTGCTACACCTATTGTGCAATGACTACTCTAGAATATATTCAGTTTTCATTTCTGTAACGTTGTCCCTTAAAGAGATATACTAAATTAATAGTCGAAATGTGAAGGGTGTAGTCACTTTTGTGAGATACTGTATATATATATATATATATAAAATCATTCATTTTTATTCATCTTATCTTTTTATCTTATTTTATTTTTATTATGTTTTATTCTACAAACTTGTTATTCCTTTAATCTGAAATTGTTGTTTCTGACTTTTGTGTATTTTTGTGTGTGCTGTTTGTCATTAACCTTTCATTTTAATTGTTTTATTGTAATCAGGGCTCCCCTGCAAAAGAGAACTCTGTCTTAGTGGGACTTCCCTGCAATAAAGGTGGAAGAAGGACAGAGACTGTGTAAAAACAAACGAAATGGCTAACAGCTCTCTTCTTGTTTGGCAAAAAAAAAAAATTGTTTCAAAAACAATTTACAAAAAAACTCAATTTTGAACCCTATGTGATGGGGTGATCACATTTCAAGAAAATTTGTGCATCTTGGTGTCAAAATGGCCATGTGTTTGTTGGCTCTATAAAGCCACCGGGGCACGCCCAAGCTCAATTGATATGTCAATTTAATTAGCACAGAATGAACATATATCTGAAATTTGGTGGAGATACAATGAAATATTCACAAATTATAGTAATCTCGTGTTTCATGGCGAGACATCAGAATTCGCCACGCCATCACGGCCACGAACATCAACAAAAACTCATGATTTCAATAACTTCTGATTGCACAAGCTATTACATGACCCTGACCAGTCGTTTGGATAAATACTCGATAGTCCAGCAGATAAGTGAATGGATTGTGTATTTTACGATAGAAGCATGAGCTTTAGCACACTGTTAGGGTATACCCTAAAGATTATTTTTGGATATAGGGGCATCACAGCAGTGGCCATTTTCCAAGATGGCTGCCACGGGTCATTGCTAAATCAGTAGCTCAGGCTCTAGACAGTCTAGGCTCTGGACTCCGGTGGCTAATCTTATATTTTGAAGGATGAGTAATGCAGGAGTACCATTTAACATAACACAACATAACATAACATGGGTGGCGAGAACAGGCCGTTCAGCCCAACTAGGCTCGCCAGTTTCTTTTACCTATTGTGAATATATCACTTCAGATGCTCAATGTTTCAATGGTATCTAGCTTTAAGTCAAGCCTGCTCTTGAAAATTGCCAAGGTTTCGGCCTCAACAATATGGTCAGGCAAGCTGTTCCACATCGAAAATACTCTTTGGGAGAAAAAATGTTTCCTAATATCAGTGCTAAATTTACCCTTGGTCAACTTCCATTTATGACCCCGAATTCTACTTACTGAACTTGGCCGAAGGAATCCTACATAATTCACTTTGTTAATCCTTTTGACATATTTAAAGACCTCAATCAGATCACGCCTGAGTCTCCTTTTCCTAAGACTAAAGAGATTAAGGATCTTCAGCCTGTTCTCATAGCTTTTATCTTTTAGACCCGGAATCAGCTTAGTTGCTCTTCTCTCAACTTTTTCCAGAGCCTCTATATCGTTCTTAAAGCATTGTCCACAGAACTGTACACAATACTCCAGATGTGACAAATCAGACAAATGTGTTGTCCAAGAGGAGTATCACCTCCTTGGATTTGTACTCAATACTATTGGCAATGTATCCCAGCATCTGATTGGCTTTTTTCGACTGCTACGACTCAATGACTAGAACCTGAGAGGGTTTGGTTTACAATCACTCCCAGATCTTTTTCATGTGGAGCACATTCCAGTTTTAAACCTCCCATGAAGTAATCCTGTCTAATGTTTTTATTAACTACATGTACAACTTCACATTTTGCTAAATTAAATTTAATTTGCCACATTTCTGCCCAACTCTGGATTCTATCCGAATCCTCCTGGATCACTTTAGAAGAGTCTAAACTATTTGCCAAACCTCCCAATTTAGTATCATCCAAAAATTTTACTAATTTACTCTCAATATTTCTATCAAGGTCATTAACGTAGATGAGGAACAGCAGGTGTCTCAACACTAATCCCTGAGGGACGCTACTCCCCACCATACCTAGCTGAGATGAGATTCCAGTGACCACCACTCTTTGGGCTCTAAATTCGTAGACCAGGCGCAGACACGGCACAGGTGCGCCAAATAGTGGGAGCGCTGCGCCAGCGGGGTGTGTCCAGGTGTATGTTACAATTTCGTGCCCGGCGTAGCCTTGCGCAAGTACTCCTCTGCCCTCTCTTTGTCCCTCCTTCCAGTGCAAGTGACAAAGAGGGAGGAGAAAAGGCTTAAGTGGGTTTAACACAGCCGAATCAACTCATCACCAATAAAATGAGCTCTCCTCACCTTTAAAGTGTTGAAATAAAGAAGCTGCTGTCATATCATTGACTATGCGTTAATGTTGCATTTTACTTTGCTGCTTCAGGTTTGTTTTCTGCACCACTTACATCTCTATTAAGCATTATAAATATGAGGCATTCTCAAATTATTTCCATTCGCGAACTTGAATGGAATTTCAAAACTAAAACTACGTCAGATCATTCCAACATATGAAGTTGGAATGAAATACAACGGTTGCTCATTTATTTCTTCTGCCTACATCATTGGGAAGAGAAACGATGGATGGCATGATCCTATTATTACACCCTGTTGCTGCTAAAAATTTTGTCATTAACATGCACGGACAACAATGCAAGATACGTGACACATTTATTTTCAAAAGGCCTATGTGATCTCAACTCAGTACGAGATCATAGCAATCAGGCTGTATTCCTTTCCCCCACTAAAAACGATAAAAGCTACGCGACAATAATAGTAGTATTAAGCCGCTTGCACACTGGACGCAAAACAAATTTTTCGCACGACAGATTGCGTTGCTGCGTTGAAAGCAGTGTTTACGTGTCCGACAGTCGGATGGTTTCAATATAACTTAAGTCTGACAGTTGATTATTGTTTTTAATTTCTTCAAATCTACTGAATCTTTTAGATATTAAGCGTGAAAGTTTTGATAAGAGGGCCCAGTTCTTCAAGATGAGTACCGAGAATTTCAATCAATGCTTCCATTTAAGCTCTGCTCAATAAAGTGAGTCGACATTGGCGCGGGACAATGTTCAATGCCTGTCGAACATTAAATGCAAAATACTCCGTGCCTGACAGCCCAAAAAAGAGGATGATTAGAACAGATTGATAACGAAATAAAGAATAAAAAAGAAACATTTTAACAACAAACAAAACATCCAATGAACACTGCAATTTATTTATTTGCGGGCCATCTTTTTTGGATGTTCTGTTTGTTGTTGGTATATTTTTATTCTTTATTTCATTATAAATCTGTTCTCATATCAATACTTTTACTTTTTGCTGGCTGCCGGACATGGAGCATTTCGCGTCGGACAGTCTTTATCGTGCATGCGATATATAATTCACAATGTCAATGGTCATGGAATACATTTGGTCACTGACTACAAGCACTATTTTATTTATTTATTTGAAGCCTATTTTATCTTTTGTGTGGAAATAAAGCGTAAATCTGTTCAATCCATCTGACTAATTTTCAAAAGAGAGACCAAATAAAGACTGTAGTCTATCTTCAACGGAAGAAAACAGAAGAATAAACAGATGCGTATATTCGCGTCTTTGCATTGACTTTGACTGCAATCAGTCCAGCGAAAAAACTTTTTTCACGTCCAGTATGCAAGCGGCTTCACTGAGCAAAGAACGCAAGCATTATATATGTGGTTGGCTGAGAAAGATGTGAAGTCGTTAGTTTCCATCACAGATTCAGCTGCGTTGATTAAGCCAGGTAGAGTTTCCATTACGCGTGCCAACCGCCTTTAATCTGACATCAGGACAATCGATATAGATACGATAATTTATGTCCTGATTCAGATAGTTACATTAAACAGTACTTGCTGTAATGATTTATTGCATTGAAATGTGCCTGACATTCTGGAAACCTGCCTGTGAGGTTTCGGTGACGTGTGCGCACTGTGCGCCGGTCAGCCAAATTACCACTGCACAGAAAGTAAACCAGGTTGGAGCTGGCGAGTTTTCTGCGCAACTTCAGCGGAGACTTTTTCTACGAAATTGTCTCTGCGTCTTGATGAATGTGTGACATCTCCCCCTACTATGCCACCACGCCCATCTCGGCGCACGTCCGTCTACCAAATTGCCAAAGAGGCTGCACATGGTGTTGCACCGCACGAAATTACCACAACACAGGCTACACCGGACGAAATTACCACTGCATGGGCTGTGCCACACTACGCCACGCTGCACCACCCTGAGCAGCGCCTAGATATTAGAGCCCTTTGTGTTCTGTCCTGTAACTAGTTTTGAATCCACTGCAGAATACCTCCTGTAACTCCAATGGAGCTCATTTTCAAAATTAGTCTCTTATGCAGAAAATCCAAGTATATGATGTCATAAGCCCTGGTGGCCTCTT
Organism: Gymnothorax reevesii; assembly: GCA_029721435.1. Lineage (NCBI taxonomy): Eukaryota > Metazoa > Chordata > Actinopteri > Anguilliformes > Muraenidae > Gymnothorax > Gymnothorax reevesii. Next base: position 75,332,701 of record CM056574.1, on the reverse strand, counting down.
CAAAAAATTCCAGGTTTGTCAAGCATGACCTTCCCTTACGGAACCATGTTGGCTATCCCTCTAAATATTACTACATTCAAGGAATAATTCCAGCTCTTCTTTTATGATAGACTAGCTGCTACCCGCTACCCGGAGTGAAATTGCCATTTTTTGCATGACCGTTTTTCAAAAATCAGGCGACGTTAAGTACTTCCTGGTGTCCAAGTGGATATTCACACCAAATTTGGTGATAATCGGTTGAAAAATGTAGGAGTAAAACGTGTACATACATACAGACAGACAGACATCGACCTCAAATATATTATAGTTTCGAGTATTTTGCACGCAATGGAAGTTAAACTGACTGGCTTGTAATTTCCTGGCTCAGTACGGTACCCTTTCTTATATATTGGTATTATATTTCCCTGCTTCCAATCATTTGGTATTTCTAGTTTCTAAAGACCGTCTGAAGATAGCGGAGAGCGGTTTAAAGCTGATCTCACTAACTTCCCTGAGCACTCTAGGATATAAGCCATCAGGACCCGCCGCCTTATCTGGCTTTAGTTTATGCAACTTTTCTAATACTTCATTATACCTAACCTCAATTTCCGCAAAATAATCTTGAGCGTTGGACCTGCCCTCTGGCCGAATAAAAACCCGCTTTAAAAACCCGTTTATTCATATACAGCAGCAAAAAATTGTCATTTATAACATCCAGAAATTCTTTCTCCCCTTTACCCTGTCCTTTCACCATTTTCCAATCGAAACCAGGATAAGTGAAGTCTCCGATAATATGTCTCCTTCTCGACAAGCTTGCCTAATCCTCTGAAAGAGCAGTCCATTGACAATATTGTCCAAAGCTGGTGGTCGATAGCACACTCCTATGTTTAAATCAGTCTCGTATTTGCCAATGAGCCTGACCCAGATATATTCACAGGGCAAGGAATGTTCAATTTCGGGAATTTTCTGTACATTTATGTTCTCGTTCACATAGATTTCTACGCCCCCTCCTCGCCTATTACAAAACCCAAAACCAGTGAAGTTGGCATGTGTAAATCGTAAATAAAAACAGAATAAAATGATTTGCAAATCCTTTTCAACCTATATTCAATTGAATACACTGCAAAGACAAGTTACTTAATGTTCGAACAGGTAAACTTTGTAATTTTTTGCAAATATTAGCTCATTTGGAATTTGATGCCAGCAACATGTTTCAAAAAAGCTGGCACAAGTGGCAAAAAAGACTGAGAGAGTTGAGGAATGCTCATCAAACACTTATTTGGAACATCCCACAGGTGAACGGGCTAATTGGGAACAGGTGGGTGCCATGATTGGGTATAAAAGCAGCTTCCCTGAAATGCTCAGTCATTCACAAACAAGGATGGGGCGAGGGTCACCACTTAGCGAACAAATGCATGAGCTGATTGTCGAACAGTTTAAAAACAACATTCCTCAACGAGCTATTGCAAGAAATTTAGGGGTTTCATCATCTACGGTCCGTAATATCGTCAAAAGGTTCAGAGAATCTGGAGAAATCACTGCACGTAAGCGACAAGGCTGAAAACCAACATTGAATGCCCGTGACCTTCGATCCCTCAGGCGGTACTGCATCAAAAACCAACATCAGTGTGTAAAGGACATCACCACATGGGCTCAGGAACACTTCAGAAAACCACTGTCAGTAACTACAGTTTGTCGCTACATCTGCAAGTGCAAGTTAAAACTCTACAATGCAAAGCGAAAGCCATTTATTGGCCCAAGCTCATCTAAGATGGACTGATGCAGTGGAAAAGTGTTCTGTGGTCTGATGAGTCCACATTTCAAATTGTTTTTGGAAACTGTGGACGTCGTGTCCTCCGGACCAAAGAGGAATAGAACCATCCGGACTGTTATAGGCGCAACGTTCAAAAGCCAGCATCTGTGATGGTATGGGGGTGTATTAGCGCCCAAGGCATGGGCAACTTACACATATGTGAAGGCACCATTAATGCTGAAAGGTACATACAGGTTTTGGAGAAACATATGTTGCCATCCAAGCAACGTCCTTTTCATGGACGCCCCTGCTTATTTCAGCAAGACAATGCCAAGCCACATTCTGCACGTGTTACAACAGCATGGCTCCGTAGTAAAAGAGTGTGGGTACTAGACTGGTCTGCCTGTAGTCCAGACCTGTCTCCCATTGAAAATGTGTGGCGCATTATGGAGCGTAAAATATGACAACGGAGACCTCGGACTGTTGAACAACTTAAGCTGTACATCAAGCAAGAATGGGAAAGAGTTCCACCTGAAAAGCTTCAAAAATTGGTCTCCTCAGTTCCCAAACGTTTACTCAGTGTCGTTAAAAGGAAAGGCGATGCACAGTGGTAAAAAGACCCCTGTTCCAACTTTTTCGCAATCTGTTGCTGCCTTTAAATTCTAAGTTAATGATTATTTGCAAAAAAAAAAAAATTTCTCAGTTTGAACATTAAACATTTTGTCTTTGCAGTGTATTCAATTGAATATAAGTTGAAAAGGATTTGCAAATCATTGTATTCTGTTTTTATCTACGATTTACATAACGTGCCAACTTCGCTGGTTTTGAGTTTGTACATCTAACCTTCCTAAAGAGCTTATAACCTTATATATTATACAGTATTCATCTCCATCCTCTTCACTGAGCCATGTCTCTGTAATCCCAACTATGTCATAGCCCTCACTAATCATCATGACCTTAAGTTCTGGAAATTTTTTCTATGCTTCTTGCATTTAAATAAAAACCAATTCAGGTTATTACCAATGCTCTTCCCCTTGATTTCCCATGCAGCTGCTGCTTCAAGCCCCCCACTACGCTTTGTTACTTTAAAAGTACTTTTGTATATAATCAACAGTGCATGTAACACTGTCAGCTTCCATCAGGTCTGCATTTCCCAATATGTAACACTCACTAACCCCCCCCCCACTTCGCCCAAGTCCCCAGTCCCTAGTTCAGGTGTAGCCCGTCAGGCTTCAACAGGACACCCCTGTCCCTGAAAAAGTTCCAGTGCCCCAAAACCACGTGTTAAACCTCCAGAGAAAATTCTGCTTTCCTCTGCTTGCACATGGCACCGATAGAATCCCGGAGAAAACTACCGTGGAGGATCTGCTCCTAAGCTTCTCAGCTAACTCCACAAAGTTGCCTTGCAAAACCTAAGACAACTGGATCCCACCCCGCTCTGGCCAGGAGCTTGTCCGCACGCTCCAGGAGGTCTCCTACCTGGGCACCAGGCAGGTAACACACCGTAGGAGACTCCTTGTCCTGCAAACAGACTAAGCTGTCTATTCCTCTGATGATTGAGTCCCCCATTATCACTAACTCTCTTTTCTGAGGGATAGAGGCCAACAGGGTGCCCTGATGCTAAATCCCCCCACTCTCAGAGTCAGAGGCCAAGTCGCGTTCCTCCAAGGGCCGGAATCGGTTGCACACCTCAACCACTGGAGCTGTCGCTGTACAGCGTGCACACCCTTTCCTGCGCAGTGGACCTGCAGTCACCCAACTTTCTCTCCCTACCTGTTCTTGTGAGGTAGCGATCTGGAGCCAGAAGCAAGAACCAAGCAGTGCAGCAAAATTTGATTTTAGTATGGAAGGGGCGAACCCCGGCAGAGCAAGGGGCAACGGTACAGAGTCCACAATCCAAAAATCAAAATCCAAAGGGCAAAATCCAAGTTATAACCAGGGCAGCAAACACAATACTCCTGGTCGGGCAAAAAAAGGTTTGATACTCAGATGCAGACAGAAATCCAAATCACAGCCAGAATCGAAAACAGGGACGGTCCAGTCAGAAAAGAATCTCAAAGAATACAAGGCGAAAGCAAGTGTAGCACAGGCAAACTAAGGGAAACGTTCCGACAGAGCTGGCTGTGAAAAGACTGCTTGAAAAGACCAACGGGAAGTCACATGCTACAAAGGGAAACAGGTGAACTGGATTACAAAGGAATGAACATGGGGAAGTTCGTAACTACAAGAAATTGGCAAAAGCCAAAACGCGGACAGGGATCACAAAGACAGCCTACTGACAAACATACGGCTCCAGTTAGGGAGTTCTACCGTGCAGAGTGAGAGGCAGAACAGTGATTAGCAAGGTGCAGAAAATCTGCTGAAGCACAGCAAAGTAAATTGAGTGAAGGCAAGGGGCAGAGACTAGAGCAGAGCGAGTGCTGAGGGCTTGTTAGTCAATTAGTAATGTGCAGCTATTCAATCCCTAGAGCTTGTTAGTAAGTTAGTACTATAAACAATGTTAGTCTTGGTTAGTAAGTTTAACTAAAATAACAAACTGTTAGTATAGTTAGTAATATAGAAAAGCAAGGTGAAGGAAGTAAACAAGATTGGAAGGAATGGTTGAAATCGCAGTAACCATGAAATCACCCGAAAGTGCGGCACACAATACTGGGGCAGTGAGCGATCACATGACAAAAGACCAGACAGGGGGAGACAAAGTGCAATGCATGGTAAGACACAAAACATGGACCGGAATATAACTGCAGGAGTGGAATATGGAAGAAGATACAGAAACAATGTAAAACAAAACATGGCATGGAATCCCAAAACACAATACAAATCTTGGTCAGACAGAGCAGAATGATAAAAAACATGGCAAACAAGGCAGAATCATAAAAGTTCTGTGGTCTCTCCATACCCCTGCTCTGGCATACACACCATTTCTCTAAACGACATACTACTTAGTTCCTCTAGGAACTCTACTGATTGCAAACTATGTTGCGCCGCCAACTGGCCCTGGAGATCAAGGATCTTGCTCCCTAGATGCTCAATTAGCTGGCACCGGTGACAGACAAACCCACCCTGGAAATCTCTTCCCAAAAATGAGATCATCCTGCATCTGTTACATAGTTTTGGCCACAGTTTGAACCCTCTACCTAATGACCTTGCTCACCCTCGAAAACAAGGAAAATTAATTAATGCCGAGACAGAAGCACAGGGTCCACAAATTATTAACCTGAAAAGCCCTAAGCAGGAGTTAGAATCGGAAACTTGCAATTGTCACATGACCTAACACTGGACTGCCTCAGTAACTAGTAGCAACGGCCTGCACTGTAGTGTGGCCAAGCACATCAGCAATGGAGGCAGAGGACAGTCCAGCTGAGCCTAAATCACAGCATTGTACTGTCCGCCTTGCATGCATGCAGTTGTAGCTGTACTGTTATATATCCACTTTTCTGGAGGATACTTTGCCCTAAGCTCCTAATAACCAATTATTCCAAAACGACAGCAAGTTACTAAATGAGCTCATAGCAGAAACATGCAAACGGTCGAAAGCATTGCTTGCGTGAAGCTCGTGAATCGGTAACTTGTTGCAGGAAAAATTCCGAATCCAGTTTAAAATTTTTCAGCTTGTAATTCGCCAAAACATTTTTTAAAGGGGATAAAATTCCGCCACGGTAATGCACAGAAATCGTTTGTTAGACCAGACACAGCTTGAGCATCAGAGCTAACCCACCCATACGAAAATTCTCAATGGTGAATGAATGGTATCCAGTGGTAAATCAAATAGCATTTTTTTGAAAGGGCGCACGACGGCTAAGTTGCCGGCTGAACCCGGATAAGCAAAACGTGTTTGTTTGGAATTGTTGTTGAAATGAATTCTTAAAGTTGAACTGTTCGGAGTTAACGGGAAAAAAAAGTATAGCATTGAGGTTATTGTACCAAGTAAGGGTAAACTTTATGTTGATGTAGCAATATGATGGCAGTAAGAATTTGTGTTATTACTACGGGGAACTTCATAGCTTATGGGGGAGGAGTGTGATACATTGAACCCTGCATCGTAAATCGGATCATTCCGAGTTTAGAGGCGCCCTCTACTGGCGTTTAGGTGTTGGGATACTTGATGTGCACATGCGTAAATGTACAGCAGTCCTGAAGTATAATAAAGAACGTGACCAGTCACATTCGTAGCAACCGCGCCTCATTCCTCTTTATATTTGGGTTCATATCCGAATATATTACACAGCCCTCCGTGCATATCACCAGTGTGCAAAGCGCAACTCTTCTACTACCACTTTCACGCAGACTTATGCTTGCCTATCATTTCCTAAGAAATACAATTCAAAATCACTGTGTTTACATTGACCGGCAGGGGTCTCGGGTGCAATCGAAACCTCAAGAAATGAACTAAACCTCCGCATATCTGGCTGGAAAGCTTCAATGCTCCACGAAGCTTCATCTCCCGAACACTATCCGTAACCATGCACACCAAGGTAACTTTCTGCGGCTCCGAAAGACCAAAAGCAACTTCACCACCAAACTATCCTCGAAGGCATTGAAAATTGGGCGTGACTGCAAAATCAGGACACTTTTTTTCATATTGACGATTGCTCAAATTGCACAGAATCATTTGACAGCCTTTACCATGTTAGCATATCCAACGTTTCATTTTCAAGCTCGATGAATGTTTAAGCCATCATAGCTAGTCTACAACTTGGTGACCTTAAGAGCTGATTGGATATACAGTGAATCGTGAGTTCTTAATGTGGCTTGTTCAGTCTTCTTGAGTTAATGTCAGAACTGGTTGCTCAATAACCCCCAACCATAGCATTACGGTGAAAAATCGCCTCAAATGCCCCGTTTGCAGTTTGTACCAGTGCCAGCGCATGTCCCATAAACTTCGAAACTCTGGTCCGTCTCACTTGTTCTTTGAGATATTAAGATAACAAAAAAACCCATCTCTTGCATATTACTACAAAATGGAAAACTGAAACAACAGAACTCCAGACATTTCAATGTGTTTTGCTTGCTTAACCTGGAAAAATTTCTGCCGTATACATCATATTAGCCTTCTTCCTTGCTGGCAACAAGGCATTCAGCTCATGAGCGGAAAAAACAACAAAAAAAAAAAAACTTTATTTGCAAAAATTTGGTTAATTTCACGTGTAATGACTTCTCTGGTAAAATTTTGGGACTATTTTCAGCATTTTCAGAAATAAATACAGTATGATCTGGTGTCATTAGCACTTAAAGGGCATTTATATCCATGTGAAGTAAAACTAACAAGAATTGCAGAAATTGTGTCACTGTCCCAATCAGGACTCCAGACTAACCTTTTTTATCACTGTCCCGCAACGCCCTGAAAAACAGTTTTAACCATCCCAAAGTGAATGCGAACCTTCCCAAAAATCAATATGTTCTTTCTTTTTGTTATCATTACCTATAGCTGTTGTTAGTGGAATTACAAAACAACTCTGAGATGAGGAAATAAATTGTATTTATTTTGCTTCACCCAAAGGAAAGTGGCATTGGGTTTGGGAAATAGTCCTAAATAGTACTAAACAATTTTGAACATCTCATAGGCTAAATGAAATCATTCAACAACAAACTTGTGGTTTTGAGCATTTTGTGGACTGAAAGGTTGATAGTGAAAACATTCAGTATATTATTCGAAAATGAAAAAAAATTTTTTTTTTTTTAAACTTTTATTTTTTTTTTTGATTTTCAGAAACAGAAAACATGCGAGGGCTGGGACATATCCACAAAAAAAAAAAATAAAATAAAATAATAAATAAAAATAAAACAACACTGGGTACAATGCATACAAGTACATCCAAGCATACAGGAATGGGTAATTAAGAATCTAATGACTGCGACAATCCCACTTTTCCCAGTATTTATCTCCTTTCTCCTTCTGAAGCTGGAGGGAGAAAGTCATTTTCTCCATAATTTTGATAGAGTTAATAATATTTATAAAAAGACTAATAGAAGGGGGGTTCCTTTGAAGCCAACATTTTGTAATTGCCTTTTTACGAGCAGCAATAAAAATCTTCAGAAGATATGCGTCACTTTTACGGAGGCCTTCAGGGATTTTTCCAAGATACAAAAGAGTAAAAGAGAAATCAACAAAAGAGTAAAAGAGAAATCAACTGTCATGTTCAAAGTATCTGAGATCAACTGTCTTACTCCTTCCAAAAAGGGTTTGACATAAGGACAAGACCAAAAAATATGCATATAATCTGCAGAGACCGTTCCACACCCCTTCCAGCAAAGGCACTGCGAGCCACTCCATCTGGACCTCTGATTTTGAGTAATAAAGAAACTAATCAAAGTCTTCCAGCAAAAATCTCGCCAGAAATAAGAATTTGTAGAAGTGTATTGTGTTTGCCATATTTCAGACCACATTTCCTCTGATATAACCACATTAACTTCTTTTTCCCAGCATTGTCTTATATAACCTGTTGGATTTTTATTCATTTGGGTAAAACCTTTATAAAGCCTGCCAATAATACCTTTAGTGATCTTTGAGTCATAAGCATAAATGGCTGGATTATTGCCGAGGGTTTAGCTGAATCAGCTATTCTTATTTCCTGAAGAAAAAAATTACGCATTTGTAGGTAGCGATAAAAATCTTCTTTGCCTGACAAAAGGAGGTAATGCCCTGCTTTACCCACTGTTTAAAGTTATGGTCGTGTGATGCTGGGAGGAAGTGTGGATGGAACGCCGGCCAACTCAGCAGTCCGATTTCCCTATGGAGCTTAAATCTGCTCACCACTTCCGACCACATTTTCAATGAAAAACCAACACACTGATTCTGCTGCATGTGTATTTCATTAAATCTGCTCGGACTCCCCAAAACAGACTGAATGGGTATGTCAATTAGGGACAATTCAATTTCTTTCCACTTGGTCTCATACGATGAATTACACCAACACACTAAAGGTCGCAGCTGCGCTGCCAAATAGTAATCCTTAAGACAAGGTAGAGCCAGGCCCCCCCTCTCTCCCAGTTGCTGCAGAGTAGAATATCTCACTCTAGGGCGTTTATTATTCCAAATAAATCTTGAAAAGAGCTTGTCCCACTCCCTGAATTGTATAGCAGGAACCTCTACTGGGAGTGCTGTAAACAAGTATAGCAGTCGTGGAAGGACATTAGTTTTAATTGTTCGCACTCTACTACCAAGGTCAAGAGGGAGCACGTTCCACCTGCCCAAATCATCATATATTTTCTCGACACCAAGATAATTAATTTGAGACTGGTACCAATTAAAATGATGTTCAACAACTTTTTTGAAGGAGCAAAATGAAAGGTCAAAATTTGGGTTTTTTGAACATTCAGCACATAACCGGAGTATTTCCCATAAACCTCCAATATGTTCATTAATAATGGGACACTCAATTTGGGGTTTTGTAATGTTACAATCACGTCATTTGTATATAAAGAAATCTTGTTTTCAACATTTCCAATAGTTATACCCTCCAGAGCAGTCTCCTCTCTGATGGCCTGAGCCAGTGGTTCTATAAAAAAATTGAAGAGTAATGGGCTCAATGGGCAGCCCTGTCTACATCCTCGTTGTAACGTTATCTGGTTTGAAAGGCACCCATTAATTTTTATCCTTGCAGTCGGAGAGGAATACAACATTCTTATACACTGAATAAATGAATCACAGAAACCAAATCTTTTCAAGACTTGGAACAAGAAGTCCCAGCTTACCGAGTCAAACGCCTTCTCCGCATCAAGACTGAGAAGGACAGCACTTGATGTTCCTTTAGAAATGTGATCAATAAAATGAAGGGCTCTACGTATGTTATCATGTGTTTGCCGATTATTTATAAACCCTGTCTCATAATCTATATTTAAGACACTGATTGGTCTATATCCTTTGCAGTCTGTTCTGTCTTTTCCCTCTTTTGGTATAACTGATATGAATGCCACCCTCCATGATGGGGGGAGAACTCCACCCTTTAATGTATAATTGAAAGAGGCCTTTAATAGGGGGATCAAGAATTCTCTCATACATCTGTACCATTCCGGAGGGAATCCGTCACAGCCTGGAGATTTATTGGCACTAAGGCTTGAAATTCCACTATCAATTTCTTCGGCCGAGATTTCAGAAAGTAGTTTATCATTTTGATTTTTACCAATAGATGGAAGGTCTAATGAATCCAAAAATGTTTGAATCGTGAGTCCATCTGTCTTATCTGGTTGCGTATACAGGGATTTATAATATTTTACAAAAGCATTCTGAATTCCTTCCAATTTGGTAATTACCTTATTTGTGATAGGGTCTCTAATGTTGTGAATTGTGTTTTCAGCCTGTTTTTTCCTTAGTCTCCATGCCAATAATTTGGAGGCTTTAGGTCCTGCTTCATAATATCGTTGTTTCATAAATCGTAATTTTTTTTCAATTCCCTCACTGAGAATTTTATCTATCTCCTGCTTGATTATCCTCATTTGATTAAGTATAGAATGATCATTTTTAATGCAATGAAGTTGCTCCAAGCTCTTTAGTTGTTCCTGCAAGTCTGTAAGCTTTTTTGCTCTCAACTTTTTTAATTTCGCACATTTAGCTATAATTTTTCCACGAAGAAATGCTTTTGCTGTGTCCCATAAGATCGCAGGGCTAACCGTACCATGATCATTATGCCCCAAAAAAATGTTTAGTTCTTCAGCCATTTCTCTTTTGAATGAATTACTATTCAGTAAACCCGTATGCAGTCTCCATAGCGTAGTTTTAGGCGTCCCACCCAAATTAAGCTCCAATGTTAATCCAGAATGATCAGAAAGGTCCCTCTGTCCAACTGTACAATCTTTCATTCCATGACAATCTCTACTAAACATAAAAAAGTAATCAATTCTGGAGTAGATATTATGTCTTGCGGAATAGAATGTGAATTCAGTATCAGATTTGCGCAAATGTCTCCATACATCAATGAGTCCTAATTCTTGTAAGATCTTATTAATTTGTTTTTCCAAAAGGCTCTTTTTCCTCGCTCGGTTAGTAGTGTCCAGTCTAGGATTAAGGAGTAAGTTGAAATCCCCTGCACAGATACAAATACCATGAGTTTCTGCTGCGATAAGACTGAATATCTCCTTGAAAAATACAATACTGCTGCCTGGGGGGGCATATATATTACATAGGGTGACTTCCTCGTTTCCAAGTTTTCCCTTAACCAAAACAAATCTACCCTCCTTATCTTGATATTCAGAAATAAACTCAAAGCAGACATTATTCGAAATGAGGATTGCCACTCCCCTTTTTTTTCCTGTTCTATATGACGAGAAAAAAGAATTTCGAAAACCCATTTTCTTCAGCTTGACATGTTCTTGAAAATGAAAATACTCTTAAACCATCCCTAATCCAGGAAGAGAAAATTAAAGACAGATTTAAAGTGGTAATCTGTAAGATTTGAATAGTTTTTTTTTATATCAACATCTTTGGCAGTAAGCTGTAATTGCAGGTGTGCTTCTGGACCTCATTTCCCATAACTCTTGTAGAGACCCAACAATGTCGCCTGTATGACGTCGATAAATTGATGGCTCTTATCAGTTCCACGCCTCCTCAACTCTCATGCAGACGGGAAAGATGCTCTTTGACATGGCAATTGGACACAACGAAAGTAAAAATTATGTGATGTTAGTCATCCATTGGCATCATTTCATTCCAGTAATATGTTAGGCTATTATGATAAATTGATAAACTTAAAGGGCGACCAACTCTCACGCATTCGCCATGAGAATGTGTGCTTCATTCACGTTCCCGTGTTGTAGTCAGTAATTATTCAATTAACGAAATGTGTGTGTTTCACAATCATTCAAATTGTTTTGAATAAAATAAGACCATTTGAAACATTTTTATGCCATTCCACTGCTTCCAACCCCTGAATGAAGAAAAGCGTGAGAATTACGGAATTATAATTGTTCTCATATAAGGCTGTTAGTGGTGAAATCCACCGTAACCCGTGAAACTGATAAACTTCAAAGCAGAAGGACTTCAATTTGTTATGTATGAGTATTTTTTGTACTGCATTATATTTCATTTGTAAATGAAGATTTGTTACATGCTGTTTTGCTGCCTTGCTGGTCAGCTATATTTATTTTGTTCATTTCGCACCCTCTGGTGGCGTGTCTGTAAAATCATTAAGAAAAGACTAGTGATTTTTAGAAGCTTCTGGCACTTTCCTGCTTGGAGGGGGTGGGATTTCCCTAGAATCCTGTGGATCTTTCTAGAACAGGGATACTCACTCTTTTCCAGAATGAGCCACAGTGGGTGCGAGCTTTCACTCTATCCAACCTGTCGCACACCTGATTCTACTAATCAACCCTTAAAGCTTTTGCCATAGTCCCTTGATAAGTAGAATCAGGTGTGTAACTGCATGGTTAGAATGAAAGCCTGCACCCACTGCGGCTCATTCTGGATAAGAGTGAGTATCCCTGTTCTAGAAGGTTGCTAGTCTATATAAATGCTGTGATTTTAAGCACAAGAGAGAGAGAGAGCAGACAGCAGAATAGAGCGGAGCAGAAATAGAGTTTTGTTTTGGCAACAGTTAATCGTGGCATTGGAGTGTTATTAGAGAATTGAATAGTGGATATATTTTTTTGTACAACTTTTTTTTGAGAAGAATAAATTTGTTTTAGTTGTACTTTCTGGTTTTCTTTGTTGTGATTTTTTCAAGTCATAACAAATTCCACCTGAGAATCTATACAAACGGTATGATAGAATAATTTCTGACTACAGTACGGGAACGTGAATGTGTCATTTAAACTCAAGCTGAATACGTGAAAGTTGAGAGCCCTGTGTAAATAATTAAAATGGAAGTTGGTTAACAGGTAACGTTATAACCTTTTTTTTAAATAAAATTAATTTGTCAAGGTGGACAACGTAGCTTTTTTCCCCCGTTGGCTTCCAGGAAATTACGGTGCAATTTTAGTTTCAATGGCAGCCGCAACAGAGACTCAGCTAACGTTAGTTTCTACTGTGCACAGTGTAGCTACAGAGTATGGTATTTGCCATTGCCATTGGGTGGACGTCAGAAGGGATCCAGTAGCGGTACTTTCCGCTTCTTGGAAGGCTGCATTTTTAACGGGCCTCCCTTAATTCCATCAGTAAAACTGACATATAATGTAAGGGACAAGTTAGATTTAGGGTTAAGGGATAAAACCAAGGTTCAGGTTGGGGAAAGTACCGCTACTGGATCCCTTCTGACGTCTACCTTGCCATTGCTTCTCCCGGGGTTCCTTTCTTCCTTCAAGCTAGCTTGCAGCTCCTCCTATCATCTGGAAAACCAAACACTGCTGACTGACGTAAAAAGTGTCATTTGATGTGCACTGGAATGTCGCCACAAACACACTGATCTCATTACCTGGCAAAAAATGAAATACATGTGCAATACATCGTTGTTTTATTCCTCCTCTCTGATAGACACTGACTTAACAGACAGTAACGAGACAGAAATCTTACGGATTACCACTTTAAGTAATAGAAAATATTAGTCTTAGTTTCCTCAGTCCATGTACTGGGGTCATGAGTTGTGCAGCATTATCTTAGTCGATGAATGAGTATCTTTCTTTTCCATTCAGGCATAAATTTTCTTTTCTGGTTTGCTTCATAGCCAGAGCGTCTTTGTTTCTGCAGAGAAACAGAGTATAATTAATTTTGTGAAACAAGCTCATTCATAACTTGTGAAAAACATCACAGTAAAAGACACAAACATGCAGATATATTGTTAATAATAGTTTGATTAAACAGGTTTCTCAAGTCTCTTGCTCTGAGCGTGTGACACAAGCATTTTAACCTTTTCACACTCTCACCCGCCACACTTGGTATTTCTCATGCATAACACGGATGTTATCGGGGCGAATGCAGAAATTACTCAGAGCCCATTTCTTAATTACAACCCCAATTCCGAAATCAACTGAGAGAATGAACTTTGTCAGTCCTCCCAACATATTGGACATTCTGGGGGCCCCCCTCTTGGAGGCACAAAATGGTTTAGTCCGCTCGACAGCGACAGGTGTAACTTCAGTGAGCCCAGATTGAATGACCTGGGGGCTAGACATCATGCTGCCCAAAAAGCATAAATCGGGGTATCAAAATAAGAAAGAGTACCCAAACCAGTACCCAAACCAGATGTAGCCTAATATTTTAGGTATTTGAGCACAAGTAGGCCAAATGCGTCAATTCAGGTGGTGAATGAAAGAACCACTCATCAATATAATCTGATCTGATTCTAGCTTAAAACCCTATTAATGCTTTTTTATTTTAAATAAAAACCCCCTTTTTCCTTTTTTTTTGCTCACGCGCCTCGTGCACTGGCATGGATAGGGGCCTACTGACATTGAGAGTGTACAGGACCCAGAATTTGGTGCTATGCCCCTGAGTGGTGGCATCTGGGCATAGAGGAGACAAGTTTCTTGAGTTGAGCCATTTGATCCCACTCTAGTTTAACACAGGCTTCCAGCTGCTGGAGAGTTTTGGGTCTCCTTTGACCGACTTTTCATTTAATTATGTGCCAAATGTTGTCAATCGGTGAAAGATCAGGACTGCAGGCAGGCCAGTTCAGCACATTGACTCTTCTACTACGAAGCCATGCAGTTGTAGTAGCTGCAGTGTGTGGTTAGGCATTGTCCTGCTGAAATACACAAGGCCTTCCTTGGAAAAGATGTCATCTCGAGGGGAGCATATGTTGCTCTAAACCCTTTATATAACTTTAAGTATTTATGGTGCTTTTTAAAACATGCAAGCGTCCCACACCATATGCACTAATGCATCCCAATACCATCAGAGATGCTGGCTTTTGAACTGAACTCTGATAACAGGAGGGGTGGTCTTTCCCCCCTTTTGCCCGGAGGACACGACGCCCATGATTTCCAACAAGAATGTCAAACTTGGACTTGTCAGACCTCAGGACACTTTGCCACTTTGCTACAGTCCGTTTTAAATGAGCCTTGGCCCACAGAACACGGCGGTGCTTCTGGATCATGCTCAACAATGGCTTCCATTTTACATGATAGAGTTTTAGGTGGCATCTGTGGATGGCACTGTGGACTGTGCTTACAGACTGTGGTTTCTTGAATTATTCCTGGACCCATTTAGTAATGTCAATGACAGAATCATGCCAGTGATGCAGTGGCTTCTGAGGGCCCGAAGATTACAGGCATCCAGTGAAGGTCTTCGGCCTTGTCCCTTACGCACAGAGATTTTTCCAGTTTCTCTGAATCATTTGATGATGTTATGCACTGTCAATGATGAGATCTTCAAAGCCTTTGCAATGACGTTTCGGAACATTGTTTTTAAAGTATTCCACAATTTTTTTTACGCAAGCCTTCGCAGGTTGGAGAGCCTCTGGCCATCTTTACTTCTGAAAGACTCTCTAAGACATCCCTTTTATAGCCAATCATGTTACACACCTGTTGCCAGTTAACTTAATTACTTGCTAATTGTTCTTTCAGCTGATTCTCTTATATACTAATAGCTTTTTCAGCCCTTTTTTGCTTGTGTCCCAACTTTTTTGTTGCATCTATAAAATTTTAAATAAGCTCATTTTGTGGATAAAAATGTAAAATGTCTCAGTTTCAACATTTTAAATGTTATCTATGTTCAATTGTTAATAACATGTTGACTCGTGATCTGAAAGTCACTGCATTTTTATTTTATTCACAATTTCCACTTCGTCCCAACTATTTCGGAATTGGGGTCGTACTTCGGCTCTATTTAACCTATAGCCCAGTTGAACGAGTTCACCACCGGCTATGGATACATTTAGCAGTGTTTCCCATACATTGACGAGACAATGGCGGGCCACCATAGTGTAATTTACCCCCAAAATTGTGTCAGTATGGGTAATTGCCGCGTGTTGAAAATACATGTGCATGTAAAAAAAAAAAAAACGGAAAATAAGAAAGGATACTGGAAGACACGGAATCTGTGCAATCCTCCGCCCCCTTCCCCTGCTAACCAAAATGAACAATATTCTCCCAATCCCCCCTTGCTCAGCGAAAAACAAAATGAAACCCCCCCCCCCCCACATTCTCCAAAAATTTGGTGGAATACACGTAAGTGGTAACTGAAGACACGGTTTCTTTCCATATGTGATCTAACAGCAATGAAGTCATGGGCAAAACTCAGTACAGTGGCAGAGCCAGGCCTGAAAACTACGCTGCATAAAACATCCGTTTAAAACAATTATTAGTCCCAATCTGTTCTCAGTCATTCTCAAAATTTACAAAAGGTTCACCCCGAGAGCACTTGAGCCGCATGCTTTTTATAGCCTATTTAACTGCCGGGTGCCAATTATTTTTTTTTTAATCAACCCGTGCCGTAATGAAAGTGAAAAGCGATATTTAATCGGAATACAGACCAGTTCAATGAATGCATAGCACTGGCCTATTAAGAAGTCAATTATTTTTCTGTGCTGAATTTAGCCCATGATTTCATCGCTTTTAGATTGCATATGGAGAGAAACTGCGTCTTCAGATGCCAATTACAATAATTGGAACTCGCCAGGACTAATTGTTGTCATAAAGGGACGTCTGTGCCACCCCAATTCCCATTTCTAGCCCCGCCGCTGATCATTAAGCCACAGATTATGGGGAAATATTGGAACGTAGGTCTTACAGTTTAAAAAAAGAGATTAATTGCCTTTCATGCAGTAGTAATGTTACACCATTAACTTAAAATACCAGTTGGCCACCAGCTCACTTATAAAGAACTAGCGTAACAGCTAACTAGCTCTCCTGTAACCTTCTAGCATAAACCACCCTTGTCAACTGTGTCATTTTAACTATCTTAAGTGGATAAAAAACAAAATATGAATGACATTTACTGCATTTCGATTTAGATGCATCCTTACCTCTGACTTGGGCTGACTGGAGCTTGTTGAGAGCGAAGGAGCAGCACTGCCACCCAGGGTGGATTCTGGATTTAACCACTGCAACAAGGTGCTGTACTGTGAGGACGAATTGTCACTGATGAGTGATGGACCGGTGCTGCGGCCCCACGGGAGGCCGGCGGGAACGTTTCATGAGTGATCATACTGACAGTATGAACAGACGTGCGCCGATTAAATCAGCACAGGATTTAGTTTTTTTTTGCTAAGTAATGGTTACTGAAACATATATACTGCAGAAAATAATAATTAAAAAAAAAATGTAGATTCGTCCCGGAGGTGTCTCTGACCGTCCAAAACATATTTTCTATAGTCCTCGGGATGACAAGACAGCGTTAGTCTTGAGCCCTGGTCTCAATACTTGTATGACCACACTGTATGTTCTCAAATATATCTCATTATTAGCACTTAAGAGAATTAAACATTCAGAACGATAGTATCTTTAGAAACAAATTTTTGTAACGGGGCGACAGCAAATGCAGTGCACACAGATTTCAGCTCTTTAACCACTTTGTGCAGAAGCCAAATTTGGCTATTTATGGGTTACCCAAATTAATGCTTTATGATTCAACATTTAAGCTTCATAAAGAGGAAAAATGTGGCTCAACTCAGAAAAGAAACTTACAGCATTTAGAATTACATTGCATATCAGTTTATTTTCATGATTTTGGTAGAGAAAATGAGCTGCAAACATAAAAAAATCTTCATGTGAATTTACCATTGAAACTGCAAAAAAAACATTCTGAGGATTGAAAAACTGCTGGGGCTTAAAACTATACATTTCTGGGATCATAAACTGCTTGACCACAAGTACAATTCATCTTCAACATTACATTCTAGATTACCAGATTACCTACATGCTATTAGCCAAATTATACAGCTAACCAAGTGTCTCCCCAAAGTCTCAAAATGATGTACTGTCAAATCATAAAAAAATCATATATTTAACACAAATTAAGTTTTAAGGCATGAAATTTAATGTGAACAAATGATTTTCTGGTTGAGTTTAGTATGAATATATCAATATCAGTGCAGTTGAACATCAGTGGTCACCAGTAACCTCTCCAAACACAAAACATGCCTTTTCTCCATAATAAAGTTTAGAGTTTTGGCCATTCTTCTTCAAAGTCCCCAAGCCAGCACAAACACGCATTAAATAAACTGCTTATTAAACGGTCAGAAAATTCACCTGGTAATGGAAGCTACCCTCTTCTAAGCTCACAAACTCATTTCAACACTTCTAAGGAACAAGGACAACTCACTGACTCAGTAATATCGGAATTCTGAAACATACCTTATTTTAACAGAACAGACACTCCACTTTCAAGGAATATCAAACAAGTCATTGCCTCCGAGGATTGAACAGAACCGTGCAAGGAACGTAACAGCGGATCCACCCAAATGCACGGGCAGTTCGCGTTTTAAACAGGAAAAAAACCGCGACATTCGACTTTGTTGAGTACGGTATACATTCCAAAACAAAAAAAAAAAAAGTAGCTGCCTCACCTTTTTCATGAATCCCTCCTCCAGAGACCGATGTATCCAGAAGCAAGAACCTTCCGATCCTGTTTCATTTTAAATAATTCCAATTGACCATATCTTTATCTCATTTAAATCCTGTAAATGTTACTGAACACTTCAAGGCCAGTTTTGCGAGCCTTTTTTCTATAAATCGCGTCTGTTTCAGCCGCGTAATATGCACAATGTAGACAGGATACAACAGAGCCTGCTGATACGCATAGGTTTGTATGCTCTGTGTTTGTCCAATCAATGTGTTTCACTTACTCTAAAATGTTTAAACACTCGGGAATTGGATAAGAAACGAGCCGATCAATACATTGTTACCGGGGAAGCTTCACGGGGGAATGAAGTGTCTCTCTGCACTTACGCAGAAGATCCTGAGTGATTGGCTATCAACGCCAGTACTCAGTACTCGGGTGAATATAAGGAAGCGCTGAATTCGTCAATGAAGGAATCTACACGTAAATCCACGGTAGGGAACTACGAA
Organism: Gymnothorax reevesii; assembly: GCA_029721435.1. Lineage (NCBI taxonomy): Eukaryota > Metazoa > Chordata > Actinopteri > Anguilliformes > Muraenidae > Gymnothorax > Gymnothorax reevesii. The sequence continues at coordinate 75,314,091 of CM056574.1, read as the reverse complement.
TTTTTTGTATATGACGACTGTAATTGACAGTAGAATGTGAGAGAATCAATACCATGTCGAATTTTTTGCCTCAGAAAACTGATTTTTCTGAACCACTAATTGGAATACTGTTGGCTCAGTGTGGCTAAACTGGTCGCTACATGGGGATAACGTGTCAAGATTTCTGTGTCAAGATATCATTTTTTTTAACTGCTGGATCAATACTATGAGCAAGGATACTGACCAGTTTGCACATCAGGCTTCGCTGAGGAGTTTAATTCATGCAGCTCTTAAAAAACAGGGAGTGGAGTGAACTTCCCCATATTCAAAACCACGTTCGAGGTCAGCTTACTTGTGAACATTTAATAACTGATCCGGGGGTGCCATCTAGTGATCGAGTACAGTAGCAGCATGCTTAAATTTGCAGGTCTATAGACGCAAGCATCTACATCTGCAGAAAGGGGTTAATCCCCAAACAGCCAAGAGAGTACTCACAATAAAAGTTTACATAGAGGTCACATGAGGCCAAATGCACTTGACCTACCTTGATACTGAGACATATCATTTGACCAAAGTGATTCCCGTCCATACTCAGTCTCATCATACATGAACTTAACTTCTGTGGCTCCTGCATCTTCTGCATTCTGGATCAGTTCCTGAGTGAAAGCCAATTGAACTGCAATGATTGCGAGCCTACATTATCACTATGACTATTTCATTTAATTTTGTTCAGGAGTTTAGAAGTATTATTTCCCCAACAACGCTGATTGTTTATATGATAGACATCAGCTCATGTACTGGTCATGTCCATACCTGGTTAAACCAATCTGCAAACTGCCAAAAATGTAAACTAATGCGTGCTCAAAGTAAAGGGACTCATACCTGAGTTCAGAGTAATTCTGAAACATCAGCATCATAATTATCCACTACTCCAAGTGCTTTTGACTTACAGGGCAGTATTCAGTTCAATCATAGTCATACCCCTATGTTGGAGTATTGAATCAGAAATGGCTCATTCCACACTAACTGTACAAATGTGTTATAATGGTGGTGATAAATTAAAAGACACCTTTTACAATTCTGCAAACACTGGCGTCAGCATCTGCTGGCCATTAAATGGAATTCAATTTCCGTATTGGCCTCACTTTTCAGACCCGAGTGCTGTGTCCATCTTTTTATATTGTTTATGGTAGTAACACAATATGATGACACAAAAAATTTTTCCTTATTTTTAAAAGCTTGGTATATATGATTGTCTGATGCCTTGTGAAATTTTGCAAGAAGTCAGTACCTTATTTTGCAGAGGTCATCTTTACGCCATTAGCATACATTATGCAAATTAACCCACATGAGGACGTGACTGGTTACGCCTACGACGGTCATTTCAAATTGCATTTCTGATCAGACGACTCTCAATTTAGTGCAGACAATTGAAACCGTTATTATGGGTATTTCTCTGCAATATTTCATTTCACTCTCTTTTGAAGTATTAACAGACATGTCATGAGCATTTCATGAAGTTGGCTGCTAAATCTTGTAACAATAAAGGTCCTTCACAATGCCTTGGCTGACATCAGCACACCACTTTTTCTGCTGTGTTGTTGGACCGATTTCTTATGTATATCTTCAATCCGGGATTGAATAAATATGAACAATGCAAATCATTTAATTTTCCTAGAAAAAAAAAATTATTGACCATTCTTATCCAACACAGTGAATTGTACAGTTTAGTATGGAGTGACCCAAATATATTAGTGTCTGTAATAGTCAGCCTCCAATGTGAAAGTATTTGCACACCACTGTGGTGATTTCCCTCAGCCATGTTGAGAGACTGTGCTTTTCATGTAATATAATGCTATGATACTGTACAGCCATACATTTGGGGTTTCCCCTCTTTTGCCATAATAGCATTCCCTTACTCAAGGTCAGATTCACAAACTCATGCATGATAAGCAAATGAAGCAGAAATTAGACATTTCACCTACTTTCAGAATCTGTCCCCCTTCTGGATACCTTCGCAAAATATCCTTCAGAAACTCAACCAAGGGTGGCGTCGTCTGGCCAAACCTCCCTAGAAAAAGCAGACACACAGAAACATACTTAATAATATGCCAATTGGAACATCACAATCGCCACAGTACCACATGATATTTGACACCTGTCTCTGTTTGACACATGTCACTTGGGGGAATATGACTTTCAGCTGCTGAAGTCCACGACCCTGTGGTACCAAGAAAGAGATTACCAGACTGGGCTCTTACAGATCTACACAAGAACAATGTGGGTTGTTCTTTGCAGAGGAGTACCTGTTGATTGAGCAAAGGGACATAAATGGAGGTGAAAACCAATGAACAACCTACAGTATGGAATGCCATTTGGGTCAAAATTAAATAAATAAATATGCCCATGAAATAAATAAAAATGGAAATTACACTAATCTTGTAGTGAATAAATGGGGCAATAAATACATTAAAGAATAAATAAATTTAAAGATAACTACATGAATTAGTCTATATAGTTCAGTAAATAAATATGTTTTTATTTAAAAATGAAATTTCTCCAAGAAACTAAAATTTATTTATTTCTGGGAATTTTTATTTCATTTTTCCACACTTATTTATTTCACAGTACTTTTATTTCTGAATGCCACAATTATGTATTTTATTTCTCACATTCAAATGAATGGGGCTTGGTTCGCTCACACATTCAGACCGAGGCAACAGCACCAAGAACCGTACTGAATGGAAATACCACGCGGGTGAAGCTGTTGTGCTGTCAGTATGGCAGACCTCGATGAGCTCCGAAATTCAATACTATCCTTAGCATTACAAATTGATCAATAAGGTTTATCAGCGGATGCACCTTTGGCCAGTATTGAAGTATTTTTAGAAATATTTGGGTGGATTAGTGCCCTTCAAGATATAGATGTGGATGGCGAAGCTTTAAATTGTTTTAGTTGATTGAGCATTATGCACAAGCGCAAGATACCCAAGAAAATAACGTTGCAACGTTCAACGTTCAAGCTTAGGCGCTGGCCCACTTTGAGGCGGTTGGCAGCATCTCTCAGTATCTCTGAGATGGTTTTCTATCAGTCATGAAATTTCCCCACGGCGTTATGGCCATTCCACGCCTCTTGTTTCTTGCTTTCTCCTAAATCGTGCACTGTGAAAAACTAACAATGCACTGTACAATGTAGCTGATAAACAATGGTCACTACATTGGTCTGATGAACAGTTGTGTTCAAAAAAATAAGAGTGCAACATCAATAACCTGATGAACTACTGTAACTGGTTGTAGTGTTGATATTTCTGCATGACAAATAATTTACTTGTCGATGTAGTAGTATAATAGAAAAACAACAGACCCAACTGTCATGACATGCATGCTACTTGTTCATTCATTGACAGGAGCATATTTAAAATAATAGCGGTGTGGAGTTTAATAAGAGAATTAATTCATTCTGTGATGTCATTAATTGTTAACCCTATAAGTCCCAATAGTGCCATATGGCACTCTCGACCTTGTGTGATTCACACCAATCAAAATCATTGTTATATTCATCCTAGTGCTTTCTGTTGTACTCAAGCCAATGGGACAGGACCAAAGGCTTGTTTTGGCTCCAAAATCACGCCATGCGCCCATACAACTTTATTCAGTATTCAACAATCAAAATCCGTAGCACGTACCACATTGGAGACCTCATGGCGGCGGAAAATTTGAAATTGACACTGAATAGTTTGTATCATATTTTTGGAGATATTATTTCTGACTCAGGAATAACAAGCATTAAAATATCTAAGATTATATGAAAACAGTTTTTGTCATTATAAAACTTTTTTTTTAGTATATAGAACAAATTCAACCTTGATAATTTAATGACAGTGTTTCATTTTTCAAGAAAATATTTTAATGTCCGGGATTGAAAGGGCTTTAGCCCTTAAATATTTTATTAATCACTGTGATTTTTCAATCGAAATGTTCCTTTTTATAAGGGAAACAATTTCTCTTGATATTGTCTAAATAAAGAGATATGGAGTAAATTGTGAACAGGGGTTGGGATGGATGCGCGCCATGCGCAAATAGCTCAAAAATTCAAAATATGGCGCATTATAAAGCCATTTAGCAGGCCTGGAATGCCTCTGTATCCCAATTAAGTCTTTATAATTTTTTTTCCCATTGTACGGCACCAAAATTCTTCGAAAAAAACTCCACTCTTTAGAGTTGATCGAGAACGTTCTGATGCTTGATAAATCAATTCTAGTTCCGGTCCTCGCACGGTCCATCACCATAACGAGGTCATGAAAGTGCCCTTTGCGTGAAAGACATTTGGAGTCCATTTTCTCCGCAAAAATAGTTTGTGATAAAGTCCTTTGATATCACATCGGATTTATATCAATGGACAGTATCAAATAACTCGAAACAGAGTGTCATAATTCTGATTAAGTATGTACGACCCCAATTCTGAAATAGTTGGTACGAATTGGAAATTGTGAATAAAATCAAAATACAATGACTTTCAGATTGCATGAGCCAATATGTTATTTACAATAGAACATAGATGACATTCCAAATATTGAAACTGAGAGACTTTAAATTTTTATCCACAAAAAATGCTCATTTTATTTATTTTTAGCTGAAACAGGTCTCAAAAAAGTTGGGACACAGGCAAAAAAGGGCTGAAAAAGCTATTAATATATAAGAGAGTCAGCTGAAAGAACATTTAGCAGGTAATTAGGTTAATTGGTATCAGGTGTATAACATGATTGGCCATCAAAGTGTCTGAGGCCGAGTCTCTCAGAAGTAAAGATGAAAAATCTTTGGAAATCTCTGTTTTGCCACTAATTTGTATATTATGCAGCCAATACGGTCGCATAACAGTAAGCTTTTATTTAGAGAAAAAACTAGGGCTGTCCCCAATGTAGTCATCTGATAGATTATTTGGTTGATGCACTCTTGGTCGACCGGGATTTGTTTAGGCAAGGCAACACCAAATAACAGTCCGGTTGGCTGCGACTGCATGAATGTAGTCCCCGAAAGCCTGCTTCTCCCCTTTTTTTGCCATGGCAACCAAAATCACTAGGTGGCAAAAGTGAAGTGAAGTACAAATGTACATGTCCATACCAAATAAGAAAGTAATCTGTCAAAAAATTTTAGCCTGTATTGCGTCCACAATGAAATCTTTGTTTTGCCATTAATTTGCATATTATGCAGCCAATACGGTCGCCATGGCAGCCAAAATCAATAGATGTCATAAGTGAAGTGTAAAATATGTCCATACCAATTATGAGAGTAATCGGTCAAAAATTTCAGCCTGTTCTGCATCCACAAGGAAATCTCTTATGTTTCACCACTAATTTGCATATTATTCAACCAATACTGTGCCCATGGCAACCAAAATCGATAGGTGCCAAAAGTGAAGTGTAACATATGCCAAATATGAAAATAATCGGTCAAAAATAGGACCAAAGGTCCTGTAGCTTACCAGCAAGAAGTCTTACAGTGATGATGCAAGCTATGAAAATTTACTGTGAAGTTTGACATTTGAATCAATGAAAATCAATGTCAAGGTCACTAAATAAAAGTCCACATACATTTATAAGACCTCCAGTAATACAGAATCCTAAGCTCGGAAGCAGTTTTGGAATTGAAAGTAATTGAAAATTCAATATGTCAACAAGATCAAGTTGAGGTCAGGAAATGGACTTCGAAATATCCCTTTACAAACCCTGGCTCGATCTGTGGCCATTTTGGTGATACAAGACATTGTAGACATTGTAGAGTTTGACCCTCTGGTCACTGACATTCAAGTTGAATGTTGCTGCCCTCATGGGCACCGCCCCAATCAATTGTTGGAGCTCACCATCCTTGACAGGCAGATCAATTTGCATGATGATACGAATTCATTAAGAACATCAAAAACACAAACGTATTTTCATCGCGAGGGATCCATTGTCACCGCATCGCCACACGGATGCCATTACTCGAAGCATCACAGCAAAGTAGTTGAAGCAACTTCTTCTACATGATGTACAGGGGGAATAAAGTTGATGGGTTCAACTATGTGTCATCAGTACAAATGAAAGTCACAACTGGTCAAGTCCTGTTAGCGGCCACGCCCACTGACCTACAGACCTGCAGAGCACAAGTTTTGATCAGCATGGTCTTTCAATGTTCCATAACAAATCTGGTTTTGAATGGATGAAATCTCTGGGAGGAGTGCGTTAAAATACAATATGTGGAAATCAGGCAAGAATGGCACGTTGAAATCAAAATGGCCGACTTCCTGTTTGGAGTAGACCAATGATGCCAGAGACTTTTTTGTGCGTCTTGGCCAAATACACATGTGTACCAATTTTCATTTTCCAACTGCAGAAAAACTCCTATGGGGAGGGGTTTTTGAAAATTTCAAGGGGGCGCTATGAAGGCATTTTGCCGCCCTCAAGGGCAAACCCCCAATACAATGTGAGAGCTCGCCACCCTTGACCTGTCTATCAATTTTTATGATGATACAAGTTTATTAAAGGCATCAAAAACCTAAACGTATTTTCATGACGAGGGGTGGACCGTCGCCGCGACACTACACGGACGCAATTATGCGTAGCTGCACAGTATTTATGAGGTAGCTTCATTAATTTGTTCTGCATGTAATAGAAGTGGAATGAGGTTGATGTGTTCAACTATGTGTCATCAGTAGAAGTGAAAGTAATAACTGGACACTTCCTGTTACCACAGGGGGGCGCAAGTAACAAAGTGGGAAGTTAATGCATCAGGACGTTTAGGGCAGAGAAATTATTATGATCAGCTAGTTTGAAGCTACTACAGTCAAGTATGTGGGCGTGAGAGCATTGGGAATCCCAAACGTATTTTCATGGCGAGGGATCCTAAGTCACCGCGTTGCCAAACGGACGCCATTACTCGTAGCTATACAACGTTCATAATGTAGCTTCAGCAACTTGTTCTGCATGTTTTAGAAGTAGATTGAAGTTGATGGGCTCAACATTGTGTCATCAGTAGAAGTGGAAGTGACGAGTGGTCACTATCTGTTACCACAGGAGGGCGCTAGTAGCAAAGTGGCAAGTTAATGCATCTGGACATTCAGGGAAAAGCAGCCATCATGACCAGCTAGTTTCAAGCTCCTAGAGTCAAGTATGTGGGCGTGAGCGCAATAGGAATCCCAAACGTATTTTCATGACGAGGGATCCAAAGTCACCGCATTGCCAAACAGACATCATTACTCGTAGCTACACAGCGTTCATAACGTAGCTTCAGCAACTTGTTCTGCATGTTTTAGAAGTAGAATGAAGTTGATGGGTTCAACATTGTGTCATCAGTACAAGTGGAAGTAACATGTGGTCACTTCCTGTTACCACAGGGGGGCGCTACTAGCAAAGTGGGAAGTTAATATATTTAGTCGTTCAGGGCGGCGCCCTCATCATGTTGAGCAAGTTTGAAGCTACTCCAATCAAGAATTTGGGTGTGAGAGCATTGTGATTTTTTTTTGTCAAGTCACTAAAATTTGTCACGCCCTAGCAGCCACGCCCTTTGGCCTAAAGATATGCAGAGCAAAACTATTATTCAGCTAGGTCTCACGATGATGTTTACCAAATTTTAACTCGATTGGACGAAACCCCTAGGAGAAGTTCGTTTTAAAATTCAAAAATTCAAATCAAAATGGCCGCCTTCCTGTTGGGTTTAGGGCGTGGCTTTAATGAAGTTTTTTGTATGCCTTGTTACAAAGCATATAACTACCAAATTTTGTCCGCCTAAGACAAAGTAACCGAATTTCCCTGTGGGAATTTTGAAACGTGTTTGGGGGGCGCTATTTCGGTATTTGGGGTCAAACCTGTGCGACCGCACAAAAATATCAAATTTTGGATGTGGCCGGACGTATGTGGAAAGTACAAGCGTTTTCACCATTGGGAAAGGGGTGAAATTGCCCTTTGAAAAGTCGTAAGAATAATAATAATAATTAAAGCTGCAAGCAGCGTTGAACGGGCCCTCGCCCCCATGCGCACGTTGGGGTTGTGGTGAGATCCTGACGGGTGCAGCTGTGCACTCATGACCATTGGACAGGTCAAGTGCCGGCCCCAACCTGAGAGAATGTGTCAAGCGAATCAGACAAAGCTGAAGGAGTTATGATAAGTTGATACTTCATCCACCAGAAGGCGCTCAGAGTGTAACCAAATTTGGGCAGGTGCATTCAGGGGCAGACCCTAAGCACAAATGTGAAGTTTTGAGCAAATCGGCCAGTTTCAATGAAAAATGTGGCATTTTCTGCTTCCATAAGGGGGCATGATGGGCTAGATTGTTTAGCAGCACATCAAGGCGCTCAGGGTGGGGCTTTCACTATGTACAGGAATTTTGAATCCATTTGGATGAAGTATGAGGGAGAGTGAGCAGCACGAATGTGTTTGGCGAGGCATCTGAAATGGGGACACCATGGCGGCCAGGCCCATTTAGCGACAGACATGCAGAGCACTATTTTTGGTCAGCATGGTCTCTTGATGATCAGAAATAAATATTAGGTTGATTGGACGGAATCGCTAGGAGGAGTTCTTTAAAATGCAATATTGAGACGAGAAAGAATCTGATCTCTGCTACTTTTTTTAATCAATTATTGATCATGGTGATCTTTTATACATGCATGCGTCTGCCCATTGCTTGCAAAAGTTGGACAGTTTTTATCACAGTGCCTTGAGATTTATGATCAATTGTAAAGCCCTTACTCACCATTGTACTCTGTATGCCAGGGCTGGGTGGCCATCTTTGACCATGCGTAGGCTCAGTCACTGGTATTCGTTTATTTATAAAGCAATTTTAGGTGAACTCTCTTCTTATATTTGTTCTTTGATTGAACTAATATCTGATTGCAGTTATAATTTGAGATCTCAAGATGTGATTCTATCGTCAGTTCCAAGTGCACGGACTAATTTGGATAAGAAAGCCTTTAAGTGCTCGGCTCCCCTCACCTGGAATAGCCTGCAAAAAGATTTGAAACTAAAGGATTTGGTCTCCTTGTCGGTTTTCAAATCTTTTATTAGTACAATGGTTGGAACTTGTCAATGCAGTTGACCATTTTAATGTGAGTCCACAGTTTATTGAATATCTTTTTATGTCAGTTGGTATCATTTGAAGCTGTTCTACATTTTTTGTGTTTACACTGTATATTCTTTTGTGTTTGTCCTGTATATGTAACATGTAATGCCCCTATCTTGGCCAGGCCTCCCTTGAAAAAGAGATCATAGATCTCAATGGGACTTTCATTTGAATCCATTTGAATGAAGTATGAGGGAGAGAGAGCTGCTGGAATGTGTTTGGCGAGGCATCTGAAATGGGGAGACCGTAGCAGCCACGCCCATTTAGCGACAGACATGCAGAGCACAACTTTTGATCATCATGGTCTCTTGATGATCTGAAATAAATATTAGTTGAATGGACGGAATCGCAAGGAGGAGTTCGTTAAAATGCAATATGTGAAAATCGGGCCAAAATTACACATTAAAATAGAAATGACTGACTTCCTGTTAGGAATTGACCAATGGTGCCAGAGACTTTTTTGTTCGAATTGGCAACATACACATGTGTACCAATTTTCATCTTCCTATTCCAGAAAAACCCCTATGGGGAGGGGTTTTTCAAAATTCCAAGGGGGCACTATCGAGGCATTTTGCTGCTTTCATGGGCATTGCCCCAATCAGATGTTTGAGCTTACACCCCTTGACTGACATATCAATTTCCATGATGATATGAATTCATTAAGAACATCAAATACCCAAACGTATTTTCATGGCGAGGGATCCATTATCACCGAATTGCCACATGGACGCCATTACTCGAAGCATCACAGCATTCGTAAGGTAGTTTGTGCAACTTCTTCTACATGTTGTACAGGGGGAATAAAGTTGATGGGTTCAACCATGTGTCATCAGTACAAGTGAAAGTAAAAACTGGTCACTTCCTGTTAGTAGCCACGCCCACTGACCTACAGACTTGCAGAGCACAACTTTTGATCAGCATAGTCACTCAATGTTTTTTAATAAATGTGGTTTTGAATGGATGAAATCTCTCGGAGGAGTGCGTTAAAATACAATATGTGGAAATCAGGCAAAAATGACACGTTAAAATCAAAATGGCCGACTTCCTGTTTGGAGTAGACAAATGATGCTGGAGACTTTTTTTTGCATCTTGGCCAAATACACGTGTACCAATTTTCATCTTTCTACTCCAAAAAAACCCCTATGGTGAGGGGTTTTTGAAAATTTCAAGGGGGCGCTATCGAGGCATTTTGCTGCTCTCATCGGCAAAGCCCCAATCACATGTGAAAGCTTGCCACCTTTGACCTGTCTATCAATTTTTATGATTAATCAACTTGTATCAAGACATCAAAAACCCAAACGTATTTTCATGGCGAGGGATGGATAGTCGCCGCGTCATTACACGGACGCCATTATGCGTAGCTTTATATTATTCATTAGGTAGCTTCACCAATTTGTTCTGCATGTAATAGAAGTGGAATGAGGTTGATTTGATTAAGTATGTGTCCTCAGTACAAGTGAAAGTAATAACTGGTCACTTCCTGTTACCACAGGGGGGCGCTAGTCGCAAAGTGGAAATTTAATGCATTTAGACGTTCAGGGCGGAGCAATGATCATGTCCAGCAAGTTTGAAGCTACTACAGTCAAGTATGTGGGCGTGAGAGCATTGGGAACCCAAACATATTTTCATGGCCAGGCATCCAAAGTCGCCGCTTCGCCACACGGACGCCATTACTCATAGCTATAGAGTGTTTACAACGTAGCTTCATCAACATGTTCTGCATGTTTTAGAAGTAGAATGAAGTTGATGGGTTCAACAATGTGTCATCAGTACAAGTGGAAGTAACGAGTGGTCACTTCCTGTTACCACCGGGAGGCGCTATTAGCAAAGTGGAAAGTTAATATATCATGATGTTCAGGGCGGCGCTCTCATCATGTTGAACAAGTTTGAAGCTTCTAAAATCAAGTGTTTGGATGTGAGAGCATTGTGAAATTTTTTCCTCAAGTCACTAAAATTTGTCACGCCCTAGCAGCCTGCAGATCTGCAGAGCACAACTTTTGATCACCTTGGTCTCACAATAATCTCTACCAAATTTGAAGTTGATTCGGCGAAATCCTTAGGAGGAGTTCGTTTTAAAATTCAAAAATTCAAATCAAAATGGCCGACTTCCTGTTGGGTTTAGGGCGTGGCTCCAATGAAGTTTTTTGTATGCCTTGTTACAAGTCATATAACTACCAAATTTCGTCTGCCTATGACAAAGTAACCGAATTTCCCTAAGGGAATTTTGAAACGTGTTTAGGGGGCGCTATTTCGGCATTTGGGGTTAAACCTGTATGACCGCATTTAAATATCAAATTTCGGATGAGGCTGGACGTCTGTGGAAAGTTAGACGCGTTTTCACCATTGGGAAAGGGGCGAAATTGGCCCTTGAAATGTCGGAGGAATTATAATAATAATAATAATAATAATAATAATAATAAACAGCATGATTTCAATAGGGTCCTCCGCGAACGACTTGCAGTCGTGCTCGGGCTAATAAAAATAATAAAAATTAAAGCTGCAAGCAGCGTTGAACGGGCCCTCGCCCCCATGCGCACGTTGGGGTTGTGGTGAGATTCTTATGGGTGCAGCTGTGCACTCACGACCATTGGACAGGTCAAGTGCCGGCCCCAACCTGAGAGAGTGTCGAGCGAATCGGACAAAGTTGGAAGGAGTCATGAAAAGTTGATAGTTCATCCACCAGAGGGTGCTCTGAGCGTAACCAAATGTGGGCAGGTGCATTCAGGGGCAGACCGTCAGCACGAATGCAAAGTTTCGAGCAAATCGGCCAATGTCAATGTAAAATTTGGCATTTGCCGTTTCCACAAGGGGGCGCTATAGAGGCATTTTGCTCCCCCCATAGACGCGGCCCCTATCAGATTTAATAGCTTGCAATCCTTGACCTGTGTATCACTTTTATGATGACACGAGTTCTGTAAAGACATCAAAAACACAAACGTATTTTCAGGGCAAGGGATCCATCTTCGCTGCATTGCCACACGAACACTATTACTTGTAGCTTCACAGCATTCTTAATGTAATTTCATCAACTTCTTCTGCATGTTTTAGAAGTGGAATGAAGTTGATGGGTTCAAATGTGTGTCATCAGTACATGTTAAAGGAAAAAATTGTCACTTCCTTTTACCACTAGGGGGCGCCAACAGTAACGTGGAAATTTATTATTATATTGTGACGTTTAGGGCGGAGCCTTCATCATCTCCAGCAAGTTTGAAGTTTCTACGATCAAATATGTTGATGAGGGAGCATTTTGAAAGCATTTTCACAGATATAATTGTATTTCCTTTCTCTGCTTTGAGATATTAATATTTACCAATAAATATTTAATTCAGTATTTGATAGTAATTTAAAATGTCATAACATCAATTTTTCCATAAACTTAAAATCAAAGTAATATATATTAAGGGAAGTGAATTATTTATATTTTCAAGACATTAAGACGCAACATTTATGCTGAGCAAATCGATGAGAGTGCTAACTGTTTTCTATGCCCTTTTAAAGTGTGTAAACATTTTTTTAAATTGCTGGATCGATACTATGGGCAAGGATACAGACCAGTTTGCACATCAGGCTTAGCTGAGGAGTTAAATTCATGCAACTCTTGAAAAACAGGGAGAGGAGTGAACTTCCCCACATTCAAAACCGCGTTCGAGGTCTGCTTGCTTGTGAACATTCAATAACTGATCCGGGGGTGCCATCTAGTGATCGAGTACAGTAACACCGTGTTTAAATTTGCTGTTCTATAGACGCAAGCGTCTACATCTGCAGAAAGGGATTAAGTAACGGTAATGTTTAAGATTTTGAGGTCATACGCAATGTTATTTCCCCATATGTGAAAAGTCAATCATCAATATTTTGTAATTGAAGATTAAACCCTTGAATGGCTTTCTAATGTAACGAGCTGGAGGCATTAGTTTAGTACTTATGCAACTTTAGGCGAACTTAACGTTAGCTAGCTCGCTAGCTAACCGGCTCGTCAATCAGAAAATCGAAATTCAAAACATGGTTAACGTTCTACGTCAAGTCAGCTGGCCGGTAGGTTGCTATTATGTGCAAGTCGTACAGTGTACTAGTATACGTTTTGAAGTTAAGCTGATATAGCTGGTTAGATCAGTGGTTCTCAACTGGTGGTTCGCGACCCCAAAAGTGGGTCGTGGACAGCTAGTTAAAAAATAAATAAATAAGAGCCCCTCCGTCACACCAACGTAACTCTGTGCGTGTTATTTTTGCTGGCTGATGTAGGGTACTATTGCATTCCACTGCCAGATGGCAGCAAAACCCAAAAGCAAGGCGATTGGATATCGGGCCCGTGAAATTTTTGTTCCCACTTGAGTTCCGGAAACAAACAGAAACTTATTTGCATACAGCTAATCAGTGATCTTGTTCCGAACCACTGAGGAAGTGTCTTGACACATTTTTTTGTCTATCAGAGCCTTGCACAGACGCATGGTCTCGGAACCACTGATTGCACAGTCTATACCCATAATACTGGACTTACCTGCCTGCCTTGCTCTCAGCAACTGTTGGCCAAATCATTTGTCTGGCCTGCCATTTAGATAAATAAATTGTTATGAGAGTATTTTTTTCAAATATCTGAAGCTGGTAAAATGAGCTGGTCACAATCAATGTGGTCTAGCAATACCCAACTCGCCGCTTTTTTATCCTGCACTGATCATATTAATCATAAACTAGTTAGTGACACCAAACAAAATCCAATGAATATAAAGTAAAATAACCGAGATTGCATTATCTTATTCTAGAAAATGCTCTGTAGGCCTACAGATTATTTTTATCTAGCCTCGCAAATGAATGTTATTAACATATCGGCAGGTTTGGCAAGTGCTGTTATTGAATTGTAGTCGCACTTTGCTGTTGGCTGTTACTATAGGTTTTCGCGATTAAGGTGCTTTCTTTCTGCATCATCGAAACAAAATCATAAGTCGACGGCCATAGCTATACTCAGGCAGAGGTGTTACAGCCTAATGATTAAATTCTTCGAAAGAGGTTTTGAATAAATCTTTGTGTCCTTGAAAATGCAGTGGCAGTTTCCAAACCTGCCAATCATTTTTAATGTTTGGATTTATAAAAATCATCTGTTCTGAGCATTCGTATTTTCTAAAATAAGCTGACGCAATTTCGCTTATTTTTACACCAGGACTTATGACCAGAGTAGGGCTTATGACATCATATACTTGGATTTTCAGAAAGCATTCTATACAGTACCGCATAAGAGACTGATTTTTAAAATGAGCTCCATTGGAGTTACAGGAGGTATTCTGAAGTGGATTCAAAACTGGTTACAGGACAGAACACAAAGAGTGGTGGTCAGAGGTATCTCATCTGAGCTAGGTATGGTGGGGAATTGGCATTCCCCAGGGATCGGTGTTGGGACCCCTGCTGTTCCTCATCTTCATTAATGACCTTGATGGGAATATTGGGAGCAGATTGGTTAAATTTGCAGATGATACTAAATTGGGGGGTTTAGCCAATAGTTTAGGGTCCACTAAAGTGATTCAGGATGATTTGGACAGAATCCAGAGTTGGGCAGAAATGTGGCAAATGAAATTTAATCTAGCAAAATATAAAGTTGTACATGTAGGTAATAAAAACATTTGACGGGATTACTTCATGGGAGGTTTAAAACTGGAATGTGCTGCACACGAGAAAGATCTGGGAGCGATTGTTCACCAAACCCTCACAGGCTCTAGTCATAGTGTCTTTGCAGTTAAAAAAGCCATTCGGATGCTGGGATACATTGCCAAAAGTATTGAGTACAAATCTAAGGAGGTGATGCTTCTTTTGTACAACACTTTCGTTAGACCACATCTGGAGTATTGTGTACAGTTCTGGGGACCATACATTAAGAAAGATATAGAGGCTCTAGAGAAAGTTCAGAGAAGTGACACTAAGCTTATTCCAGGTATAAAAGATGAACGCTACGAGAAGAGGCTGAAGATCCTTAATCTCTTTAGTCTTAGGAAAAGGAGACTCAGGGGTGATTTGATTGAGGTCTTTAAATATGTTAAAGGGATTAACAAAGTGAATTATGTATGATTTCTTCGACCAAGTGTTGTGAGTAGAACTCGGGGTCACAAATGGAAGTTGACCAAAGGTAAATTTAGCACTGATATTCAGAAATATTTCTTCACCCAAAGAGTAATTTCAATGTGGAATAGCTTGCCTGACCATATTGTTGAGGCAGAGACCTTGGGGGTTTTCAGGAGCAGGCTTGACTAAAAGCTAGATACCATCGAGTCATTCAGTATCTGAAGGGATATATTCACAATAGTAAAATGAAACTGGCAAGCTTAGTTGGGCTGAAAGGCCCGTTCTTGCCATTCATGTTTTGTTATGTTATGTTACATTATTAGTGCAAGGCCAGTGAAAAGAGAAAAAAAATGGGATTGTCTCGAGACACTCCTTCTGAGGTTCAGCACAAGGTTGCTGATTGGCTGTACGCAATTGAGTTTCTGTTGGAGTCCGAAAGTCAAGTGGGAATAAAAATTTCGCATCCGGCCCATTGGAGACTTGAAGTATTGAACTTAGGTGTATATCCTAGCTGTACTTGGGCCTAGATATGTCATTTAATCACTTGTTCCTCCTGTGTGACTCTAACATCCTGCAAAGTTTAGTTAAAATCTATGCAGCCATTTTTGAGATATCCTGCTAACAGACAAACAAACAAACCGACCAACACCGGCAAAAACATACACCTCCTTGGCGGAGGAGGATAATGTTTTATACGCGTCTGACTCTGGAGCCTTGGTAACTATTATTTGATTGACGTTCACTTTTAGTGTTGTGTTCAGGTTCGGGAGAGTCGAGTAAGTTTGGGAGGGTCGAGGGGCAGTTCAGCGGAAGAGGATGAAGCGAGGAGAGTTGAGATCACAACGATTGGACGTTTGGAGTTTGAAGTAAGCATGAGCTTGTGTGAAATGGAGGGGTTTTTTTTGTGTGTATTCAAGATGCATCATATGATACATCTGACCTGTGGAAGGCAGTAATATGCTGAGCGTATAATACAGAGCAATTCACAGACGCGAAATATTTAGTTATGCGTCCTTATTTATGTTGTGCAGTTTTGATAAATTGATTTTATTCACTTTTATACAAGCAGTTGTCATGTTCCTCCTCAGTTTGTGCTCTGAATGCAGAGAGATTAATCGACGCAATATATTTAGTTTTGTGGCCTTATTTATTTTGTGCAGTTTTGATAGTTTCTTTTATTCACTTTTATACATGCAGTTGTCATGTTCCTCCTCATTTTGTGCTCTGAATGCTGAAATATTCATAGAAGTCAAATATTTAGTTTTGATGCCTTATTTACAGGCACTACTCGGAAAATTAGAATATCGTGTAAAAGTCTGTTTATTTTGGCAATTCAACATAAAAGGTAAAACTAATATATTTTATTGACTCATTACATGCAAAGTGAGATATCTCAAGCAATTGTTTGTTGTAATTTTGATGATTATGATTTACAGCTCATTAAAACCTCAAATACAAAAACTCAGAAAAT